>PVHT021183631.1:9916207-10055481 GCA_004024745.2 Catagonus wagneri | reverse complement strand
GCCATCATCAAAAAGTCTACAAACAGTAAGTGCTGGAGAGGGTGTGGAGAAAAAGGATCCCTATTACACTGTTGGTGGGAATGCAAATTGGTGCAGCCACTGTGGAAAACAGTATGGAGATTCCTCAGAAAACTCAAAATAGAATTACCATTTGATCCAGCAATCCCACTCCTGGGCATCTATCCAGAGGAAACCATGATTCGAAAACACACATGTACTCCAGTGTTCATTGCAGCACTCTATGCAATAGCCAGGACATGGAAACAACCTAAATGTCCGTCGACAGAGGAGTGGATAGGGAAGATATGGTACATACACACAATGGAATGTTACTCAGCCATTAAAAGGAACGAATTACCAACATTTATAGCAACATGGATGGACCTAGAAATTATCATGCAAAGTGAAACCAGTCAGTCAATTAGACAGCAACACCCAATGCTACCGCTTACATGTGGAAACTAAAAAGACACAATGAACCTCTTTACAGAACAGACAATGACTCACAGACTTTGGAAAACCTTGGTTTTTTCAAATATGACAATCTGGGGGGTGGGGGGATGCACTGTGGGTTTGGGATACAAAATCTGTAAAACTGACTTGTGATGATTTATGTATACCTATAATCGAAATAAAATCCATTAAAAAAAAACAACAAAAGAAAGCATGAGAGGAAATAAGAATAGAGCACAAACAGGACATGTAGAAAACAAATAAAAAGATGCAAGACATAAATAAACCTAACCATATCGATAATCTCATTAAAAATAAATGATCTAGGAGTTTTCTTATAGCACAGCAGGTTAAGGATCCAGCACTGCCACTGCTGCAATTTGGATCACTGCTGTGGCTCAGGTTCAATACCTTGTCCAGGAACTTCCACATGCTGCAGGTTCAGGGGGGGAAAAAAAAAGGAAAGAAAGACTCCAGTATGTGCTACCTATAGGAAATTGCCCTTTAAATGTTAAAACCCAAGTAGGTTAAAAGGGTGGAAAAGGAAATATCATGCCAACACTAATTAAAATAAAGCTGGAATGGCTATGTTTATAACAGACAAGAAAAACTCCAACCCAAGATAGTGTTACAATTGAATTCTACAAACATTAAAGAAGAAATATTGCCACTTCCACATAAACTCTTCCAGAATACCTCCCAACTCACTCTGTGAGACCCCAAAATCAAATCCTTACGGAAAATACAGGGGGGAAAATATAAACCAATATTCATAGAGGACATGGATGCAAAAACTCTTTTCAAAGAGAGTGTTGGCTAGGGAGTTCCCTGGTGGTGTAGTGGTTAGGATCCTGCACTTTCACCACTGCGGCCCAGGTTCAATCCCTGGTCTGGGAACTGAGATCCCACATCAAGCTGCTGCACACCACAGCCAAAATAAAAAATTTTTTTTAAAAATTAAAAAGGTGCTAACTCATCAACTCCAACAATTTATAAATAGGTTCTGCTCTCCTCATTACAACCTATCAGGCGGTGAAGAATACTGATTTATTTCCTTACAGGCAATGTTAATTTTGATCACATCATTGAGATGGTTATCTCCTAACTTCCTCACTTAAAGTTACTTCTTTTCTCTTTATAATTACATATTTCATGGGGAAATCTTTCCAAATTTTACAGCCAGTTCTTTATCAAAATTTCAGTTTATTCATTTGTTTACTTATAGCAGTGTGGACTCAAAGATTTCTCATTTTTTCAATGGATTATGATCCATTACTATCATTGGTTGTTTTAACAGCCTCACTGAGGTATTCTGACACAATAAACTACACATATTTAAAATGTACAACCTGATACTTTTTGACATACGTATACACCTGTAATATATCACAATAATCAAGCCAGTAAACATAGCAATCACCCCCCAGAAGCTCTGATATCCCTTTGTAATTCCAATGCCATCCTTCCACATACTTCTCATCTCCACATAACCATTAATCTACTTTCTATCAGTATAGACTAGAATTTTTTAGTTTCATATAAACAGAATCATACAGCTGATACCTTTTTTATCTAGCCTTTTTCACTCAACTTTTCTGAGATCCATCATATTACTGCATATATCAATAGTTAATTCTTTATTACTAAGTAGTATTCCATTGCATAAATATACCACAATTTCTTTATTTATTCATCTGCCGATGCATATTTGGATTGTTTCCAGTTTGAGAGTACAAATGAAGATGTTATAAACATTCATGAACAAGTCTTTGTGCAGACATATGCTTTTGTTACTTATGAATAAATACTTCAGATTATAGTGGTCAAATTGTATGGAAGGCTATGTTTGACTTTTTAAGAAATCAAACTGTTTTCTAAAGTGGTTGTACTATTTTACATTCCCACCAACAGTGTATGAGAGTTCCTCTACAACCCCTCAATGCTTGGTATAATAAGTCTTTCATTTTAGTCATTCTAAGATGTGTAACAATATTTCATTATGGTATAAGTTTGTGTTTCCTTAAGTCTAATAATGCTGAAAATCTTTTCATGTGCTTATTTTAGTCATCGCTATATCTTCTTTGATGAAATGTTGATCTTTTGTCCTTTTTTTTTTTTTTTGTCTTTTTAGGGCCGCACCCATGGCATATGGAGGTTCCCAGGATAGGGGTCAAATCGGAGCTATAGCTGCTGGCCTACACCACAACCACTGCAATGCCAGATCTGAGCTGTGTCTGTGACCTACACCACAGCTCACTGCAATGCCAGATTCTTAACCCACTGAGGGAGGCCAGGGATCAAACCTACATCCTCGTGGATACTAGTCAGATTAGTTTCTGCTGAGATGACAGGAACTCCTCTTCTGTCCATTTTTAATGGAGTGTTTCTTTTCTTGTTATTCAGTTATAAGAATTCTTTATATATTCCACATATAGTTACTTTATCAGATCTATGATTTGCAAATATTTTCTCCCAGTCTGTGACCTGTCTTCCCTTTTTCTTAATAACATTAAGGGGGGGGATATTTTAATGAAATAAAATCCACCCACTTTTTCCTTTATGGATCATGCGTTTGGTGTTCTAGCTAAGGTATCTTTGCCTAATCCAAATTACAACTATTTTCTTGTACATTTTCTTCTAGGAGTGTTCTGGTTTTAGGTTTTACATTTGTGTATGTGATCTATTTGGAGTCCATTTTTATACATGGTGTGAGGTATGGATCAAAGTTCAATTTTTCATATGAATATCTAATTGTTCCAGCACTGTTTGTGGAAAAGACAAACCTTTCTACATTGAATTGCCTTTGCACCATTGTGAAAAATTCATCGTTCATATTACGTGTGGATCTATTTCTGGACTCTCTAATCTGTTTCACGACCTATCTACCTTTACACCAATATCACACTATCTTGATTACCAGAGCTGTAAAGCAAGTCACATAGTATTAGTCTTCAACTTTGTTATTTTTCAGTGCTATTTTCTAGAATTGACTCTAAAACCCTCTTCATTCTTATATAAATTTTAGAATTGTTGTTTCAATTTCTACAAAAGAGCCTACTGGAATTCTGATTGGCATGGCTATGAATCTATAAATTTATTTGGGGAAAATAGACATCTTAACAATATTGTCCTTCAACCCATGAACATGATACAGTTCTCCATTGATCTGGCCTTCCTTAATTTCTCTCAGCAATGTTTTGACTCATATATATCACTTTAGAATTTCCTCCAAAGTAAAGAATCCTCAACGTAGGAAAAAACCCTGTGTACAGAGATGTTCAGCACAGTGCAAATTATAATAGAAAAACGTATGTAGATGCACCTTAAAAGTAGAAAAGGCATTAAATAAACTGTGGAATAGTCACACAGTGCAGTATTAAATAGCAATTTTAAGTGAAAATCATGAAGCTTATAGAACATGGAAAATGCTAAGAATAACATGTTAAATGAGAAAATCAGTTCACTATAGTGATAGAACACTATGGAAATAATAGGAAAGGGTTAGAAGAGAGTAAACCGAAATCATAATGAATTTGAATTGGTGAAATTATAATTTTTTTCTTGAATCTCTAAATTTTTTATGATCATTTCAAAGTGAAGTTTTTCTATTTTTTAACTGAGATATATAATTCACGTATTAAAATTCACCTTTTTTTGTTTGTTTGTTTTTTTAGGGTCACGCCTGCAGCATATGTAAGTTCCCGGGCTATGGGTTAAATCGGGGCTGTTGCCACTGGCCTACCCCACAACCACAGCAGTGCCAGATCCAAGCTGCATCTGCAGCTCGGCTTACAGCAACCCCAGATCCTTAACCCACTGAGCAAGGACAGGAATCAAACCCACATCCTCACGGAAAATATGTCAGGTTCTTAACCCACTGGGCCTCGATGAAAATGCCCTAAAATTTTAAAGCATAAATTTCAGTGGTTTTTATTATATTCACGAAGTTGTACAACTATCATCACTAATTCCACAACACAGAAATTGCTTTATTTTTTAAAATCAATTACAATATTTTAGGCACATTTTATATAAACATCTTTGAAATAAAAAGATTCCTATCTTCATTCAGTTTATCAGTACTTATTAATGCTTGATAAAGATTAAGAATGCCCAGTATGTATGAATTTCCTATCATCTTATGTTCTACTAACACTCAAGCTCAGTTAATAATTTCATATTAAAATGAGGATCAAACTTAAGATGCCAAATGAGTTGTCAGCACAATGCAACTACAAATAGGTCCCTGATTTATAATTTTCACATACTCTTCTCCATAATCATTAACTTCTATCTGAATTGTTGATTTGCTCTACCAGCATGTCATATAAGCTTCTAGGAAACAAAATCCTGTTCATCACACACTCTGTAATAACGGTCCTCGGCAGTAAGGATGCAGTTCTTTATAGTGCCTTAAACCTTTCACACACATTATCTCACCTGAACCAGGCAAGAGCCCTCTGGGTGAGTATTACCATTCTCCCCATTGCACAGATGCAGGAATTGAGGCTTAAAAAAGGCAAGGGCCTTGTCAGAGTTACTCAGCCAGTAAATACTAGACCTAGGGTTTGAGTCATTGTCTTCTGACTCCAAAACCCATCTCTTTCTATGAGACTCTGCTGCCCCTCCAAACATAGCTAAACAAACCTTGTGCGTGAATTAGAAGGAAAAAGTGCAGGTGGCCAGTTGCCCTCCACACATGCTCACAATCCCCGGCTCGTGCCCCTAGCTGAGCCCCAGCTATTTCCACAACTAGACCACTGGCTGCCACGGTACCTCGGTGTGTCTGGGCTCCCAGGAGCTGTCCCCGTAAGCCAGCTAACTCCAAGATTAGGAACAAATTCAAGAACACACAATGGCCTGGAAAGCACCAGTCACACAAACAAACTATGACTGGGGAGCCACTGGGAAGCGAGGGAGGCCCGGGAGCCCTAAGGTGAGGTCCAGGAGCCCTAAGGTGTCTCACTGAAGACAGTGGACAAGATCACAGGACTGCACAGCCTAGGGAGGCGGGTCAGCAAGGGGCAGGTCACTGGCCATGGCAGGAAAAGGGGAACCCCCCTCTAATGGCACCCCGCCCCAAGAGTCCCCACTTACCCTTGGTATGAAATCCAAACTCCTATCAGGCCCATCCTGATGCATCTTAGGTGCCCACCTCCCTGCTCACTCGCTATCCTCCAACCACAGCATCAGTCCTCGCCATCCCCTGTTCCCCGGCCTTTGCACAGGCAGCCCCTCAATCTCACCACCCCTCTCTCCTTCTCACCTGCCAAGTTCCTCTTTGGCCCGGACCTAGGCCCCACTCTCCTCACCTCTCTCTAGCCCCAGCCTGGTCCATCTCCCTCTCTCCCCTCTCCCAGGAGATGGCACTGCCACCCACCATCCCCGAACTGCCGGCAGAGCCAGAGTTCCAGCTCCAGTGTTCCTCTCAACCCTCCCTTTATCCAAAACTCCTTTGGTAACAACTGGACCCCCGCCCAAGATGCAGCTCTGGCGCCAGGACCACCTGCTCCGCTCTAGGTCCAGACCGTGAAAAGCAGGGGAGCCACCCCCTCCATAGCCAGGTCGCAAGCAAACTAGGCTGTGACCCAAGGCCAGAGGCCCAGAGCAACAGAACTCCCAAATGTTAGGGATAACAGCGTGACATCCTCCAGTGGTCCTTCCCACTGCCCCCTCTCCCTCTTTCTCTCCAGAGAATAGACAGGCAGACCGCAAGAAGGCCTCTACTGGAGGATCCAAGGCAGAGGCTCTTCCCCAACAACCAGTGGCTGGAATCACAGGTGATTCACTCACAAGAAGCCACAGGCCCATCACAGCACCCGGAGAGCCCTCTCCGCCACTGCCACTCCCCTCCCCTAAACACTCCGGTGGGACACGCACTTGCTCAGGGGAGCAGGAAGGGTTTGGGGGAGATGCTATAGCAAAGTTCAGTCAGGGAGAAACCAGGCAAAGCAGCCTCCAAGGCCCCATTTGGCAACTGGTCCCTGGGGACCCCCACCATGCCCCAAACCAAACAAACTTTTGTAGAGTGTGAAGTATGTCACCCCAAACCATGGCCATTTACATACCTAGCACCATCTCACACTTGGGTTGTTTTGTTTTTGTCTTTTGTCTTTTAGGGCCACATCCATGGCACATGGAGGTTCCAAGGCTAGGGGTCCAATCGGAACTACAGCCACTGGCCACAGCCACAGCCACACCAGATCCAAGCCACATCTGCAACCTACACCACAGCTCACAGCAATGACAGATCCTAAACCCACCAAGAAAGGCCAGGGATCGAACCTGCATCCTCATGGATACTAGTCAGATTCGTTTCCACTGAGCCATGACAGGAACTCCTCACACTTGGTTTTTAGTTCTGTGGGACTTCTCATCACCAAATTACAAATTCCAGGAGCACATGAAACACAGAAAATCCAGATTATTGAATACGGAAGGAAAAGAAGCAAGCAGGTATCTGAGAGGTAACTCTGCATGATACTGTGGGGCGGGGGGGACTATGGGGAGGTTTTACGTCTGTGTCCAGGAATAATCTAGAAGGACAATGCAATAATAATGTAACACTTTAATTAAGTTACTAACATTTACTAAGTACTTAGAATGTTTAGGCCCTAATCCAAACACACATGTATTATCTCATTTAATCCATAACCATCGTATAAGGTAGGCAAAATTATTATCCCTGTTTTACAGATGAAGAAGCAAAGGCTCAGAAAGGTTAAGTAACTTGGCCCAGAGCACACAGCTAACTAAGATCTGAACACAGGCAGTCTGAGCCCAAGACTGCACGCGCTTTAATCACAGTGAAATGCATCTTAGAACATCTGGAGACTTCAAAAGAAAAGGTTTTGACCAAGATTCAAGGGACCTGGAATCCGGACCAATACTGCCCCTAATTTATTGCCCCTACTATATAATCCTGAACAAATCATCCCAGCTTTCAGGACCTCAGCTGGCCCCTGGACAATGAGAGGTTGCAGGGAATCAAGAATACAAGTGCAGGAGTTTCCGTCATGGCTCAGTGGTTAATGGATCCGAGTGGGAACCATGAGGTTGCAGGTTCAATCCCTGGCCTCGCTCAGTGGGTTAAGGATCCGGTGTTGCTGTGAGCTGTAGTGTAGGTTGCAGATGTGGCTCGGATCCTACGTTGCTGTGGCTGTGGCGTAAGCTGGCGGCTATAGCTCCGATTAGACCCCTAGCCTGGGAGCCTCCATATGCCATGGGTGCGGCCCTAGAAAAGGCAAAAAAAGAAAAGAATACAAGTGCAGCAAACATGTCTTCCCTCTATGACCACACCCACGGCACCCACCAGACATCACTAATCAACCATGATATGTACTCACTGAGTCCAGGTGAAGACTCACTCATTCTCCACCCTGCACTCAAATAAAATGCACTGGCTTTCCCAGAATTAGACTGTTTCTAAGGTGTCTTCAGACTCTAAAAATTTACAACTGTGTTACTGAGGTTTTGAAGACAAAACTTTAATTCTGGCCCCATTCCAACTAGGTTTTGTCCTTACACTTGGAGCTTCCTTCTGCAAAATGGACATTATGTTACACATGGTCAGCCCCAGTTTCTCCCCAACCCACAAGGGATGACACTCCAAGCCAACACTTAATCTGAGTTACATAAACAGGATCTGCTGGCCCTCTCTCTCCTCTGTCTCTCTAAGGGAGCGCAATAAAAGGGAGATCTAAAGCCACTGCATAACAGGATGAAGGGGTACAGCTTCCTTTGTACTAAGTGCTGTGTTTCCAGAAAGTTCCACTTAAAATACAAATACACCCTAGAGTTGGTAACACAGGAAATTATTATCAGTCACTGACAATTTGGCAGGACTTTCTGTCTGTTTTTCCAGCTTCAGCAACTAATTGAGAACAGAGTTCTACGGAATGGGATAGATTCCAAATATAGGTTCTGTTTCAGAGGAGGCCATCCTAAAAAGAAAGTTGTGGGAGGGGGTATTCGGGGAGGGCAGCCACTAGTGGCTGAGAAAGCTTAAATGAATAAAACATGCTACACAGCTGCCAGGGATACTTGCATTTTAATAGGGAACAGTTTGAGCCAAAGGAATTAATCTCTAATGGTGGAATTACAAGCATCAGCAATGATTTAGAGAGGTATTAAGCAAAGGAAGTTGTTCCAGCATCCCTGAAATCCCAACAAATGAGTTGATGTGAGTATGCAAGCCCTCAGCAAACAGCAAATATACCACAAATTTAAGGGATTAATAATATTATTACTGACAACTTATGATTCTGCCTGCCAGTGAGCAAGTCTGCCACTACAGAGACAAACCCAGATGCCCACAGGAGCCCAGGACACGCACTCTTTGGTCTGGAAAGCATCCATTTGGGAAAGCAGTTGCCAGAAAAACTAAAGAGAACCCTTCCCTCCATCTGCCCCTTAATCACACACACTGAGAAGATGCATAATTAATTTGTTCTCAGCAGTTGCTCTGTGGCTGGAAGAGTGAGGGCAGTTCTGGAATGGCAATTACAGGGGGGGAAAAAAATGTTTGGCCCCAAGCAGAATAACATATCCAGCCAGCCCGCTTCCCTCCCCTTCCCCATCAACCCTGTTCAGGCCACAGGCCTGGGTGAGGGACAGGAACAGGAAGGAACAAAAAACAAAATCTTGAAAGATACAGGGAAAGAAGACTGACACTAACCTCAGAAAGAGGAAACAGATGCAAGGCTCAGGTACAATGTGAAGATCAACAGGCAGAATATTTGGGGGACAACTGAGCACACGCCGGAATTCACTGAAATTCAAGAACTCTCTTCCATTGCATTCTTTGTGATAAAGACATGAATACTTATAAAATGTCAGCTGTTAGAGATGCACATTGAAATTACAGATGAAATGCCATGGTTTCTATAACTTAAAACTCTTCAGCAAAAATAAATAAATAAATAAATAAAAGAATTATGGCAACATATTTTAGGTCTAGGTGCCAGGTATATGGTTCACCATATGATTCTACTTTTTTAATTACATCTGAAATTTTGCAGATAGAGGATTTTGTTTCAGGGTTTGTTTGGTTTTTTTTTTTTTAAGATTTAAGGCAGACCCATGCCTGCTATTCCTAACCCTCCACTGTGGCCTGTATAGAGGCCCTGCCTTCTCAACCCAAGCCAGCCTCTCCCATCTCATTTTGTACCACAAGCCCTGTCATCCACTCTAGTCCACCAAGCCGGCCTCCTTGAACAAGACTTTGTTCCCATCTCAGGACTTTTAGGCTTGCAGCCTCCTCTTCCAGAACCAACTTCATGGGCATGTAAGCAGTGTGGTCACACTGCGCCCTGTACTCAGAAGGGCTCCACACTTGAGGTTTAAAGCAGGAGTCAGAACAATGCCCCCCCCCCCAACAAAGACGTTCATGACCTAATCCCTGGATCCGATAAATCTAGTACCTTACATGGGAAAGGAGAACTAAGGTTGCAGAAGAAACTGAGGTTGTGATCAGCTGACCTGGAGACAGATTATCTCAGATTATCCAGGGGGGTCCAGTATAATCACAATGGTTCTTTCAAGTGGAAGGTGGTGAGGCATAAGAAGAGAACCGAGAGGAGGCAGTGTGAGGACTTAGCCCGACATTGCTGGCTTTGAAGATGGAGAAAGTGTGCCTTGAGCCAAGGAATGCAAGTGGCCAATACAAGCTGGAAAAGATAAGGAAATGACTTTTCCCCTAGAGCCGCTACAGGGAACACAGCCCTGCTGACATATTCATTTCAGTCCAGTGAACCATTTCAGACTTCTGACCTCCAGACAGCAAAAGAATAAATTTGTATTGTTATAAGCCGCTACATTTATAGTCACTTGTTACGGCAGCAATAGGAAACTAACACAGAGTAGCTGTCTTGAAAGTCTTCATTTTATCTTTGAATTTGCATCTTGCAAGTGAGGCTGGATGGGACGACAGGGCTTTCGGCTCACGCCCAGCCCCATCTCTCTGGTAGGTTCTCGGCTGCCCACTCCTCATCCAAGCCCATCCCTACCTCTATCCGGCTTCCCTGCCTTGTCCCCACAGTCAGGACTGCTCTCCACTCAGCATGGCAACCAGACCATGCTGGCGGGAGAGGCCCACATTCTTCCACGGTCTCTCCTCCTCACTGGGGGCCTGGATATAGACAGAGGCAGGGCGGGGTCATACACTTCAGGCAACATCCCCCCACCCATCCTAGACTAGCATCATCAGGACAAGTTCAGCAGGTGACTCAGCAGGACTTCTCACTCATGCCCAATCCAGAGCCTGAGCACATTCCAACACAGAGGCTGCAATCTCCTGGGGGCTCCCCCCACACCCTGTGAGCTGGGGCAGCAGGGCCACGGGAAGGCGACATTGACTCCCCGCCCAGCCAGAGCCCTGCACTGTCATTCTGCACTGAGCCTAAAAATTACATAGCCCGCCCTGTCTCCTCCTCTCATAAAATTCTCCCAGCTCTTCATTTGCTGGTTCTTTCATTGCTTTTCAGTTTTAACTGAAACACTCCGTGTCAGAGAGCTTCTCCTCAGCCCAGCTTTGGTCACTCTTCATCCCAGGACCGCCTTTCACATCTTTTAGGGTGCCCGGCAAGAGCTGACGTTATCTTGTTTACCCACCTCAGTGAGTCACTAAAAAGTATTCACTGAGCCCGCTGCGTGCCAAGCGCTAAGTGCTGAGGATATAGCAGCAAGAAAAACGGATCGAGTCCTTGTCGTCCTGGACAAGACAGTCCTGTGAATGCCATCAATAGTTAAAGATCTCTTGGAGTTCCCATCGTGGCTCAGTGGTTAAGGAATCCAACTAGGAACCATGAGGTTGTGGGTTTGATCCCTGGCCTCGCTAAGTAGGTTAAGGATCCGGCGTTACTGTGAGCTGTGGTGTAGGTCACAGACGTGGCTCGGATCCCGCGTTGCTGTGGCTGTGGTATAGACCAGCAGCTATAGCTCCGATTAGACCCCTAGCCTGGGAACCTCCATATGTCGCGGGTGCGGCCCTAGATAATGCAAAAAGACAAAAAAAAAATTAAAGATCTCCTCTCCTTTCAAGAATAAGCCATTGTACACCCAACACCTCGCATCGTACCTGGCACACAGTGGGTGCTTAATAAATATCTGCAGCACAATTTATCAATAGATGATGAGTGTCCGGAGCACTCTGCACTGTGACCGGGCAGAGCATGGAGACGTCCCTCTTCGTCCTATAGGGTGTGGGGCATGAAGATCCATCCCAAAAGCATGAAATTGGAGGGAATGAGGAGGCTGAGACAGACGGGGGGCGGGTGGGGAGGGGCAGAGCCCTAGGTCCTGAAACATGTTGCCTTAAATTAGCCTCACATATGTGCTGCCATTGTCTGTCAACAGCTTATTTGTATATTTAAGTGAAGTTATACTGCTAATTGGACATATGTCTCACTGCTCTACAAGAAGAAGTCCATTAAAAAGTCTTGCTGTAAGAGGCAAGAGCTTTGAGGGTAGTTTCATTTAGGAACAGAAAGGGAACTAAGTGGATTTTAATTTGGTAGAAAATAGCTGCTTGGGGCCAAGACTGTGAGAAGCAGGAAATCAAGAACAGGCTATTAGATTATTAGTGTTGTTAACAAGCGCCTCCATCACCCTTACAGCAGCAGAGTGCTTTCTATCAATTTTATTAGTTATATCACGGCCTGCCATCTACCTCTGCTATTCCAGCCATTCCCGTCTTGGAGACGTGGCCACCGAGGCAAGAAAAATGCATCTCCCCCAAGCCAGTGTGAACGTGGCCTCGGAGCCCCTGCAGCCTCACTTCCCGAGCACATCTAGGTGTGAGAATTCCAGAGTGTGAGATGAACAGGCCGTAGGGTTTCAGGAGAAGGCAGAGGGTCGAGGGGTGGGAGAGAGGTAGAGGAAAACGCTGGTCTGTCAAACTCCGTGACACAGCAAGGTCACCCGTGCCTTGACTGCTGGCCTAGAGGAAGCCTGGAACCCATCCAGCCCAGGAGAGAGAGGCAGGAAGCCGAGAGGCGAAAGCCACAGGCTCGGCAGCCACACCATCTGGGACTAAACCCAAGACCCTGTAGGGGGTTGAATGGTGTCCCCCCAAAAGATATGCCCATGTGACTGCGACCTGAACTGGAAAAAAGGTTCTTTGTAGGCATAATTAAGAATCTTGAAATGAGATCATCCTGGCTTCTCCCGCTAGGCCCTACCTCCCATGACAAGTATCCTCAGAAGAAAAGAGAAGACGGAGGCAGAGGCTGGAGCGATGCAAACCCAAGGAAGGCCCGGAGCCCCAGAAGCCAGAAGGGACAAGGAAGGATTCTTCCCAGGAGCCTCCAGAAGGAGCAGAGCTCTGTGGGTACCTTGTTTTCAGAGTTCTGGCCTCTAAAACTGTAAGAAGATCATTTCTGTTGTCACTGGCCACCTCACGTGTGGCCCTTTGTCATGGCAATCACAGGAAACTCAAGCTTACCAGCTGCGGGACCTTAAACAAGTAAATCTGTCCGTGGTTCAGTTTGCCCATCTGGAAAATCGGGAGGATAACAGCAGCTTCTCCCTCGGGGTTGCTGTGAACGTCAAGGAGATAATACAGAGAGAGCTCTCAGCACAGTGGCTGTCCTGCGGCGTCTGGTCAAGGTCAACACTGGTTCTGAGCATCAGAAACCAACACGAGGGGCGTTCCTGTCGTGGTGCAGTGGAAACGAATCTGACTAGTATCCATGAGGATGAGGGTTCAATCCCTGGCCTTGCTCAGTGGGTTGGGGATCTGGCGTTGCTGTGGCTGTGGTGCAGGCCAGCAGCTGCAGCTCCGATTTGACCCTAGCCTGGGAATTTCCCAATGCCATAGGTGCGGCCCTAAGAAGCAAAAAATAAGAAAAAAAAAAAAGGAAACTCACCTGGGGAACCCATTTGAAAAAAATGGTTTTCCAGGCCTCACCCCAGAATCACTGAAAACAAATTTTAGGCTATAAGGGTCTAAGAATCCGTAATTTTAAGTCTCCCCAGGATCACCTGATAGGTTAGGAACCATCTGTGAACTGTCACATTCCTACCTCCACAATAGACAGTATCCTTGCTGTTTCTGGAAAGCTCCCCTTCAAGATACAGGTGTCATAACCGTCCTCAGTAACCCAGCCCAGTCCCAGCCTCCCTTAGCAGCAAGGATGTCCTGGTTCTGCCTACTCCGACTCCCCCACCACGCAGCTTCATCCCCTTTCCCTGCAGAAGGAGAAGCACGTGGTGAAAGCACCCACTCCAAGGAAAGAAAGAAAACTACAGGGAGGTTTTCAGTGTAAAAAGCAATAAGAAGCCCAGTCATGGTTAGTCTGGGATGGGGTCTGAGGTGGGCAAAGACAGGCTGACGCCGGGGTTTCTCCAGCTCCTGCCCCATTAGGAGCAAGCTAACCCTCAACACAGCACCAGCTCTGGGGAGCAGGCACTCTGCCCTCCTCCGGCCACCCCACAGATGCCAGCAGCAGGGACAGCTGGAGAGGGGCTCTACAGCAGCAGGAAGCCAGCCCTGAGCGTCAAGCCAGCCCGTGAGGGCAGGCAGGGCAGGGGAGCTGCAGACACGCAAATGAGGAACTGGCTAATGGTGATAATTGTACTCATCAGGATGGAGAGGTGCCCAGCACAGGCAATAGCCGCCCAGCACAGGAAATCCAGGGCTTATTTTGTTTCATTTCAGCTGTGGCCTTTGGAAAGGGATCCCAGCTTCTGAGCTGCAGGAAGAAATACCATCCCATCAGGTGGCTTCAAGCCTGATGCAGCCCCAGGAGATAAACAGGGTGCACTAGGAGAAGAGAAAACTGAGAAAGAGAGTGGCCAAACCCAGCAGGGGAAAGACTAAGGCAATGGTGGGTGCGAGCCAGAATCTGGCCCAGCATCTGCTACAGATGGTGCAATCTGAGTTTCTCCAAGTGTGACCTGGTACCAGTGACGGCATGCAAAAACGTGGTACAAGAGGCAATTTTGGGTGCTACCCAGAACATGTCTTATTTGCATATGCATTAGACCCCAAAAAAGAAAGCTAGCCTATCAAATCTGCAATTTCACAGATATGTTGGCTTAGAACAAAACCAAGTAAAGGAAAAAGAGTCAATAAAATGAAGAATAGCATACCGATACGTAGTTAGGTACAAAGAAGTGCATGGGAAAAACCAATGAATTCAAGATAGTCCTTGTTTCTGTTTATGCAGGAGGAAGGCTGGAATCAGGGAAGAAGTACCTAGGCGACTCGTACGGGTAAGGTATCATCTCTGAAACTGAGCAGGGAGTTGAAGAGTGATCACTAAATTATTTTTTATACCTTGTCTTAGACCTTATGTATTTCACATGTTTTTAAAAACATAAGAGGTATGCAGACATGGCAAAATGGGCACTGTTATTGGCCATGGTCCACAAGTCACTGACAAGTCTAGAGCAATCAGGAAGACAATTTGGCACTTGTATGATCTGCCTGGTAACTACAGAGAAGCCACCACACAGTAGGTCCAGTCTCCAGGGGGAAGCTCAAGGTCCACCACATTTTCCCCCAAAGTCCCCACTGATGGGGGTGGAGCCCACCAAGCCTTTCCCCAGTCAGCACAAAGGCCCAACGCCTACTGCTATGGAACTCTCCCTGAATCGGCAAGGCTCTGGGGTCAGGGCCACTGCAGAAAGTTGTGCAGGTCTGCGATGCAGTACTCAGAAAGGCTGGGTGTGCAGGAAACTGGAAAGGAGATGCTAGATTCAGTAGCAGACTCTGGTCTCCCTGCTCCACGGGCCTGGTCCTTAGATGACCCAGCCAGAGCAAATTAAATGCAGCTCATGCTCCTGCAGAAATTATCACAAACTCTGCGAAAGCCAGTCACCAAAACAGCAAGGATTCAGTTTCCCTCCTCCTCTGTGCAAAACACGCTCAGGCAAAACTTCCATGATGACAAACGAAAGCAGCAAAAGGGAGTCTGAGGGACAGAGTGCAGGAAAACTCACTGAAAAGCGTCCACGCCAGGTTGACAGACACCACACGTGCAAAGGAACATGGGCCCAATTAGAAAAGGCAACTTCAGAGGAGGTCTTCCAGGCAGGCACCCCACCTCCCAGGCTGGGTCAGGAGCCCCTCCCATGCTGGGCTCGGGCCCCCACCCTCACTCCCCCACCCCCGTTCCTCTTGGCTAGGAGCTAGCTGCTGTCATGGGCCAGAGCTAGAATGAATACAAATTCCTCTTCTGCAACTGGAGATTTCATGCCTGCTCCCCCAACCAGGCTATGAGCAAGTGGAGGGCAGAGGGCAGGTCTTATTTCCCTTTATATCCTCTGAGCCTGAGCCTCACTCAGGACCTGGCACACAGCAGGCTGGGTTAATGCTGGTTAAAATAACAAGAGGATGGAAGAACAGTGAAGGCATGCCCTGGCTTGGCCAGGACGGTCCCCAGGTTTCAGAGAACATTCCTAAAGAGCCAGACACTGCTATAGTTCCCCTTGCTGAGCAAGAAGATCTTTCAAATACTTACTGAACTATCAAACCCTGACTAAGCTGGAAGTATGGTTACCCTCAAAACCGGCAGTTGTCCGATAACTTAAAAGATGAAATCCTTTCCCAAAGCAAAGAGCTAGCACCTGATCCCCTTGGAGGGTCTACACTCCTGCCATTGGGGAATGCAAACAGCCGTCGATTTAACAATTCTTTTGGGTGATGGATAAAATAAATAAAGGAATCCCAGGATGAAGACTCGATTGCCCTTCTCTCTCCTCCTCTGTGCTTCCCAAACCCACCCCAGGCAGCACCACAGCCTTGGGGCTCACATCAGGGGACGTGGACCAGTGGGAAAGCTGCACGGGCATCTTTGGTTCCACCTTCTATATACAACTAGGCGCTTTCTCCCAGGATGCAAGTAGATAAAAAGGGAGCCTCCTCATTAGAGGTGTAAGGCTCCTGGCCTCTCTCCTTCCTCTCCCTCTCCCCCTGTCCGGAGAGGAATCGTCAATCAAACTGGTGAGTTTGGGCAAAGAACACGAGACTGGGTAACATCGTCATGTCCGAGACCAAGTCCGAGATTTGCCATAAACCTGAGAGGTGGGGGGGGGCCTCAAGAAATCCCACCCTGCTTCTGGCATCCAGTTCTGTATCTGTACAGAGGCTGGGGCTAGCTGATGCCTAAGATATCTTTCTCAAGTTCAACAGAATGACTACTAATAGCCATCCCTTCACCTTAGCTCCTTATGGAGTCCATTTTCCCCCCAAAATACCCTGCCATATGCCATGGTTCTAAAGATTGACAGCAGACAATCTCTCCCCTCTAAATGCAGATTTTAGTATTGCTGAAACTCTCTTCCCATATTCAAGCCCCAAGTAGCCTGTACCTCTAAACAAGGTCAGGTGTAAAGGTTAGCAGGATTTAAAGGGCACAAAGGTTCCTAAAGCCAAGTTAGAGCTACCTCCCCTTCCGAGGATAAGTACTGAAGGCAAAACTCCCATCTCTAAGTTCCAGGAAAGCAACGCAGGGAGCCTCATTAGAGGTGGACGGCTCCTGGCCTCTCTCTTCCCCCTCCCTCTCCGGGGGAGATGTCAACACGATTGGTTGAGTTTGGGAGAAGAAACTCAGCTCACTTCTTCCCTCCTCCTTTTTGAGACCTGCAGAGTGCTGGATTCTGCTCCTCCCTGCCCTAAGAGGCAGGCCCCACCGAGAGGCTTGTCCTGCCAGGTCTGTGCCTGGGTAGGCAAGTCCCAGTGTAGTTCAACAAGCCCCCTTGCTCATGGGCCCAAGTTATGTGCTCCAGCCCAACATTTATTTGTAATAAAGCTGGCATTTTGATATCTACCCAGCAAACCCCTGCATCTCCTTGGCTTGCTTTCTTAGGCCAAGGGGAAAGGGTTATTAATCATCTCCTCCTATGCTTAAATACTAAGGACTGTGGTAAACTAACACGACACACACATACTGCAGGCCTCAGCATCCCAGGTAGCATACCGCAGGAGCCCAGTGACCTACTCGGAAACAAAAAATTGAATTCAGCTACAAAGATTCCCAGTCACGGCAGCCACCAAGGTCCCCTCCCTATATTCAGACTCTGATTAAGGAAGGAAAAGGCACAGGCAATCCCTCTTGCTCCTTCACTCCTCCACTACACACACACACACACACACGCACTTCTACTTACTGTCTGACACAAAGCAGCAGCTCAGGAGTTCCCACTGTGGCACAACGGCATCAGGAGTTCCCACTGTGGATTGGCAGCATCTCTGCAGCACCAGGAGGCAGGTTCAATCCCCAACCCGGCACAGTGGGTTAAGGATCCAGTGTTGCCACAGCTGCAACATCGATTGCAGCTGTGGCTCAGATCTGATCCCTGGCCCAGGAACTCCATATGCCCTGGGCAGCCAAAGAAGAATTTAAAACAAGAAAAAAGAAGAGGCTCAAAAAACAAAAAGTAACTGAAAACATTAAGCATGCTCATTCATAAAGGCATAATAAAGCTTTACTCTAGAACCTTCCTTGGCCTTCTACTTCCAGGGCATAAAACATGGCCTTTGTCCCTCTGTAACCTAGCTCTAATTCTGTTTGCCGAAATGACCCTTCACTCACTCATACCCTAGTCTCTAGTAATATTGAACGAATCTCTGTTTCTTATAGACAATCCCCAAAATTTTACCCATCTACCTCAGCCAAAATCACCTTGTCCCCAGTGCTACATGTTTCAGTCTTATCCAGCTTTCCAAACCTAGATCAAATACCTCCTTGATGCATTCAGTCTCACCCATCTTGAGCCACTCTCTCTGCTCTTGTATGCCTCGGGGTCTTAATAATTTGGGGGTAAGCTAGGGTTGAACAAGTAAGTAAATATACTGTAGATAATGAGGCATTTTCACTGTCAAAATAAGTTACATATAAGGAAAGGGAGAAGGCTATAATGAACTCTGTGATGTTAGATTGAAATTGAAGGCATCTGTGTATACCCATGGTTTATTTAATAGATGTGTGTGTGCATGAGTAAGCATGCAGACATAAATTTTCTAGCTCTGTCTCCTGTAAGAGCCTAGAAACAATGGCACCCCAGTAGCAGTATGCATGGCTAACATCCATGTGTTGGTTTCTAAATACCATTCTCCGATAAAAGGAACCAGGACTCCTTGGAGAAGTGACTGATCTCAGGGCTGGGGCAATGAAAATGCAAGATGAGCTTGGGGCATCTTGTGGTACCAGAAAGTTCAGGTAATGATAGGCATATGGAAAGGACACAGGAGACAACCTAAAGGTACTCTAAAAGTTGAAACAATTTGAGCAATAAAAATAAATAATGATTTTTCTGGATTCTAACCCATAGAATAAAATAAACATCCATGAGTTCATACCAATAAAAAAATATTTAAACAACTGAGGGAAGAGGGATAGCTTTTTTCTTATAGAAGCATTCCAATTAATAAATGTAAAAATAAGGAAAATAGAAAAACATGAACTTGTTCATTGAAATGACAATGAGCCATCGAGGCAAACTCTGTGCTTCTGGATCTCCTCTCTGGCTGGATTAAATAATCCACAGTATTTAATGACGTAAAGCTTCTCATCTTTGTTCCTACAAACTCAGCTGGGGCAAAGGCCAACTTTACAGAGAGGGAAGTGGCAGTGCGTGACGGCAGACCTGGAGCCTGAGGGCCTGGCTCTAGACCCAATATGGCTCACATTCTACCCAGCACCATCATTCTATCTCCTTACCCTCTGCGGGCCTTGAAATTTCTCAATTTCATTTCTTCCCTTGAGTTACCAGTCCTTCTGTGATCTATCACAATCCTAATTATGCTTCAAGATCCAATATACTTCTCCAAGAACATATCTGGACTCATTTAGTTGCAAGTAACAGAAAACTGAACTCAAACCATCTTAAACAAAAAGATAGGAATTCCCGTCGTGGCTCAGTGGAAACGAATCTGACTAGGAACCATGAGGTTGCAGGTTCGATCCCTGGCCTCGTTCAGTGGGTTAAGGCTCCATGGCTGCCGTGAGCTGTGGTGTAGGCCGTTCACAAGAAGGCTTTCCCCTCATGGTGGCAAGATGGCTGCCAGCAGCTCTAAGCCAACATCTGATACTCTCAGCCTACCCAGCAGAAAAGACAGTGTCCCATGGGGGACACCTCCAAAAGTCCTAGAACTGATGGATGCTCAGTGACCAGCACTAGCTCAGGTGCTCATCCCTAAATCAATCTCATCCCTAAATCAGATCCCAAGTTGCTGTGGCTGTGGTGTAGGCCGGCAGCTACAGTTCCAATTGGACCTCTAGCCTGGGAATCTCCATGTGCCGCGAGTGCAGCCCTAAAAAGACAAAAAGACCAAAAAAAAAAAAAAAAGAGAGAGAGAGAGAGAGAGACTTTCCTGGCATACCTACCTGAAAATTCCAATGGCAGCCTAACTTCAGGCTCAGCTAGATCTAGGGACTCAGTTGACCCTAGGTCATTTCAGTTGTGTGATCAGATCAGTATGTGATCTCTCCACACTGGCTCCGTTCACAAGAAGGCTTTCCCCTCATGGTGGCAAGATGGCTGCCAGCAGCTCTAAGCCAACATCTGATACTCTCAGCCTACCCAGCAGAAAAGACAGTGTCCCATGGGGGACACCTCCAAAAGTCCTAGAACTGATGGATGCTCAGTGACCAGCACTAGCTCAGGTGCTCATCCCTAAATCAATCTCTAGGGCCAGAGGAATGGACCACACTGATAGCCAAAGTCGCATGTCAACCCTTGTAGCTGAGGGTGGGGTGAGCTTATTCAAACTTCATGGCATGAATATGAGATAAGGGTGGTTACCCAAAGGAAACTTTACATGCTGCTCGCTAAAATGAGAATGGCTCCAGAGCTGCAAAATTAACATATATCCACTATACCCAAGACCTTGGTCAGAATCAACTCAGTCCTGCCTCCTCCAACCCACTGTCTGGACATTTGTCCCAGTAGTGACTTCTTTCTGCTGTTTGCACAGGCCAGTTAACACCCACTATCTATCTCTGTTTATAAGCACCCTGGGCACCAGGAGCCTGGATCTCCAAAGCACCTGGGTCCCAGCCCATGCCTTACTGCCTAGCAAAGTGCCACCATGCCCCTAGAAACACTCCTTCACACCTGCCCCCAGCCCCTTCTAGCACAAAGCTGAGTCACCACGATCCCAGCCAGCTGAGCGCCAACCTTGAAAGTGCTTCTTGAAGTCACTGCCTGCCGAGCTCATCTCCCGGCTTTGGCACACTCCAGGACCTGGGGATGCTGGCTTGACAGGTGCGATAATTCTGTTTCACCCTTCACTCACTTCTTTATCAGTCTCGCAGCCAGGACAGATAACTGTTCCCATGGAAGAAAACACTCCTGCGGTATTTATTTGTGCTCTTTAGGGCCGACCAGCTCCTCCTTCCTAAGCACAACCCAGCCTACACCCCGTTATCTGGTGCCAGCCACCACGCGCTGCCCTCTTGTCAACTGCCAGGCTGCACTTTCCTCACTGCATCCCCAAAGCTGTCAACTTCTCCGGGACCTGCAGCACCACTGCTTTCCAGACGTCTTACACATGAAGGGCAACTGTCTTCGTGACAAACACACACACACACCCCGCCCACTCTGCACAGTCCCCAAAGCAGAGGGCTTGCACCTGTGCCCTGGTCCGGACCCCTCTGGAGAATGGCACTCTGGCGGGTTCCAAGGCACATAGCGCTGGTTGGATGAAGAAAAGGGGTTAGGGAGAAGCAGCAGCCGTTAAATCTCAGAGACAAGGACTTTGAGATCTTCCAGTACAAACATTTCATTCATTCATTTGTTCAACAAACCTTTATTTAGGACCTACTGGGTCCTGGGTACGGTTGTAGGTGCTGCAGACATGAAAACATACAATACGGACCAAGTTTCTGTCTTCACGGAAAGGTACATCCTCAGACCTTCTAGTAGACCTCTGACTTATTTCTGATACTTGTCTTACATTTACATTCATAACACACTGTCTAAGACACTATCCGTGTAATCCTCAATAAGTGGTATAACCATCTATAGTCCGCAGACAAGGAAAATGGCACCCAGAAAGGTTAAACGGCCTTCCCGAAGCCAAGGCACAAAACTCAGGGCTTCCGACTACAAACCTTACGCTCTTTCTGGGGCCTCTCCCAAGGCAGGAAGCTCGTGGGGTACAGCCTGGCACTGAAACAGACACTGACTCAACTCAATCCCGGGCATCAGTGCTAGAGACTGAGGATATAAAAAGACCCAATCCCTGATCTGAAGGAATTTAAAATCTAAAGAAAAAGACATATAACCAACTACCACCTGTGGCAGGAATAAAGAAGGTAGAGTGATTAAATCCAAATAGGAAGGTATCTCTGGAAGGCTATACAGGAAGTAAGGATCACCTCTAGGCGGGGAAACTGGGTACCTGAGAACCGGGGATAGGAGGACCATTCTGTGTGTGCAAATGTTACATATTTTGAATTGCGTACCAGGGAGTTTATTTCCCATTAAATGACACTTTGAGGATGCAATCAGCCAAATCCTAAATGTGGGAAATTTCATGGGATAAATGATCTGGTTTCTTCCACACGCAAATAGCTCAAAAAGGGGGAGGTGGGGCGGGAAATAGAGATTTTAAAAGATTTAGGAAATGTCAACCAAATGTAATACTGAACCTTGTTTAGATCCATCAATTTTAAAAGTAAATTTGGGGGACAGCAAGGGAGATTTGAATATGGACTAGCTATTTGTGATTATTAAGGAATTATTGTCAATTTTGTGAGGTATGATCACAGTGCTGCAGTTAAGTTGATTTAAGGTCCTTCCTGCGTAAAGACACATACTGAAGTATTTACAAATGAAATAATACGATGCCTGAGACTTGCTTTTAAATATATCAGCAAAAAGTAATCATAAATAAATGAATAAAGAATTTAATAAAGGAATGAGTAAATAAAGGGGAGAGTAGATGATGAAACAGGATTGGCAAAATGTTGATAATTTCTGAAGCTGGATGACAGTTCCACGAGGGTTCATACTACTCTCTCTACCCTTGTGGATGGTTGAAATTTCCAACATGAAAAGTTTAAATAAAAATTTTAAAAAATTAATTACTCCATCCACCGAGGATGACTGAGCAGAAAAGTGTCACAGAGGAGAGGTGTTTGGGCAGAGTCCTGAAGGATGACTAGGAATTTTCTAAAAGGCAAAAGGGACCTCCCGGTGGAGGAAGAATACACAAATCTATCACACACCTCTCCCTGCAAGAACCAAAGGTATCTACACTTGACCCCAAACTCAACTTACATCCCACACAAGTACCCTTTTGCTTACTCCCCCCACCCAACCCTCTGGGACATGTAGATAGAGAGTCAACACCAACTACCCTGTTCCGGAGTTCCTGTGGTGGTGCAGCGGTTAACGAACCTGACTAGGAACCATGAGGTTGGGGGTTCGATCCCTGGCCTCGCTCAGTGGGTTAAAGATCCGGCGTTGCCGTGAGCTGTGGTGTAGGTCGCAGACACGGCTCAGATCTGATGTTGCTGTGGCTGTGGTGAAGGCTGGCAGCTGTAGCTCTGATTAGACCCCTAGCCTGGGAACCTCCATATGCCACGGGTGCAGCCCTAAAAAGCAAAAAAAAAAAAAAACTACCCTGTTCCAAGTGAAAGGAGTGTGTTTTTCAGACAGCTCCACTCAGAAGCCTTCAACAGGCCCCGATGTAGCCTTCAGAGGACAGGAAAGCAATTAACCCCTTTCAGTTGGGTTTGCCTGACATGGCAGTCTGGAAGCCAGCTAAGTTATCTCATGCCTAGAGACTTCATCCCTCCTGAGTCACCCCAGACACCTGCACTCCCCAGAAACACACACCTGCCCCCCAAGACAGCACTTTACAGATTTATAACCTTAGTACCAGGGGGTCTAGCTTGATGGCAGCCTGGCAGCCCAGCCCATGGCCACGAAAACACCACCCTTTCTTCCCCCCAAGCCCCCAACCTCAATCTGCACACTCACCCCCGGCCCACCTCCACCTGCACACAGAAAGCTTGCTGGCTTTGCAGTCACTTTAGGACTTGTGCAGGCCTGGCCTGGCCCAGAGGGATCCCATGCATCCTTACCTCAGAACGAAGCTGCAGGTATTCCTCTGAGCCATAGGGGACCCTCCTCAGGGAGGTAAGATAGTCATAACTGATGACTGCTGTCTGTGAACCAAGAAAGAAGAAGGCTTGGCGTCAGACATCAAATATTGCTCCTCTGCCCAAGGTCTGCAGCTGCAGGCCCCTGCCATGGGTGGTATGTCTAGAAGCCAGCCAGGCCAAGATCTGAGGGCCTAGCTGGTTTCTTCCTATCATTCAAGGCTCTGCATAAATGCCACTCCTGCAGAGACCCTCAGTCTAAAGTTAACCCTACCCACCAGGAACGCTCAATTATTTATCAAAACAAACCACCATTCCAAATTACCTTGCTCATTTGTTTTCTTGTACATGGAAGGTCCCCACTTCCCTAGAAGTAAGCTCTATAAGCGCAGGGACACGTCCCTCCTGCTCATCATCGCATCTCCTACACATTTAACAGTACCAGGCGCACAGGTAAATGCAGAGGAATTACTAGCTGCATGAATGCTGTTGGATAAACTTATCCCGCCTCTCCATATCACAAATAAACACGATGTCACATTTAGGCTGGCTCTCACAGCCTCAGTTTTAATTCTGGGTCCCTTGGCCAAAACTCCAGGAGAGGTTCGCTACACTTGGTGAATCAGAAAATGACAGGCTCCCAGGTATGTCAGGCACAGAGGAGGCTTGAGGATTACTGGCCCAAACCTTCCCTTTTAGAACTGAGCAACTGAGGCCCCTAGAAGTTAAGGCACTTAAGAGGCTGGTATGGAAAGGAGTCCATTCCTTGGTCTATAACCCCAAAACTTTATTCCATTCCACGTACTTGCTGAATGCCGACCACCAGAAACACCTGGCCTGAGGGGCACACGAGACTCATGAGGACCAGAGCCCTGCACTATGTTCAGTGAAATAAGTCAGACAGACTAAGACAAACACTCGATGATTCACTTAGAGGCAGAATCTAAGAAATACAAGAAACTAGTGACTACAAAAAAGGAAGCAGACTCACAGGCATAGAAAACAAACTAGTGGCTACCCGTGGGGAGGGGGAAGTGGGGAGGGGAGGACAGGGGTAGGGGATTAAGAGGTTCAAATTCTTAGGTTTAAAATAAGTACAAGGATATATCGGTACAGCACAAGGAATATAGCCAATATTTTATAATAACTATAAATAGAATACAAACTTTAAAAGCGTGAATCACTATTTTTTACATCCCTATCTCATATACTATTGTACAGCAACCATATTTCAATTAAAAAAAAAAAAAAAGCAATGTTTTAAACCCCCTCTATGGAATTTGAGGAGTTCCCGTTGTGGGAACGCCATGCAATCCCTCGATAACTTCAGGACGCAGAGGCTGTGTGTACGGGGATAGAGGGGCACCGGGGTGCACTTTTGTGCCTGTGCAATTGCGCAGCGGGAGCTGCACACAGGTGAGGGTGTCTCCACATGTGTCACTAGCATACCCGTCTGCTACGGGTATGAAGACCTGCAAGTCATGCTACAGTTCCTTCGCCTGTCCCCAGAGGAGCCAAACCTACCGTGGCAACTGCTCTGCCCACCCGGACAGCACCGAAGTCGTTGGGGTCCAAGTACTCTTTGCTGTAGAGGTAGAAGCCAGAGGCAGCAAGAGCCACGCTGGTCCACGAAGCCAGCTTGAGAGCCCGTCTGGCCATGTCCCCAGACCCTGCAGAAGGAGAGCAGAGAAAGGGAAGCAGTTAAAGAGTTTCAGAGACGGTCAAATTCAAATCCAGGCTCTGACACTTAGACTGTGTGACGTTGGGTCATTTTCTTAATCTCATCGTGCCTGACTTTCCTCATCTGTGAAACAGGATGATACTTACCTCAAAAACTGTAGGGATAAAATGAGATCATGTATATTAAATGCTTAGCACAGTACCCGGCTAAGTTCATAAGTCAACTTTCCCTTTTTTTTTTTTTTTTTTTTTTTGCTTTTTTAGGGCTGCACTCGCAGCATATGGAGGTTCCCAAGCTAGGGTTTGAATCGGACCTACAGCTACCAGCCTCTGCCACAGCTACAACAACACAGAATCTGAGCCATCTCATGGCAACGACAGACCCTCAACCCACTGAGCAGGGCCAGGGATCGAACCCACAACCTCAGGGTTCCTGGTTGTATTCATTTCCACTGCGCCATGACAGGAACTCCCGTAAGTCTACTTTCAAAGTCATTCTTCCTTCAACAGGACCGGGCACAGTTCTAGGCACTAGGGAGAGAACCAAGAAAATGAAGTTCTTACATCCTCGAGGGGATGACAGAGCATAAGCAAACAGACGTGTACTAGAAGCGCAGCAGGTATTAAGTGCTGAGAAGAAAATCAAGAGGGTAAGAGGAAGGAGGACAAATATATGATGAAAGATGCTGTTTTAGGTAAAAAGCGACAGCCGGGTTAACCACTGTTGCCTAAAACTATTATTATACCGCCAAGCGCACACAGGTGTCATTAGCCCTCTAGGCCACAGCCAAAATGACAACTGATCAGAAGCAGCCAGGTAAGCCGTCCACGTCTGATTTTCCAAATATTGACTGCAGTTAGAATAACCAGCCACCTTCTCTAGACTGTAAGTTCCTTGAGAGCAAACACCACGACTGCTACTGCTTTGTCCACTCACAGGTTCCGTAAGGTACTCTATGGTTAGAGGTTCAAGGTCCACCTGTAACTTGATCTGTTTAACCAAACTCTCCATACTCTGGCTCCATAGGACTAAAAGGGCTCCCAGCTCCTGGATACCTTCCCCTACCCAACTTGCACCTGCATAATCCACCAAGGGGTTGCTGCATAGTCAGTCCTTTTTTTTGTGTGTGTGTGTGTGTTTTGTCGTTTTAGGGCCGCACCCGAGGCATGTGGAGGTTCCCAGGTTAGGAGTCCAACTGGAGCTGCAGCTGCCGGCCTATACCACAGCCACAGCAATGCTGGATCCCAGCCACGTCTGCAACCTACACCACAGCTCAAGGCAACGCCAGATCCTTAACCCACTGAGCGAGGCCAGGGATCTAACCCGCAACCTCACAGTTCCTAATCAGATTCGTTTCCGCTGAGCCACGACGGGAACTCCTGCATAGTCAGCCTTTAAGCTACTTCTCCTTCATTTCCTGGAAATTCCATATCAGACTAAAAACCCTGACCACAGCCACAGCTGCCAGTGGAGAAGTCCTACCCAGGAGAAGTGCCAGCACCAAGCCACCTGCAGGTGGAAACCCTGCACAGATGCAGCAGGAAAATGTAGGTGGTCATCCTGTTTGCTTCTGCTCTGGACTCCATCTCTGACCATCCACTCCCTGCTCTGTTCTTCAGTTTCCCGTCTGTATGGAAACAATTGCTCCAAAGAGCCATGTCTTCATTTATTTTCTTTGGCCACACCCACGGCATGCGGAAGTTCCAGACCCAGGGATCGAACCCGGTGCCACAGCAGTGACCTGAGCCACAGTAATGACAACACCAGATTCTTAACCCACTGAGCCACCAGAGAACTCCCTCTTCATTTTCTTTAAAAGTCTGTTTTGACTCATGCCTCATAATATAGCCACAGATTCTTTTTTAAAGCATCCACAGGGACTTCTTTCTGCATTCTTTTATTTCATTTACACTTTTTATATACTCTTTCTCTAAATAGCACATAGTTGACTCTGTCTACCTGCATTTAATATAATCACTTATGTATTTGGATTTAATTTTACCATCTTCTTCTGTGCTTTCCATTTTCCTACCTGTTCTTTTTTTTTTTCCTCTTTTTTGACTTTTCGGGCGTTCCTTTTTCTTCAACCTTTTGGAAAAGTTTAAGGATGGGTATAAGTTCTTCTTTGTATGTTTGGCAGAATTCACCTATGAAGCCATCTGGTCCTAGACTTGTTTGTAAGGAGTTTTTATCACACATTTAATTTCATTTCTAGTGATTGGTCTGTTCAATTGATCTATTTCTTTTTAATTCAAATTTGGCTGGCTGTATATCCATTTCTTCTAGGTTGTCAAACTTGTTGACATATAACTGTTCATAGTACTATCTGAACGTGTTTTTTTGTATTTCTGTAGTATCCACTAAGATTTCTTTTTCATTTCTTATTTTATTTGGGTTTTCTCTCTCTTCTTGGTGAGTCTGGCCAGAGGTTTGTCAATTTTGTTTACCCTTTCAAAAAACCAGCTCTTGGCTTGCGGTTTTTTTCTATTATTTTTAAATCTCTATTTTATGGATTTCCTCTCTGATCTTCATGATTTCCTTCCTTCTGCTGACTTTAGGTTTTGTTTATTCTTCTTTTTCTAATTCTTTTAGGTGGTAATTTAGATTACTGATTTGAGATTTTTCTTTTCTGAGGAAGGCCTGTATCGCTATGAACTTCCCCTAAGAACTACTTTTGCCGCATCCCATAGATTTTGTATGGCTATGTTTTCATTGCTGTTTGTCTTGAGGTGTTTATTTCCTTTTTGATTTCCTTGTTGATCCACTGGTTTTTTTAGTAGCATGTTCTTTAGTCTCCAGGTAGTCAGTTTTTTCTCACTTCTTTTCCTGTGGTTGATTTCTGGTTTCAAGCCACTGCGGTCAGAGAAGATGCTTGAAATAATTTCTGTACTCTTAAATTAGTTGAGGTTAGTTTTGTGCCCCAGCATATGGTCAATCCTAGAGAATGTTCCATTTGCACTTGAAAAGACTGTATATTCTGGGAGTTCCCACTGTGGCTCAGCGGGTTAAGATCCCAACTATTATCCATGAGGATGCGGGTTCAGTCCCTGGCCTTGCTCTGTGGGTTAAGGATCCAGTGTTGCCATTAGCTGTGGTGTAGGTCATAGACGTGGCTCAGATCTGGCATTGCTGTGGCTGTGGCATAGGCTAGCAGCTGCAGCTCCAATTTGACCCCTAGCCTGGGAACTTCTGTATGCCACAGTTGTGGCCCTTAAAAAAAAAAAAGTATATTCCAGGTTTTTTGGATATAATGTCCTGAAAATATCAATTAAGTCTAACCGTTCTATTGTGTTCTTTAGGATCTCTGTTGCTTATTGATTTTCTGTCTAGAGTGGGGTGTTAAAGAATGCTACTATTATTGTATTCCTATCAGTTTCTCCCTTTATGTCTGTTAGTTTTGTTTACTGTTCTCTCTCTGAATCCTGAGACCTTGTCTATAATATGGGGATGACCCTAACAGTGTCTACTTGATGGGGTTGTAAGGAACGAGGAAATCATGCAAAATGTTTAGCAAGGTGTGACATACACAGTAAGAACACAGCAGCAACTACTATTACCGTCACCACCACTGTTGTTGTTATTTCCTCACCCAATGCCAGACTTAAAAAAGGATCTTATTGCTCCCCTACCTGTCAGCTCCTAGAGGACTTCTGCAGGCCCTGTTTCTAACATCCCAGCAGTGCCGCACCTAGCCCTACCTTTTCACCTTGCTCTCTACACCCTCAGCCTGGAGTATTTCCTAGCAAAAGGGGCAGCGTGCTCAGTTTCTCCTCCACCTGGTTTCTGCCAAGACACAGATCCCCAATTGGATCCAGAAACAGGCCTTAGATGAGGCTGAGCGCCCTCAGCTCCTAACACACCTTCCTTCTTCAAGATCGTCAGTTCAACAATGTCCGCTAGGGGTGATCCAGGTGAGACAGGAAGGAAGGGGGCAGGGCACAACCATTAAAAGAATACAACCGTTAAGAAGAACAGGATACCAGAAAAACCAGTTAGAACCCAGTATGTCCAAGACGGTGGACAAGTGGACTACCAGTGGACCCTGAGCCTCCTTACACACTCACTGTGATACATTCGCTAAATGACACACACACAGGCACGAGGACAGTTCTGAGACCAATCCTAACAGGCCAAAAAGTGGGAATCACTTAGCTGATTCCTGGAAATCCCTGTCCCTTCCCCAAGAGAGTTAAACTATCCCTCCTACTTGTTAGCCTATAAAATCACCCAGCCCATAAAAACCACCTCATATTTGGGGACCACTCTCAAGCCTTTTGAGGCAGACTGCCTATAGAATATGCATCTCTCAGGGGCTCTCATCTTCTGAAATGGCTACACTCTGTCGGTGGCGTGTGTATCTCCCTAAATAAACCCACCTTCCCCCTTAGCTCTTGGGGCAGAGCCCCTCTGCCTGCCCACTTGTATCCTTCATATTAATAAATCTACTTCTTGCCTATCACTTTGCCTCTCTCTGAATTCCTTCTGCACTGAGATATAAAAGAGCCTAAGGTTCAGTAAGACCTGACGCCAGGTGAGTGGCTCAAATTAAAAGACAGTGAGTTTGAGTCCCAGCCCATAGGCTCAAGTCCTAATATGAGTTTTGGCTGGGTTCGAGTCCCAGCCCATGGGTTCAAGTCCCAATATAAATTTTGGCTGGGTTCGAGTCCCCTCTGAGTTGTGCGGTTTCAACTCCACCCCAGTGGCACCGGCCCCCTTGCTATTTCTCAAACATGCCAGGCACATTCCAGCCTCAGTGCTTTTCTGCTTTCTGTTCCATCTGTTTAGAATAGGGGTTAGCAAACTTTGTCAACAAAGGGCCACATAATATTTTTAGCTTTTCAGGCTATGTCTCTGTTACCGCTCCTCTGCATTGTACTACAAGATAAAAGGCAGCCATAGACAGTACATAAAGTGATAGGTGTGGCCAGATTTGGCCTGAAGGCTGTAGTTTGCCAAACTCTGGCTTGGCACATAGTAATACGTGCTCCAAAAGTATTTACTGAATGAAGGAATTAATGAATGGATGAACTATACCTGGTGAGACCTGCACAGAGCCAGTAACACAGGTCCCCAGGTAAGAATCATAAACTCAGGCCTGACAACTTTCTTTTTTCTTCTTTTTTTTTTTTTTAGGCCCACACTGGTGACATACAGAGGTTCCCAGGCTAGGGGTCAAATCGGAGCTGCAGCTGCCAGCCTACACCACAGCCACAGCAATGCCAGATCCGAGCTGCGTCTGGGACCTACACCACAACCCCCGGCAATGCTGGATGCTTAACCCACTGAGGGAGGCCAGGGATCAAACCTGTGTCCTCATGGATACTAGTCAGATTCGTTTCCACTAAGCCACGATGACGGCAACTCCATGGGCTGACAATCTGACAGCCACCCTCCCCCAGTACCCACTCCCAAACTTCCCTCCCCAGACCTCATCTTCCTCTTGCACCATCCTCCAGACCCATCCATCCCTCAGGACAGCGAGCCTACGCCAGCCTTGAGACCACCTCTGGGTGAGGAAGCAGCAGCCAAGCAGACCCAACCCCCAAGACCCAGCTTTCGTGCAAATGTCCTCAATAATAAAAGAGGTGGAAATTGGAAAACATAAAATAGATGCTATAGGAGCAAACTGCGTCTAAATAGACTGGAACTGGAGTTTTCCATAAGGTGTCAGTGAGTCTTGAACATGCAAATGAGTTGCTTCCCTCTGGGTATTTTAAAAGACCCTGTCAGCCATGAAATATGTCTGTCGATGAAAAACACCTTTCGTTATTAAATCTTTTGCTAATGAATCACCTGCCCTGTTCTGTTTACTTGCCTTTTTGACTTTCACCTGAGTTGTCTCTCATAACAGCACGTCCTCTTTTTTTTTTTTTTTGGTGGGGGGGAGGGGGGTGCCTGAGGCCACCAGACCCTAAAATCTAACCATCAGATGGTAATAACTGACCTTTCCGCAGTCCGCTGCACTCTATCTCATTGGCTATTCCACACATCCTAGTGAGACGACACAAATATTACTACCATCCCCAGGCAGAAATGAAGAGACCAAGGAGTAGTGAGTGACTCGCCCCGGGCGGCTCAGCTAGTAAAGGGCAGAGCAGACCTTGGGCGCTTCCTCTTTATCACATGCACATGACCTTCCCGAGAGGGACTCGCAGACGTCTGATCACCAGCGTTCTTACTCCCATTCTCAGGTAACTGCATCAGTCACTGTGGGCAGGGACTATGATTTCTGACCCCCTACCACCCCCAAACAGTGCCAGGCACAGGGAAGATGCTGCTTGGCACCCTAGAAATCAACAGCATGTCACAAGATCTACCAAAGCACCTCACCAGAAACCACCGATTCTGGGCTATGAAACATTGAGGAGAGCTGTGTTTTTGGCAAACCCAAGGATTTGAATGGAATCCATCTGGTGGGACCGCAGGAAACAGACCAGCAAGTCACGAGACAAGGCGAGAGTCTGGAAAGTTCTACCAATGAAAAGTGGACAGTCAAATGAAATGCCATCCCCTGTACAGAACTGAATAGGAAACCAGGCATTTACTGTCCACAAGGCAAAGCCTTTTCAGCTGCCATCCATCTGCTGCCTCCTCCCCGTGCCACGCTCCAGGACAAGCAGCCTACAATCACCTCTCCCTGCTTGGTGCCCAGGTGAGAATGGAAACAGAAGAAAGAATTTAGGGCTCTAATCCTATTAATCCCATAATGCGACCACAGCTCCTCCTCCCATTTCTAGAGAGAGTGTTAGACAAATGAGCAGTTTCTTTTGGTCTGCTACCAAGACTGGAAAAAAACCCAGTAATACCCCTGGAGAGAGTGATCAGGTTTTCAGGGAAACCTGGTTACTGATGTGGATAAAAAGCAACCAAGATGGATGATACCGTCATGTTTCAGATCGATGCTGAGGGGCCGTCCAGTCAGCCAGAGCAGGTTTACAGCCTGCCCTGCTCTGGGGATATGAATGCAGTCCACATATATTCACTCCCTTTCCTAGTGCTTGGTGCCCAGCAGGTAATTCAATCAATATCGATTAAAGGGATCCCAACTGATGCCAAAGTCCCAGAGTAGATGGGGAAAAATCAATCTCACCCAGGCAAGGAACAGAATTTGACACCCACTTTACCCAGAGATGGGAGGACTCAGGGAGGACAGTCGAAAACCAAGCACAAAGAGCAAGTGGCAGGTAAGAGGTGGGGAAACGAGTGAGCTTCTAACAGGAGAGGTACTTAAGTACTTAAACACTTCATGGAACTCCCACAACTGCATTCAGGGGTGCATTTTATTAGCGTCTCACTCTACAGATGAGGAAGCTGAGTTTTAGAAAAGGTAAGAAACTTGGCTGGGAAACTAGTAGGTGATGCAGCCAGAACTTGAACACACGTGTGTCTGCTCCATCCAAGAGAGCACAAAGTGGATAAGAACAAAGCTTTCTGGGCCCTGAGGTGGGTCACTGGAGTGCCTCTGAAGTGGATAGCTAAACCGAGATGGATTATTGGGGCGGGGGAGTGCCTGAACCAAGCACTGATCTTAGTTTATAGATCCCTTGTAAGACAAGAAAATAAGTGTATATCAGAAAAGAAAAAAACATAAACTCTGCCAGCAGAAGTCAAATTTTACTCCCAGAGGGCTTCTGAGAAGCAGCCAAGCAAAAAGACAGTAAAATTGGAGTTCCCTGGAGACTCAGGAGGTTAAAGATCCAGCGTTGCCACTGCTGTGGCTAGGGTCACTGCTGAGGCACGGGTTCAATCCCTGGCCCGGGTAATTTCCACATGCTTCGGGTACCGCCAAAAAAAAAAAAAAAAAAAGACATAGTAAAACAGAATAAGATGTAACCCTGGAAAACTGACACAAGTATAGACTACATGAAAATCTGTCTGTAATGTGGGGGAAATAACAGTGAACAAAGTAATAGGCACATGTTTAATATCACTACAGAAGTTAATCTGGCAAAGCAGGACAGAAAGGCCTGGGACCAGGAGGGAAGTGTTGGTGCTTTAAGTTCACAAGATTTTTTTTCCTACAAAACAGTGATACTCAGTAGTATGTCCCCAGACCTGCAGCATCTGTATGTGCAAGGATCATGTGAGAACTGCAACTACTGGAGCTCCCAACGTGGCTCTGCCATAACGAACCCAACTAGTACCTACTAGAACACGGGTTCAATCCCTGGCCAGCTTTGGATCCAGCTTTGCGGTGAGCTGTGGTGTAGGTCGAAGTCTGCAGCTCGGATCCCACGTTGCTGTTGCTGTGGTGTAGGCCGGCAGCTGCAGCTCCAATTTGACTCCTAGCCTGGGAACTTCCATATGTCGTGGCTTTGGCCCTAAAAAGATGCTCTTCCCCGCCCCCAGACCTACTGAATCAAGAACTTTCAGGATAGGGTCCAGCATTCTGGTGTAACAAGCTCTCCAGGTGATTCTGATGCACGCTAAAGACTGAGAGCTACTGCAGTAAGAAAATACTGTGAAGGCAGATAAAGTCTAACTCACTTTCATCTCAGCAAATATTTCCTCAGCACTAAGTGCCAAGTATCACGGAGGTGATCAATAAGTATTTGCTGAATTGAATGACTTCGTAGATAGTAGAAAGTAAATGCCACTTAACCTAAGGAGAGAGCTGTACCAGGTGTCTTCTAAAGGCTGCTCTCCATACACCGGCTGTCATCAGCACGTTTTTTGTGCTATCAGAAAGCTGAGGGCCCTGCAAGTGCTACAGACAAGGTGTGCCCCGAGGCGCGCAAGCCCAAGCCAATGGCACGGATATTAGCGCGCGCAGTTCTCTGGTGCAGTCCGCGTTCCAACCCCAAACGCCTGCGCCACAAAGCCCACAGACCACCTGCGCCGCGAACGTCTGGGTGAGCCACCTGCTGCCTTCCCCCAGCTCTCCCTACATGCTGGGCTGCGCCACGCTTCCGCACACTGGCGACCCAGGCTGGAGAGTGGCCGCAGAGGGGGCGGGGCACTGCCAGTCACCCGAGCCACGTGGTCACGCGCCGAGCCCCCGGTGACAAGGTCACCGTCTGAGAGTTCGCTCCCCACAGGCGGTCCCAGCAGAGGAGAGCGCCCGGGGGGAGCGTCCACACTGGTGCTCCCGCGGCCCTGGCGACCCGGGTTCTGCGCCGGCCGCCGAGGAGCTGCCCCTACTCACCCCGTGGGAAACTGAGCCGCGGCGTCTGGCTTCCGGCCGCAGCCTGGCGGACGGAGTTCGCAGGGAACTTTGCTTGCTGCCGCTACCTGATTGCGCTTAGTTAAGCCGAGGCGCCCCGGGGCTTGCCGGGAGTTGTAGTTCTTGGTTCCCCAAGCCCCGGGAACAAGGGCCAAAAACCTCCGCGGTTCCCCGGAGTGCTCCACCCAGGCAGGCAGGCAGGGGGATCACAGACGCTTTACCAGTCAGAGAGCTTATTTGTTTGTCTGGGCTGCGGATGCGAAGTCTTCCTGAAAACTTATTTTCTAGAGGCTTTCCAAATTGGTCAAAGATTTATGTTCAGCAGAGAATGGAGTAGTGGCTTTGTGTGTTTTAAATAAGGTATTAGGAGTTCCCAGCATGGCGCAGCCGAAACGAATTCGACCAGGAACCAATTCGGCGAGGAACCATGAGGTTGCGGGTACTGTCCCTGGTCTCCCTCAGTGGGTTAAAGGATCCGGCAGTGCCCTGAGCTGTGGTGTAGGTCGCAGATGTGGCCGGGATCTCGCACTGCTATGGCTGTGGTGTAGGCTGGCAGCTGTAGCTCCGGTTCGACCCCTAGCCTGGGTACCTCCATGTGCCATGGGTGCGGCCCTAAAAAGAAAAAAAGAAAAAAAAAGAAAGTGGTATGGGAACAGAAAGAAGGGAGGATTAATTTTGCCCAGAAGATTTTGAAATGCTTTACAAATCTGCGATCTGTCTTATAGCCTGAGAATCAATGGTTGAACACTCTCCAGGCAAAGCGTGTTGGGGAGCAGCCCAGGCACAGGAAAAGTTATATTGAAAAGTCTAAATATGCAATATGCAGAATGCAATAAAAGTCATAAAGACACTTCAGTTAAAATGGAAAATTTAAAACCACAGAGAAAAAAGGGTAAGTATATTTAAAAATTGTTACCAGCAGGCTAGCAGATCACCCTAAGGAATGGAATGGGGCAAGTGGGGCAAAAGTACTCTCGGTTTATACTGTACTTTTTTGTAATATTTGAATTTGTTACAGTGCAGGAGCATATAACTTTTATAATTAAAATTTAATTGCTTAGGAGTTCCCGTTGTAGCTCAGTGGGTTAAGAATCTGATGCTGTCTCTCTGAGGATGCCAGTTCTATCCCTGGCCTCACTTGTGGGTTAAGGATCCCTCATTACTGCAAGCTGAAGTGTAGATTGCTGATGCAGCTCAGTCCCATGTTGCTAGTGGGGACCCCTAGCATGAGAACGTCCATATGCCACAGGTGTGGCCTAAAAGATTAAAAAAAAAAAAATTGTTTTAAATTTTTAATTTTATTTTAGCAGATTTCCAATTCAACATGGTATGTTTAGTATACCCATTTAAATCCACACTTTCTTAAAATCCCATGAAAATGACAGGAAAGGAATAAAAAAGGCATAAAACCCAGAAGGAACAAGAAAGGAGACAACAACGGATAGGAAAAATTAAAAAATAAATGTGGGAAGCTCCAAAACAGATAGGTAGGTGAGGTACTTTTAACACAAACCAGTGCCTGAGCTCCAGCTTTAGAAATTCTGATTTTAGAGTCCAGTTTGGGGTCTGGGCCTCTGTAATCTTTAGAAAGCTCCCCCGGTGATTTTAATGCGCAGTTCAGTAGAAAGGCTCTGTCAAGGAGGCAGTGCAGGCAGATTAAGAGCAGTGGTTTGAGCCTCCATAGAACCACCCGGAGAGCTTTAACAGTCCTCCTGGGCTACTCCCTGGACCTCTCAAGTCCATTTCTGTGGATAGAATCCAGATAAAAGATTTTGCAGAGTTTCCCAGAGCATTTCTGTACACAGCCAGAGTTAAACACCACTGATTTAAAGACTCGTGATCGAACTGTGTGACTCAAAGCAAGTTTTCCTTTTTTTTTTTTTTTTGGCTTTTATCTTTTTAGGGCCGTACCTGCGGCATATGGAGGTTCCCAGGCTAGGGGTCTAATCGGAGCTGTAGCCACTGACCTATGCCAGAGCCACAGCAACGCAGGATCCGAGCCACGTCTGCAACCTACACCACAGCTCACGGCAATGCCAGATCCTTAACCCTCTGAGTGAGGCCAGGGATTGAACCTGCAACCTCATGGTTCCTAGCCGGATTCGTTAACCACTGTGCCATGACGGGAACTCCAAAGCAAGTTTTCTAATTTGACAGAGCTTTGGTTTTCTTCTTGATGAAATGGTAGTGATAAAACAGTGGTTTCCTTCTTGATAAAATATATTAACTATCCTCTGTCCTACCTACTTCAGAGGAAGGACACATTCTAGGGAGGATCAAGTGACATGGTGTGTGTGCTTCGGAAACTGAATATTGCGATAGTTGTATCCCACTGCACTTCAAAGAAAATGCTGACTCTTCACACAACCACCCTTTTCTTCTTGGCCTCTTCCCACTCCCTCTATCTCCAGCCTCTGTTTCTCAACCTTCTCTCCCCCAACTTACACTAGCTTCCTTTCTGTTCCTCACACTGCCAAGCTGGCTGCTGCCTTAAGGCCCTTACACTTGCCGTTCCCGCATAATTTTAGAGATCTGCTCTGTCCCAGCAATCTGTTCTTTCTTCCAATGTCACCCTCCAGAGAGGCCATCCCCTATCACCCTTATCAAACTACCACCATTCCTCCACATTCCCTGAGAGAGAGTTTATCCCCTTACACTACTCTATTACTTGTTAGTGCTTGAAATAATAGCATTCGTTTGTTTAAGAGGGCTCATATCTCTCTCCTCCAGCAGCATATAAACTCCGTGAGAGCAGGGGTTTAGATCCACAGTGCCTGCACACAGTGGGTACTAGTGCTGGGGATATAATGGTGAACAAAACAGGCAAGGCCCTTGCCCCTGCAGTGTCATTTGGCTGAGGTGGGAAAGGAGGAGACAGATAATAGAGAAGCAAAGAAATAACAAGATAATTGCACGATGTAATAGACTCTGTGAAGGAAGGAAGCAGAGAGGTGTGGTAAAGAGGAAATCAACAGAGGACAGAGATTGCAAGTCACTGGAGAGAGTAGTCACACAAGGCCTCTTTGAGGAACCTGCAACCCAAAGGATGAAGAAGTAGCCATGGGGAAGATGAAGAAGTTCATTCCAAGCAGAGGGGACAGCAAGTGCAAAGGCCCGGGGTAGGAAAGAGCTTGGCATGTTTGAGAAACAGGAAGGAACCCAGTGAGCAGAGAGAATGGTGTGGAAGGAGGTGGGAGAGGCAGGGACCAGGCCATACAGGGCCTTTGAGGGCTCATCAGTTTGGATTTCAGTCCAAGTATACCAGGAAGCCACTAGAGAGTCCTAAATTGAGATGGGATGTGCCCGGAGAAGCTAAATAGAAAACGCACTGAGCAACCAAAGCCATTAAGAGAAACATCTAACTTATTCCAGAAGCTGTCAGAACCCCAGTTACTTTTCTGGGACAGCAAGGCCTGGGGTTAGTACATTGATTATTTAGAATGCCCGGTTTTCATTCAGGATTTTCTGTGGTTTGTCCCAGAGGTAGACCATCTGGGAGAAAGCATCACACAGCACCCAACTAGAGGAAAAAGCAAGAGAAAACAAAGTGCAAGTTTCTTCCTTAAGGAAACAAAAAAAGTGTACTGCAGAGGAAGTAATAAGGCAACTGGGTCCTATGCAGCAGGGAGAAGGCAGCAGGAAAGCCGTACTGGCTCTCAGCAACATCCCAGAAGGGAGCAGCACCCCGCAGGGGTCCATTCACAGAAGCAGCAGCAGCAGCAGCAGCAGAAGGCAGTATGGTCAGGAAGTCAGATGCTTGTGTTGGCACCTGCCCAGGACAAAGACTATTCCAGCAGGACAAAGGCAGTCAACTCAAACCCAGGGCCAGAAGGTCAGAATCCAGAGGACAATTTAGCATTTGCCAGAGGATCAGCAGGCTAATCCATATGCCCTATACATTCGTGTGCTTGGGTGGAAAGGCAGAAGTTAGGAGTTGGAGAGGGAGAGCAAGGCCTGCTGGCTCTGGATGCTTCAAGATATCAATGACCAGGAAGTGAAATCTGATAGGCCTGCCCCATGACATGGTCAGACTGGCCTGGACTTGATCGCAGGCTAAAAGGGTTTTTTCAATACCTGGGAGGAAGTAAATCAAGGTGAATAATCTGGAATTAATTTCCAACCCAGGGGCTGGAGTGCTGTGGAGAACAGGAATTTTTTATTTGCCTCTGACTGGCTAAGGAATCCCACGAAAGGCACATCACCCGAGCCCTTCAGTTTTCCTTTTTTTTTTTCTTCAACTTTAGTGAAACCTAACTGACACACCCTTCAGTTTTCTTATCTGTCATAAGGGAGAGGAAAATTCCCCTGTGAAAAACAGCTGATATCTCTCCTAAGGGTAAAAAAAAAAAACACATAAATTCTTAACCAAATAAATTTATTAAAAATATACATCTCAAAAATTTATATATTCTAGTAAATATTATATGTAGATATATACGCTATCATTTCTCAAGATTGCCAGATGCTAGTCTAAGTGCTTAAAGTATATATATATATTTTCTCATATAATCCTCATGACATGTAAGATAGGTATCATTATTAGCCCCACTCTATAGTTGAGCAAATTAAGGCACAGAGAGTGAAGTGACCTGTCCTTGGTCATGCCAGTGGGCAGTGCTGGGACTGCACCCCAGGAGTCTGACTCCAAGGCCCACCCTCTGGAATGGGCAGCCCCCTCTGGTCACAGGTGTATTTGGAGAGGAAAGCGTTTGAGGCAAATGTCTGGGGCCAAAGTAAACTGCACCCTGAGGTCTTTGAGCAGCTTTAACAGGTAATAGGCAAGCTGTGTCAGCAGTAAGCCTTTATTACCAACCATTAATTGACCACAGCTCTCAGATTAAGAGGCATGATGGACTAGAAGTTAGAGATCTGGGTTTCTGTTCCGCCTATCCTGCTGATTAGCAGCTGACCTGGGGCTTGTCATTTTCCCTCCTGGGATTCAGGATCCTCTTATGTAAAGTAAAGGGATTTTGGAGTTCCCTGGTGGCCTGGAGGTTAAAGACTCAGCCTTGTCACTGCTGTGGCTTTGGTTCGATCCCTGGCCCCGGGAACTTCCACATGCCATGGGTGTAGCCTAAATAAATAAATAACAAAGTAAAGGGATTCTATGGGCAGAACTTTTAGGGCTCACAGTGTCACCTTGCTTGATTCTTTGAGTCTGTAAGCCATGTCCTATCCCTTTAGACTGAGGTGCAGTCCATGCTTGAGTAAGCCCCTGTGCTGAATATCCTCTCTGTCCTCCCCGAGGGCCCCTCTACCTTCCCCTGCCCTGCGCTGTGCCCAGGAGGCTGATCAGTGCAGACTGCGTCCCCAGGGCTCCCCTGCCCTGTCTTCTAGTTGGACTTGGCCAGTGGCAAGCACGAGTAGCAGGCAGGGAGGGCCCACCCCTTCACGTTCGCTCCTGCCCTTCCTGTCACCGCCTCTGGCAGTGCCTGGGTTCCTCTCCTGCCACAGCTCCAGCACCCACCGGGCTGCAGGAACACCGCTTCTACACCATGCCCCTTCAGACCGAGGGAAGACCATGGGTTCCTGCTATGCTAGTGCCCAGCTGTCTCCCTACAGCTCGTTGGTTCCCTTAACTCTCCCCGCCGACTCTAAGCAATCCCTGCATTCAGTGCTCTGGCTTTAAACCCCGGAGTGTTCCATCCTTTTCCCATAGGACCCTGACCGCTGCAGCCCCCGGTGGCTTTCCTCCTGGTCATTGCCACCATCTCTCCACGTGTCATAAACCAATGTAGGAATCCCAGACTTCCTTTCAGAGTCCTGCGGTCATCCTCACCAAGACAGAGGACCTAGAAATAGGCACTTTCAGGGGCAGGGGCAGGGGCAGGATTCCCCAATTCTCCTACAGAGGTGGGAGCATCAATACCAATGTTCTATTAGCCAAAGTCTCTTTTAAAAGCAAACAAAACAAAACAAAAAACTCTTGGGCTCTTTTAAGAGAGGCAACATGGAGTCAGACGGACCCAGGTTTGAATCCCAGCTCAGGCTGCTTACTGGCTATGAGACCTTCCTGTGCCTTAGACTCCTCATCTATAAATTGAGGGAAATACTATCTGCCTCCCAGCCTTGCTGCAAGGATTAAACAGGAGAACCTATGCGAGGGCTTTGTACGATGCCTGGCATACCCTAAACAGATGCTCAGTAAATGTTAATTCCCGTCCTCTACTAGGCAATCGGGAGGAAGAGAGAGGAAGCCATGAGAACAATTATATCGGTTAAAGTGGCTTCTCTAGAAATACCATACCACCTCCTTCAGTTCTCTGATGGAATAGTCAGGGGCTGACATGGCAATGGACCAAGGCAGAAAAAAAAAAAAAGAAAGAAAAGAAAAGAACAACTCACTAGGCTTTTGTCAAAAGAAAAGAAAAGAAAACAATGCTTAAACCCAACTGCAGCAAGCAATTAGGGAACAATAGATAAATACTTTCTATAATTAGAGAGAGAAACCAATGCAAGTGATCAAAGCGCCTTTGTCTGCACTGACCCTCTTCACCCAAAGAATATCTTGGCTCATGTGAGATGGAGACTGGGGATCTTTGTGTCTTTTTTAGTTTCCCCAAGAAATTAAATCTCACACCAGCCATCTATTGCCAAGAAAGGAGGGCAGCGGAGGCAGCAAGGACCTTTTTTTTTTGTCTTTTTGCCTTATCTAGAGCCGCACCCACTCATATGAAGGTTCCCAGGCTAGGGGTCTAACAGGAGCTGTAGCCGCCAGCCTTCACCGGAGCCACAGCAACGCGGCAGGATCCGAGCCGTGTCTGCAACCTACACCACAGCTCACGGCAACGCTGGATCCTTAACCCACTGAGCAAGGCCAGGGATTGAACCTGCAACCTCATGGTTCTTAGTCGGATTCGTTAACCACTGAGCCACGATGGGAACTCCAGCAAGGACCCTCTTGTCAGAAGGAAAGGCAAATGGAAAAGTGACGCATGTCTAGGACTGAATCAGTCCTGAAAGAGGAGAAGGTCTTAAGCTTTGCCTGAGAATTCCTGACACCTGAGCCCCACGCTGCCCATGGGGCAGGTGGATGGGTTGGCATTTCTGTAGGAAGAAGAAGCAAATAGGTTGTGACACCCACCTCGCCTGCCCCTTTCACTAAAATGGGGGGGGGCAGTAAATCCTTATTTTTTTTAACAGTGGATATTCCAGACAAAAGCAAAGGAGAGGATATTTCCACAAACATTCAGCTAGAGAACCACTCTCTTGGTCTCCGCAGAAGGACCAAGCCGGCTTCCTCACCCAGAATCTCTATTCTCCCAGGCCCCCGGGTGCTAACCCGTCACCCTTTTTTTCTTCCTTCTTCTCAATCCCTTGTCACTAACTCAGCCTCCTAACACTTCCTCCTATAACTCTTCCCATCTTTCTCTTCCTCCATCTTCCTGCCACCACAAGCACTGTCAAGCTCCCCGCACATCCCATTCTAGACTTTTCCACACACTTCCACCCCATTCCCCTTCCTCAGTCTCCTCCCCTTCGAGTGAAAACAACACCTAACACTGCCTTCACCATGCCATTCTCTACACCCAGGCTTTCTAAACTATGGTAAAAGTGGCCCTGGTGGTACACGAGGTAATTTTAGGTTGTAAGCTACTCACAGTTAGTGTCCTGCCCAAGTCCCCGTGACCGGGCCAGCAGGCCCATCACTCAGCTGCTGAGTGCTCACTGCTAAGAGCTCACAGCCGCCTCATACTCCAGAAAATTAATGAGCTGAGGGGAGCTACCTCCTCAGGAAATGTCTGGAAGGTTATACCCTCGCATATTCCTACATCACATTTTCAAGAGGATATCCTGGTTCTTCTAGTTCCCATGGGACTCGGTGAGTTAAAGATCCAGCATAGTTACTGCAGTGGCCCAGGTCCCTGCTATGGCTCAGGTTCGATCCCTGGCCTGGGAACTTCTGCATGACACAGGCACGGCCGAAGAGGGAGGAGGGAAGAAGATGACAATATCTTGTTTCCTGAGTACTAGGGTGCCACCAGTTGTTTCTTTGGGAGAAAAAAACAGGTCAGTCTTGGAAGATCTAGGACACCAGCTTTCAGGTCTGTGAGAGGCTATGGAAACCTAGTTGGCTCCCACTCCCTGCCTGGAAGAACAGTTATTGAGGGTCTACCATGATCCAGGTGCTGAGCCACTATTAAGCACCAGACCTTGTTTTGAGGATACCGATGTAAATGAGGTGATGTCCCTGCCCAAATGAGAAGTCCATGGTCTGGTGGTAGACACAGATTTTTTTTTATTTACAATCCATTTTTAAAAGTGCTATATAGACAAATGTAAAGTGAGACTGTGGGGTGGGGAGCTCCTCTGTTCCTGCTACAGTGCAGCACAATGAAGTTCAATTTTCAGCAGGTGGGTTCTAGTGTGGGCTCTCTCAGTTCCTAGCTGAGAGAGCCCAAGCAAGTCACTGAGGATGTCTGCTGGCAAAAAAAAAAAAAAAAAAGCAACTGAAATGCCCTTTAGAAGCCAGGAAGGATATGTACCAACTTCATGGAAACTGGCTCTGGATTATAGAATTGCAGGTGGTTTCTATTTTCTTTGGTTGCCGCGAGCTGTGGTGTAGGTTGCAGATGCGGCTCGGATCCCACGTTGCTGTGGCTGTGGCGTAGGTCAGCAGCTACAACTCCAGTTAGACTCTTAGCCTGGGAACCTCCACATGCCACGGGTGCGGCCCTGGAAAAGACAAAAAGACCAAAAAAAAAAAAAAGACCTTGAAAATTTCAGAAGAGTAAAAGAAGAAAACTAAAATTATCCATAATCCCACCCTGCAGAGATAATCACTACTATCATTTTACAGTATATCCTTCTTGACTTTTAAAATATATATATAATAGAAGTCCTGCTGTGAATATTGTTTTGTAATCTGCTTCTTTCACTTGAGATAGTATTTTTTCTTGTCATTAAAATTTCTAAAACATTATTCTTAATAGCTGCAAAGTATTTTAGTTCCTAACATTTATTAAATCAAAACTCTAGTTTTGCCGCTAAAAATTTTGCTGCTACGAACGTCCTTGAAAATCTTTATTTGGTTGCACCGCTCATTTTTAAAAATAAACTTAGTATTTAAAATATTATAAACATGTTCAGGTATTGAATACATACTACTACTAGCACACTGCTCTCTAGAAATATCCATTTATGTTCCTAACAGCAGTGAGGTAGAATTCCCCCTTTCCCAAAACCTTTACTCTTCTGGAAGCACTTAATTGTCCCTATTTAATAAAAAAATCCTAAGTCAAAAGAGCAATTTTTTTTTTTCTTTTTAGGGCCATACCCTTGCAATGTGGAAGTTCCCAGGCTAGGGGTTGAATCAGAGCAGCAGCTGCTGACCTAGCCAGGCCACAGCAACACAGGATCCAAGCCGCGTCTGCAACCTACACCACAGCTTGCAGCAGTTCTGGATCCTTAACCCAGTGAGTGAGATCAGGGATCAAACCTGCAACCTCATGGATACTAGGCGGGTTCTTAACCCACTAAGCCACAATGGGAGTTCCCAAAGGAGCAACTGATAAGTGTGTTGCAGCCAGACAAGCCTATCTTTGAATCCTATTGGCTGTGTGACATTGGGAGAGATACTTATCCCTGGTCCTGGGAAAAAGAATACCATTGGGAGGTCATAGCCATTGAATAAGATCACAAATGTAATGATATATTATCTGTAAATTTCTTAGCACACTCCCTGTCTTGGCAGATATTAACTATAAATATTATCATCGTCATTATTACTGTTATTACACATTACCTTCCCATAGAATAAAATTCATGTTTTTTTAACAGCTATTTTCCTTCTCATGAAGAGACCTTTTTGCTGGTTCTCGTATTCAAGTCTGTATTTAAGATAGATTACGGATTAGTTAGGATGCCTTTGGTTGGATCCAAAAGAAGTCCTACGTTAAGCTGGTAGAGCTGCAGGATCCAGAGGTACGATGGATTCAGAAGAGATGGTCTGACTGTCTTCAGTGAGTCCTCGGTTCTGCCCTCCTCTGACCCCATGCCTAGAATACGGCAGCTGTCAAATAAAAGAGAACTAAATCTACATGCTTCTTTACTCACTTCCAGATGGAAAAATAAAGACCCCTTGCTCACTACCCTCCAACTAGATCTTAAGATGTATATTGACTGAGAAAATTGTTTTTTTTAATTTTTTAGGGGTTTTTCTTGTTTTGTTTTGTGGAACTGGATAACTAATTCGCACTACTGAATAAGCAGAACAGGTGAGAGGTCTTGCTGTAACAGGAACAGAATAAAGAGCCCCCAGGCAGACCTACACATATGGATACTTGCTACTCGACAGAGGTGGCCTGCAGAGCAGTGAGGAAAGAATAGACTTTTTAATAAACGGTGCTCATAAAATTGAGTATCCATGTAGGAAAAAAAATTGAAATTGCACTCCTATCTCACCTCATACACAATAGTCAATTCCAGATGGAACTGACCTAAATGTAAAAGGGAAAACCATAAACCTTTATAAGATAATACAAGAAAGCATGTTCAAGAACTTGAGACAGAGAAGAATTTCTTAAACAAAACGTGAAAAGCACCATCATAAAAGGAAAGATTCATAGATGTGCTTAAGAATTAAAACATTCTATTCATCAAAAATACCACTGTTGGAGCAAAAAGACAAACATAGCAATAGAAAATACTTTTAGTAGGAGTTTCCTCTGTGGAGCAACAGGATCTGCAGCGTCTCTGCAGCCAGAATGCAGCTTCGATTCTGGCCTGGCACAGTGGGTTAAAGGATGCAGGATTGCTGCAGCTGGAGAGTAGGTTAAAACTGCTGCTCAGATCTGATCCCTGGCCCAGGACCTCCGTATGTCATGGGGCGGCAAAAGATAGAAAGGAAGGGAACGGAAGGGAAGGAAAGGAAAAAGGACAGGAAAGGAAGGATTTCTAATAGACAAAGCACAAGTTTCCAAACCACACGAAGAAGTCTCACAAATGAACAAGAAAAGGGCTTATCAACCACTACGAAATGGACAAGAGACTTGAACAGGAACTTCACAAAAGAGGAAATCAAAGACGCGCCCCTCATCAGTAATCATGGAAATGCAAATTAAAATCAACGCCGTCATTACATACCAGATGTAAAATTTTTCATGATGAGTACAGCAAGTGTTGGAGGTTGGAGTATAAACTGAATCACCCACTTTGAAAGACAGTTTTATATTATTTGGAAATAGGAAGATCCGCATACCCAGTGACTCAGCAATCTACTCCAAAGTGTATACTGTAGAGAAACTGATGCACAAATATTCAAAGCCGCACTATTCATTAATAACACCCATCTGGAAACAGCTCAAATGTTCATCAACAGCAGAACAAAGTCTTGGACAAGTTTGCCATTACCCTCTCAAATAAAAGTACTTAATTAGGCCGTTGTGGCCCAGTGGGTTACAAACCCGACTAGTGTCCGTGAGGAAGCTGGTTCAATTCCTGGCCTTGCTCAGTGGGTTAAGGATCTGGCATTGCTGTGGCTATGGTGTAGGCTGGCAGCTGCAGCTCCAGTTCAACTCCTAGCCCAGGAACTTCCATATGCCGCAGGTGTGGCCCTAAAAAAAAAAAAAAGGGTAAAAGAAGAAAAAGGGAGTTCCCATCGTGGCGCAGCGGTTAACGAATCTGACTAGAAACCATGAGGTTGTGGGTTCGATCCCTGGCCTCGCTCAGTGGGTTAAGGATCTGACATTGCTGTGGCTGTGGCGTCGGCCGGCAGCTGTAGCTCCGTTTCGACCCCTAGCCTGAGAACCTCCATATGCCGCGGATGCGGCCCTGAAAGAAAAAGTACTTAATTAATAATAGCTAATCTTTTTTATGAGGTATGGTTGAATAACAGAAAATCTTATTGGACACTTAATATGTGCTAAATACTGTTCTAAGGTTTTAGTATATAAATAATCACTACAAATACTAATAAAGAACTTTGGATGTGCCGGGTACTGTTCTAAACAGGCTTCATATATTTAGTCATTTTATCTTCACACTCAGCCTCTGAAGGAGGTGCAGTTATTATTCCCGTTTTTTCAAATGAGGAAACTGAGGTCATTCTTGAAGTAACTTGCTCAAAATTACACAACTAGTACTGGTAGAGTTGGGAGGCTGCCTTCATGGAGCATAACTAGAAAAATCTGCAGATAAGGAGTTAATAAATAAGGAGAGGCTCAGGAATTAAAAAGAAAAAAAAGGGAGAGAGGCAAAAGTCCCTTGTGGTTTCTACTTATCTCAGAATAAGTCTGAAGAAACTTGGAGCAGAGATTTTTTTTTTCTTTTTATGGCCACACCTGCAGCATATGAAAGTTCCCCAGGCTAGGGGTTCAATCAGAGCTGCAGCTGCCCGCCTACACCATAGCAGTGGCAACACTGGATCTGAGCCGCATCTGTGACCTACACCAAAGCTTGCAGCAATACCAGATCCTTAACCCACATCCTGACAGGCACTTATATCGGGTTTTTAACCTACTGAGCCACAAAGGGAGCTCTGGAGCAGAGATTTTTTTTTTTAGTAACAACTTTATTGAGATATAATTCCACACACTTAAAACTCACCCTCTCAAACTGTACAATTCAGTGGTTTTTATTAGAGTCACAGAGTTGTACAACCATCACCACTATCTAGTATTAGAAATTTTTTAAGGGAGTTCCCATCGTGGCTCAGTGGTTAACAAATCCAACTAGGAACCATGAGGTTGCGGGTTCAATCCCTGGCCTTGCTCAGTGGATTAAGGATCCGGCATTGCCGTGAACTGTGGTGTAGGTTGCAGACGTGGCTTGGATCCCGCGTGGCTGTGGCTGTGGCGAAGGCTGCCAGCTACAGCTCCTGTTAGAACCCTAGTCTGGGAACCTCCATATGCCGCGGGTGCGGCCCTAGATAAGGCAGAAAGACAAAAAAAAGAAATTTTTTAAGATTCCAAAAAGAAACCTGTATGAGTAGCAGACCCTCCTCCTTCCCAGTCTCACCTTCCTGTCCTCCCACCTTAGCCCCAGGCAACCCCTAATCTACATTCTGTATGGATATCCCTATTCTGGACATTTCATACATGTGGAATCATTTATCATCTAGTCTTTTGTAACTGGCTTCTTTCACTTAGCATAATGTTTTCAAGGTTCATATATTGTTGCATCACATATGCGTACTTCATTCCTTCTTATTGCTGAAGAATATTCCATTGTGGCACATTTTGTTTACTCATTCGTCAGTTGATGGACATTTGGGTTGTTTCCACGTTTGGGCTATTACGAATACCTCTGCGGTGAATGTTGTGTACAAGTTTCTATATGAGCATATGTTTTCATTTCTCTTGGGTACATACCTAGGAGTGGAAATTCTGGGTCATATGGTAACTCAATGCTTAACATTTTGAGTAACTGCCAGACTGTTTTCCAAAGTGACCACACTATTTTACATTCCCACCAACAAGGTATGAGAGTTTCAATTTCTCTACATCCTCTCTGGTATTTGTTATCAACTGCCTGTCTGAGTATAGCCATCCTAGTTGGTGTGGAACAATATCTTACTGTGGTTTGGAGCAAATTTCTTGACTCATCTCTCAGACCCCTGATGCCCTAAAAAAAAAAAGTTATCAGTTCCGTCTACCAACTATGAGGAATGCTATTTTTCCTATGGGCTCAGCCTGACCCTGACCATTCAAACAGGCTTCCATTCTCATGTTGATAGTTATCATAGGGCTATTGTAAGTGTTAAATGACATAAATAGGCACAGAGGAGCTTATTAACAAACAATAGGTATCCTAATGCCCCAGTATTTTCCCCCTTAGGGTTACTAAATCCTAGCCATCTATACCCACATAGGCTCCTTAGTACACAGACAGGCATATTTTGTTACAAGACGAAAGAAAAGACAAGAAAATAATGTAAAGAGTCACTTCAGATATCAGATGGCTGCCTTCTGAGCCAGCAGCACACTTGATAGGAATGAAAACGATCAAAATAAATGACAGTGCTCAGGGCAAGGGGCAAATTGTTCCCCTGCCAGGCTGTTCAATAGAAAAAGGAATAGTTATCTTGGGTCTAAAGCTTCATCCCCACTGGAGCCTTGTGTTTCAAATCCCCTTAAGGTTAGAGCCAACTTTCAAAAAGAATAATTAAATCTGGAAAGAAATGGGGTCAGCAGGTCTCACAGTGCTTTCAAACGGGACGTCTCCAAGCTGGAGGAGGGAAGTAGCTGCCAGCAAAGCTGCTTTCCTGCATATTAACCCAAAGGACTGCTGGGTCCCAGGAAGGAGATATAGGTACACATCTCACTGCATATGAGTTGAGCTTAACTTAAAGTCATCTACAGTCAAAAAATTGATTCTGTTCATAAATTGATGCATTTCAGAACATTTTTGACTTGCTTAATAAAAAATATATTTAGTAATCATATAAAAACAGATTGCATTCATGATAACAAAGAAATGAAATACCTAAGAATCAACATCCTAAGAGATATGTATAATCTATATAAAGAAAACTTCAGGAGTTCCCATAGTGGCCCAGCCGTTAACGAACCCGACTAGCATCCATGAGGATGCGGATTTGATCCCAGGCCTCGCTCAGTGGGTCAAGGATTTGGCACTGCCATGAGCTGTGGTGTAGGTTGCAGAGGCGGCTCGGGTCTTGAGTTGCTGTGGCATAGGCCGGCAGCTACAGCTCCAATTGGACCCCTAGCCTGGGAACCTCCGTATGCCGTGGGTGTGGCCCTAAAAAGACAAAAAGACAAGAAATAAATTAAAAAATAAGAAAACTTCAAATTGTTATTAGAAGAGATGAAAGACATTTTTCTTTTTTACGGCAGCAGTTGAGACATATGGAAGTTCCCAGGCTAGAGGTCAAATCGGAGCTGCAGCTGAGGCCTACGCCACAGCCGCGGCAATGTGGGATTTAAGCCACATCTGTGACCCATGCTGCAACTTGGAGCAATGCTGGATCCTAAATTCACTGAGTGAGGCCAGGGATCAAACCCAAATCCTCACAGAGACAACACTGGGTCCTTAACCCACTGAGCCACAGTGGGAACCCCTGAAAGACAATTTTAGTAAGTCAAAACCTAAACAGTGTTCCCGAGACATAAAGTTGTAAAGATATTAGCTCTCAGAATTAACGTATGGTCAATTCAGTGACAATATTCCTACAGACGGTTTAAAAAGAACAACAACAAAAAAATTCTAAATTTTATTTAAAAAATGAATAGAGGAAATATATTTTTTATTAACATTTATTTTTATTAATTTTGCATTTCGACTTTGCTTTTATAGCTTTATTGGAACATATTTCACATTCCATACGTAACATTCACCTTTCAAAGTGTACAGATCAGGAGTTCCCATCGTGGCGCAGTGGTTAACGAATCCGACTAGGAACAATGAGGTTGCGGGTTCGATCCCTGCCCTTGCTCAGTGGGTTAAGGATCCGGCATTGCCGTGAGCTGTGGTGTAGGTTGCAGACGCGGCTCGGATTCTGCGTTGCTGTGGCTGCGGCGCAGGCCGGTGGCCACAGCTCCGATTAGACCCTAGCCTGGGAACCTCCACGTGCCGCGGGTGCGGCCATAAAATGACAAAAGGCAAAAAAAAAAAAAAAAAAACGAAGTGTACAGATCAGTGGTTTTTAGTATATTCATAGAGTTGTGTCAACATCAACACTCCAAAAAAACCCTCGTTCCCATTAGCAGTCACTCACCTTTCCATCCCCCATCTCCACCCAACCCAGCCCCAGGTAACTATTAATCTACTTTCTGTCTCTATTCATTTGTCTATCCTAGAAATTTTATATAGAATTATACAATATCTGGCCTTTTGTGACTGGTTTCTTTCTCTTAGCATAATATTTTAAAGGTTTCTGTAGTAAAGAGTTTAACCTTGCCTAAACAGAGTTCTGGCTTTGGCCTCAGCTTTGGGGAGGTAATGTCTAAGCTCTTGAAATGTCATGCCTAATAGGAATGTCTTTGTTTTCCTGGGAGCTTTGAGTCACCAGATAGTCTAATAATATGATTTAGGGGGGAAGCTGGCCACATCAAACGGTCTTAGAGTGGGGGCTGACCAGAAAGACCAACAATTCGATTTAACCTGGGGGCTTTAGGTCACACAGTATCAGAAATGTCTGGAGGGACTGGAGACTGAGATCAGCCACACAGGTAATCAGTCACATCTACATGATGCAGGCCCAATAAAACCTCTGGATACCAAGGCTCAAATGAGCCTCCCTGCTTCCTGTCACACCGCGATGCCAATAGAGAAATGCCACTGGGCTCCACAGAGAGAGGACAACTGAATGCTCCATGCTTGGAATTCTTCCCTTGGCTAATTTTAACCTAGATCCTTTTCCTTTAATAAACCATAAAATGAGTATAACACCTTTCAGTAAGTTCTGTGTATCCTTCTAACGAATTATCAAAAGTGAGAGTGGTTTTCAGAATCCCCAAATTTTCAGTTAGTGTTAGAAGTGAAGGTAATTTCCTTTTTTTTTTTTTTTTTTTTAATGACTGCACCCACAGCATATGGAAGTTCCCAGGCTAGGGGTCAAAAGGGAGCTGCAGCTGCCGGCCTACACCACAGCCACAGCAGCATGGGATCCAAGCCGCGTCTGTGACCTATACCACTGCTCACGGCAACACCAGATCCTTAACCCACTAAGAGAAGCCAGGGTTCAAACCCACATCTTCATGGATACTAGTCAAGTTCGTTTCTGCTGAGCCACTAGGGAATTCCCCAGTCCTTTCATTAAAAAAAAAAAAATTAAAGATCATGAAGGCATATGAAAGGCTTCTAACAAGGAAGATTAGTGAGGTAGGACACTGCTACTCTTCACCAGGGAATAAATATAAATAAATAAAGCAGCAATAACTAAAGCATAATGGCATCAGAGCATAAAATACTGGCATTGCAATAAATAAAAACATGAATCATAAAGGAGAATAGAATGTTAGTTGGAAGGTACCCTACAAATAAAATTGAGTTTAATTGCCTCCTTTATAAATGCAAAACCTGACACTCAAGAAGCTTAATAAATATTATTAAAGTCAATTAAATTAAGTCCAAAAAATAATAATTGTTTTTTGAGTGCTCACTGTATGTTGGCCACTGTTCTAAGCACTATACATGATTAACTCACTTAATTATCCCAACAGTTTTATGAGAATAGGGTATACTTACTTTCCCCATTTTTTTGGTCAGCAAGAAACTTAGGGAGAAGTTAAGTGACTTGCCTCACAAGGTATGTCACTGGTGGCTACAGAGTGCAAGCTAGTGAGGAATCCAATTAGGCCCTAGATTCTCTGAGGATGAATTCCTCCCTCTATCTAGAATACCAAGAGCGGAGTGAGACGATTGTTCCTTGTAACTTGGAACATCACCAGTTCCGGCCTGCACTAGGCCTCTATCATGAACAGGCAGCTGCTAATTACCCATGATAATGAGGGAAGGATGCTGCAAGGAAGATTCAGCACAGCTGAACACAAGTCCCATCCCCACGAACCTTAATAAAGTACTTGGCCTTGGGGTATAATATCATATTATTTTTGCAGTAGATTTGCCTTCTTAATTATGTTTTGCTAAGATTGCTATTAAAGTCAGTTGCTCTTCTCTGTACACCCCACATACAACAGGGACCACAAATGGTAGAAGTGCTGCACGTGAACATGCCTCTGTGAAAAGCCAGAGCAGGGAGTTCCCGTTGTGGCACAGCGGAAACAAATCCGGCTAGTATCCTTGAGGATGTGGGTTCAATCCCTGGCCTTGCTCAGTGGGTTGGGGAGGGATCAAGTGTTACCGTGAGTTGTGGTGTAGGTTGCAGATGCAGCTCGGATCCCACATTGCTGTGCCTGTGGTGTAGTCCAGCAGCTACAGCTCCGATTCGACCCCTGTCCTGGAAACTTCCCTATCACGGGTGCAGTCCTAAAAAAAAAAAAAAAAAAAAAAGGAAAGAAAGAAAAAATGAGATTGGACCATAAAAGCTCTTCTCCACCTCTTTCTTTCAATTCTACATCCCAGACTGTGGTCTATATCTTATGGATTTCCCATGTTAATCGTTTTAACCTTTTTCTCCGTGACCTCCTTTGTCTCTCATCACCGTAGAAACCCATTCTGCCTTAAGAACTGTCTTTCTTGCCAGTTTCTTTGACCCAGGCCCTCTACCTAAGTCCTCCTTCAGATCCAAATCACCTGCTGAATTAAGTCTAAGCTCCTTGATCTTGGTTTCAGGAGTTTCTCTGATTTGTTCTTTTATTCTCTTTTTAGAAATAATGCATTCCTGGAGGTTAAGGCAGATCGCTGTCAACCAAAATATTAAATTGTAATAACTAATATATTTACGTAATACTTTAGATCTGAGTAAAATATATTCACCTACATTACCTAAATTTAGTCTCATAATCACCCTGTGATATATACATAAAGGAGCATTTTAAGTTTGATAAAATTGGGAACCAAAAAAGTTTAGTGTAGAGCTCCCGTCAAGATGCAGCAGAAAGGAATCCGACTAGGAACCATGAGGTGGCGGGTTTGATCCCAGGCCTCGCTCGATTAGTGGGTTAAGGAGTCGACATTGCCATGAGCTGTGCTGTAGGTCACAGGCACAGCTCGGATCTGGCATTGCTGTGGCGTAGACCGGCAGCCGTAGCTCTGATTAGACCCTTAGCCTGGGAACCTCCATATGCCCAGAGTGCGACCACAAAAAGAAAAAAAAAGTTTAGTGTCTTGGCCGTGATAACACAGCTTACTGGTGAAGCAATAGCTTGAATTTATATTTTCAGACTATTGGATCATGCTTGGTACACTAAACAATATGATCGGTAATCCCACATTTACCAAAATATTATTTTTCTTTTGGCTTATATCTTATGGCAGGCAGAATTCTAAGATCTCTCCATGGTCTCCTCCCATTCCACCTCCAATCTCCATGTACTAGCCATGCAGTAACTCTGGGGCTTTGAATATGATGAGAAATCAGTCCCCTAATTGTGATGTTATATGGCACAGTTGCCTTTATTTATTTACTTATTTACTTATTTATTTATTTATTTATTTATATTTTTAGGGCCACACCAGTGGCATATGGAATTTCCTGGGCTAGGGGTTGAAATGGAGCTGTAGCCACCAGCCTATGCCACAGCAACACCAGCTCCTTTAGGTCACTGAGTGATGCCAGGGATCAAACACAAATCCTTATGGATATCAGTTGGGTTCTACCACTGAGCCACAATGGGAACTCCACAGCTGACTTTAAAATAAGGAGATTATCTAGGAGTTCCCGCTGTGGCACAACAGGAGGGGCAGCATCTTGAGAGCCCTGGGACACAGGTTCAATCCCTGGCCCAACACAGTGGGTGAAGGATATAGCGTTGTGGGCAGCTAGGTCTCAACTATGACTGGGATCTGATCCCTGGCCCAGGAATTCCATGTGCCATGGGGCAGCCAAAAATGAAATTATTAATTAATTAGTTATCAATAAGGAGATTATCTGGGTGGGCCTGACCTAATCAATGGGCCCTCTAAAAGCAGAGAGTTTTCTCAGGCTGATAGCAGAGGAGAAAGTCAGAGAGATGTGCTCCAGCTGGCCTGGAAGAAAGCAAACAGCCATGGTGTGAACTAACCTCAAGGGTCACGTGGAAGGGCCTGAGCATGGCTTGTAGGAAGTGACGGTGGCCCTCACCAATAGCATGCAACCAAACAGGGACCTCAGTCCTGCACCTGCAACGATAAGAATGAGCTTGGACATGGACTTTTCTGCAGAGCCGCAGCCTGATGCGAATTCAGCCTGGCCAGCATTGTGATTTTAGCTTTATGATACCCTGAGTAAAGAACCCATCCATGCTGTGCCAGCCTTCTGACCCATAGAAACGTGGGCTCATAAACAGCTGTTATTTTAAGCTACTAAATTTGTGATCATTTGTTATACAGCAATAGAAAACAAATACATCTTCTATTCCCTCCCTTTTCTTAAAAATAACACATTTTACTCCTCCTCCTCTCTGGTTTTATAAGGGTGGATGAAGGTTGTTTTACATTATGTCATATATGTTTGGAAAATGCCAAAATGATAATAATGATTATAACAATAAAAAAATACACATTTTACGAAAACACAATGGCTCTAAGGCCCCAAGACATGCTCTGTATCACAGCAATTGTAAATGTTGCTGATGCTGAGTGAGGCCAAGGAGTCCCTTCTAACAGTACGGTAGTAAGAATTAAACCAGGCATTTTTTAAATTTTATTTTTTTGTTATACAATAAAACTGGCCTTTTTTGGTGTACAGGTCTATGAATTTTAGCACATGCATAGTTGTGTATAACGACCATCACAAACAGGATACAGAACAATTCCATCACCCCCAAAATATCCTTTTTGGGCTTAATCTTTCCCTTACCCCTAATCTCTGGCAACCCCTGGTGTGTTCTCTGTCACTAGAGTTTTAGCTTTTCAAGAATGTCCTAAATACAATCACATAATATACAATCTTTTGAGACTGGCTTCTTTCACTCATTATGATGCCGTTTGAGATTCACCTCAGTTGTTGCATGTATCAGAAGTTCCTGGAATGGCATATTTTTAAACCTCTTTGTCTGGAAGTGTAAAAACTAGAGCAAACTACCAAGAATGAAAGGGCGTAGACAGTAGAAGGGAACTTTGATATTATCTGGGCCCACTCTGTCCTGTTACAGATGAGGAATCTGAAATCCAGTGAGGGCTGAGGACTCAACCAAAATTGTATGGGCACAGGTGAATGGCAAGAGAGATTCAGTCTCCCTTGCAGTCACATAACCATCAAAATCTGTGGAGTTCCGCTCATGGATCAGTGGAAACAAATCTGACTAGCATCCATGAGGATGAAGGTTTGATCCCTGGCCTTGCTCAGTGGGTTAAGGATACGGTGTTGCTGTGAGCTGTGGTGTAAGTTTGCAGACGCAGCTTGGATCTGGCGTTACTATAGCTGTGGCACAGACAGGCGGCTACAGCTCCGATTCCCCTAGCCTGGGAACCTCCATATGCCATGAGTGCAGCCCTAAAAAGACAAAACAAACAAACAAACAAAAATCTGTAAAGTGTGATGTATATTAAGAACAAGTATTATGGGAGCACAAAAAAATAAATATTGTATAAATTTTTTTCATCACAAATGATAATCAACTCAAACTAGTTTAAAGCCACAAAAGAGTTTATTGGCTCATTTGGTTAAAAAAATTCAAGGTGATGTGCTCTTTCAGGCACTGCTGGATCCAGGAACTCTCATGATATTGTCAGAGTTCTCAACCTCTACCAATCTCCAATTTTCCTTCTCTTTACCCTTTGGTCTCTCCTTGTTGCATGGTGGCTTCAATTCTTGCCTGTCGGAGGCCTTTGCTATATGTCAGGAAAGACAGATACCAGTTACTCACACCTACAACCTTATAGCTTTGGATCCAAAAGAAAGACAGATGCTTTCTCTCCTGATTCCATTGATCAAAACTCTAGCGATTCTCTCTGTCTTCATTACTGGTTTCTCCCATCTCCACAACCTCTAAACTCTACAAGTTTGTCCTTGGACCATGTCTCTTCTATACCTACACTTATTCCTTTAGTAAACTCACCTAGTATCATGAATGTAAATACCATCGGTCTCCAAAAGTCTCCAGCCTAGACATTTCCCCCACATTTCAAATTTGTATATAAACTTCCTTCTTGGCTCTCTAATAAGACATTTCAAATGTACCCTGTTCAAAACCAAATTCCTGATCTCCACAAACACAACCCTCTTGTAGTTTTCCCATCTTAGTAAATGGCAATTCTATCTTAGTCGGAGTCATCCTTGATTACTCTTTCACACATCGTATCAATTCCATCATCAAAATTTGTTGATTAGACCTTCAAAATAGATCGGTATTCCAACCTTTACTCACCATATTCACTAACTCCCTGCCTAAGCCATTAGGATGTCTCCCCAAATATCCCCAAAGATACCCACTGGTCTCCCGTATGCATCCTTGCTTCTTGGAGTCCATTTTCAACACAGTCACAGTGATCTTCTTAAAACCTAAGTCAGATCATGTTTTTTCTCTGCTCAGAATCTCCAATATAATCTCTATATACCGCACAGGAGTAGGCCCTGAGAGATATTAACAAGTGGAAAAATTAAAGTGGAGAAAGTCATGTATGGTATCTGCTATTTGAAAGAAAGAGAAATATAAAAATATGTATGTATTTGTGTGTACTTTTTTTTTGGTCTTTTTAGGGCCGTACCCACAGCATATGGAAGTTCCCAGGTTAGAAGGTCGAATCAAAGCTGTAGCCACCAGCCTATACCACAGTCATAGCAATGCCAGATCCGAGCCACATCTGTAACTTACACCATAGTCCACGCCAAGGCCGGATCCTTAACCCGCGGAGCGAGGCCAGGGACCAAACCTGCATCTTCATGGGTACTAATTGGATTGTTTCCACTGCGTCAAAACGGGAACTCCCTGTGTGTACTTTTAAATGAAGGATAAACTATAAAAGATATGTTTAAGGTTACCTACAGAGAGAGAAAGGGAAAAAGTAGGTAGGTGCAGAGAAACAATCTAGGCTTCTCTAAATGTACTACCTGCTTGGTAAATTTTGGCTTTGAAACCATTTAACTGTTTTCAAAAACTGTTTTTTTAAAAATCAACTCCTAAAAATCCAAAGGAAAACGAAATATGTAAACCTGAGTATCAAATTAGTGGCATAATCACACAGAGAGGAATTATTCCAAGTCACTTTAAAGCAACGCAACTTGGCTGCATGTGCCTAGAAAGATACACCCTGAGGACAAAGAATAATTGAAAAAAATTCAGAAATTATTATCATTAGGTATATGTTTAGTTATCATATTATAAATATTATGAAACCATTATATGTACACATATATCGTGATAAAGCAAATAAGTAATTATCTTAACACTATTAGGTACCAATGCCATCATCTGCAGAAGAGATACACATATAAAATCAAAGTACAAGTAAAACCTTGTAATCCTAAACTTGCATTGGAAATATTAGTATGAATGCGTGATGGATTTTCTCAAAAAGTATGTGGATGTGTGAATTTTCTAGCTCTGTCCAATGAAAAGGCTTACAAACAGCAATTGCCCAGGAACAGTGTGCATTTGTAGCATCCAGGTTGTTTTCTCTAAATATCACTCTTCCACTTAAAGAAAATCCCCTTGGAAAAATGACTGATTCAAAGTCTAGGGCAGAAAAAGTACTAAATTAGCCTAGAACATCGTGTCACACCAGAAATCAAGAGCTGGAGGTGGGGTTGGAGGCTGTGTTTCTGCCTCTGCTCAAACTACGGTGTTTGGTTTGTGAAAATTCAAACAACTGTACACTTCTGCATGCACCTTTCTGTATGTGTGCTACACTACTATTAAAAGTTTGTTTCTATATCATGGAAAGTTTCCAACGTATACAAAAGTAGAGAGAATAGTATAACAAACATTCATTTCCCCATTGTCTAGCTTCAACAGTGATCAAAATTCATAGTTAACATTGTTTCATTTACAGTATATTCCATCCGCTCCCTCCGCCCAGTATTTTGAAGATTTCCTTTATCCTATCACTCCATCAAAGACTATGTTTAACCCATAATCTATGTAAAAGACAATCTATCTAAACCATACATGCTAAAAACATACATATATAATACATCTAAGGAGTGTTCTAAAGGTAATTACTAAGGATCACACAAAACCTACCCTGGAGAGTGTTTTGAAGGTGGAGTGTTACCTAGGGAACAGCGTGTAAAAATTTGTGAGTGTGAATGTTTTCAGAGCGCCCAAGAACTCTCCAATCTCCAGTCTCACAATTTCCCAACTATTCGATTTAACCCAACTCTTTTAACGTTGCCGGCCCCAGATGGCTTTGTTATTGGGATCACCACAAAAGAAATGAGACGGGGGCGGGGGGGTGGAAAGAGACTTAAAAGACAACTCGAATTCGTTAGTATTTTGCCTAAGGAATGCTCTATCATGTCATAGTGTAAGACTGATGCATTTGCGTTTTCTTAACAGAAGCGCTTATTCAGTAACCGTTTCGAAAAGAACCGATTTGTAGTCTTGTTGGGAGAACTACAAATCCCAGAAGGCCCTTCAGCTAGAGCGCCTGCGCATCGCGTGCTCCTTCCTCTCCCAAACTCTTCGCGGGGAAAGACCCACCCCGCGGTGCTGTCGCTCGCGCTGGAAGAAGCGGAAGAAGATGGCGCTCACCAGGTGGGTTGTTGATTGGGGTCCTCGATACGGAAGGGTCTGGGAGTACCCACCGTTTTTATTTCTCTGTTCATACTCTCCGGGCGGTAGCCAGGCCAGGGCCACAGAGCGACTAGGCCAAGGCCACGGCTAGGCCCTCCCTCCAGCCGCCGGGGCGACTAGGCCTTTCCGAAGCTGGGGTCTTTCCCGAGTGGCTTCCTGGGTTGAGTTCGCCCCTTCACTAGGGCGGAAAGCCGCGGCATGGCGAATAGTTCTCTGGCCTAAGATGCCGAGGATTCGCACGTGTTTTTCGCTTAAGCATCTTTGGGTGGTGGAGATCGCTCCCTCGGGTCCGCCGCTTGGGTGGGCGCGATGGGGGGCGGAGGGCAGTGGCTTATTTGCCTGGGCGGAGTGAGCCGGGCAAGGGGCGACTGCTTGGCGGTTTGTTTGCCGAAGTCTCTCCTTTCTCTGTCCCGAAACAAGGATTCCTTGAAAAACGGGGCCCGGCACTGAACGGAGACTTCACATCAGCCACAGTAGTGGCCGCTGTCTCCTAATTCGCGCCGCTGCTCCACACTTTGGATCTTAGTATTTCTTCCATAGATAGAACCACTTCAGATTTTTGCTGTTCCCAGTTGCCTTGGCAACCGCGAATAAAGTGGTCCCCGCCCTTAAGAAAAAGATGCTTAAGGAGAAAGGTTCCTAGGAGTTATATAACTCCTACTAGTCCGCGACCTTGTTTCCCCATCTAAGAAGAAAAACTTTCCTTACCCACAAACGCCGAAACAGGAAAAGTTGAGTGTCAAACAAGGTAAAGAGATAGAACCTCCGCTTGAACTCCCTCAGCACGCTTCATTTCCTCATACACATTTTTCCTGGTTCCTGACAATTAAGAATCCTAAAGATGTTTGAATTAGAAAGTTCTTTTGGGGATTACTTTCAGGTGCCTTGGTCTGTCCTAGGGACTGTGTATATAGAAGGAAATCTGACAGTCTTTGGCTGCAGGGAAGATGAGGTACAGGAATATAGATATTAAAGAACGACACAGAATACTTCCTGTGTAGTACTAACCTTATTGCAAAAAAAATTAGATGGAATGGACTGGTTGAACTGGAGAGTTTTCTTTAGTAACTAAAGGTTGCAGGCATAAATATTTGATTGAGGTCCCTCCAGGTGGGAGGCAGTGTGACAAAGACTAGTAGTAGAGTTAGGATGAAAGGCTTTGCGGAAAAGATGAAATTTGAAAATACCAGAGATATTGTGGTTATTTTGTGCTTAAAATTGCAGTGACAGAGTGCATTCTTTTTTTTTCTTTTTTTGTCTTTTTGTCCTTTTGTGGCTGCACCCCCGGCGTATGGAGGTTCCCAGGCTAAGGGTCTAATCAGAGCTGTAGCTGCCGGCCTACGCCACAGCAACGCAGGATCTGAGCTGTGTCTGCGACCTACACCACAGCTTATGGCAACGCTGGATCCTTAACCCGCTGAGCGAGGCCAGGGATTGAACCCGCAACCTCATGGTTCCTAGTCGTATTCGTTAACCACTGAGCCATGATGGGAACTTCAGAGTGCATTCTTTAAATAGTTTGTCCTAGGGACTGCCATAGCTTTCTGGTTTTGCTGAGTTTTGGCTGACTTGATTTTTAGAGGTGGTCTCAAGGTTTCAGGTAAAATGTTATTATCTCTAAGATCTACCAGGGATTCTTAACAGCAGGAACTTGACATATTGATGTATTACAGTCTTGGTATCACAGTTGATTGTTACTCACTAAAGATCTAAAGTCATACTGATTTAACTTTCTGAACTCCTGTATTTAAGGTTATGTATCTAATAGTTTCATTTGCATTTAATATGATTTCTTTAATAAAGGGGAAAAGATAGACTAAGGTGCCTGCACAGTGGCACCATTGACATTTTGGACTGGATGTTTCTATTCTTGTTTTGGGCATATTAAGATGTTTAGCAACATCTTTGGCCTCTACTCACTAGATATCAGTAGCACCCCCACCCCCTCTCTCCCTTTTACCCCCCAAGTTCTATCAGACTATCTCCAGACATTGTCAAGTATCTACATTGAAGATAAGTTGCCCCCAATTGAGAAACACTGGAGTAGACTTTCTGTTTACATATGCAGCCCACTCCCACTATAGGAGTGTGTATAATTGTGGGAATGCTGTCCTTTACAGGGAACAACAAGATTAAGACCTTCTGGAAGGCTAGGGTGTGTACTCACTATAATCCAGACCAGGTACCTGTTTACTGAATTGTACAAACTCTGCTTAGGCAAGATGCCTGCTTTTTGATTGTTTTAGTAACTAGTTATATCAACAATGAGTTAAAGATACTGCCTTGTCACCGCTGTGGCTTGGGTTGCTGCTATGGCTCGGGTTTGATCCCTGGCCTAGGAACTTTTGTATGCAGTGGGTGAGGCCAAAAAGAAAGAAAGGAAAGGAAAGAAATAAAAGAGAGATTAAACAAGTAAATATTTTGTCTTCTTTGTTAATGTCTTTGTATTCCTTCTATGTACTGTGTACTGCATGGTTTACCGAAAAACCCAGAACGTTTGACTCCATTCATCCATCCATTTATTCATTCACTCAGTAAATATGCATGTGTTGAAAATCCACCATGTGCCAGGCTAGTGTTGATTTTACAGAATCGAATCAGTCTTGTCCTCACAGCTTACATTCAAGGGGAGACAGACTGTAGGAGTAAACAAACCAATAATGCAATTTCAGGTAGTAAGTACTAGAAATAAAATATAAAGGGGTAGAGAATGACTCAAAGTGTGGAGTGGAATGCTGTTTGGGATAAGGTTGTCAGTTAGCTGTAGGGAGGTATAATTGAGCTGGGACATGAATACTAAGAAACAAGCAATAAAAAATCTGGGGAAGAATTTTCTTAATAAGTAAATAGAGTTTTTTGTAGCAGTGGGAAAGCAAATATAAAGATCCTGAGATGACTTGTTTAAGGAAAGATATTAAAGGTTGTAGTGACATAAAAATGATGAGTGCAAAGGGTAGAGTGAATTTATTTCTCTTGCCAGTATTTAAGTAGGCCTATCTGTGAGCTAGCTAGACAATGCCTGGAGAGTTAGGGATGACAGAAACAGAACGTGTGGTTCCTGCCCTCAAGTTGCCCAAAGTCTAGTGAGGGAAAGAAGAGTAAATGAATAGATAATTGTGGTACACAGAGGGTCTTGTGAGACTATAGGTGGGAGACAACTAACCCAAACCAGGGGAATCATGGAACAGCTCCAAGTAATCAAATACTTACAAAATACATGTTGGATGACATCTAGACACTATGCCATGTGGTTCGTGGGTGTTATAATTTAATATTTATAACAGCTCTGTGAGGTAGGTAATCTTTTGGTCTGTCATTACAGATGAGAAAACTGAGGATCAGAGAGATAGGTAACTAATCCAGGTTAGTGAGTGGCATAGGAGGATCTGAACTCTGAGCTTCTTAGCCATCACATTACCTGACCTGTCAGAATGGATGGATCTCTTGACATATGCTGTCATAGGCTTTATACTTTTTCTTGTCACTCTCCCCTGCAAGACTGTCAGTTGTCCTTGTCAGTTCATAGTCTCATTACCTACTTAGCCCAATGCCTGCACCTAATCAATCAATAAATATTTTGCATAAATAAGCTCTACTGCTTTTTCAAATATGCTTACTAGCAAAGAATCATAAAGGAACCTTAACTTTTCCATTAAACATATTATCCATCTACTGGAATCCTTTTGTGGTACTTCAGGGTATCCCTATGATTACATTTATCATACTTAAAGGTTAAGAATGGTTTAGTAGAAAGGCTGCTTTGATTAAAGAACCAAATTACATCTGTAGAATTTCTGCTTTGAGTCTTTGACCTCTTAAGTTTTAAATTCCATTGTAAATTAGATACCCTTGGGAAAACGCACTTAAATATGCAGCTTGTGTTTTCTTTTTTTTTAAATCCATGTCTTTGTTACATTGAGCACTAATACTTTTTTTTTTTTTGTATTGATACCTAAATAGTTAAAGTAGGAAGCTTAGGAGTTCCCATTGTGGTTCAATGGGTTAAGAACCGACTAGTATCTGTGAAGATGTGGATTCAATCCCTGGTCTGACTCAGTGGGTTAAGGATCTGGCATTCCCGCAAGGTGTGGCATAGGTCACAGATGCGGCTTGAATCTGGGGTTGCTGTAGCTGTGGCATAAGCTGGCAGCTACAGTTCCAATTCAACCCCTAGCCTGGGAACTTCCATATACCATACCATACCATATGCCATATGAAATGATATGGTATATGGAACTTTCATATGCCATACCATGTGGCAGGTGCAATTCTTAAAAAAAAAAGTAGGAAGCATAAGTGTATAGTTAAAAATAAGGCATACAAGAATGATAAAGACGCTAAGAGGAGTTCCCATCGTGGCTCAGTGGAAACGAATCTGACTAGGAACCATGAGGTTGTGGGTTCGATCCCTGGCCTCACTCAGTGGGTTAAGGATCCAACATTGCCGTGAGCTGTGGTATAGGTTGCAGACGCACCTCGGATCCTGAGTGGCTGTGGCTGTGGTGTAGGCCGGCAGATGTAGCTCCAATTTGACCCCTAGCCTGGGAACTTCCATATGCTGTGAGTGTGGCCCTAAAAAGCAAAATAAATAAATAAATAAAAGACACTGAGAAAATCATGCCCTGGAGAACTGACCAGTGTAATTGAAAATGTTTACTTGCTTGTTAGAAGAAAAATGTGGTAGCATAAAAAACTCAATAGTTTATCTATTATGTGAAATATCTGTTAGTTTTTTACCTAGGCATTAGTTGCCTGTATTCTGGTCAGATGTTTTTACTCTGTGTCTCTGAGTACTTATTTCTTTCCAGGCATAATAAAATGACTGATGTTTAATACTGCTATACATCATTGGAAAGTTTGCTGTTTTGCTCAGGGGAGAAAGTTTTATAGGAAGATAGTGTCTGATGGCTAAATTGCAATAATCAAATGTAAGAGGTTTTTAAAATTCTGACTTTTGGAGTTCCCGTCGTGGCACAGTGGTTAACGAATCCGACTAGGAACCATGAGGTTGCGGGTTCGATCCCTGCCCTTGCTCAGTGGGTTAACGATCCGGCGTTGCCGTGAGCTGTAGTGTAGGTTGCAGACGCGGCTCGGATCCTGCGTTGCTGTGGCGGCGGCGCAGGCCAGTGGCCACAGCTCCGATTAGACCCCTAGCCTGGGAACCTCCACATGCCGCGGGTGCGGCCATAAAATGACAAAAGAAAAGGCAAAAAAAAAATAAAATTCTGACTTTTATTATCTTGCTTTGCTTATAGCTTTTTACCTGCACCTACTCAGCTATCTCAGGACCAACTTGAGGCTGAAGAAAAGGCAAGATCCCAGCGGTCACGACAGACCTCACTGGTCTCCTCCCGAAGAGAACCTCCCCCATACGGGTATCGGAAAGGCTGGATACCTCGGTTATTAGAGGTAAGTCATAGTGCTGAAATTTATTATAGCACCCTTGTAATACAAATTTAAACCCTAAGTCCTCTGTATGTGAGTGTCAATATGTTAGAAATTTTGCTTGTGAGCTTAAGACCTTTACTTCCCTCAGAAGACTGAACTTTTTCTTCTCATTCTCACTGCTTTCTGGTCACTGGAGAAGTGTACCAATTTATGTCTCTTCTTATGTCAAACTGTTGAACATGTACAGAGGAAACTAAATAACCTTTATAAATCAGGGATTATAGTATATGGAAAATAATAGGAAAGTAAGAGGGGAAAAAAGTGAAAGAATGATTTCATGCTCTGTTGCCTTCCCCTCCCTCTTCGCTACATGCAGTATGCCGTATCACCCTGAAGAAACAGCTTTCCTCCAAGAAAGACTCCAGCAGCATTTCCCTTTTTTTTAGATTTTTTTCCTGTTAGGTCTTAGTGGAGAGAACACTGACAAGGAGTTTTAAAATAACTGTTTTTGCATTATAGCTGTGCTCCTTAACTATTTGTGTGACCCTGGGAAGGTCCTATCCTCTCTGTCTGTTTTCTTATCTTCAGTTTGAGAATGTTAATATGTGCTTAGGAAGTTCTCTTGGCTGTGACTTTGTAGACTCTAGAAGACGAACACCCAGCTAGATAGAGCACATCTCTCCTAACATACTCCCTGGTGGGTTTTGCTCAGCTCTCCTCTGGTCCTTATTAACTCTAGTGTGTGAAGGCCAGTCTTACGACAACTATGAAAGAATTTTTGTTGTTACTTTTATATTCACTGATAATTAATTTGAGAAGCAGAGCAAAATAAAAGATCATCAAGGAGGCTATAATGCTTTCTTATTTGGGGCAAAAAGGTGGTACTTGCCATTATTTAATAGAAGACTCAAGTGTCTCCTTTAAGGGATTATAGATATTCTGTGTTTGGCCTCAGTAGATTACAGGCATCATTTTACATATGACAGAAATTTCATTCTTACTTGCATTTCAGCATCAGGACAACATTCAGGTGCTATTACCTTTTAAAGTCTTACTTGACTGTCAAAGGTTTCATGTATCCTAGTGGAACAGAATAGTTTATTAGAAAATCAAACCAGAATGACCAGTTAATAGAAATACTGTGGAGTTCCCATGTGACTCAATGGGTTAATGATCTGGCGTTGTCACTACAGTGGCTCAGGTCACTGCTCTGGCACAGGTTCAGTCCAGTGGCCCAGGAACTTGCACATGGTGTAAAAGTGGCAAAAAAAGAAAAAGAAAAATACTGTGAATGCTTCTTGAGGGGAGCAAATGTTCTGTGGAAGAAAGCATTTTGTTCTAGTTTCTAAAGTAACAGCTATGATTTTCCGGCAAGCTTAGTGACTACATAATGCAACAAATACAATCCTGAAATGCTAATTTTAGTTGAAGACTCTGGCAAATCTGAGCATGTGTCAGAATGATGGACCAGAGTAGAGAGAGCACCTTTCTTGGGAATGTTTTACCTATTTTCTGCCTAACTACAAGAAAACGTCTCCTTTAGCTTTATTGTTTGGTTAAAAAAAATGTCAAACCTTTCTTTATCAAGTATTTTGTAACTAGAAAATCATATATCCAAGGTCTAATGGAATATTTCTTGAAGAAAGAGGTAATATAAAAGTGGCAATTTTTGGAGTTCCCATCGTGGCTCAGTGGAAACAAATCCGACTAGGAACCATGAGGTTGCGGGTTCCATCCCTGGCCTTACTCGGTGGGTTAACAATCCGGCATTGCCGTGAGTTGTGGTGTATACAGGTTGCAGATGCAGCTCAGATCTGGCGTTGCTGTGGCTCTGGCACAGGCCAGTGGCTACAGCTCCAATTAGACCCTTAGCCTGGAAACATCCACATGCCGTGGGTGCGGCCCTAAAAAAAGAAAAGGACAAAAAAGTGGCTATTTTCATAATTTTTTTCATCAAACCCCTGCCAAATGATTGATATTAATATATTTTTCCTGTCATATTTCAGTTTAATAGCAAATTCAAAGTTTTTTTGAAGTCAAAAGGTGTGGGTCAGGGAGTTGTGGTCTACTGGTTCAGACTCGATGCTCAACACAGCCAAAAAAGAAAAAAAAAAAGATCTGGGTTCAAGTCCTGCATAGCTATCTGTAAAACTTTGGGAAAATATCACATTTAATGTAGTTTTTCTAAAGTTGAATTTTTTCCATAGAAAATATGAGGTTTTGAAGAATTACAGGAATTAAATGAGACAGTATGTGTGGATTGTATTTTGTAAATTATAATAAGGTACTAAGCAAATATTAAATCTAACAAAAGTATTTAATGTGTGATACTGATGTGTTAATTTGATGACATACTTTTTTTGTAGTATTAAACTTCATTGACAGGAGTTCCCTTCGTGGCTCAGTGGTTAACGAATCCGACTAGGAACCATGAGGTTGCGGGTTCGACCCCTGGCCTTGCTCAGTGGGTTAAGGATCCGGCGTTACCGTGAGCTGTGGTGAAGGCTGCAAACGCGGCTCGGATCCCGCATTGCTGTGGCTGTGGTGTAGGCCAGCAGCTGCAGCTCCTGTTAGACCCCTAGCCTGGGAACCTCCATATGCTGCGGGTGCGGCTCTAGATAAAAGATAAAAACAAAACAAAACAAAACAAAAAAAACTTCATTGACAGACTTTACTTAGCTTGTTTTACTTTGGAAATGTTAATTCTCTCTTCTAAATCATTGTGTATAATCATTAGAAATGTAGTAAACTCATTTCTGGGTCCTTCCTATTTATCCGCTTCTCATGGAACACTGAATAAATAGTATGTTATTAAAATCTGAAGAAGAAATATAATTCTTTACATTTCTGCTCTAACTATAGCTTGACTTCTGTAGTGAGTTCTTCCTTAAGAAAATAATGTGTGCTAAAGCAGAAAATCTTTTTCTTATGCTAAACAGTTTGCCTAATTTCTTCCTGCCATGTGCATAAATAAAATCCAGATCCTTGCCATGGTCTAGGATCCCTTTTCTGATGTGGTATTTGTCTGCTTATGCAGCTTTATCACCTTTGTGTCTGCTCCTCTGCCCTCAGTAAGCTACAGCCGCACTGGACACTCTTCCTAGAACACGCCAAGCTCATTCTTGCAGCAGAACCTTCTCACTTGCTTTTTGAATCTGCCTAGTAAATGCTTCTCTCAGATCCTCCCATGCCTGATTTCTTATCATTCAGGCTTTAGTTCATGTTACCTCTTCACAAAGGCTATCCCAACCACACTACTGAAAATAGCCCCTCTTCCTAGACCCTTTATTGCTTTCAAGGCATTTATCACAAGCCAAAAATTATGCTTTTTATATTTTTTCCTACTGAAATGTACTCTCTGCAAGATCAGGGACTTCTGTTTTGTTTATTGCTATATCTCTAGCATCTAGCATAATAAGAGCTCAATAATTATTTGTTGAATGGGTGAGTATATCTTGAATCTCAAATTACTATTAAATATTCTTTTTTGGCCACGTCCACGGCATGTGGACATTCCTGGGCTAGGGATCAAACCCAAACCATAGCAGTAACAACACCAGATCCTTAATCCTCTGTGCCAGCAGGGACCTCTTCAAATTACCGTTAAATATATTCTTATTTCTTTTTAACATATAGGATTTTGGAGATGGAGGTGCTTTCCCAGAGATCCATGTGGCCCAGTATCCTCTGGATATGGGACGAAAGAAAAAAATGTCGAATGCACTGGCCATTCAGGTGGATGCTGAAGGAAAAATTAAGTATGATGCAATTGCTCGACAAGGACAGTCAAAAGACAAGGTAACCCTCTCACTGATTTCTTTTTTCTCCGTTGATGAATATTTTATGAGGGTTTTTTTTAATTGTGTAAAAATGATAAATCTGTGGCCATTTAGTTTATGTTAAAAGTAACAGTGAAGTATACTTAGGCTAATTAAAAGTGACATCATGAAAAGACACATGTACTCCAGTGTTCATTGCAGCACTCTATGCAATAGCCAGGTCATGGAAACAACCTAAATGCCCATCGACAGAGGAGTGGATAGGGAAGATGTGGTGCATACACACAGTGGAATATTACTCAGCCTTTAAAAGGAACGAATTACCAACATTTATAGCAACATGGATGGACTTAGAAATTATCATGCGAAGTGAAACCAGTCAGACAATTAGCAACATCCAATGCTACCGCTTACATGTGGAAACTAAAAAGACACAATGAACTTCTTTGCAGAACAGACAATGACTCACAGACTTTGGAAAACCTTTGGTTTCCAAATAAAACAACCTGGAGGTGTGGAGGGTTTGGGACGCAAATGCTGTCAAAATGAGTTGTGATTTTTTTTGTACACCTATAATTGTAATAAAATTCATTAAGCAATGGAAAAAAAAAATAAAAGTGACTTCATAGTAGCAATGACTTTTTCCTTTGAAATTCCCCAGGTTGATAATAGCTTATATATACTTAGGGTTTTTATATATTTGTTTTATATTTTTAAAATCTTTTTTCTTCCAGTTTTATTGAGATATAATTGATGTGCAGCACTGTATATTAAAAACAATTATTTTCTAGTACTAACTTGTTTAAATGCTAGCAAATTTTTTAAATCCTAGCACCCTAAAAAAGTCTAAATTTAGTGCTGTCTATAGTCTCTTCTATTTCTCCTCCGTGGACTCATAAAGTACATAGATACTTAATTATTTTAATGGTTCATTTGAATATAATTGTACAAACTTCTTTCTCACTTAAGTACAAAACTAACACTTGCTGGTTTTATCATGGGCCTGCTTACAAAGTAATCCAAAAACCAAAAATAAAATTTTACTTAAAATTATCTCATCACAGGGCAGCCACACTCAGAGCAAAGGAACTCTGCTTTAAGACCTAGTTTTTTTCTTATAAATAAATACTCGAAACAAAGGCAAAAAGTCTTTTTAGAATTGAAGATACTGGGGAAAGTACTTGAGAATCTTCAGAACCCATCCGTTTTCTCTTCTCTTCTCTGAAACATTTTCATTTTACCCTCTAAGACAGCACTAATGATAAACCATCCTTTGCTCCTAGTCTTGGCTGTTGAGCTTTGCAGGGGAAACAGTTAGGCAGTCATGCAAATTTATTTCTCAGGTTTCAGCTGCTCTCTCTTGGTAGGGAGCTTTAACTCCTGCTCCTTTCCATCCCCTCTCAGTTTAGCAGTGACTCCCTACCTATTTACAGATAAGACTAGTGGAAGAAAATTATCAGCCTTCTTTATGCTGCGCTTGTCTTTTTGTCTTGACTGTTCCTTTTGTCTCTATAATAAACCTCTTCTATCTAAACCTAATCTTGGTGTGTTCTCGTGTATCCTGGATCTCATCTCTTCCCCTTTCCTTTGTAACCTCACCTTTTTGTTATTCTTAAGGATGTCTTCAATCTCCCCTCTTTTACTGGCTCCTTCCTGTCAGCATATGACTGCTTGCTTTTCTCTTAAATTTACGTTAATAATAAACTCCTGTAAAAGATACCAACTATATGTACTTGAGTATATACAGTCCTGCCTACTTCTCCCACTTTACTTCCCAGATAATTATAATTACTGTTACTACAATGAAAATATCTTTCCAGACCTTTGTTATGGATTTATATATTTATGTATATGTATTCCTACTTTACACATGTGCACACACACGCACACACACAAACATATGCGTCTTTTTTTTTTTTAACAGGAATGAGATTTTCTCATAATTCCCATAGACTTGCTTTTTTTCACTTAGTATGTTTTGAAGATTTTTGTTAGTACATATAGGTCTACTTCATTAAAAAAAGACTAGATTTTCATGGTATGCTTGTGACCTTTTTTTTTTTTTTTGAGCGTTAATAGTTTCCTTTTTTTTTTTTTGTCTTTTTGCCTTACCTAGGGCCGTACCCAAGGCATATGGAGGTTCCCAGGCTAGGGGTCTAACAGGAGCTGTATCTGCTGGCCTACACCACAGCCACAGCAATGTGGGATCCGAGCCGCGTCTGCAACCTACACCACAGCTCACGGCAACGCCAGATCCTCAACCCACTGAGCAAGGGCAGGGATCGAACCCGCAACCTCATAGTTCCTAGTCGGATTCGTTAACCACTGAGCCACAACAGGAACTCCGGTTTCCAATTTTTTAGTTTTGCAAACAGTGCTTTATTCAAGAATCATATATATAAACATCTTTTTGCACAAGAGTATTTGTGTGAAACAAATTCTTAGTAGTGTATATACTGGGACAAAGAATCTTCACATTTCAGATATGACACATAAAGCCAGTATGTTCTCTAAAAAGCCTTCACTTAACAATCATTCCTTTCTTTTTGTGTTTCTCTCGGACCCTCCATCTGTTCAGTCACCAGGATTTTTCCTATTTCCTTAAACACTTCTCAGGTATAGTCCCTCCTCTGTTACTTAGTTCAGACCTTATCTTTTGTTCCTTGATTTACTACAGCAGAATCTGAACCCATTTCCTTGGCATTTATCTTGCCTGCCTGAAAAAAACAAATTCATTCATGCTTTTCTGTTGATCTTTATCTCTCTGTCTCCCCCACATAAACACACACAGTCATGCACACTTGAAATCTCTCCATGGCCTTTATAATAAGAAGCAACCAAGCACCATATGGCACACTGACCCCTTGTTTACCTTTCTAGGCTAGCATCAATTTTCATGACCAGAATACTGAATTCCAAAAAAAGGTCCAGTTTTAGCCATTCTTAATACAAAATAATCACCATTATAGGTGGTTGTTAAAGAGGAAGCTTTCAGGCATTCCCTACAAATGTCTGCTATGAGGAACTTCTTGCAGTTCTCCTGTTTTGGCATGTTCTTTCACACCTCGGAAACTTCCCCTAGGTGCCCTCCTATTCTGGGGAAAGCCCTCTTTCGGTTCTTTGACTAAATTCTTTCAAATTACAACTCATTCTTCAGTTTACATTTTCCTCTTTGGCACCTAACTTAGTGCCTGACAGCTTTACACATAAACATTCAAAAGTGTTTGTTGGAGGAATGATAGCAATCTTTACTAAATAACAGAAAACTGCTTCTCCTGAAGCCAGTAAGGAGGCATAGTCCACTCCTGCAAAGGGAAAAATAGGTCCCTATACATGTATGGCATATACTGGTAATTCTGTATCATGGAGGCCTTCCCTTGTCTTTGTTTTGGTACATCTCTCCTTTGGAATAATAACTATTCTTTTTTAGTATGTGCTACCTCTCCTCTCTCATTTTTTAGGAAAAAGCAATATTTTAGGAAAATAATCTGACATTGACAGGTTGTGTGATTTTGAATGAAATACAACTTTAGCCCATTTTGAATGTATAATGGCAATTATTTTGTATTGAAAGTAAAGTAGAAATGTTAAAACTGAACTGTTTATTTTTAGATTTCAGTATTCTAGCCAAATAAAGTCTCCAAAGTATTGTTCCTTATACAGTAAAAGCCTTACATGTTTGTCTATAATGCAGCCACTAGAAATAAACCCAAGACAAGTAGTTTATCCAGGTACCACTCTCAGGTTCATACTAACTAGTGCGGGAAGCTATGCTTGTTTAGGGGTGGAGGGTATATAGGAAATCTCTCTACCTTCCTTTTAATTTTGCTGTGAACCTAAAACTGCTCCTAAAACTGCCTTTTAAAAAATAATAATAATAACCACACTGAAGTTCCAAAAAAAAAAAAAAGGGCATTCAATGACTTAAGAAAGGATAGCAAATAGAGTAACCACCTAGAGTATCTTAATATTGTCTATGATGGATGTATTTCCTTGCTGGACTTTATACCTTGGAATATACATTTGAGTTCCTTACACAAATTTAATAAATACATTCTATAATTTTTTGAAAAGTGCATGGATTAATGAAGTTTTTGAGTGCATTTAAAGATTCAGCATTAACTGCATTGGCATTTGGAGGAGGGGGACTGTCTTGAACATTGTATTATATTTAACATAAGCAGCAAATTCCAGTAGTGCCTCCTCCCCTCTCCCTGCTGCCACCCCTCCATCACCACTGTTTTAACCAGAAACACCTTAGAGGCCCTGGGAGGGGAGCTGGAGGTATTAGCATTGCCCTGTATTAAAACCACTGATTTTCCTTGGAGCTTCCGCTGTGATGCAATGGATTTATAATCTGGCTATGGTAGCTCACCTTGCTGCTGAGGCTCAGGTTTGATTCCCAGCCCATCGCAGTGGATTAAAGGATCCAGCCTTGCCACAGCTGCAGCATAGGTTGTAGCTGCCGTTCAGGTTCAATCCCTGGCCTGGGAACTTGGATATGACACAGGTGCAGCCATTTAAAAGAAAAAAACCCCACTGATTTTCTTGTTTTAAAAGTAGGAATTGGCCACTAAATGTACAAAATGAGATTTTAAAAATTCATTATTATTCAGGATGCTGATATGCAGGGTTCTTGACATAAGGATGAAAATAGTTTATTGGATTGGTGAATTTCCACCGTAGTGCAAATGATTTCTGAGTTGTATCAGAGGGATCTGGTATTCTTCAGAAACTAAGGACTTCTCACTGAAATACCAAGAGTGAAAGAGCAAAAATGGAAAATGCTAGCTGTAGGTATAAGAGGTGAACAAGCCATGGTTCCAGGGGATAATATCCTTAAGGAAGTCTGAGGCCACTGATCTCTCTCAATACCTTTTTTTTCCTAATACTTTGTATAAGACAATAGTAATACAAAATTGGAAAGGGGGTAAAAAAATTAAATCTCAATAGAACTAAATGCTCTTTTTTTAAATTGTGGCTTCTGCAATATATCTTTAAAAACCTGACGATTACATTTTTCCTTCTGAAACAGTTACATAAGAGATGTTACTTATGTGAAAATACCTTAAAAGAATGCCTACAACCCTTCCCCCCACCAAAAAAAAAATCCAGCTTTAACCCCAAGATAAATTGTATGTTATTACCTTGTTCATATGATTTCACAGACTATCTAGGCCCAAACATAGTGTTTTTACTCTACTTCTGAAATGGTAGATGTGTTGACAGGCTTATCCTTTTAGTCAGTACAATCCCAGTTTTCACTAATAAAAAAAACTCTGTTTCACAGATGACTTACTGCTTTATCTTAACAAAGCTCATGTGTATTCCTGATACTTTTGAGAGCATATTGTATTTTTCAAATAACCCTCCCCATGCCCTTTACCTTCTGATATATACTGAGTTTCTTCAGCACATTTTGGGGTTTTATAATTAATTACCATGGAGAAATCTTGCTCTTCAAATGTCCTTCACTCAGCTTTGTGAAATACTAGAATCGTTTTTTCTTTTTTTTTTGTCTTTTGAGGGCCACACCCTTGGCATATGGAGATTCCCAGGCTAGGGGTCTAATTGGAACTGTTGCTGCTGGCCTACGCCAGAGCCACAGCAACACCAGATTTGAGCTACGTCTGCGACCTGCAGCACAACTCATGTCAACGCCAGATCCTTAACCCACTAAGCGAGGCCAGGGATTGAACCCACAACCTCATGGTTTCTAGTCAGATTTGTTTCCACTGCACCACGATGGGAACTCCGAGATGCTAGAATCTTACTGATGCTCATTTAAAGGGTTATTAACTTTTTTTTTTTTTGCCTTTTGTCATTTTATGGCCGCACCCGCGGCATGTGGAGGTTCCCAGGCTAGGGGTCTAATCGGAGCTGTGGCCACTGGCCTGCGCCGCAGCCAGAGCAACGCAGGATCCGAGCCGCGTCTGCAACCTACACCACAGCTCACGGCAACGCCAGATCCTCAACCCACTGAGCAAGGGCAGGGATCGAACCCGCAACCTCATGGTTCCTAGTCGGATTCGTTAACCACTGCGCTACGACGGGAACTCCATAAGGGTTATTAACTTTGGAATACCCAAATAAGAAGCAGCAAATGGCTCTTGTATGCTAAATTAGTGTTGAGACTTTATGTTGAGCGTATACGACTACCAGGGACCCATTTACTTAGGATCCCTTCCTGTTAATGATTGCTATGTAAAGGCAATTAGCTCTTCATAGTCTCGGTATTATTTTCTAGAAATTGTTTTATAATTTTTAATATAGCATAGATTTTTCCATCCTGAAAATAAAGATTTTTGAGGTCAGTTACTAGCTGTGTGATCTGAATGCACTAAGCCTTGCTTTTCTCAGTGGGTTGTGCTTTAGGGTGCCTTCCAAGATGAGTACTCTGAGAGGATGGTGACACTAGTAGCTCCCATATCAGGGAGACATGTTTTTTTGGTAACTTATATACACTTCTTACCTGATCCTTTATCTCATTCCTGAGAAAAACAAGCTAGAGATTCAATCTATAGCCATGATACAGTTTTTTCCAGGACGTCAACAGCTTGTATAGAAGATTCTGCAGGGCCTAAAATATACTTACCTTTAGCATAGAATAGAGCATCTCTAAAAGTTATACATTAATTAATTTGTACAAAAAATATTGACTGAATGCCTCCCGTGGATCAAGCATTGTTATAAACACTGGAGATACTTTAATGAATAAGGGATTCCTCATCAGTAATATTGGTGTAGTCATTGTGCACACCTTATAGGATTGATATGAAACTTAGTTTATATATATATAAAGCAAAAGAACAGTGGCACAAAATAAGTGCTTAGTAAGTGTTCACTGTTATATTTATTATTATTACTTTAATAAGGAAGACAGATAAACATTTAAAATAGATAAGTAGGAAGTTCCCTTGTGGCGCAGAGGGTTAAGGATCCATCGTTGCTACAGCTGAGGCCCAGGTCGCAACTGCAGTGTAGGGTTGATCCCTAGCCCAGGAACTTCCACATGCCCAAAGTATGGCCTGAATGAATAAATAATTTCATACCGCAAGCAGTGTTTGAAGAGAATAATTGGATGGGAAGGGGTTGCTCCTTTATCAAGGGTAGTCAGGAGCCCTCATCCTTGCATGACCTTTGAACCAAGACTTAGGTTGCGAATCCACTTGAACTGGGAGCAACAGTCTACAAAGGCCTGGATTTAGGGGAAAGCAAGTTGTGTTCAAAAACCTGAAGAGGCAGTGTGACTGGAAGCATAATGAATGAGGGGCAAGAGGTACCAGGGGAGTTGAAGTTGTAGGCAAAGCCAGGTCAAGTTGTATAAGCCATGAAGCTTTTTTGCTCCATTGTTTGAAGTGAGAATTTAAGCATAGCTTCCATTTCCTTTAAGCTATTTTAGGAAATACCATGGTAGAATGCAAGTATTGATATAAGGCTTTGATGTACGTAGTAAACATTTTCTTCTGCAGATTTTTTTTGAAGATCTCAAGTGCCCAAGAATTTGATTTTCTTTCATATTTATAAGTTGTTCTTTCTCTGTGTTTGTCAAAAAATTCCTGACACAAGCAGCGTAATCTCAAATGCTGCTTATTTGTTAAATTTCCAATTCCCGTGGCGATATAAAATCTGCCGTGTAAGTTTTTATGGAAGTGTTCAAGAAGTAGAGATGTACATGTAAATCAGTAATACTCTATTTGGCAGAGACCTACTAGTCAGGTACCAGTCCTACATTTGGATAATGAGTGTAAAATAAGGTGTTATATATAATTTTTTTATGGAAGAAGTGTTCTGGATTTTTTGATCATAGCATATGTTCATTTTCTTAGCCTATGAATAGAGTTGATGCCATAAAAGACAAATATAAGTAGGGTGAGGTCAATGATATTTTTTAGGCCCACTGAATTTGGAAATTATTCAGTAACCTGACTTAAATTTCAATGAGCATTTAATCCAAGATAATGGTGCTATAGGCAATTTATATCATCATTAATTTCAAGTCCTGGTGAGCCTCAAAAATAGGGATCATTGATGCATAAGATTTTGTTGGCACAATTTATTTGGATACTGACTTGATTAGAAGATCTCAGATAATTTAAATGCATGAGGTCAGAGGAAAATTATTAACTTTTATAGCCAGGGCAGTAATTTGTGTATATATTTTAAGCTTCCTTGGTTTTAAAATCTAAAAGACAAAATCTGTGTCCTAAATTTCTAAGTGTGCTGAGAGGACATGTTGACTTCTGAAATGACTTAATGAGGTTGCTTCTTTTCATTCTTTGCTTTTCTTAAGCCTGCTTGTGTTTGAACATTTTAGGTCATTTATAGCAAGTACACTGACCTGGTTCCCAAGGAAGTCATGAATGCAGATGACCCAGACCTGCAAAGACCTGATGAAGAGGCCATTAAAGAGGTAACTGAGAATTGATATACATAATTATTTTATATGTATATTTACATCTTTATTTACTTATAGCTTTAGTAACTTCCGAAAAGCTCAATATGGTGTTTCTTTTTTCAGATAACAGAAAAGACAAGGGTAGCCTTAGAAAAATCTGTATCGCAGAAAGTTGCTGCAGCCATGCCAGTCCGAGCAGCTGATAAACTGGCTCCTGCTCAGTATATTCGGTATGAATCATGCCTGGAAGTTTTTTTTCATGTCGGAAGTAAATGGAGTTGGAGGTCCTGGTTTTCTTTCACTCTCCATAGTCACAATTATAAATGCAGTTTTTTGAATGATGACTTGAAGCCTATTGACTCTTTATACAGACAATTGAAAGCAGAATTTTTAAATATATTAGCCGTTTTTCTGTCTTAAAAACATTTTTGGGGGGTTCCCTTTGTGGCTCAGTGGTTAACGTATCTGACTGGGAACCATGAGGATGCGGGTCGATCCCTGGCCTTACTCAGTGGGTTAAGGATCCAGCATTGCCGTGAGCTGTGGTGAAGGTTGCAGACGCGGCTTGGATCCTGTGTTGCTGTGGCTGTGGCGAAGGCCGGCGGCTACAGCTCTTGTTAGACCCCTAGCCTGGGAACCTCCATATGCCACGGGTGCGGCTCTACATAAAAGGCAAAAAGGCCAAAAAAAAAAATTTTTGTTTTTAGAAATTAACAATTATATTGGAGTTCCCGTAGTGGCTTAGCAGAAACAAATCCAACTAGTAACCCTGAGGTTGCAGGTTCGATCTCTGACCTCGCTCAGTGGGTTAAGGATCTGGCATTCCCGTGAGCTGTGGTGTAGGTGGCAGATGCAGCTCAGACCCTGCTTTTCAGTGGCTGTGATGTAGGCCGGAGGCAGTAGCTCTGATTCAGCCCCTAGCCTGGGAACTTCCATATGCCACAGGTGCGGCCCTAAAAAGCAAACAAAAAAAGAGGGGGAGGGGAATTAACAGTTACAGTATATGATCCAAACTGTAATGATTATTTATAGATTTTCATTTATATTTATAGTAATATATATTTACATTTATATAATGTCTATATAATATATGTAGTAACATTAGCATGTTATATAATATATTTATGTAATAACATTAATATTTTGTTAATATTGTATAATACAAGGAGTTCCTTGGTGGCTTAGAGGGTTAAGGATCTGGCCTTGTCACTGCTGTGGCTTGGGTTGCTGCTGTGGCACAGGTTCAGGCCCTGGCCTGGGAACTTCCACATGCTGTGGGAGTGGACAAGTATATATGTATGCGTGTGTGTTTATGTATGTATATGTATATATGTACGTATGTATACATTATAATAAAATAATACTGTGATTATATAATAATTATCATAGTATATTACAAATATTAATGGTGTGTTATCGATATTAATAATATATTAATATCACTTATATAATAATAGCCATCCTTAGAATACTTCTAAATTTTAAGGGATTTTACTTAACTAAAAATCTTTGTGTGGAAAGATGATTTGCATATACATATTAAGGGAAAATTCAGAGCTGGTAGAGCAGCTGCCTTTAGAAGTTTTACAACCTATGATTAGTCAAAAAACTACTTTTTGCTCAGTAAGTTGCTTGCTGAGAATATTATGGGGTATTTTTTCCTCAAATGCAGACTTAAAGAACAGGTACTATTTCGTAGACCTCTTATTCATGAAATCGAGCACTGTGCCTTCCATGGTTCAAAGGGACTGGGATGGATTATTTGCAAACTAATACAACTCTAGTTTACATTTTGCTTGTAACTCACAATTGCTATTAATTTTCTTATCTCTGTTACTGTCTGCTCTGCCTAGATACTGCTGCAATTTATTTTGTGAAAGTAATTGACAGTGTAGTCCAGTTTAGGATTCTAATAGAAGAAAAATACCTACTGAGAGCTTGAACTAGTAACATCTTTAGTTTCATCTACATTCTTCAGATACACACCATCTCAACAAGGAGTGGCTTTCAACTCTGGAGCTAAACAGAGGGTTATTAGGATGGTGGAAATGCAGAAAGATCCAATGGAGCCTCCAAGGTTCAAGTAAGTAGCTGGTTTCATGAGAAGGAAGCACTATTCTTTAAAAAGATATCAAAAGAAGAAAATGTCCATTAACATCCAAATCCATTTAAACAAATTATGAGACATCTATACATGGAATATTATAGAGCAATAAAAAGGAATAAACTTTGGCGTTCCCATTGTGGCACAGTGGAAACGAATTCAACTAGGAACCATGAGCTTGCAGGTTTGATCCCTGGCCTCACTCAGTGGGTTAAGGATCCAGCATTGCCGTGACCTCTGTGGTGTAGGTCGCAGACGTGGCTCGGATCCTACGTTGCTGTGGCTGTGGTATAGGTTGGCAGCTGTAGCTCTGATTAGACCCCTAGCCTGGGAATCTCCATATGCCTCAGGTGCATCCCTAAAAAGAAAAAAAGAAAAAAAAAAGGGAATAAACTTTAATACATGCAGTAACATAGGTAAATGTCAATTATGTTATGTGAAAGAAGCCAGACAAAAACAGATACATACTGTAAATTCCTTTTATACAAAACTCTAGAAAATGCAGACGAAATTATAATGATAGGAAGTAGATCAGCGGTTGCCCTTAGGGAAGGAGGGGAGCTGAAGAGATGATGAGAGGAAGAAGAGGGATAGGCAAAGGGGCATGTAGAAACTCGGAAGTGATGAGTATGTTCACTATTTTGATTGACAGTGGTTTCACAGGTCTTTACATGTGTCAAAAATTAATCTGACACTTTAAATATATATAATTAACTGCACGTTAGTTGTACCTCAGGAAAGCTGTTTTTTTTAAGAAGGAAAAGATATGATGCTTGATGAAATGATATTATGGAGAAGTGGTTAGTGATGATGACAGAGTTGGCTGTGTTTTAATAATTGTTGAAGCTGAGTGGTTGTGATGAGCAAAACAACTTTTGAGGGAAACAACTATCTTTCCCCCGAATTGCTGCCTAGGCATTTTACAGTATAACCCTACTCACAGCCAGAGTCTGGACATTTAGACAAGGACTTGAATTTAGGATACCCATCAAAACTCCCACTTTGCCTTTCCCAAGGAACTGTTTAAAATAGAATCATGGAGTTCCTGCTGTGGCGCAGTAGGATCAGCAGAGTCTCTGGAGCCCTGAGATGCATGTTCAGTCCCTCGCCCAGCACAGTAAAGATCCTGTGTTGCTGCAGCTGCATACTGCACACTGGACTTTCAGTTTACATGAATGTATCTGTTTGATATCTGTTTGAAACTTTACATAATAAAAATGAGGAGGGGAGGCTTGAGACAAATTAACCAAAAAGGAAAAATGTTTATTGCTGTGTGGTTGTGCTTTGCTTTATCCTTTAGGATTAATAAGAAAATTCCCCGGGGACCACCTTCTCCTCCTGCACCTGTCATGCATTCTCCTAGCCGAAAGGTAATCCTAACTCTAGTTTGAAATTTTTCTTTTTTTGTACTCATGATTACTAAATTTATAAGTAAACTCCCATAGAATAAAGAATAGATGGCTGTATAGTTACATTTCACCACTTATTGTTTCTTTACTGTTTTTCAAGATCAAATAGGAACCCACTCAGGACTATAATGTGTAGTTTCAGAGTACCTATGAAAATGTATGTAAAATGTTAGCTATTAGTTTTATAATTATTAACCTAACTCCTGCTTTTAATGGAATGAAAAGGGTCTGCTCTTTGACAAGAAGGATATCATCATAGTTATAGGAAGTACGTACCTGGGATCATTAGGTATGTGATTGATAGTCCAAGTGGCTTATTTTTAGCTATGTTTTATTATGCAACTAAAAGAGCAAGTTTACAGGAGTTCCCGTCATGGTACATTGGGTTAAGAATCCAGCTGCAGAGGCTTGGGTCACTGTGGAGGTGTGGGTTCAATTCCTGGCCTAGTGCAGTGAGTTAAAGGATCCAACATTGCCACAGCTACAGCTTAGATTGCAGCTGTGGCTTGGATTCAGTTCCTAGCCTGGGAACTTGCATATGCCATAGGTGTGGCCATAAAATTTTTAAAAATAAGAACAAATTTTCATCTGAAAGAAGTCACATAGCTTTTTTTTTTTTTTTTTTTTTTGGTCTTTTTAGGGCTGCACTTGCAGCATATGGAAGTTCCCAGGCTAGGGGTTGAATTGGAGCTGCAGCTGCCAGCAGCAATAGTAACGCCAGGTCTGAGCCATGTCTGTGACCTACACCACAGCTCACAGCAGTGCTGGATCCTTTAACCCACTGAGCAGAGCCCAGGATCAAACCCATGTCCTCATGGATACTAGTCGAGTTTGTTTCCACTGAGCCACAAAGGGAACTCCCCCATCACTTTAAATCTATAAAAATACTAACCAGCATTTATTAATGCCAAAAATTATTCATAGATTATTTTCCATTTTTTATATTAAAGTTATTACTAGAATCCATGATATGTGAGCATAGTATATAGTGCCACTAAACAAATGGAATTAGGGCCTTTGGCTAAATCCATCCCTATGTCAGTGTTTATTGAGCCACCTTTGAAGAGAAAGATTAGGCTTAGATTTTTAGCTAGTTTATAAATCTAAGAATGTCTTTTCTTCCTCTCTTTTCTCAACTCAGATGACCGTCAAAGAACAACAAGAGTGGAAGATTCCTCCTTGTATTTCAAACTGGAAAAATGCAAAGGTAATTAACTTGTCGTAAAATCAGTCTCGTAGTGTTAGAACCTCCTGGAAAACACCCAGGAAGGACCTTCAGCCTAGGTAACTTTAGTTGAAACCTCAGTATCTCATTTATCTCAAGGTTTTCAAGAAGGTAGACCCAACCTATATGACATTTCTCTTTTTTAATGTAGTAAAAACGTTAGAATGCCAGACACATGAATACTATGTAGATTCTCCGAGTAAACTGTAGTTATCAGCAGGATGTGGGGAAGGAATGGGTAGAATAAACATGTCGATGAAAGACAGTATTCTTTAGAAAACTCAAATTTGTATCTAAAATTCTTCCTGAACGGAGCTGAACTAATTTAAATAATTTTATTACAGAACAGGGCATGTGTAAGCTATTTAAGTCCTGTGTATCTCTCTAATCACCAAAACTTGCAGGAGTCATGAGGAAGCTATAAAATAATGCAGAATAAATTTCCTAGTCACTGTTTCCCCTTTTCTTCCAAGTCATATTTCATTATTCTGTTTTTGATGGCTGAAGAAAACCACCTTAATCCATGATTTAAATGTAAATTATTTCTTAAAGAAAGTTATATGCTTATCCTGAAGCAAAAAGATTGTTGGATAATCTGATTTGGATTGGTTAATATGTATATAATTCTGAGGTATCTTGAGCTGACTCTATAACAATTCATTGTATTGGGAATAAAGATCTTGTAGTAGAGGTCAGTATTTGAGAGTCTAGTCAGAAATCTAGAAAAATAAAGCTAAGCTGCAAAGTTACGTGAATGTTCAAACATATTCCTTGAGTTGTTGGAAGAGGATGCAAAACTTCAGAACGCACAATCTTAGCTGTCTAGCAAACTTTTTTCCATTTACTAAAACAGGGTTCTAAGAACCTGACAAGTCATTAAAGCAGTACATCTGTGGAGTTGCCTTGTGGCCTCGTGGTTAGTATTCAGTGCTTTCACCACTGTGGCTGAGGTTTCAATCCCTGTTCTGGGAACCGAGATCCCACATCAAGCCACTGTGCAGCCAGAAAGAAAAAAGTGCTACTGCAGATTAAGCTACCTATAAACACCGTGATTTAAGTGATTTGTTCTGCCTTTGTATGACTGTTACATTTACTTGATGAACAACTATTTAGCTATTTGATACTGATTTTCTTTTATTATAACCCATAGTTTAAGATGAAAAATCTATATTCCCGGAACTTGGACTCTGAAATCATGCTGCCCAAGTTTAATCCTGACTCATCTGTTTATTAATTGTATGAGCTTGGGGACGTTACCTAAGGTCGCTACCTCAGTATCTTTATCTCTAAAATTTAATTAATAGAATTTAATTATAGAATTGTTGTGAAGGTTAAATGAGACCATGAATCTAACGTGCCTAAACAGTCGTCCACACAAAACAGTCAGTATTAGCTGTTACTGTTGTTGCTTAATTGTGAAGAAAAATGTAAGGAAAAGAACTTTAATTAAACAGTTGTTGAAACAGAAATATTTAGATTTAATTTTTTTTTCTTTTTGCCTTATCTAGGGCCACACCCACGGCATATGGAGGTTCCCAGGCTAGGGGTCTAACAGGAGCTGTAGCTGCCGGCCTTTGCCACAGCCACAGCAACGCAGGATCTGAGCCGCGTCTGCGACCTACACCACAGCTCACGGCAACACTGGATCCTTAACCCACTGAGCGAGGCCAGGGATCGAACCCGCAACCTCATGGTTCCTAGTCGGATTCATTAACCACTGAGCCACGACGGGAACTCCTAGATTTAATTTTAAAGAATCTATTGTCACTCTTCTGTGACCAGTGTTTTCTTTCTGCTTTCACCCTAGGGTTATACAATTCCCTTAGATAAACGTCTGGCTGCTGATGGAAGAGGACTGCAGACAGTTCACATCAATGAAAACTTTGCAAAATTGGCTGAAGCCCTCTACATTGCTGATCGGAAGGTTGGTCTGTTATAGTTGAATTGTTTAATGCTCTTGATAATTTATGAATCCGTTCTCAGTCACCTGAGATACGGTTATTTTAGCTGCAAGGCTGAGTACCTAAAGAGGCTCTCACCTGTTCCAGATTTGACAGGTGCTGGTTGCAGCTCTTTGCCCGGTCTCAGCCTTTGTAGACTCATACACATATCCCACCCCTGGTGATTTGGCTTCCTTACAACATTCCAGCATAATGCATCACTAGGCTGATCCCAGTTTGTGAAGATTGCCATCTGCTCTTTTTAGACTTCATAGTTTTTCTCTATTTTGAATGTAGATTTCTCCCAGAAGGTCAGTAGCAGGGAAGGGCAGATAAACATTTTAATGAATTGACCGCTATGGAAAATGCTAATCATAGTATTGGCTGTCTGTTAATATTATAGTATTAATATGTGTCTTTGAAGTTTACATACATTGTGGTGTGTATATAAAACATAGAAAAGTATATCTTCTGTACCACAGTGAGCACCCTTAACTTATAAAATTATTTCTTACACATCTACTACACTAAAGCTTTATCTTGAGGTGATATGATTGATTTTGAAAATATAACCACTTCCTATTATTGATATTGAAAATTGCTGTACTGGAATCTTGTTTAATTTTATTTTTTAGATTGTTTCTGAGAAAGCATTAGTGAAACACTGACTTTAAAAGGTTGATTGGGGTCAGTATAGTTTCAGCCACTAAAACATTTCCCAGAGTGATAAGGCTAAGTTTACACTGTCTTGTAGGCAAGTTAACTTTAAGTGGACAAGAATCTTTGTTTTATCAGTAATAATAAACTTGAATTAATAGGCTCGTGAAGCTGTGGAAATGCGTGCTCAAGTAGAGAGAAAGATGGCTCAAAAGGAAAAAGAGAAACATGAAGAGAAACTTAGAGAAATGGCCCAGAAAGCCAGGGAGAGAAGAGCTGGGATCAAAACCCATGTGGAAAAAGGTATGAAATACTCATTCTAAATTGAATTTACTTTGTGAACAATATATATGTCATTTTAAAGAATCTCTCTTTTTTTTAGCTGCATACAGTTAAATATATACTGCAATACATACATGTGAAGAAAAAGTGGGTATCTCAGAAATAATGTAGAAATGAAAGTAGTTTCTGCCTTATTAAGCTGAAGTGGTAGAGAATAAAGAACATATATAAAAATGAGGGGCTTTAATATGGGAGTACACCAGAAGTTCTTAGAGTTATTTAGCAATATACTTTTAAAAATTACATATTACTTGCAGCTCTCTTGAGCAGCAGGTTAAGGATCCAGTGTTGTCACTGCAGCTTCCTGGGTTGCTGCTGGGGCACAGGTTTGATCCCTGGCCCAGGAACTTCCATATGCTGTAGGCACGGCCCAAAAAACCCAAATATATAAATAAATAATTTTTAAAAATCACTTAATACTCAAATAATAGGCTTGATTTTCTCTAATTATAATTTTCTTGAAACTTAGAGAAATGAAATCTCCAACTGAATAATTCAGCTCACCTATATGGTAAACTCAATCCAGTTTTTCTGTCTTGTAGGCATTTAATCAAATCTGCCAATATGTTTCTCTCGTTTAAATTTAGTGGTCTACATTAGTATATTAATTCAGAGTGAGAAGACTAATTCTAATTCAAGAAAATTATAAGGGTGGTTTTTCTTTTATTAATCTTAGACTAGTATAATTATTCATTCATTTCATATTGAGCACCTACTAATGTGAAGGTTCTCTGTTGGACACAAAGTTTTCTACTACACAGATAGATACAGCAGTGAACATTTTAGTGAGTGAAGACAGACCACAAAAAGTTAATCATATAGTATATTAAAAGGTAGTAGCCGTTATGGAGAAAAATAAAACAAAAGGGATATAAAAATGTGAGAAGGAGTGAGTGATCAGAATAGGCCTCACTTCTGAAGTGGTAACATTAGCGCAAACACTCAAAGGATGTAAGGAAGTGAGCCACGTGGATATCTCAGGCAAGAGCATCCCCGATAAAAGGAACAACAAGTGCAGAGGCCCTGAGTTTGGCATATACCTGCTGTGTTCAAGAAGAAGCAGGAGGCCAGTATGGCTGGATTAGCATGAGAAAGCTAAGTAGTGGGAGATGAGGTGTCAGAGTAGTTAGGGCGGAGTGGCCAGATCGTGTGTGCCTTTTACCTTTGTAAGAACATGGTATTTACTTCAAGTAACAGGGAGGCAATTTCAAGAGTTTTGAGCAGAGTGACATGATCTTGCATATATTAGAAGACTATGGAATGGCCATTTGAAGAAGCAGAGAAACCATTTAGAAGGCTACTTCTCTAATCCCGATGAGATACTAATGAGAGTGAAAACAAGGTCAGATTTGGAAGTAGAGCTGACAAAATTCGCTTGTAGATTAGGTAAAGAATGAGAGAAAAGGAGTCAAGGATGCAATTGAGGATTTAGTTGCCATTACTAATATTGGGAAGACTGCTGAAGGGGAAAGAGGTTTGGGAGCGAAAGATGAGTTTAGTTGTGAATGTGTTAAGTTTGAAATGAAGGTATCAATCAGGCAGTTAGTTATAGGAGTCTAGAGTTCAGCTCTAGGGAAGTAACCAGGGTTGTAAGCAGTAAACCACTTGCTTGAATCATATATAAACGACTCAGCGAGGCAAGATGTAAAAACCTACTTGTACACATAGTCACTGAAGGTAATTCAAAGTAAAAAAAAAAACCCTGTATCTGTAAAAACCTACTTGTACACCTAGCCACTGAAGGCAATTCAAAGTAAAAAACCCCCCTATGTTCTCTAAACTGATTTTACAAACCAACAGAATAGAATATTTAATTTTAAAAAAAAGTGGTTCTTGAGAAATTAAGGATTTTTTAAATATCTTGCCAGATATTAATAAAAGCTATTTTTTGAGCACTTATTATGACAGGTACCACTTTGAGCATTTTACACACATTACCTTATATAATCCTTACAAATCTACCCAGATCTCTCTCCATCTATCAGTCCACCTTACTACTTTGATGTAGTTCAAAGTAAATTAAAGATAGCAGTAGACTTTATGCCTGAACACTTTAGCTGCATGCATGATTCTGCAATTCACATTCAAAAATTAAACCAATACCATTGCCTCTCAGTTACCTGTAGGTAAGTTCAGAAGGGCTGAATGTATCTACAAAGAAGTTCATGGATTTTTCTTTTGCTCAAAATATTAATGGGTAGTATAGTGATGAAGTAATTCTCAACTGTGTCCACACAGAGGATGGGGAGGCACGTGAGAGGGATGAAATCCGGCATGACAGGCGGAAAGAGAGACAGCATGACCGGAATCTTTCCAGGGCAGCTCCTGATAAGAGGTAGGTGCTATCAGACATGCATATAAATCATGAAGAGTGGCCTCCATGAACCTGTTAGAGAGAAGGTTTAGTCCACTAAGACCAATTTGCTTCACTCTTTCTTCTTCAGTTTGATAACCTAGTAAATCAGCACTTATTTTCTTGCATTTAACTACTTATTCTATCTTAGCAGAAGAACTGACTATTCCTGGAAGTAATCTTTCTTCCATCACCATGTAGAGTCAGACGTGAGAATGATGAGGATATAGAAAAGGGAATTCAGATTATGTTTGTGAGACAAAGTAATCATGGGCCTATTCTTTTTCTCTTTCACATGGTGAGACAAATTTATCGTGTACCTGTTCCTCTAGACAGGAAATAGCTGCTATACCTTTATCGAGATCGTTTTACATGCAGAGTTCTCTGCCAAATACAATGGGGAAGAAGACCAGGTTTTATAAGAAGTGAAAGTCAGCCTGCTCTCATGAGGAGTTTCACTTCAAATTCAGAAAGACAGAGCTCTCGTATGAAATTATTGGGGAAGATTGACAGAGTGCTCTTAATGAGTACAGACTTGTATAGAACAAAGGAAACACTTGTTTGGGGACTTGGAATAAATTTGGTGAAGTTTGTGGCTTGCCAAAGGCTGAGGACTGAAATTGCTGAAAAGTTGAAGAAATGCTGTGATGTGGAGGAAGAATTCTGAGTGAGAGTTAAATGCAAATATAAAACATTTTTCCAAATGAGCAGTTTTCCTTGCTCTCATTATCCTATGAGCTGATACAATCTATTTTTTCAAGTCGTATATTAAACAGATTCCTGCTGGTGATGTTCTTTGTTGTTTAATGGCATATTTCATCTCCCTGAATAAATGGAGTCATGGAGGAGCAGAAAATCTGAATTTAGAGTTGTGTTTAAGTGTACGGTATAGAAGAGAGAGGAGTGAAGTGTGAAAGTACACAGTTAATGACACTCTTAGTCTGAAATTCCTAAGCTATAAAAATCAAAATGGCTCGGCAGATAAATTGAGCCCTTTTTAAAACTAGTAGAGTGACTGTGAGAATTGATAGCATAGAAAATCTGTAAACTTGTGATTGGATAAAAATTAGATTGTCTGTAGAAATCATTTTAAGACCTGAGCCTCAAGTAAAATAAATTATGACAGTTACCGTGGTATCATTACAATGTGGATTGCATGCATAACTGAAACAAGAGGGGAATTAAGTTAATCTGAATGTCAAAAATCATACTAAGTAATCCAGTCATTGACATCTTTTTCCTCAGGATTCTAATAGGATAAAATTAATAAATGTGGTTAGGTAAAAGAACTGATTCTAGCTTATTGAAAATGTTTCTAATTTGCATCCAGACCCCCTAACCCTTTATAGTAATAGCAGATATAGACCATAGCAGTTTTATATCTCAGCGTGCATTTTAAGGTGATTGCTTATATTAAAGACTTCCATATGAAGAATGATTCTCTCGAGAAAGGACAGTCTCTTCAGTCAGTGGTGTTGGAAAAACTGGACAGCTGCATGCAAAAGAATGAAACTAAACCACTATCTTACCCATGCCCAAAAATTAACTCAAAGTGGGAGTTCCCGTCGTGGTGCTGTGGAAACAAATCTAACTAGGAATCGTGAGGTTTTGGGTATAGTCCCTGGCCTTGCTCAGTGGGTTAGGGATCCAGCTTTGCCGTGAACTGTAGTGTAGGTCACAGACACAGCTTGGATCTAGCATTGCTGTGGCTGTGGTGTAGGCCGGCAGCTGTAGCTCTGATTCAGCCCCTAGCCTGGAACCTCCGGATGCCGTGGGTGCGGCCCTGAAAAGACAAAAGACAAAAAAAAAAAAAAAAAATTAACTCAAAATGGATTAAGAATTTGAATGTAAGACCTTGAACCATAAAATTCCTAGGAGAAAACAAGCAGCAAGCTCCTTGACACTGGTCTTAGCAAATGCTTTTTTTGTGAATCTGACTCCAAAGGCAAAGGAAATAAAAGGAAAAAATAAACAACTGGACTATGTCAAACTATAAACTTCTGCACAGTTTCGGGAACTCCTCCTGAAATTTATATATTGTTATATACCAGTTTTATTTCAAGAAACAACAAAAAAAAAGGTCTCTTGGCAGTTCTTGTCCACTATCAGGAAGCCTGACTGTAAAACCCTGTCTCATCTAATCATCGTGTATCTGAAATGCTGTAAGAGCTGCCATTCCGATTATGCATTATCAAGGAATATATGTTTACAAGACGTGAACAGGACATACTCATTTTCTCTGCTTCTGAGATTGGTTGTACTTAACTTGAAATTCAGCTTGTTCTGTAAAGAATTTTCAGTCTGTGACATGGTATTTCAAAACAGGTCGAAACTGCAGAGAAATGAAAACCGAGATATCAGTGAAGTCATTGCTCTTGGTGTGCCCAATCCTCGGACTTCCAATGAGGTTCAATACGACCAAAGGCTCTTCAACCAGTCCAAGGTACTGAGAGTCTAGGAAAAGCATGTCTTAAGTGTTGATGGGAATACCAGTCCTCAAGGAAAAGAAAATTAACATATCATTGGTTTGGATCAGCCTAAGGTATACTGGCATAGTGACAGGAAGAAATTGGAAGTTGCATCTTGTAACTTGAGACAGTAAGATGAGACAGCTCTGATTTTGACTTCTTAGAATTAGCCAAGATTTGAGGCACTATTACAAAGTGAAAGAAATTAGGTGATTAAAACTTTCCTCTGAGAGTTCCCACTGTGGCACAGGTAGTTTATGATCCAGCTCGTCTCTCTAGCATTGCTAGTTCTATCCCGGCCTGGCACAGTGGATTAAGGATCCAGCATTGCTGCAGCTGTGGTATGTCACACATGCAACTCAAAATCAGTCCCTGGGCCAGGAACGTCCATATGGCACAGGTGTAGCCAAAAAAGAAAAAAACAGAAAACGAGGGTTGATTCTTTTGTTTCGAAAATAGAGCCAGTGTCCTGCAAAAGTGTCTCAGGTTATTTTTGTTGTTGATGATCTTTGAAAAAAAATGCTTTAACCCTACAACGTAAACTTGGGATTTTTAAAAAGTGAAGCCGTACAACTAAAGTACTAGTCAGGAAGTCTAATTTCTAGTCCCAGTTGTTGTTAACTAGCTAGCACACATTAGGCCTGAAGTACCTTTGTGTTTTACTTCACCCAGTATTATTTACTGTATAGTCAGTGAGAGCAAAGGTAGATGTGTTCTTGCCCTCGAGGAACGGTCAAGTCTAGTGGAAGACAGGTATGTGTACATAAATAAAGACAGGGCAGACTGATGATACGGAAGTATGCGATTCTACTGGCATATAGAGGGGAAGTTAATTATGACTTGGAGATTTTAAGATTTGAAGGTAGCATTTGAGTAAGCTCTATTTAATAAGGTATTGGGTGCTTTTATGTTCCTGGCATTGTTCTAAGACTTATTTATTATTTCACTTAATCTTTATAGAAACTAATGATTGCTGTACAGCAGAAATTGGCACAATATTGTACATCACCTATATTCTAATGAAATTTTTTTTTAAAATATGAAGTCATACTATTTGTACCTCTAGTTACAGATAAGGAAGTTGAAACACAAAGGTTTAGTTAGTTACTGAGGGAATTAAAATCCAAACATGGGCTGTTTTGATTTCAAAGCTTGTGTTCTTAGAAGTTGTGATGAAAAGTTTATTCAAAAGGCACATCCCTGTATTAATGAACCATCCAAATATATGAAACAAGCCCATTTGTTGACTTAAGATTTTTATTGAGAACAGAATCATGTCATGCTATAGCAGTGATGTTCTCAGGCAGTTAAGGGATATAACGTTACTCTAAATGGCCTCAGAAAAACGCTTTACAATTCTTTCATCTTCTTGCCACTCTTTCTATACAAATTGAAGTTGTCAAGTACCTGCTTATACTTGTATCCCCACTTTTAAAGACCACTTAGCTAACTAACCGCTCAGTCAGTTGTTAATGAGTACCATATTTAAGAACCTAAAGGTTGGTGTGAACAAAAGCTAATGGACTTTGTGACTGGTTTTTAATAACCTTTTTAATTTGCAGTTCAGATTGAAAATGTGAGCTGTAAATGAACAAGGGCTTATTCGTCACAAGAATATAATCAGATTCAGCTTTTATTAACAGGTACATTTTTAATGTTCTCTATTTTCCACAGGGCATGGACAGTGGTTTTGCAGGTGGAGAAGATGAAATTTACAATGTTTATGATCAAGCCTGGAGAGGTGGTAAAGATATGGCCCAGAATATTTACAGGCCCAGTAAAAATCTGGACAAGGACATGTATGGTGATGACCTAGAAGCCAGAATAAAGACAAACAGGTACCAAGGCAGACAGCTTAGTTTCAGTGTCTGTCTGCACCACTGAAAACAAAGTAGTTCATAGTCTTTCTCTTTTTCTCTAGATTTGTTCCTGATAAGGAGTTTTCTGGGTCAGACCGCAGACAGAGAGGCCGAGAAGGACCAGTTCAGTTTGAGGAAGATCCTTTTGGTTTGGACAAATTTTTGGAAGAAGCCAAACAGCACGGTGGCTCTAAAAGACCCTCAGATAGCAGCCGCCCCAAGGAACATGAGCATGAAGGCAAGAAGAGGAGGAAGGAGTAGATACTGTCTTCAGAGCGAATGAACTGTTACTCATAACCCCAACGATGCAAGTCATAGGGGGGAATACTTTGTAAATGGCCAGGATGAAAACCAAATCTGGGTGTCAGAGCCCAGCACTACTTTTTATTACAGGAGAAAGGGGGGGATGAAAAAATTCTACTTTGAATTATTTAGTTTTTTTAAAAGAGTGGGTTGTGTTTGTGCTTCTCCCACCTTTTGGCATTTATAGAACATACTGCCCCACACATGAAATTAAGGCCACTTCTTTCTGAGGGACATTAGTACTTTGGAGTTAATATTTTGTCTAAGAATAACTGCTTACGAATAGTTACCCCAACCACAGTGAGTAGAAAGAAGGATGTTCACCTGTTGGAGCTGTCCTGCCAAACGATGTTTGCCCCTACCGTACTCTGTTTTAATTTGGAGTGGGGAAGGTAATCTCTTGCTTGGTGCAACTATTTGTTTCAAATAAAAACATTTAGACAAAATTTTCAGTTTTTGTTTATTTTAATAGGTAGTGATAGTCTCAAAAATCTTTCTCTTCATCAGAAGTTTGGTCCCCTTTTAAAGCTTTGCGTTTTTGAGCTTGAACATGGAGCTGAAAAACAAGTAATGTTAGGAAAGGCAATACCTGCTAAAATATCAAAACTGAAAACTGCCATTTTATTAGGGAATCAGCACTAGGAAGTCAATGGATGTTATTTGTTCCTTGTACTTAATACCCCCTTAAACGTCAATTAAAAATAGTGTAAATCAGTTTGGCCCAAAGTCACATAGTAAGTGGCAAAGCCAGGATTTCAAACCCACTCTCCCTGCTGTTTCTCCTGTTCCATGTTACATATACCTTACTAACCATTAAAGTGTTCTGTACGTCCCTCTGCAGACCTTTGAAAACTGGCTATTCCACCACCACCACCATTCTTTAACAAACATTAAGTTGCAAATCTAAAGGCCCTGTCATTTCACACTTTAGACCTATTTATAACTGATACATAGAAAGCTCATGATAAGATATAGAAAAATATTTACCTTTACTCCATCAATAACATGATTTTCCTGTTGGAGTACATTGTGAAGTTCTTCTTCTGAAGAAAATTGAATCCAACCCATACCTCTGTGAAAGCCAGTTTCTTTGTCCTAAAAATTCAAAATTCAGGAGGAGATTAATAATCACGAACTTGGGAGTTCACACTGTGGCACAGCAGAAACTAATCTGACTAGGAACCATGAGGTTGTAGGTTCGATCCCTGGCCTCAGTGGGTTAAGGATCCAGCATTGCCATGAGTGGTGGTGTAGGTCACAGATGTAGCTCAGATCTCGCATTGCTGTGGCTGTGGCTGTGGCATAGACTGGCAGCTGTGGCTCTGATTAGACCCCTAGCCTGGGAACCTCCATATGCCACAGGTGCAGCCCTAAAAAACAAAATAACACAAAAAAAAAATCATGAACCTGGAAGTTTCCAGGAGTTCCAGAACAAGTGACCAACTTTTTCATCTGCCAAAATGGAATAAAATAACATTTTTATAAATATCAAAAACCTTGCTCTAATACATAGTCACTCTCCTATTTACCCAAGTCTTAATCTGTGTTAATCTTTACACTCTCTGCTTTCTACTGCCATTGGAGAAGTAAAATATGGATAATGAGCTTTCTGTCATTCTATATATAAACCACATTAACAATAGTCGAGAAATTTTGATCACAAAAAAGTAGTACTCTTCCTGGCATTCCTGTTGTGGCTCAGTCGTTAACAAATCTGACCAGCATCCATGAGGACGCAAGTTCGATCCCTGTCCTGGCTCAGTGGGTTAAGGATCCTGCATTTGCCATGAGCTGTGGTGTAGGTCCAGACACAGCTCGGATCCTGTGTTGCTGTGACTGTGGTGAAGGCCAGCAGCTACAGCTCTGATTTGACCCCTAGCCTGGGAACCTCCATAGGCTGAGGGTGCAGCCCTAAAAAGACAAAAAAAAAAAAAAAAGTACTCCTCTTGTTTCTAACTTCCTCTCTTCTAGAAACTAGAAAATTAAGCCTTACAACCTAGGTGTATTTCTGGTAATTTCTGAGACCAATCACCCTCATTCCCACTATCACGATCATCATCACATGCTCCTAATGAAAAAAAAAATTACCCTTATTTACCTAGTTCTAGAATTCTAGTTAATTTAAACAACTTTGCTACTTCCCTTTGTGCAAAAGACAGTGCTTGTCATTCAACCTATATATATCAGATTCTATACATCTTATATAGTAAAGATTCCAGTGCACTTAGCTATATCCTGCCCAACCCTGCAGCACTTCTGTGTTAAAGACAGATTCACTCAATGTACACCATCAGTCTTGTTTATAGTTACGTTGTGCTCTGCCCCAAAAAATGCATTCTTAGAAACTGCCCCATACCTAAGAAGGTAACTTTGTAAGTATTAACCCAGAAAACAGGAAAGGTTTCTGGTAACATTTCAGTGATTCGCCCCTTATCTCAGATAGATATGACAATTCTAAAACACTTTCCAGCTCCACGTAGGTATTTCCATGTGTTGTAAAGGCATTAAAATTTTTGTGTTAAAATTTGGATTTCTAACTTGAGTACAATGAACTTGTTTAACTAGAAACTAATTTTGCTCCTGTTACTATTTAATTTTCTTAAGAATCAAAGCCTTCTCTTTTTTGAAATATGCTAACTCCTAGTCCTAAATTATTTTCTTTATACTTTTAAAAGGGAAATGGCATCAAAGAAAAATGTTACTTTTGGAGAAATTTTCCTAAATGCTCTCCAAAAATTACAAATTTCATACACTTTGTAAAACTGTAGTTTTGTGGGGGGGTTTTGTTTTGCTTTTTAGGGCAGCACCCTCAGCATACGGAAGGTCCCAGGCTAGGGATTGAATAGGAGCTGCAGCGCCCGCCTACACCACAGCCACAGCAACGCAGAATCCAAGCTGCGTCTGTGACCTACACCACAGCTCACAGCAATGCCAGATCCTTAACCCACTGAGCGAGGGCAGGAATCCAACCACGTTCTCATGGATACTAGTTGGGTTCAACTAGTTCGCTTCTGCAGAGCCACAAGGGAATTCCAAAACTAGTTTTTAAGTGTATAGACTTTAATGTCTGTAATACATATGACTTATTCTTTCAATCAACTAAGATTCCATTGTATCAATGAATTAACATCTATTTAACCAATCCCACTGATGAACACTTAGATTCTTTCCAATTATATTATTATTATACCATGCTGTTTTTTGTTTAGTTTTACAGCTACACCTGTGGCATATGGAAGAATCGAAGCTGCAGCTGCGGGCCTACACCACAGCCATGGCAACACCAGATCTGAGCTGCATCTGTGACCTACACTGCATCTTGCAGCAATGCCAGATAAGGCCAGGGATTGAATCCACAACCTTCGGAACTCCATCAAGTCTTTATTAAAATACTGTAATAGGCAAAATTCCATGGCCCCAAGATCTTCATATGTCCCATCCTATCACTCCCTGTATAATCCCCTCCCTTTGAATGTGGGTGGGACCTATGATATGCTTTTAATGGCAAGGATGATGTCATTCTGAAGACTACAGTAAAAAACTGTCTTGGCAGGGAGTTCAGTGGAAACGAATCTGACTAGGAACCATGAGGTTGTGGGTTCAATCCCTGGCCTTGCTCAGTGGGCTAAGGATCCCGTGTTGCCATGGCTCTTCCCCTAGCCTGGGAACCTCTACATACCGTGGGTGTGGCCCTAAAACCAACAAAAGACAAAGAAATTTAAAAAAATAAAATAAAATTGTCTTGGCAGACTGACTCTGAAGCAAGCTGTCATGTTGGGAGAAAGGCTACAAAGAATTCAGGTAGGAGTTCCACGGTTAACACACCCAACTAGTATCCATGAGGATGTGGGTTTGATCCCTGACTCTCAGATCCCACACTGCTATGGCTGTGGCCAGCAGCTGTAGCTCCAATTCAGCCCCTAGCCTGGGAACCTCCATATGCCGTGGGTGCAGCCCTAAAAAAGACAAGACAAAAAAAAAAAGAATTCTCATAACAAGGAACTGTAGGCAGTTCTTAGGAGCTGAGAGCAGTCTCCAGCTGAAAGCCAGAGAGAAAGCAAATAACCCTCCTACAGCTGAAAAACAAATTCTACCAAGAACCTAAGGGAGCTTGGAAACCAATCTTTCCCAGCTGCACCTCAGATGAGACTGCAGCTCCAGCTGACACCTACATTGCAGCTAGGTGAAACCCTGAACAGAGGACCCAGCAAGGCTATGCCTGGACTCTGCAGAAAATGTGAGATAATGTATGTGCTGTTTTGAGCCATTAAGTTTGTGGGTAATTTTAGGCAAAAATAAAAAGCTAACAGAGATACCCCAACCTTAAGATACCTTAAGGCTGGGGGGGCACACCTGTGGCATTTGGAAGTTCCTGGGCCAGGGATCGACCCGAGCCACAGCAGTGACAATGCTGAACTGCTAGGCTACCAGGGAATTCCCTTTTTTTTTTAAACCTTTTAATCAGTATCACCCATAATTTAATTTAATCAAAAAGACCAAACCACTTTATTCCATTAGAAATTCATAGAACTGATATGCTTTGAAAAAAAAAAATCAAGAATTAGAGGATTACATTATTACTTTTTTTAAAAAAGATAATACTGGAGTTCCCATCATGGCTCAGCGGAAACGAATCCGACTAGGAACCATGAAGTTGAGGGTTCAATCCCTGGTCTCACTCAGTGGGTTAAGGATCCGGCGTTGCTGCGAGCTGTGGTGTAGGTCGCAGACATGGTTCAGATCTGGTGTTGCTGTGGCTGTGGTGTAGGCCGGCATCTGTAACTCCAATGAGACCCCTAGCCTGGGAACCTCCATATGCCACAAGTGTGGCCCTAAAAAGCAAAAAAAAAAAAAAAAAAGATAATACTCACAAAAGGTACGATGCACTTTCGTATGTGGCCAAATTGTGCAAAATGTTCTCTCAGCTCACCTGTTTAGGAAGAGAAAATATATTTTAAGAGTTGTTAGTCCTACGTTGTCCATCCTACATTATAGATAGAAACCAAAAGGGGTCCTAGAGCCCCCAGATTTCTTGTGAACAGGAGCTACTTCGCATTTCCTTGAAGCCTTAAGATTTAGGAAATAGCTACAGTATTGATTATAAAGCTACAATGTACTAGATTTGGGGAGGTGATGGGGTAGGGACGTGGAGAGATAAACTGCTCAGTCGACCATAATCTTCATCCCCAGCAAGTATTGCATATCTTCATACCAGTACTGTGCTAAATGCGTGGATTATAATCCTTAAAACAAGATCACACAGAAGACAACTACAGTGCAGTGTATTGTTAGCCTATATTAGAGACTTTCAAATAAAATCCCTTTTTTTGTAATTTAAAGTTTACATTAATAGTTGTTACTTGGGGTTGGGGGTGGCCACAGCATGCAGCAGCTTGATGTGAGATCTCGGTTTCTAGTTCAAGGACTGAACCCAGGCCACAGCAGGGAAAGCATGAGTTCTAACCTCCTAGGCCACCAGGGAACTCCTAAATTGTTCCTGCCTTACTCTTCATTGCAGGCTCAAAGTTACTTTCTAGTACAGCAAATGAAATTCTGTTTATCTGTCCTGTGGACTCCTGTCTTTGCCTGCTCTTCTTTAATATGTAATTCAATCTCCTTCTGCCTAAATTGTAACTAACCTGCAAGACTGAGGCCAAATACATCCACAGATTATTTTATTGGACTCCTACAAACTGCAAAACAAGATAACGTAGTAGCCCTGTGAGACCTCAAAGATGCATAGTAAATAATCTTAAAAATCAAAAACTAAATGATCTTTGTCTTCTGAACTTGTACTTTCGCTAACTTACATTTCATACTACCTGCTTCATTACCCTAGTTCATCTGAACATCACTCACTCAACAACTGCCTATATTCATTGTTTTTAAGTCTCCTCACCTCCACCACTACACCAAAGCTTGCAAAGTGTTAAGTCCACTATGTCCACAGTGATTGATACATAATAGGGCGACGTCTGCCAAATGAATAAGCAAGCATCTAGGAGTTCTCTTGTGGTGCAAGGGGTTAAGGATTCAGCATCACTGCAGCAGCTTGGGCTGCTGCTGCTGGTTGGGTTCAATCCCTGACCTGGGAAAGGCTACATGCCTTGGGCATGGCCAAATAAATAAATAAATAAATATCTAGTAATCCTCCAATAAGCCACAGGAGCTAAATTTCTAAAGCACTCCAACAGTTGATCAAACCAGTTGGCTAGATCAGGATCTCACAGACCATTACTAGAGGATAAACAAAACAATTTTTACCTACAGTTGTTATGGAAAAACAGCTGCAAGCACCAAGAACAGTGCCTACCACATAACAGAAACTATGTTTCCTGAATGAATGAATGAATGAATGAACTAAGAGAGACTGTAGTCAAAGCCGTTTGTTATACAGAAGCTTTAGGGGTCTAGAACAAGCCCATTATGATCTGGAGTCTTGCACGTGCAAGATGCTACGGAAACCCTTCAGCCTTTCCACAAATTTTTACAGGACCCAAGCAAGACATTCTAGGTACTGAGAAAGCGACGCACAAACGGATCTATTTCTATTCTACTATCCACACCTGTTCCAATCCTTTGTTTAAAGGAGCTGACCTGATATATGGATACCAGCAAAATTGACCATGGATTTTTAAATTTTGGTAAGCACGTGTAAAAACCTTAACTCAAAAATGCAGTTGTGGAATTCCCTCAAAATCGTAAATCTTAAAATTTCCAAGTAATAAACCTTTAAACTCCGAAAGACTAGAGACCATGAACACGTGCCCAAAATTGCAAACAAAATTTCTTTCTACTCTCTGGCTTGGTCAAGAGCAAACTGTCTCCTAATCCAGCTACCACGCTGATTTAAGTGCTCTGCAGAAAGCCAAGCTTCTTCGGATTGCTTGAACCTAACACTTCTGCCCCTGCTTCATCTCCAACTCACTCGATGCCGCAGTCCAGGGAATTTTTCTGACAAACGCAACGCGGCGACTGACATTGGTACGCAGCGACACAGCGCTCCTCACCGCCGACGCCGCCATGTTTAGATTGAGGGACCTCAGTGATTCGAGGTCGCGACCCCGGAAGAGCCTGTCTGATTTGGGGGGGTCAGCTTCCGGGTCAGAGGGGATGTTCGCGAGATGGGGAAGATGGCGGCGGTTGTGGGCTCTGTGGCCACGGTGGCAGCAGAACCTGGAGAGGACGCCTTTCGGAAGCTCTTCCGCTTCTACCGGCAGAGCCGCCCTGGGACTGCAGACCTGGGAGGGGTCATCGACTTCTCGGCGGCCCACGTAGCCCGCGGCACGGGGCCTGGTGCCCACAAGGTATGGAGAGAGGAGCGGCGCGCGCCTACCTGTCGCTTCACCTCCCTTCTTGGAGAAGTTTCAGTGTTCTTCACACCTCTTTTCGCTCCCATACTGAGTGTTACTGAGCGATCCGCGCCTTCTATGGGCAGTAGTAGGGGGTTTTTTCCCCCCTAAATGTTCTTACTTACTTTAGTGATTGTATATTGGATATCCTAGCCAATTTAGTGAGACAAAAGACACGAGTTTCAATTTAAAGTATCATGTGAAAGAGAGCAGTGTTGTGGAGTTCCCATCGTGGTGCAGTGGTTAACGAATCCGACTAAGAATCATGAGGTTGCGTGTTTGATCCCTGGCCTTGCTCAGTGGGTTAACGATCCAGCGTGGCCATAAGCTGTGGTGTAGGTCGCAGACATAGCTCAGATCTGGTGTTCCTGTGGCTGTGGCGTAGGCCAGCAGCTGTAGCTCCTATTAGACCCCTAGCCTAGGAACCTCCACATGCCATGGGCGCTGCCCTAAAATGACAAAAGACAAAAAAATATAAATAAATGAGAACAGTTTTGTGTTTTTAGCAAACAAGATTTCCAGTGTTTTTTTTGTTGTTGTTGTTATTGTTTTTTGTCTTTTTAGGGCCGAGGGTACGGCATATGGCGGTTCCCAGGTTAGGGGTCTAATTGGAGCTGTAGCTGCCGGCCTACGTCAGAGCCACAGGAACGCCAGATCCAAGCTGCGACTGCAACCTACACCACAGCTCACGGCAACGCCGGATCTTTAACCCACTAAGCAATGCCAGGGGTCGAACCCACAACCTCATGGTTCCTAGTTGGATCCGTTTTCGCTGCGCCACGATGTGAACTCCCCCAGTGTTTTATTGAAATGTTTTTCTCTCTGGTTAGAGTCCTCACCCTCCTCAGCCTGGTATTCCTCCTAGCTCTATTTAAACACCAACTGTGTACGAGTTCCTTAGAAGCATACTGTTAGCCCTAACAGAAGTAAAGAGCGTTGAATGTTCCATATACCAAATACTTTTCATGATTCAGAGTCCTTGAAAAAACCACAAAGGTGTGGTATCATAGGAAAGGGTAGTCTTAAAGGCCAAAATCAGCTTGTTTCTCATCGCTGCTCCAGTTTTAAATAGCTCTATAGTGTTTACTAGTACGTAGGTGAGGAAACTGAGGTTCTAAGGAGTTAAGTGACTTATCTAATATCAAGTAAAAAGTAGAACTAAGTGTAGGATCCTAGACTTTCAGCTCCGAACTGCCCCATATCAGAAATGGCCTTTAGAGGTTTGAGATTCTCAGAGTTAACCTATAAAAATAGCTTTAGCCTCTGATTCCTGTTTCTTTCCCCTCAGGTACTCAAATCTCAGCTAAGTGTGTCCTCAGTCAGTGACTACGATGCATACAGAGCAGGACTTCAGCCAGTTAGCAAGTGGCAAGCCTACGGACTCCAAGGCTATCCAGGTGAGTGCAGTTGACCTTGGAAGGCAAAAATCGGAGTTCCCGTCATGGCTCAGTGATTAACGAATCCATCTAAGAGCCATGAGGTTGTGGGTTCGATCCCTGGCTTTGCTCAGTGGGTTAAGGATCCAGTGTTGCCGGGAGCTGTGGTGTAGGTTGCAGGCGCTCCTCGGATCCCGCGTTGCTGTGGCTGTGGCGAAGACCAGCAGCTACAGCTCCTGTTAGACTCCTAGCCTCGGAACCTCCATATGCCACGGGTAAGGCCTCAGATAAGGTAAAAAGACAAAAAAAAGAAAAAGAAGGCAAAAATCACTCAGTCATTTGTCCAGTTTCAGAGAAGGAGCTGTATGCAAGTAAACAGACAAAGGGAAAAACCAAACACACAGGAATGTTACACTTTCAGACCCCTCCTGAATTCTGCCTTGTCTTAGATTTCAGTTTATTTCTCATTCCCAGAGGATAAAATAGGAGTCAGTAGTGCCAGCTTTATAGTGCAGAAAGTGATAGATCAGGTACAAGTCAAAAATTAGGATGCTGATTCTGGGCTCCCAGCCACAGCTTTGAACATCTGCTGTGGCAGAAGAGCCACTTTGAATTGATAGAGAAGGTTAAGTATGCAGTATTGTCCTTGCTGTGGCTTGGGTCGCTGCTGTGGCACAGATTCAGTGCTTGACTCAGGAACTTCTGCATGCCGTTATGTCCTAAAAGATTAAAAAATAAATGAATAAGTAAAATAAAAGGCAAATTTTAAGTCCATAAAAGGAAGATAGCAGTTTTCTGGAATGGACTGCCTGTGAAAGTATTCAGTTCCCTGTCACTATTATAGCTTGAATTTGATTGGAAGTTTCTTCCTTTAATGTGCCTCTTCGTGAGGGGGGGGTTATAATATTCTTATTTTGTGAAATAGTGGTGATAGCAAACAGTAGGTTGTAGCGGGGGTTTTCATATCCTTTTTTTTTTTCCTTTCAAAATATTAACAGTCCTGTTACTTCTAAATTTTTGGAGAATTTGACTGATACGTGAAATGCGAAAATGGCCTCCACACTTATAAGAGAATGTCCCCATTCCTATCCTCCAATTTTAGAGGAAAAAGACTTCTTTCTGGTCAAAACCACTCACTTCACCTTTATGATCCCACCTTCTTTTACCCCTTCCAGCTTTCAAGACCTTACTGTGTTCCTCTCCTCTCCTATTTTTCACCCAGTTCCTTTCTGTTGGCTCTTTGCTCCTAATCTGTAAGCATGCTTAAGTCTTTCCAAACTCTAAAAAACAATAAACTCTCCCCTTATTCTTTTATGACTATTCTGCCTTTGTTTCCTTTCATAGCCAGACTTCTAAAAGATGTTAACTGGATAACCGTCTCTACTGTTCTGTCTCCAGGTACTTCACTTAGGACAAATTTTTTTCATTTCTTTATCTCTGATCCTTAAGAAAGTACATGTAGTATATGTTAGTTGAATGTTTGATAAGTGAATCCTTAACCATGTGTAGGATCCAGTTAAATATTGTTATACCTCTTTTTCCTAACCTAAAAATGATGAGGTATTTGCATGCTAAGCAGAAGTCTATACCATCTTTCTTACCTGTTATAGCAGTCAAAGTTCAAAGGAGGCAGGAATCACATCAATTATTTTAACTGAGATAAGTAATATAAAAATCATGGTGTTCCCCTTGTGGCTCAGCGGTAACGAATCCAGCTAGTATTCATGAGGATGGCCTCGCTCAGTGGGTTAAGGATTTGGCGTTGCTGTGAGCTGTGGTATAGGTCACAGACACAGCTTAGATCCTGTGTTGCTGTGGCTGTGGTGTGGGCCAGCAGCTTCAGCTCCAATTGGACCCCTAGCCTGGGAACTTCCATATGCCACACGTATGGCCCTAAAAAGCAAATGAAAACTAAAAGTAAAAAAATAAAAATAAAAATCATTAGCCAGTTATTAGAAAACAGAAAAGACAAAAAGGCAACAGTGAGATATCATAAAAGTAATAGCTACAGGAAGCAAACCTTTGTAAATGATACCTGATGAAAATTTGAGGGATGACTTGACAGATGCAGTTCTGAAGTTTGCTTTGAGATAACACAATTGTTAGTTGCGTAATATTTGTTTCTCTTGAAACAAAAAATAACAACAAAACCAGAGATTATTACATAGTTGTAGATGTCCAACGTTCATCATCAAAGCAGCTTTTTATTAACTTGAAGAAATTCCTCTTCAGCTAAAATTGGAGTATAGGAATGAGAATCTGTGCTTATGTGTGGAAGCCATTGGAAGCATGAGCAGAAGAAAATGGGCAGTAAGTAATAAAGTAGTGCGTATAAGGATATCAACAAAAATAAATGACCTGAATAACTGATGGATTTTCCTCCTCTCCTTTTTTTTCTCATCTGTCTTTTGTATAGGATTTATTTTTATCCCAAATCCCTTCCTCCCAGGTTACCAGTGGCACTGGGTGAAACAGTGCCTTAAATTATATTCCCAGAAACCTAATGTATGTAACCTGGACAAACATATGACTAAAGAAGAGACTCATGATTTGTGGGAACAGAGCAAAGAATTTCTAAGGTAAGTCTTATCAATCACAAGGAAGTATTAATATTCAGCTCAGTTCATCATAGATCTCTAAAAGAACTACCCTATAAATATAGTTCAGTGAGAGTGACTGACTTTCCACTCAAATACAGCACAATTACATTCTTTCCCCAAAGAACATGTGGACATTTTGACAGTTATATTAAATTGAGATCCATTTGAAAGGTTTGCTTAGTGTAGCTTAGATATTGAGTTCATCCTCATTAATCATCAGATCCATTTCCATCTAGCTTCAGCCCTTTTTCTTACTTAAAGTGAGTTCCTTTGAAGACTTATGGTATCCTAAAGAAAGTAGCACTGAATGCTCTGTATTGCTTCTCTCCTAGATGAAATCATTGTTACTAGCTGTTTTGTGAGTCAGTTCTTCATGAAAACTGATCTTTGTACTTTAATGTTGTTTCAGCATTCATTTATTTAACAAATATTTTTTGAGGGTCCGTTGTGTGCCAGGCATGATGCTAAGCCCTGAAGATATAAAGATAAATAGGACACTGTCATGTACACCTATAATTGAAATAATATCCATTAAGTTAAAAAAAAAAAAAATAGGACACTGTCCCTCCACTCAGAAGAGCATAGTCTGTGCAGGAAGGAGGTATCAGAGAAAAAAATGACTTTTCTTTTCTTTTTTGCCTTTTGTCATTTAAGGGCTGCACCCGCGGCATGTGGAGGTTCCCAGGCTAGGGGCCTAATCAGAGCTGTAGCTGCCCACCTATGCCACAGCCACAGCAACGCCAGATCCGAGCCACATCTACAACCTACACCACAGCTCACGGCAATGCCAGATCGATAACCCACTGAGCAAGGCCAGGGATCGAACCCGCAACCTCATGGTTCCCAGTCGGATTCGTTAACCACTGCGCCATGCCGAGATCTCCAAAAAAAATAACTTTTAACTGGTCTTGATGTAAGTCTGTGTTGCAATGTCCTTAGAATATAAACTCTGAGAACAGATAGATTCTGTTCTGTAAACTCTTCTTCAGACATCAAGATGAGTGCCACTTACAGTGTGAGCCTGTAATAAATCCTTTGCTTCTGCCCATGCTCTGTGCCTATATTGCCCACTGCATCGCATTCCTTATTTACATCCTAGCCATTCTTCAGTGCCATGCTCAATTCCCTGGCTCTGCCTTGAAGCCGTGCTGATTAGACAGTGGCCTTTAAGCTCTCCTTTTTCTTAATTCTAGTGGCCTTCAAAGTATTGTTCTACTCAGTTTTGAGCTAGATTTTATACTGCCTTGAATTTTTCCCCTCATTTCTCCTTAGACTTGTCTCTCATCTCCTGTCAAGACATAAACTCCTTAAAGCAGTCTGATACTTCTTTTTTAAACAGCACTGGTTCTTAAACCCCCTCCACACAAAATTTCTTTTATTGGTTAATGATGTAAAATTACATAGAAAAAACAAACGAAGTAAAATGACTAGGCCTAGCATTCATGTATTTTTAGATATTTAGATGATGCCTGGCATTCATGTATTTTTAGATGCAAATCAAACAAATAAGTTCTTCTTTAAAAAGAGTAATTCCATAGATTTGGTTAGACAAGATAAAATTTCAGAAAGGACACTGAATTTTACAGAAACTTCCTGTGATTTGATTAAGGGGATGTCAGAAACCAAATCAATTACTTAAATTGTTAGCTAGGCCTCAGGTATCTAAATTGTTTATATGGAGTTAAAGAAGTCATGTTAAACCAGTTGTTTTTTATTGTATGCAGTATTTTGCCAAACTTTTTCCCCCAAAACTGCAACTCTGGGAAGCCAGCATCATTGTGTCCATAGTGATAGCTGTAATTAATCACGTTCTAGAGTTTCTGCTGTGGCACAGTGGGTTAAGGATCTGGCCTGTCTCTGTGGAGGCACCGATTCAATCCCTGGCCTGGCCTAGTGGGTTAAGGATCATTTGTTGCTGCAGCTGTGGCATAGGTTTCGACAGCTCTGGATCAGATTCAGTTCCAGGCCCAGGAACTTCCGTATGCCAGAGTGCAGCTGAAAAACAACAAGAACAGAAGGAAGGATGGAAGGAATCGTCCTGCTTTGAGCAAGCCAAATTGAGCATGTTCCACTAGCCAAATTTTCAGAACCCTAGGGCTTTTGTCCTGTATCCAATAGACAACTAAAGACATATGTGTTGTCATTTTGTTTTATCATTATTGAGATGCTAGAGACTTGCCATTTAAAATTGATCCCATTCAGCAGAGGATTTAGAACCAAGGACTAGACATTGGAAATACTAACATTTTTTTTTTAGTAGTATCATGTTCTTGATCAGCTCATTTGTCTGTTCTGATTTCCTCTGTGGAGATCTTGGCTAACAGCTTATACCATAAAATATCAATTTTAGACCCCAGGATCCGTGCAGCAAGCTATTGCTGCCATTTGAGATGAATAAATCATCTTTTGTCTCCAATCTTTGCAGGTATAAAGAAGCCAATAAACGGAGACCCCGAAGTTTACTAGAGAAACTGCGCTGGGTGACCCTAGGGTACCATTATAACTGGGACAGTAAGGTACTCAAATTTTCTTACTAATTCCACTATTTTCCATTTTAATGCTTCTTGGGTCCAAATAGTTTGACTTACTTCGTCCTGGCCTAGCTGAAAGTATCAGATTATCCATTTGTGGGAGAATTTTTTTTTTCCATTTATTTCCTCCTGAAATCCTCTAGCTGTGGTATCTCAAGAGGAGTGAATAATTTATCAAGAAAAAAATTACTTCTTCATATGCCTTCAGATTATATTAATTCATTAGAAGTCTTTGGTGCTTTCTTTCTCTAGGGAGCCCTTCAGGGATATAGATTTTTCTTTACTGCATTCTCACTTATAATTTTTATTTCCATTGTTGTGTAGTGTTTATTGAGCATTTATTTTCTACATAATATGTGCCTGGAGTGAAAAAAGTTCCATGTGCTTCTGATGTTCTCTCTTTATTAACTCAAAAATTTTTGACTACTATGTAAGGTCTGAGTATGAGAGAAGTAGGAATGTCCCACAGTTAACAAAGTGCCATGTTTTCTTGAGGTATAATTTCTTCTTTCCTGACCCCTATGCTTTAGAAAATGCCTCCTTTATCACTGGCATCACAGTGCATCTTGTGTCAGTGAGATGTTTGCCACCAAGTGGAAGACATAATTCTGGGAGTAAACTGAGTAAAACACATTGCTAGAGACCATTTTTGTACTAACCAGTTACTTTTTAAAAGCTACATAGATTCCATCAACCCAGTTATTAATAAATGCATTCACTAAAAGTAATGGTAAATGCTGCTCAGAACTGTTTATGATATAAATATTATTTTCAGTGATAGCGGATTTAATGGAAAACTAGACATCTGTATTTGGGGAAATGGTCATGTGGTTTTTATTGATTGGACAGCCTAGATTTGAATCCTGCCTTCAATAGAGATAGAGCCTAGCTATAAGGAGGAGTAAGTAATCATTGCCTTTGATTACAGCAGTGCCTGGCTTTTATGCAGTTAAGTGCATTAACACAATAAGTGTCAGGTTTTTTTGTTTTGGGGGAGTTTTTTTGTTTTTTGGGTTTTTTTAGGGCCACACCCACAACATATGGAAATTCCCAGGCTAAGGGTCAAATCAGAGGCTGAATCGGCTGGCCTACACCTCAGCAACAGCAACAGGGGATTCAAGCCTTGTCTGCAACCTACACCACCCCTCACAACAACACCAGATCCCTGACCCACTGAGCGAGGCCAGGGATCAAGCTCATATCCTCATGAATACTAATCACATTGTTTCTGCTGTGCCACAGTGGGAACTCCCAGCTTATTGTTTTTTATGATATTAATTTTATTGTTGGTATTACTATTCCCTAAATTTACCCTCATTTACTAAGAAAAACATGGGGTGAAAAGGATCAAAAACACTGAATGAGGGAGTTCCAGTTGTAGCTTGGCAGGTTAGGAACCTGACTAGTATCCGTGAGGATGTGGGTTTGATCCCTGGCCTCTCAGTGGGTTAAGGATCCAGCATGGCTGTGGCTGTAGTGTAGGCTGGCAGTGTAGCTCCTATATGACCCCTAGCCTGGGAACTTCCATATGCCGCAGGTGTGGCCCTAAGAAAGCAAAAACAAAACAAAACAGAAAACACCGAATATGTAATCAGAAAAGTGAAAGAGAATTAAGAAAGAAGAGTATTGCATAGGCAGTTTGGATAGGGCTGAAAACCCTCAAAGGTAATTATTTCATTATAGCAGAGGTGACCTGGTGCTGGGATAGCAGCTCTGAGTGGTTGGTCTTCTGAAGGATAAACACTTAAAATGGCAGAGAAAATCTTAAGGTTCTCTAATCTCACCCTTAGTTTTGAGAAATTGAATAGGAGATCTTCTTATTTGCAGTTCAGGAAATGGAGAGGAAAAAAATAAAACAGATTCCAACTGAAGAGGCTTGGCCATCCATCAGACTTTTCATAAGTCTTCATGTGAAGTTGAAGCTCACTTCTTTTTTTTTTTTTTCTGTCTTTTGTCTTTTGTCATTTTAGGACCTCACCCGTGGCATGTGGAGATTCCCAGGATAGGGATCTAATCGGAGCTACAGCTGCCGGCCACAGCCACAGCCACAGCAACACCAGATCCGAGCCGTGTCTGTGACCTACACCACAGCTCATGGCAACGTTAGATCCTTAACCCACTGAGCAACACTGAATCCTTAACCCACAACCTCATCGTTCTTAGTCGGATTCATTTCTGCTGCGCCACGACGGGAACTCCTGAATCTCACTTCTGATCAAAGTAAATACACTCTATCCAGAGCTTTGACTGTTGCTCCAGCTAGTGGACACTAGGGGAGATGTAAGACAAAACCCACCTTTTGGGCTTTCTAATCAGAGTTGAGGTTGATTGAGCAATGGGAGGAGTGGGAGAGGAGCATCAGACCAAGGAAGAGTGTCAGGCTGCTGCTGGCTTCCATGGCCAGACTAGTCCTCAGACCTATCCGCATGTGAGACTGCTGCCTTGTCATTCTCAGAGATTGTATGGGTTTTGTAGAAAGAATCTTCTGGCCTTGGATTAATCTTTTTTTTTTTTTTAAGAGAAAAAGGATATTTGTGATACTTAGGTATGAAAAAAGGCAGTTCAGAGAGGTAAAGGCTGAAAATTGTATCCGTTTTAAGATCCTGCCTTGACCATAGGGCAAATTAGTGTAAATTCAGTTGTTTTTGGGTTTGGGTGTAGATTTGGCCATACCCACAGCATGTGGAAGGTCCCAGGCCAGGGACCGAGCCTACTCCACAGCAGCAACCTGAGCCATTGCAGTGACAACACCAGATTTTTAACCCACCGTTGCCACAAGGGAGCTCCATGATTCAGCTGTTTTGAGCTTGTTATCCCATCAAATTGACCAGTGTTGAGGCTGAGGGGTCCAAAATCAAACTGGCTGTAGTGTTTGAGTTGCCTCTTATTTCTATTTAATAATCTTTGCATTTTAGTATCATTTTACATTACAGAGAGGTTGAAAAGATAGTACATAGTTCCCAAATACCCAGTTCTCTCTTTTATTAACGTCTTACGGGAGTTCCCATAGTGGCTCAACGGTAATGAACCTGACTAGCATCCATGAGGACATGGATTTGATCCCTGGCCTCACTCGGTTAGGGGTCTGGCATTGCCATGAGCTGTGATGTACGTCAGAGATGGGGCTCAGATTGCCACAGCTGTGGCTGTGGTGTAGGCTGGCACATTCGACCCCTAGCCTAGGAACTATCATATGCCTTGGATTTGGCATTAAAAAGACCAAAAAAAAAAAAAATCTTACATTACTATGGTGACTCTTTCTCAATTAGTGAACTAATAGCAATGCCTAATAGCAATGCATTATTATAGTAGTGAAGTCCATACTTCATTTGGATTTCCTTAGTTTTTAACTAATGTACTTTTTCTGTTTTAGGATCCCATCTAGGATACATTACATTTAGTCAGCATGTTTCCTTAGGTACTTCTTAGCAGTGACAGTTTTGAGTGGCCTTTTCACCCTAAGAAAACTAACCTGTTTGGGATTAGAGTGTTCCAGGGAGAGGTGTAATTGCTTCATATGTAGGCTCCATGCCAGGTGAATTTGTCTGATTTATCACTGCATAGCACAGTGCCTTCTATATAATAGGTGCTCAGTATTTTGAATTGACCCATATTAGATTTCTGTATGCCTCAAAAATGGATGGCTATTAAGATGTACAAACTACTATGTATAAAATAAAAGATACAGCACAGGGAATATAGCCGATACTTTATAATAACTATAAATGGAGTATAATCTCTAAAAATTTTGAATCATTACATTGTATACCTGAAATTAATACTGTAAATCAACTATACCTCAATGAAAACATTTTTAAGAGATGACTAAATCATGCTATATTAATATTATATATACATTAGATGGTTTAAAGTGGTAATCTTATTTGAGTTTCCTATTTTCCTGAGATCATTGTTTATTTTTCTTATTTTCCCTACTTTTATCAAAGAAATACTCAGCAGATCATTATACACCTTTTCCTTCTGACCTGGCTTTCCTCTCAGAGCAAGTAGCCGCTGCCTGTGGATTTCAAGGTTTCCAAGCTGAAGCAGGTATCCTGAATTACTACCGGTTAGACTCCACACTGGGAATCCACGTAGACAGATCTGAACTAGATCACTCCAAACCCCTGCTGTCATTCAGGTAAGTTGGGTCTAGGGATTTTGGATTACTTTTTATCACTTCATTCCTTTTTCTGAAGCATTTTTAAGCTTAAATAAATAAAAACATTGAATTTTTAAAATGGTTAGACTCTATATATAATCTTTCACTTCTGGGCATCTTAACAATGTAATATAAGTAAAATTAGCCTAGTCTGTTAAGAGTAATGACCAAATTACAGCTAATATTTCTGTTTAAGATTCATGGAATCTGCCTTTTATAATGAGAGGTATTGTCAGTGTCTGTAAGAATAGGTAAGTGGTAAAGGTCATAAGGCAAAATGAGCAAGCTTTTGGAGTAGAGAAGAGCAAAGCACAGAAGCCCAAATAGTTTACTCCTTCTCTCCTTAAATGTACGTTTATATTTGTGCAAAGTACTGCATCTTTAAAGTGAAAGATGCATTAGTAGAATTTACATAGGCAATGTTAAAACTAAATTTTTAATTTCCTTATTTAACTGCTTCAAATTGTATTTTGCAGCAGTCCTGTGGGCTGTAAGTAGCACATCATGAGTTGAACACTTATAACCTAGAAAAGAAGAATCTTAGCACAGTGTAAAAAGGAGGAGCTGGAGTTCCCATGTGACTCAGTGGGTTAAGGATCTGGTGTTATTACTACAGTGACTCAAGTCGCTGTTGTGGCACAAGTTCAGTTCCTGGCCCAGGAACTTCCACATTCTGCAGGAACAGCCAAAAATGTAAAATAAATTTTTTAAATAAGATAAAGAGGATTTGGGAGCAATAAGTATCAAGCTGAAATTAGAAAACAGTGCAGTTGGGAGTTCCCATTGTGGCTCAGCAGGTTACGAACCAGACTGGTATCCATGAGGATGCAGGTTCAATCCCTGGCCTTGCTCAGTGGGTTAAAGGTCACAGTATAGGTTGCAGAATGTGGCCCTAAAAAAGGAGGAGGAAAAAAAAAGGAAGAAAACAATGCAGTTGGCAGTAACTTTCCCAACCATAGTTAGTAACAGAAACTTAGTATTGTGTATTGTTTTACTTTGTTTTTTCTTCTTCGATAGCTTCGGACAGTCTGCCATCTTTCTCCTGGGAGGCCTTAAAAGAGATGAAGCTCCTACCGCCATGTTTATGCACAGTGGTGACATCATGGTAATGTCAGGTTTCAGCCGCCTGTTGAACCATGCAGTCCCGAGGGTCCTTCCCAGTCCCAAAGGGGAAAGCCTGCCTCACTGCCTAGAGACACCTCTCCCGGCTGACCTCCCCAGAGACTCAATAGTGGAGCCCTGTTCTGTGGAGGACTGGCAGGTGTGTGCCAGCTACTTGAAAACTGCTCGTGTTAACATGACTGTCCGACAGGTTCTGGCCATGGGTCAGGACTTCCCTTTGGAACCCATGGAGGGGAATAAAAGAGACATCACCACAGAAGGTTTCTGCCATCTGGATGATGGAGATAGCCAAGTAAAACGAGCTAGGTTAAACCCTGACTGCTGAGACGTGGAGAGCCCATGCTTTTACTCAGGCAGGTCCTACAGTAAATGACCGTGCTGTTTTCTATTGCCATAGACTAGCACTGAGACATGCCAAAGACAGACAGGGAAAAACTCATCATTGATCACACTGTTGCCTTGGAACCTATCCTGAAGAGAAAACTGATTAACCACTTTGTTCAGAGAAGTGTGTGGCATGGTCCAGTCCTGGTTAGGTTTCGGCATTAATGTATATGGAAAGTCTAAGGAGCTAGGACCTTCCACGGTAGTCTTCTCATCCTCTGCTGTTACCTCTGAGGGAAGTAGGAGGGAGGTTCCGTGTCTGTGGAGTCCAAATACCTCAGGTTTTATTGATGGGAAACGTAATACACCTCCCACTACCCCATTCAGTGGTAAAATTGTGGTTTCCTGAACCAACCATTAGTCTTACCTTACGAATTAGTCCATTCAACATCAAATTCTTTGATCTCTGGCCTTCACAGAAGAATCCTATACGCATTAAGACAGTGGAACTGGAAATCACATCCCCTAGAAAAGAAGTTAATCAGCTCTCTCTCTTGCCTACAAGGTAAATATATGTAAACCCAAGGAAATGGGAGCAGTCGTTTCTCCAGACGTCTTTTAGGTCTCTAAACTCTTCACGTTGGCTTTTAAATACAGTTTTAATTGTTGGACTGAAAAAGTCTCAAGGGTATTCTGAAACTGTTTTCTCCATGAATAAACTTATTCTCTTTTAAATTAAAGATCTGTATCTGTGTCTTAGGGTAAGTGTATCTAGGATTAGTTTTTTTCCTGTTTTCACTTGCTGTATTGTTCATGTTCTTAAAGCCCTCTAGCTGTTTCTGCCCTAAGTATTCTTTGTGGCTGTCTCACAGGAGAGAATACTGTTTGATATTCTAGTTACTGCTGTCTTTTTTGATTGTAGACAGCTTGGAAAATGTATGAAGCACTGAGTTTTAGTCTGTGTACCCCCGACCAGTTCGACTCGGTGTACCCTGAGCTAAGTTACCTTACATTTCTCTGAGCTTCAGCTTCCTCATTCATTGAATGATAATATTTATTGGCATCTTCCTAGAGGGATATTAATATTTCAGACTGTAATGGGAATTTAGTGCTCCTTTCCAGAAACATGATGTGCCAATATTTTACTACTATGTAGACTCTTAGAAACATCCCAGCTTAATTATTTGTGTGGATGACTGGCCAGAAGCTGCTTTGATAACTCTCTGCTTATGACATGACTTGCCAGATTTGAATTTCTCTGTCTTGCCTTTTTTTTTCTTTCTTTTCTTTCTTTATTCTAATTAAATATTGAGTTTATATTAGAATCCTTGATAGGTTTTTTCTTTAAGGAATAAAAATATAAAATTCCATCCCTTATTGTAACGGGGTTCTAAAATTAGTGCATGATAGGATTAAATTTATACAATTAAAAATTGGCACTGGGAGTTCTCTGGTGGCTCAGTGGGTTCAGGACCTGGCATTGTCACTGATACGGCTCTGGTAGGCCACAGGCTCAACCAAGATCAATAAAATTGCCACTGGAAAAATCCCTTTGGAGTTCCCATCGTGGCTCACAGGGGTTAACAAATCCGACTAGGAACCCTGAGGTTGCCGGGTCTGTCCCTGGCCTTGCTCAGTGGGTTAAGGATCCGGCGTTGCCGTGAGCTATGGCGTAGGTCTCAGATGCGGCTCGGATCTCACGTTGCTGTGGCTGTAGCGTAGGCTGGCGGCTACAGCTCCGATTAGACCCCTAGCCTGGGAACCTCCATATGCCAAGGGTGTGGCCCTAAAAGGACAAAGAAAAAAAGAAAGAAAAATCCCTTAAATTTTCCATAAGGTACATTTTTTGAACATTGTATACATTATCTGTGACTCACTTAGCATATGTCATTTAGTAAGTCCAACAATCAGTTTATTCTTCAGCATTAGAACAGATTACCCTTTAGTCAGCTGATTATCAGCTAAAGGTGTTGGCTTGTGTTTAGGGGCAATGTTTTACAAATACAGCATTCAAACTTAAATCCACATTCCACGAAGCGAGGTATATTTGCTCTGAGGAGCATGTGGAAACTGAGGCAGCCAAGAGAATAGCAGATTCCTCTCCCAACCCAGGCCTGCTCTGAGGGATGTGCTCATGAGCTCACGGGGTTGAGGGGAGGAGGAGATTTTGAGCAGAATTGTTTGCACAATCCAGTTCCCTCATTTTTATGTATATTTATTTCTGTGAGGCACACATATAGTGGAAGATGTATATAATGCAATTGTACTTTGACAGAAAATTATGCAACTCAGGAAAAGGAAAAATTGGCTACTCTACATTTAAATAAGGATGATTCCCCCCTCACCACAAGTTTGTTTTAGTTGCCTACCAAATATTTTCTAAGTCAGGGGTCCGCAAACTATGACCTATCTCCTGTTTTTTTTTTTACTGCCCATGGACTAAGAAGAGTTGTTACATTTCTGAATGGTTTGAGGTGGGTGGAGGCAATCAAAAGAATATTAGTGACTCATGAAATTGAAATTTCTATGTCTGTAAAGTTTTATTGGAACTCAGACACACTAATTCATTTACGGGTTGTCTTTGGTTGCTTTCATGCTAAAATGACAGAGATGAATAATTACAACGAGACTTTGTAGACTACAGAGTCTGAAAGATATTATAGGACTTTATAGCAAACATTTGCCAACACCCAGGAAGGAAACCAGATCGGTAGGAAGAAACCTGAGCCAAGATAAAGACTTTCTATGTTTTCTTTATTATTTTATATCAAAAATGCCAGGGTAGGGAGTTTCCATCGTGGCTCAGCAGTAACAAACCTGACTAGTATCCATGACGAGGCGGGTTGGATCCCTGGCCTCTCTGTATGTTCAGGATCTGGCATTGCTGTAGCTGTGGCGTAGGTCGCAGACACGGCTCAGATCTAGCATTGCTATGGCTATGGCCTAGGCCGGCGGTTGCAGCTCCAATTTGACCCCTAACCTGGGAACTTCCATATGCCATGGCTGCAGCCCTAAAAAGAAAGAAAAAAAAATGCCAGGGTAGACATTCATTGTGATGTAGAGTATATATAGTATCAAGAATGGAGTCACAGGAGTTCCCTTCGTGGCTCAGTTGTTAACGAATCCGACTAGGAATCATGAGGTTGTGGATTCGATCGCTGGCATCCCTCAGTGGGTTAAGGATCCGGCGTTGCTGTGAGCTGTGTAGGTCGCAGATGCGGCTTGGATCCCATGTTGCTGTGGCTGTGGCGAAGGCCGGCAGCTACAGCTCCTGTTAGACCCCTAGCCTGGGAACCTCCATATGCCGTGGGTGCGGCCCTAGATAAGGCAAAAAAACAAAAAAAAACCCTGCAAGAATATATACACCAAAATGTGAATGATGATGGGATTATTGTTGATGTTTGACTTGTACTTTTCTGTATTTCTGATTTTTTTTACTTCAAAAGTCTTTTTAAATGATTTTTAAAATAAAGAATACACACTTGGTTTATTTTTTTCTTAATTTAAAGAAATACTCTGACCTGGTCATTCTGCTTCTACCTGAAATATATTAGAATGCAAATCTAAGAACATCAGCATTGTCTAACAAGAGGAGCTTATTTAATTACATTATTTTCTTTTTCTTTTTCTTTTTTTTTTTGTCTTTTGTCTTTTTTAGGGCCGAACCCATGACATGTGGAGGTTCCCAGGCTAAGGGTCGAATCAGAGCTACATGAGCCACAACCTCATGTTTCCTAGTGGATTCGTTTCTACTGTGCCACAACGAGAACTCCTGATGAGATTATTTTCTGTTATAAAATGCTATATAACTGGAGTTCCTGTTGTGGCACAGTGGAAACAATAAGACTAGAACCGTGAGGTTTGGGATTCAATCCCTGGCCTTACCCAGTGGGTTAAGGTTCTGGCATTCCCGTGAACTGTGGTGTATGTCGCAGACTCAGCTCACATCCCGTGTTGCTGTGGCTGTGGTGTAGGCCGGCAGCTGTAACTCCAATTCGACCCCTAGCCTGGGAATCTCCATATGCCACAAGTGCGGCCCTAAAAAGCAAAAAAAAAAAAAGCTATATAACTACTGTCACTCGTGTTTTAGAGATAAATGCTCAATGCATTAACTGAGAAAAATAGCTTAAAAGCAATATACAGAAACATTTTGCCAATTTTTTGTATGCACAGTGGGTACCTGCACAGAAAAGACTAGAGGGTTATAATAGTCTTATATCTTCCAAATTTTCTGTAGCCAGCATAAATTCCTCTTTTGAAGAAGGCCTTCATGATGCTTTTTGAAAGGGGGCAGGTCAGGTCCACACTGTGCTCAGCAGAAGCAGCTTTGTAAAGTGTCCACTCATTTTCTAACCCCCCTCATCAGCTCCATTCCAGTCTGAGGCCCTTTCATTTGGCTAAGATGGATCCTGTCACTGCTCTTTGCTTATTGTTTCAGTAGAGACTCTTGCCTGTTTCTAGCACCCTGTGTTGGATTTTTCCTAGAAGGATCCCAGGCCCTCAGTGAGACAGAGATGTGCTGAGCCCGACAGACTCAGCAGGATTTGACTTGCCATGTTCTAGTTTCCCAATTCCTTTTTCACTGAGATAAGCTGGTCTTATCCCTTTTCTGTTTCCCTTAATCCAAAGGGTAGGTTTATTAGAGTAGGGGAAAAAGAAAAAGAAAAAAAAAACTAATACTCTGGGTGGATTCTACTAAGGCAAATTAGAATGGTAATGAGGCAGAAAGGAGCCTGGGGAATGCTTATTGATCTCAGCGTGACTGAGGGGCTGGAGGAGCTAGGCAGGAAAGACACTTCACCTGTTTTCTCTTGCTTCTAAGATTACAGTGGAAAAAGCAATGTAAATCTAGTTTCTGAGCCTGGGAGGTAAATTTTTATAGATATCCCTTTTGATGGTCTATCCTACCCAAATTTGAGCCCTCATGGAGATGTTTGTTGGCTCTCAGTTAGTTTTATTGGTAAAACAAATTTCTAAGATAAAATAGTATAGAAGATGGAAAGCTAAATTTCTTTTTTTGTTGTTTTTGTTTTTGTTTTTTAGAGCCCGCACTTGCGGCATATGGAGATTCCCAGGCTAGGGTTCGAAGTGGAGCTGCAGCTGCTGACCTACACCACAGCCACAGCTACCCCAGATCTGAGCCACGTCTGAGACTTACACCCCAGGTCACGGCGATGCCAGCTCCTTAACCCACTCCACAGGGCCAGGGATCCAGCCTTTGCCCTCATGGGTACTAGTCAGGTTCATTACTGCTGAGCCACAATGGGAACTCCAGGAAAGCTAAGTTTTAATAAAGCTCCAAATACTCAGATGTGTGCCCTTGAATAAATCACTCCACTGAGCCTCAGTTAACCTTTCTGAGCAACCCAGTTTTCTCATCTTTAAGGAGGTTGGACCAAGTAATCCTGTGTTACCTACCAGATCTGCAACGCTGCTTTTCTAAAATGAGAAATTAATCCGAGTTTGGATAAACGGCAGGCAAAGCTATCTCATGAGCAAGACAGTTGGTAAGAAAATCAAGTGTTAACCAAGGGAGGAGGAAGGGGAGGGGAGAGGAGTTAGGGAGTGCACATTAAAACATTGAGATGTAAGTAAATGAGATGTTTGTAGCCATCCATTTGGAGAAACTGAGATTATAATCTCTTGACTTCTCTTACTTCCACTCTATTTCAGTTTTTTTTTCTTTTCTTTCTCTCTCTCTCTCTCTCTTTTTTTTTTTTTTTTTTTTTTTTTTGGCTGCACCCTCAGCATATGGAAATTCCTGGGCCAGGGATCAAACCCATGCCCCAGCAGTGACCCAAGCCACTACAGTGACAATGCTGATCCCTAACCCACTGTACCACAAGAGAATTCCACTTCTACTCTCTTTCTAATCGCACAGTAAATACGGGCTCTGCTTTTAAAGTATCCAGACTCTAACCACTTCTCTTTGCCTGTTAGCTCCCTGACCCCAGCCACTATATCTCAGCTGGATTATTGTTGCAGTAGCCTCCTGACTCCTTCTGTGCTTTTCCCCACCCTCTACCCCTATATATTCATAGTTTATTCTTAACATAGAGGCCAGAGAGGCTCTTAACACCGCTCATGTCATTCTGGTGAGCAAAACTTCCTAGTGTCATTCCTTGTGCTGAGTAAAACCCAAAGCTCTTTCAGTTCCTTATCGTCCCTACCCAGGCTGGCCCCCCATTTTCTCTTGGTTCTCTCACCCACTCCGTTCAAGCCACACTAGCCTCCTTGCTGCACCTTTGAACAGGCCAAAAACATACCTGCCCTTTGAGCTGGGCCTTCCTTTGCCTAGAATATTCTCCTCTGAGATTTACACTCACTTCCTTCAAGAAAGGCTCAAAATCACCCGGGTGAAGCCTGCCCTCACCACCCTATTCAAAATCTCAATCTCATAACATTGCTCGTTTTCTTTACTACACTCTCTTTTCCAGAGCATCTATGACAAAACCACATTATAGGAAATAATGCTTTTTTGGAGTTCCTGTCGTGGCTCAGTGGTTAACGAATCCGACTTGAAACGATGAGGTTGCGGGTTCAATCCCTGGCCTTGCTCAGTGGGTTAAGGATCCGGCGTTGAAGTGAGCTGTGGTGTAGGTTGCAGACGCGGCTCAGATCCCACGTTGCTGTGGCGAAGGCCGGCAGCTACAGCTCCTGTTAGACCCCTAGCCTGGGAACCTCCATATGCCGTGGGTGCGGCCCTGGATGAGGCAGAAAGACAAAAAAAAAAAAAGAGGAAATAATGCTTTTTAAGAAATACAGAAATAAGCTTATTGTTTCCCTCCACTAGACTATAAGTGCCCTGAGGCAAAGATGTGCCCTAGTTTTCTAGAACAGGTGCACTGTTCTGGGAACTTGTGGTGCATAGTAGTTTCTCATATATATTTGTTGAATGAATGGATGCCCAGTATTGGTAGGATGTGTGAAAATGAGCACTCATACACTACTATGGAAATGTAAATTAATAAAGCTATTGTATTATCAGTATTGAGCTATTTTTTTTTTTTGGTCTTTTTGCCTTTTCTAGGACCGCACCTGTGGCATATGGAGGTTCCCAGGCTAGGGGTCTAATCGGAGCTGTAGCCACCGGCCTTCATCACAGCCACAGCAACGCCAGATCCTTAACCCACTGAGGGATGCCAGGGATAGAACCCGCAACCTCATGGTTCCTAGTTGGATTTGTTAACCACTGAGCCACGATGGGAACTCCAGTATCAAGCTAAATTTTGACCTAGCAATTCTACTTCTAGGTATCTTCCCTCTAGAAGTGCCCATCGGGACCACAATGATATGTGTAAAAAGACATTCATTACAGTGTTTGTAATAGTGGAAAACTGGAAACAACCCAAATGATAATTAGTAGGGAAAGAGTTATTTGAATCATGGTTCAGACTCACTGTGGAACTATGGAATATTAACACTATGGAGCCCTTCACAAGAATACACTGACATAAAAAGGGCACCAAGATATAGTGGCGTTTTTGTTTGTTTTGGATTTTTTTGTCTTTTTAGGGCCACAATCGTGGCATATGGAGGTTCCCAGGCTAGGGGTTGAATCAGAACTGTAGCCACTAGCCTACGCCACAGCCACATGGGATCCAAGCCACTTCTCTGACCTATACCATAGCTCACAGCAACGCTGGATCCTTAACCCATTAAGTGAGGCCAGGGATCGAACCTGCATCCTCGTGGATACCAATCAGATTCACTTCCACTGAGCCACGACAGGAACTCCCATTAGTTCTTGAAAAACATGAAATAGCAGAATTCTAGGTACAGTGTAAACTAATATGTAAAAACTAAAACATCTGTATATGCATGTTAACATGTGTGTAAAGATGTTATTCGAATATAACAGTGAAAAGGAGAGGGATTGGGAGGTGGTAGAAGGGATTTTTACTCTATATACTTTTGTGTGGTCTGTTTTTTTGTTTTGTTTTTTTCTTTTTGTTTTTTCTAGGGCCACACCCACAGCATATGGAGGTTCCCAGGCTAGGGGTCTAATCGGAGTCACAGCTACTGGCCTACACCACAGCTACAGCAACTCGGGATCTGAGCCGGGTCTGTGACCTACACCACAACTCACGGCAATGCCGGATCCTTAACCCACTGAGCGAGGCCAGGGACTGAACCTGCATCCTCATGGATCCTAGTCAGGTTCGTTAACCGCTGAGCCACGATGGGAACTCCTGGTCTCTTTTTTTAAAAAAAAGAACACATTTATGCATTACTCATATAAAGAATTCTATGTAGTAATGAAAAATGGAGGAAATTCATCTTTCTCCAAACTCTCTGGAGTTTCCTGTCATAAATAAGATCGAGGACTATGTTAAGGGATGCAGAAAGCAACCAATTTCAGCTGCTCCCGCGAAGGCTTTAGTGCTGGTCCCAAGGGCTGGCTCGGGAATGAATGGATGACCCTATCTCTCTAGGCAAGAGAACCAGCCTCCGTCATGTTTGTGTCTGTCCCGAGCTCAGGTGTCCTCCAGTGCCTGGAAACACCTACCTCCACCCTGGGAACACTCGTGTGGGCTTTGCTTGCTAGGGCAGTCAACAGCAAGCCTTAAGGTTGAACTAACTGGTGAGGGTCACGGTCGTCCCCGGGAAAGAATTAGTGTATTCTAGGGACATGTCTGGGCAGATGGCATTGAAGTTCATGGGGTCCTAAGATTTATTATTCATTAGGTCTGTGGTGAGAGGGAAAGAGGAGAGAGAGGTCACATCTGCTCTTTGGGGCACCTCGATAGGCGTTTGTCCATATGTAACTTTTCTGAGCATACTGTGTGTTCCCTTTTGTTAGGGGTTAACTCTCCTGTCCCCAAAATGAGATTAGGCCTGAAAGTACACCCAACCAATGGTCAGCTACTCCCGTTGAAAGGAATCAAGCTCTTCCTGAGAGCCACGAGATATAGGCCCTGCAGGCTTTGCCTCTTCCTTTTTAAGAGGTGGGTACTCCACACAAAGGCTCTGGTCTCAGCAGCTGGAAGAGTCAACAGACCCCCTTGCCTGGGTTCTGGCCATGGAAGAGTCTTATCTCTGAAGACAACCATGCCATGTCTGTGTCATATCCAACTACCCCTGCTTTTGGAGGGTCACATGGTGGAAGAATTGCCTGCGGGAGTGGAAGAAACATCAATGTCAGTGCTGTTAGTCTGGCAGCAGCCCTTGTTATTGATTAATCCAGCAACGACGTACTAAGCATCTATGAAATATGAGTCACTGTGTTCTGTTAATGTGATGGGCATTGATTCTGCCCTCAGGTCCTGCAGTGGGTGGGACAAACACCTCCATAAACAGGCAATAAAATATGCTGCAGTCGCCGAGTATAAGGTGCAGTGCGAGAGGCATATAAGGCGGAGCTGGGAGGAAAAGGCTTCCTACAGGAAGGGACATGAAAGCTGGCCAAGAATGAGCTCCGTGACTTCACTACCCTCCTGTGTGGCTAAAGGCCCTTAGCTCTATTATTCTTTGGTCTTGTGGGAATAAAAGTAGAGGCAAACTCTTGAAGGCTTTTTCAAACCTTTATAACTTATGATTCTGAATGATTCATTTTGTTCATAGCCCTTAGCCCTCTTCTATCTTTTGTTCATTCTATTAGCTGTGTCCTTCAAAGAAAGCTCCCCAAGGGCAGGCTCTTTTCTGTCCCATTCACTGACGTCTAGAATACTGCTTGGTACGTATCTGCTTAGTAAAATATTGTTGGATGATTGGAGAAAATTTGCCAAGAAGCCTTTTTTGAAGGATTTACTCCTTTATCTTGAGTGGGAATGTGGTTAGAAAAGGCACTTCCGACATCATCAGCTAAACCATATTCCTCATGCCTTAATCAGGGACCATTCTACTGCCAGACACAAACCTATCAAATGACAAGAAGCAACCAAGGGCAGGAAATGCATAGAGCCTCCCTAACTAGAATCAGGAAAGAACCCTGGTCCACAGCAACTGCCATATTCCACCCCCTTCTGCTCCCTACCCCACTGTGGTCTTGGCTTCCCTTTGCCCATCTGCTTCCTGGGACTGTAAGACCCTCTTTACTGATTTTACTTACATACGGCTGCCCCCAAGTGGCACCTTCAATCTGCAACCTTCCAAGCTTGGTTGCTTGTAGATAATTAACCCCAATCCAGACTGCTGGAAGAGAATCCACTTGGTATTCTGCTCAGTCGTCTACACCCAGTTTGGTCAGCTGTGAGGGATGCCTGGATCCTTTCCTCATCAAAATCAACGGAGGGATAATGGGTGGAAGGAAAGGAAATGATTAGTGGAAGAAATGATTGGCACCTCTCCTCACATCGTTGTACATGAAGTGGTAGAGAATATTAAGCCCAGATCACAGGACTGGGAGACACAAGAAGTGGTGCCTTTCCATTGCCGTGAGCTGTGGTGTAGGTCACAGATGTGGCCTGGATCCCATGTTGCTGTGGCTGTGGTGTAAGCCAGCAGCTACAGCTGATTCGACCCCTAGCTTGGGAGCTTCCATATGCCATGGGTGCACCCCTAAAAGGACAAAAAAAAAAAAAAAAAAAGGGAAAGAAATGGGGCCTTTCTAGGCTCTCCCCAAGCCCCTTTACCAGGGGCTACTCCCCCAAACAAAATCCATCAGTGCCCCAGTGACACTCACTTATCACCTCTTGGGCTTTGATGAAAGCTTGGAGATGAGGGTGAGGCATCTATTGCCCCCACAGCCCCCTTGCTTGGGAGACCAGAGGCGACTGAGGTGCTTTCAGGCAGAAAAATATGATGTAAGGGCTTGGCTGGGAACAGAGGGCTGTGTTGCCATGGCAATGCCTCGCTTCATTTACCAGCAGCACATCCCTGAGTTTGGTCACATCCACACTCAGGCACATACAGCACCCTGTCAGCAGCCCCCGCGACGTGCACATGCGTACCTCTGGCAGAAATCCCTTTGCAGAAGCACAGCCCATTCTCTGTGCTCGCCTCCCCATCAGAGACACCCACACTCATACCCTTCCCCGCCATACCTCTGCCAATCACCTGGACTCCAAAAGTGCCCCCAGACAGCACAGAGCTCCCCCAGGGAGTTTAGAGGGCTAGATGAGTGCAACCCCCCTGTGGCAAGCCCGCCTCAGAGGCTGCTGGAGTCCATATGCTTTCCGGCGTTCCTGACATGCAGCCGTATCTCCATCTTCCTTTATAAATCTCCTTTGGGTGTCATCTTCAACCCTTTCACAAGGCCCAACAGGATGGGAAAGGGAGAGGGGAGAGGTGGGGGCCCAGTGCACATAACGCTTCTTTGTTTTCTAGAGAGGAGAGAGCTTAGGCCCAAACCATGTGGATCCTGACCCAGAGGCCTGAAGCACCTCTTGTGGTTCTGTTTCTGCCCCTCTCTTCATCCCGGCGTGGGAGACAGAGACCTGAAAGCACACGGATGTTCACAGCAATGCTCTTTGTGCAGTGAGCAATCAGAAACAGCCTAAATGTCCACTGGCAAGGAAAAGGTAAATAAACGGTGGTACATCTGTACAACAAAGTACTCTGCAGAGATTTCAAAGAGTTCTGGAATCTGCATGTATTCACATGGGAATATGTCCGTACTTAAAATGTGATCCCACTTGCATGTTTTAGCTTTATGCAGCTACATACTCATGGATATTTATAATGTGTGGGAAAATGTCTGAGAAGAACAGGATCAAGAGAGGCCTGATGGGGGCTGTTTCAGTTATCCTTTGCTACGTAACAAACCACTCTAAAACAAGTGACAGTAAAAACATGTTCTTGTCCCTGGTTTTGTGGGTTGGCTAGGTAAACTCCTCTGCTGGCTTCCCCTGAGCTCAGACGCAGCTGCCTTCTGCTGGTGATGGCTGCCAGCCGGGCTGCCCCAGTCCATGTGAGCTCTGCTCCGCTGGACTAGACTGGCTTCCTTAGATGGGGTCCCAGGCAGCTTTCCATGTTTTCTGTTTCCATGAAAACAGAAGTAGCAAGACTTCTGAAGGCCAAGGCTCTGGAGCTCAACATCATTCCTGCCACTTTCTATTGGTCAAAGCAAGTCAAAGCTCAGCCCAGTTTCAAAGGATGAGAAAATAGATGCCCCTCTTGAGATGAATGGAAAGTTACATCGCCCAGGGTCATATGTACTGGGGTGGGAAGACTTGTAGCCATTGGACAAGTGACCACTGGTAACTTTCACTTCTTACTCTACGTAATTCTGTACTTAGGTAAACGTAAAAACAAACAAACATAATAAATGAAGGGATGACTCTAAGAGATATATGAAAAAAATAATGAGAACTTGGTTGATTCCTAATTCAGATAAAGTCAGAGATGACCTCAAGATTGCTAGTCCGGAATACTAACTTGTGGCAAGCTTTTTTAAAAAATCAGCAGGAGTTCCCGTCTTGGAGCAGTGGAAACATATCAGACTAGAACTGTGAAGTTTTGGGTTTGATCCCTGGCCTCGTTCAGTGGGTTAAGGATCCGGCATTGCTGTGAGCTGTGGTGTGGGTTGCAGATGAGGCTCAGATCTGATGTTGCTGTGGCCAGCCTTTAGCCTGGGAATCTCCATATGCTGTCGGTGTGGCCCTAAAGATTTAAAAAAAAAAAAAAATCAGCAAGGGAAATGGAAATTGGAATATCTAAGGTAGAGACGTAGGAATGTGGACTAGAGATTCAGTGGGTGAGAAGCATGAAATTTCGAGAAAGAGCAAAGAAAGTCTAGCTAGTTCTCTAGATTTCTCAATGACAAGAAACAAATGTAACCAGACTTTGAAATAGCTGTATATGTGAAATAGATGCGCATATTATTACTGAGCTATCAAAATGGATGACAGCGTTTTCTGTTCTCTTCTGGATCTCTGCCACTGCTTGCTGATCATTCAGTAATTTTCAGAACCACATTTCCACTCATAAAATGTAATGATTCAAAAAAAGGTAATGATTCTCTTTGATGAGGCCTTTGTGAAAAAAAAAAAAAGAACGTTGATTTCATACTTATACAGTATTCCTTCAAAGATTGTTTGGTCCATCAGCATTGATGATTTAACAAAACAGTGTCCCCAAAGGCTAGGAAAAAGAGGGCCAGCTAAAGAGAAAATAGAAAACCTCAGCTCAAAATGGCAAGTTTAAAGCATCAGGATTCCCGATATGTCCTGAGTGAGGGTCTGTTGTGTGCATAGCACTGTGCAAAGCATCAATTTACCCAAGAGTTCACAGAACACAATAGGGAATGGCAGAAGAATAAGACTTAGAAAGATTCCAGGAGTTCCCATCATGGCTCAGCGGAAATGAATCTGTGTGTAGGCTGGCAGCTGTAGCTCCAGTTGGACCCCTAGCCTGGGAACCTCCATATGCTGCCGGTGTGGCCCTAAAAAGAAGAAAGGAAGGAAGGACGGAAGGAAGGAAGGAAGAAGGGAAGAAAGAAGGGAGGGTGGGAGGAAGGAAAGAAAAAGAAAGAAACGAAGGAAGGAAGGAAGGAAGATTCCAGCAATGGAGATGTCACCTGGGGTGCCAATCCCAAAGGGAAGAAAGAGGTCATAGGTCACACGCATGGTCCAGGACCACAGGCAGATGGAAGGGAAGGATATGAGGAAAGGAACTCTTCCTCATTCCTGACATTTCCTCCCAGTGAAGGAAGCCTAATGAGTGGAAATTCTGGAACACTCTCTTCCCCACTCTTCCTCCTGCCCTAGTAAGTGTGTATGTGGGGGGGGGGTGCATTAAGAAGTGACTTATGGTTAATTTTGGAAAAAATACCTGGCATCCTTGACTCAGCCCACATCTTGTCTCTCTTGAGCATGACCTTCCTGTTGGGTAAATGCGTGACCCACTTTCTTGTTTGTACTCCTTTTTTTTTTTTTGACCGTGCCTGCAGTATGTGGAAGTTTCCGGGCCAGGGATGGAACCTGAGTCACAGTTGTGGCCTGTACCACAGCTGCAGCAACACTGGATCCTTGACCTCCTATGCCACAAGGGCACTTCCTCTTACCTTTACAGGATCTCTCTTCTTCCACTCCGTGTTGGGATTAGATAGGTCCATCTGCTTAAATCTTGGGGCTCAGTATCAGCAGGCTCGGTTAGCTAAACACTGGTCTCTTACCATCAACAAAGGTGGTATTTCACCTTCCGTATTTACTTTTGTTTTATGTGGTTTTGGTTTTGGTTTTTGCTTTTTAGGGCCACACCTGCAGCACATGGATGTTCCCAGGCTAAGGGCTGAATCAGAGCTACAGCTGCCGGCCCTCCACCACAGCCACAGCAACGCAGGATCTGAGCTGCATCTGCAACCTACACCACAGCTCCCCAAAACGCCAGATCTTTGACCCACTGTGTGAAGCCAGGGATGGAACCCACACCCTCATGGATACTAGTCCAGTTCATAACCCTCTGAGCCACAACAGGAAGGCCACGGTTTATGTTTTGACTTATGCAAAACCCGGGCAGGAAATAAGGGTGATCCTTGAAGCCTACAGGGGTTATCTGTTGCTGCCCAAGAAATTACCACCAAATTTAGGACTTAAAATGACAAATGTGTACTGTCTCACACCATTTCTCAGGGGCAGCTTTGGTCATGAGGCCGTAGGTCAGGGCTGCTATTATCTGAAGCTTGTTCAGTGCTAAGAGCATCAGCTTCTAGCCTGGCTGTTGGCAGGGGGCCTCAGCTGCACTGTATGTGGGCCTCTCCACACGGCTGCCTGAGGGTCTCCCTGATGTAGCTGCTGGCTTTTCATGAGCAATGGTCTAACTAATAAAGAGAAGGAAGTCACAGTGCCTTTGCCACCTAATTTCCAAAGTTGAACACCATCACTTTCTCTGCATTCTTATTTTCTTTCTTTTTCTTTTTAGGGCCACACCTGCAGCATATGGAAGTTCCCAGGCTAAGGCTCAAACTGGAGCTGCAGCTGCCCCTCACACCACAGCCATAGAAACACTGGATCCAAGCCACATCTCAGACCTACACTGCCGCAGCTTTTGGCAACACCAGATGCTTAACCCACTGAGAGAGGCAGGGTTCAAATCTGCATCCTCATGGATACTATTCAGGTTCTTAACCCACTAGGCTACAAAGGAAACTCCTCTCTGTATTCTTTAAAAGGAATTCTGGGAAGTTCCCTCATGGCTCAGCGGTAACAAACCCAACTAGGATCCATGAAGATGTGGATTCAGTCCCTGGCCTCGTTCAGTGGGTTAAGGATCCTGCATTGCTGTGACTGTGGTGTAGGTTGGCAGCTGCAGCTCCAATTCAGCCCCTAGTCTGGGAACTTCCATATACTGTGGGTGCAGCCCTTAAAAAAAAAAAAAAGAGGAGGGATTCTGGCCCAGAGGAGAATTAGGCTCCCCCTCTAGAGAAGAGTGTCAAAGAACACATGGATCTTTCTTAAAACCACAGAGCCCTTGACAAAGGAAAAGTGACTCTGCTTTCTCACACAGGAAGCCAGTCAAGAGTGGAAAAGGGGGTCATTCATTTAGACAGCTTTTATTGAAAACCCACTAGCTGCTGAGCTTCAAGCTGGATATCACATGGAAAGATAGAAATAACGCAAGATCCTTTGCTCAAGATGTGGGTGAAAGAGGACATGTCCTTGGTTCCTTCCTCTAACTGTATCTCTCCTCTCAAGGCAACTGGTCCACAGGCCCAATGCAAGTGCCTACCCAGAGCCCTTGACCTCCTTCTAGACTGTTCTCCAAGGACCAAGGACCCTAGAATTATCTTCCCCAATGGCCCAAGCCTGCTCCCTGGGTCTTTGCAGCGCTCATCCTCGGGTTCGTTTTCCCACAGGCTGCTTGTGGCAGTGTGGACAAAGGTTGGCCGTGCAGGCTAGGGTGTCCTCACCCATGGTCTGGAAGAGAAGCAGGGACGGGGAGGAGGATGGGCTGGGAGAGAGATGAATGTCAAGCTTCCACAAGGGCGTTCCTCTTCTTCCTAACTCGCCAGTGCCCTTGTCTATAACCCGCAAGCCTGCCACATCTGGGGTGAGAGACTGACGCAAGTGCAGATTTGCCTGCCTCCATTGTACTGTGCGCCAGGGGCCACTTCTGAGCTCGGGTCTCCCTCTAGTGACCAGTCTGGGGACAGCAGCCAGAGGCTCCTGGCCACTCTCCTGAATGGACCCCCTCTTCCAGAACCTACTTTCCAAAACACCTGTCTGATCCGGTTGTTCTTTGCTCAGAAACCTCAAAAACAAAACAAATCTGTTAAGCTCCCCCAGCTTCCCCCATTCCGTGTCTTCAGGGGAAACATAAAGCCCAAGCCTCAGCCTAGCTGACAAGGTCATTCTCAGTGTTAAGCCAGTCTACATTTCCAGGGCCATATAGAGCCTGGAAATGCCTCCCGCAAGGCACATGCACCTGTGCTTAAGTCGGGCAGGAAGCCTTGCTCTTTCACAGCACATCCTTTGTTTCCATGCCTTTCTTCTTTTGTCAGCAATAAGCTGCCCACCTGTGTCCATCAAACCAACACTTACTCTTCCGTAAAGACCCACTACATACTTCTTTGTGGCTCTCCTGGGGGGAGAATTCATAGCCTCTCACAGGGTCTCCCTGGGCACTTTTCTATAGAGCAACAGCTAACGCAGCTTGAGCAGTAACGCCAGTCCCCATGCTGAGGGCTCTAGAGGTACAATCTCATTTGATGCTCACCAAAGCCAGGCACTGTGATCATCCCCACTTTACAGATGAAGAAACTGACAGGAGTATGGTTACGTCATATTCCCATGGACACATGGACAGCAAGTGAGCTGTGCGGCTGCAACGCCCTCTCCATCTCCAAGCCACCTCCTCAATTGCATCTCTTGGACACCTGTCCTTGTTTCCTGCCTAAGATCCCGAGAGGAGTTTCCTGGTGGCTCAGCGGGTAAAGGATCTGCTATAGCTCGGGTTTGATACCTGACCCGGAAACTTTGAGGTGCAGGGGTGTGCCCCCCCCAAAAAAAAGCCTGAGAGAAGCCTGTTCTCCCGTCTCTGAATCCCCAACATGGGACACTGGGACACAATGACCCTGTGACAGGTGCCTGGAAAGACTTCAGTCTGTTTCCTGAGCTAATGGCAGACAGGAAGGGTCTACTTTTTCTCAGGTCCCTTGGTTCTGAAATTTGATTCTAAATCTCCCATCTCGTTCCAGACTCGGAGCCAGTCACACACTCCTAACAAGGAAGGGCTGACCTGTGGGCATAGTTTGTAGTGTAAAGATTAAGAAACAATGTATAGACCTAGAAATTATCATACTAGGTGTAGTTAGTCAGACGGTGGGACACCAAAGTCATATGCTATCACATGTGGAATCTAAAAAAAGACGCAATGAACTTCTTTGCAGAACAGGTACAGACTCACTGACTTTGAAAAACATGGTTTCCAAAGAAGACAGGTTGGGGAGTGGGGGGATGGGCTGGGGGTTTGGGATGGAAATGCTAAAAAATTGGGTTGTGATGATCGTTGTACAATTAAAAAAAAAAAGTAGGAGAAGAAAAGAAAAAAGGAAAAAGAAACAGGGTATAACTGAGCTGGTTGCCTAACAAGTGCTCCCTAATTCCCCATCTCTAAATTAATCAATTGTCAGGGTTTCTGCTGACACAGCCAGCTGTTCCCACAGGAGTGTCTGCCCTACCCCAAGCCACTAGGGCTGCCTCCCTGGCCCAGCCCACAGTCTCTCCTGTCCTCCACCTTGGCAGGACCAGCCTATATCTTCCTTTCTCCCTCCTTCTGTTCTCCAGGCCTGCCTGCCTGCATTCTCTGTTCTCTGTCCTCTTAATTTAGGCAACAAGCATTATATAAAACATTTTTTTTTTGTCCACCTGAAACACTCAAGTCACTAGGTCATTTGCATCCATTTCTTCCTGGAAGAAAATACAGGATCTCCTTTTTTTTTTTTTTCTTCCTGATTATGAAAGTAATAGTCTTATGGAAAGTGCAAACACACAGATGTTTAAAGTAGAAAGTGAAAGTTGCCAGACATCCCACTGCAACAAAATAACTACTGTTTTCAGTTTGGTTGGTAGCATTCCAGATGTGTGTGTGAGTGTGAGTGTGTGTGTGTGTGTGTGTGTATGTGTTGTTGTTGTTCCATTTTAATCAGAATTGTAAATGAAGACTTCTCTCATTGTAATTTTATTCCAGCTGTCTTGGGTTGAACTGGTAATGCTGCTACAAGATTTAGGTCAAAGGATTTCCCATTGTGGCTCAGCAGTAACAAACCCAACTAGTATCCATGAGGATGTGGGTTGGATCCCGGGCCTCAGTGGGTTAAGGATTCGGCGTTGCTATGAGCTGTGCTGTAGGTCCAGACATAGCTCGGGTCGATACCGAGTTGCTGTGGCTGTGGCTGTGGCTGTGGCTGGCAGCTGCAGCTCCGATTCGACCCCTAGCCTAGGAACTTCCATAGGACGCAGGAGCGGCTATAAAAGGGGAAAAAAAAGATATAGGTCAAGACCATCTATAAAAAAATTTTATTTTAAAGTTGCAAATCAATTATACTCTAATAGGAGTTCCCTTCATGGCTCAGTGGTTAACGAACCTGACTAGTATCCATGAGAACACAGGTTCGATCCCTGGCCTTGCTCAGTGGGTTGAGGATCCGGCGTTGCCATGAGCTGTGATGTAGGTCACCAATGAGGCTTGGATCTTGTGTTGCTGTGGCATAGGCTGGCAGCTGCAGCTCTGATTCAACCCCTAGCCTGGGAACCACCATATGCCATGGGTGCAGCCCTAAAAAGACCAAAAAAAGCCCTATACTTTAATACAAAAAACTTTTTGAAAGAGCCATCTAGATTCACCTCAAAAGAATTCTCTAACTTCTGAGGGAAGAGGGTTACAAAGAATAGGCGATGCTGGGAGTTCCCTAGTGGCTCAGCGGGTTGAGAACCGGACATAGTTTCTGTGAATATTCTGGTTTGATCCCTGGCTTCACTCAGTGGGTTAAGGATCCAGCGTTGCCACAAACTGCAGCATAATTCGCAGATGCAGCTCAGATCCAGCATTGCTGTGGCATAGGCTGGCAGCTGCAAGTCTGATTCGACCCCTAGCCTGGGAAGTTCCAAATGCCACAGGTGCAGCCCTAAACAGAGAAAAAGAAAAGAAAAAAAGAGAGAATGGGGGTATTGGAACCTTGGTTCCAGAAGACTCCTGAGGTCCTTATACAAACTGGCCATAAAAGGTCCATATATAAAGCAGCCTTTATTAAGCCATAGGAATGTCTTCTTATACTCTTTTCTCAGAGCAAAGCCCCAGCTTACTCACATTACCTCTACTGAGGGAGCCCAGTGACAGGTACTTTCTCTCTTCCCTTTAGGCCCAAGCCAAGGTCAGCACCGCGCTGGGGGAGGAGGAGGGAGGGAGAGCAAGGGCTTTCATTCACTCCACAGGCAGTGACTACAAACCTGATACCCGACCTGCCCCTCTCGCCCGCCAGAAGAAGCCCCTCCAGAGCGGAGAGGCACCCAGGGTGGATTTCTCTGCCAAAGGAAAAGGGCCAGATGGGTAAAGCAGGAGTCACTCCAGCGGCTGATTCACACCCCAAACCCAGAGAGACAGATGGGTAAAAGCAGGAGAGCAGTTTAATCACTTTCCAACAAGTAAAAGTTGTGAACAGATTGATGGGCTACTTGTGTCTGCTGACCAGCATGCTCTCTCCCTGTGGGCTTCTGCTTACGAATGAAAATAATAGACACGTAGTAAGGATAACAATTACAGTTACTCTCCTGGGCTCATACTGTGTGCCAGGGACTGTGTAGAGCATCTTCATCTTTTTCTATAAGCCTCTCTACAACACAATACGCTAGGGACTATTTTTATTCTCACTTGGCAATGGAGTGCCGGAATGGTTTTGTTTTGTTTTTTTTTTCCTTTTCTGGTCTTTTGTTGTTTTAGGGCTGCACTCGCGGCATGTGGAGGTTCCCAGGCTAGGAGTCAAATTGGAGCTGCAGCCTCCGGCCTACGCCAGGGCCACAGCAATGCAGGATCCAAGCTGTGTCTGCAACCTATACCACAGCTCCTGGCAACATTGAGCAAGGCCAGGGACCGAACCCACAACCTCCTGATTCCTAGTCAGATTCGTTTCCACTGAGCCACGATGGGAACTCTTGAGTGTGGTCATGTTTAAAGCAAATAAGGGAGGGACCCACGACTCAAACCCAGTTCTTTGTGCCTCAGAGAGCCAAGTTCTGAATTTCCCACCTATCCTACCTCTCCTCCCATCTGGGAAACTGGACTGCAATCTGGACTCTGAACAAGGGGCATTAGGTTAAGAACACAACAACACTGTCTCTCTGAGTATGCGGGTTCAATCCCTGGCCTTGCTCAGTGGGTTAAGGATCCAGCACTGTCACAAGTGGCAGCATAGGTCACAGATGCAGCTCAAATATGACATTGCTCTGGCTGTGGCACGGGTCTGCTGCTGCAGCTCCGATTCAACCCCTAACCCTGGAACTTCCATATCCACAGGTGCAGCCATAAAAAAAGAAAAGAAAGAAAAAGAAAAAAGGATTTTTTGGAGTTCCTACTGTGGCACAGTGGGTTAAGGATCCGGCAGCTGTGGTCTGCCTCACAGCTGCAGTTGGGATTGGATCCCTGGCCCAAGAACTTCCACCACAAGTGTGGCCAAAAAGAATAAAGGTGGGGGCGGTGTTCTACTTAGCAATCACGGGCTGGAGCTGAGCAGCACCTGTTCCTTCTAGAAGAGCAGATTCTACCCTATATCTCTCTCCTCCCTTCCCCCTCAGCCTGCTGACAATGAGTTTGGAGGTAAAGTGCTCTGTCATCCTTCTTATCCCTTAAGTTACCACCTGACTGCTGCAGGTATTGGAGTTTCCAAGCCCCGACTATTTCTTTATTTGGGTACTACAGCAGGATAACTAGTGCAGCTAAACTTTGAAGCAGTCCTTGGGATGGGTTTTCCTGGCACATCTATGAATATATTTGGGTACCTTGTAAATGGGACACTAACTAGGAAGACTGTAGTTTTGTACTGGTTTTGGGGTTTTTTTGTTTGTTTGGTCTTTTGTGGGTTTTTGCTTTTTAGGGCCACACCAACAGCATGTGGAAGTTCCCAGCTAGGGGTCGAATTGGAGCTGCATGCCAGCCTATACCACAGCTCACAGCAACGTGGGAAACTTAACCCACTGAGCAAGGCCAGAGATTGGACCTGCGTTCTCAGAGAGACAATGTCAGGTGCTAAACCCGCTGAGTCACAACAGGAACTCCTGTACTGTTTTTTATTGAAAATTCTAAGGCCTCGGCATGCTTGCTCACGTGAAATTACCCAAGTGGGTGCACCCCAGTTCACGCCTTCTGTGTTCAAGTGAATACCAAGCAAAGGTCAGGTATATCTCCTGGAGACTTGCTCTTATAACTGATAAAAATCAGTTGGGCAATAAAAAGTGAATGCTTAACACATCACATGGTGATAATAACATAATATGAAGAGTTTACTGTTTGTTCTAAGATGGGTGCTTCTTATCCAACTTTTATAATTATGATAAGAATAAGCTTAGTTCCTAGTGGTTCACCTTTGAAACAATAAGATTTTACTCCTTCCTTGCCTTGTTGACATCATGCTTGACCATGTGATTAGTTTAGGCCAATCAAATGTCAGTGGAAATGAGATGTTCACCTCATTATTCATTTTTATAGCAGCATAACCTAATCTATCCTGACCAAGATGTGCAAAGAAAGCAGAACTACTCTGATGCCTCTGTTAGCTCAATAGATTGCAAACATTTCAATTTCTTTTCTATTTATCAAAATGATTTCTCGGAGTTCCCGTTGCGGCTCAGCAGAAACGAATCTGACTAGCCTCCATGAGGACGCAGGTTCTATCCCTGGCCTCACTCAGAGGGTTAAAGATCCAGCGTTGCTGTGAGCTGTGGTGTAGGCTGCAGATGCAGCTCAGATTTGGCATTACTGTGGCTGTGGCGTAGGCTGATGGCTGCAGCTCCAATTTGACCCCTGGCCTGGGAACCTCCATAGGCTGTAAGTGTGTACCTAAAAAGACCAAAAGAAAAGAAAAGAAAAAGATTTCTGATTTCTATTTTCTCATTGATTGAGAAGCAAATGCCATAAATTTAAGCTTATAAAAATTATAAACTCATAAAATACTCTTCTTATATAGAATTATATACAAAATTATACATAGGATATGTATAAGTGAATCAATTTACTGCACACCTGAAACTAACACAACACTGTAAATCAACTATACACTAATACAAAATAAAAATTTAATTAAAAAATAAAATTACAGATACATATCAGCTCACCCTCTCAGGACAAAGCTTAGAGGGAAACTGTCAATGTTTGCTTTTTTGCATTTCCTTTTTAAAGTACCCATTGCTGAACAAACCCCTTTCCAACAGACATATTCTTGCTTGAGAAAGGCCAGTGGCTTCAATCAGGCTACTGTGTCAGTTCTGCCAACTTGGAAGGCATTCTGGTCTCTTGAAGGTGGCTGTGTATGTCTCAGCTCAAATCCATTATGAATGAAATATTTTAACATTATAATGTAATACATATACCTGGAAAAGAAAGCCAGAGTATAAAATAAGTAAATTTTCCCTCCCTTGCCCAGTCGCCAGTATCCCAAGCCTACAGAAGTATTCACATTAGGAGTTTCGTATTGGGGCAGCTTCATGGGTGTACTACCTCTTCTGTCACCTAGACCCCCATGTTCAGAAGCACTGTACACTTGACTTAATGCTCTGCCATTACTGTCTGAAATTTCACTCCCCCTTTTTTTTTGGTCTTTTTTAGGGTCACACAGAGGCATATGGAAGTTCCTAGGCTAGGGGTCGAATCAGAGCTGCAGCTGTTGGCCTACACCACAGCCACAGCAATGCATGATCCAAGCCGCGTCTGTGACCTACACCACAGCTCACGGCAACACCGGATGCTTAACCCACTGAGCAAGGCCAGGGATCGAACCCAAATCCTCGTGGTTACTAGTCAGATTCCTTACCACTGAGCCACAATGCAGAAGAATTTCTATGAAGGACTTTGGGCCAGTGCAAGCTCCGGATTTATTTCCCTCTTCACCCACTCTGTGTCAAAGCAGGACTGACTCCCATAGCCTGTACTTCCAGAGTCAGTGGCTTCATGCTGGGCCTAGTCAGTGGAAGACGGGAAATTAGGAGGAGGGAGAAAGGGAAAGGTCAGAGTACTCCCCCTTGTCTCACTGCCTTGATAGCCTCTCTAGCTGCTGCTGCATCTTTTCTGTGCCTCTAGCTCCTGCCGGGCAGGCCCTCCACAGTTCTGACCTATAACAGTTGACCCTGGAGTTCCCACTGTGGCTCAGTGTCAATGAACCCAGCTAGAATCCATAAGGATTGGGATTTGATCCCTGGCCTTGCTCGGTGGGTTAAGGATCTGGCATTGCCGTGAGCTGCGGTGCAGTTCCCAGTTGCGCTCAGATTCCGCATTGTTGTGGCTGTGGTGTAGGGGGGCAGCTCAAGCTCTGATTCGACCCCTAGCCTGGGAACTTGCATATGCCACAGGTGCGGCACTTAAAGGCAAAAAAAAGGCAAAAAAAAAGGCACCGTATCCCTGGGCCCCGTAACACTGTCTCCCTTCTTGACCCTTGCTTACAGGCTGAAGGCTGGTGTCCCCCCAGATTCTCATGTTGAAGCCCATCCCCCAACGTAACTGGGTGTGGGATAGGTCTCTTCGGAGGTGATTAAGTTAAATGTGGTTATCATGACGGAGTCCTGATCCTTATAAAAAGAGACGTCAGAGAGCTTGATCACCGCCCCCCCCCTCGCCCCATCTCTCCTCCTACACACACAGTAAGATGGTAGCCGCCTAGAGAAGAGACCTCAGGATGAAATCTACTTTGCTGGCACCTTGATCTCGGATTTCCCAGCTTCCAGGACTGTGAGAAATAAAGTTCTGTTGTATAAGCCACCTGGTCCCGGTCCATCTTACTGTTTTGTTTTAGAAGCTTGGACAGGAGTTCCCGTCGTGGCTCAGTGGTTAACGAATCCAACTAGGAACCATGAGGTTGCGGGTTCACTCCCTGGCCTTGCTCAGTGGGTTAAGGACCCGGCGTCGCTATGACTTGTGGTGTAGGTTGCAGACATGGCTTGGATCCCGTATTGCTGTGGCTGTGGTGTAGGCCGGCAGCTGTAGCTCTAATTCGACCCCTAGCCTGGGAACCTCCATAGGCAGCGAGTGCGGTCCTAGAAAAGGCAAAAAGACCAAAAAAAAAAAAAAGGAGGCTTGAACAGATGAAGACACCCTCCCAGCTGAGGAGTACTGGTAGCTGCCTGACACTGTTAATTTCTGGGCTGTCTCACTGTCCTTCCGGCTTCTCGGCTTTTCTATCACCAGTGCTCTGCATTCAACTTTCTCTGTTTCGAGTGCTCGCAACGATTTACCCTTTTCCTGATCAGACCCTGAATGATTCCCTCTTTCATTCTCAAGGACATTGCGTGGACTGAGTGAGGTATACCCAACTCGCATGGCTGACAATACAGTGTGCTGCCTGAGAAAGGCACCGTAAAGCTAGGCTGAGTTTGAATCCTGACCCCGACCCCCTTCCTTGTTCAGTCTCCGAAGTGTAATATTAGTCTCGCTAAACCTCAGTTTCCTCATCTGCAAAATGGGGGTAAAAATGCTAATGTCTAGCCCACAGAGGGTACAACGCTGGAAGGGTACTTAGCACAGGGTCTGACACAGAGAACATGCTCAGTAAGTGTTAGCCGATATAGTAGGAGGAAGGACAGGGCCTGGTGACAAGCTGCCACTGTCGGACATAATTACAAGTGTTCTGATAATTTGCAGGGTGTAGTCAGTCTCCTAACAGCACCGGGAGCCTCTTGTGCAGCATCCCAGAAACTTGTTTATAATCCCCTTCTCATAATCAGGGCCCGGCACACGTTATGGGAGAGTCTCAGAAAGTCAGGTTGGCCCTGATTTCCTAAATACCATAGAACATCTTACGTGAGGCCTGCCTTTTCTTCTATATTGCCTACAGTTGGCCCTGAACTTATGCTAGGTTTCTGGGCCTTTGACTATAGGACCCCAACATCTGCAGTGCTCTCTCCCTTCACCACTCACCCCTCACACACCCCAGCCAGACCCCAGCATCTAAGGCTCTCTGAAGCCTTCAAAAACCTAAAGAACTGCTGATGAACCCCAGACAGGGAGGCAGTAAACTTTTTCTGTAAAGGGTCAGATAGTAAATGTTTGAGTTTGTTTGCAGGCCACTTACAGTTTGCATGCTTATTACTCAGTTCACACTAAAATTTTGAAAGCAGCAGTAAGTGAATGGGCATGGCTAGGTACCAATCCAGCCATATTTATAGACAATAACATTTGAATTTCATGTAATTTTCACCTGTCACTAAATACTATTCTTCTGATTTTTAGTTCACCTAAAATGTAAAAATATTTTTAGCTCTCAGGCTATATCAAAACAGGCAGCAGAAAGAATTTGGCCTACAGGCTATAGTTTTCTCTTGGCTTTTACTGCAGAAGTTTCCAGACCAGGGACTAAACACATGCCACAGCAGTGACTAGAGTCGCTGCAGTGACAATGCCAGGTCTTTAACCTGCTAAGCCATGAGGGAAGTCCTCCGGTGCTTTTTCAGGTATGGCTCTCTTTCTTTCCTTCTTTGCTGTGTGATACTGGGTAAGTCACTTAGCCTCTCTGAGCCTCAGTTTTTTTCATTACATTATTTTTAAATTTTACTGAAATATAAGTGACATATAACACAACACTATATAAGTTTAAAGCATACAGCATAATGATTTGAGATACATAAGCTGTGAAACAGTTACCACAATAATTTTACTTCACATCCATCTGCACCCCAGTGTTTATTTTGTTTTTGATTTTTGTTTTTTTGTCTTTTTAGGGCTGCACCTGTAGCATATGGATGTCCTCAGGCTTTAGGGGTCCAGCTGGAGCTACAGCTGCCGGCCTACACCACAGCGGCCGGAGCCACAGCAACAGCAACACCAGATCCAAGCTGCTCACTGCACACAGCAACGCCAGATCCTTAACCCACTGAGCAAGGCCAGGGATCAAACCCGTATCCTCACGGATACTGGTAGGGTTCATTACCACTGAGGCACAAGGGGAACTCCTGCCCACTCACTGTTTGTTTTTAGGGCCAAACCGCGGCATGTAGAGCTTCCCAGGTTAAGGGTCTGATCGGAGCTACAGCTGCCGGCCTTCCCCACAGCCACAGCAACGCGGGATCCAAGCAACCTACACCACAGCTCAAGGCAACGCCGGATCCTTAACCCGCTGAGCGAGGCCAGGGATGGAACCCGCAACCTCATGGTTTCTAGTCGGATTCGTTAACCACTGAGCCACGACGGGAATTCCTGTGTTCATTCACATTAAGGCAGTGATTCTAAAACTCTCATATAGACTTTGGGTAGCGGATGCCCACTCACTCTTTACCAGCACAAAGCAATCCCAGCATTTCAAAGAATAGAGCCAAAATAGTGTAAAAGTTTACTCTTCTCCCTGAGTACTCCCTTATTAGGTGATAAGTGTATTTGTTTATGTCTTGTTTATATATTTGTTCTAGGCTCATTCTGGAAATATTCGTGGAGCACCCGCCACGTTCAGAGCACACCCTGTATGCTTTTAAATGAACGAAACAGACTTGACCCCTCCCAGAGGACTGGAGCGTGAAAGAAGCCAGGGAAAGGAGTGGGGCGTGGCGGGGAGTAGGCAAGCGCCCAGCCGCTGGACCGTGCGGGAATGCAGGGAAAGAGGGAGGGGCAGAGGGAGGAAGGGAGAGCTGGATGGAGATCCACCCGTTTCTGTGTTCCCAGAACTGTCCAACTCTCACTCCAGACCTTGCCATCTAGCCCCACGCCCCCTTCCGGTGCTTCCTCCAAACACACTCTTCAGCTTCCCAGTCAGGCGCCGGTGCCAGGACGTCCTTTCCGTCCCGGCCCTCGCCAGGCCCGGGTACCGAGGGCCAGGGGAAGGGGCTCGGAAGCCACACCCTCCTGCCCCGCGTCCCCCCCCCCCCCTTCTCGGAATCGCTCCCTGCCCGGCTCGCAGGCGCCAGCCCATCCCTGCGCCTATCAGTGCAAGCCTCGTGGGAACCTGGCGATCCTCCGGGCGCGTCCTGGCCTCCACTCAGTGTTCTGATCTATGTGGGGAGACAGTATTAAGGCTGACCCTAATCCGTTTCAGTGACCTTTTCAAGAGAAACGTTGCTGCCGGTGATTGCTAGGGAACGCACCCAAATACACGTTCTCTGTGGGACTTGAGCCTAAAAGGCCTCAAAATGGGCCTTTCACTCTTTGGAGTGGGATGGGGCTGGGCAGTTCGAGGGACGTCTAATCCTACCCTCTGTTTTCTCACTGACACCTCATTTTTTTCCTTTAGGGCCGGTCCTTTTCGTTTTTGTTTTGGTCTTGCCCAGGAAGCATAGTTCCTGAGCCAGGGCTGGAATATGTGCCACACAGTGATCCAAGCTGCTGCAGTGACAATCCGGATCCTTAACCACTAGACCACGGAGGAACTCGAGTCCTTCCTTTCATTAGTTAATTCTTTTCCCTTTTCTTTTTTTTTGTTTGCTTTGTAGGGCCACACCTTCAGCAAATGGAAGCTCTCAGGCTAGGGGTCCAGCTGAACGTACAGCTGCAGGCCTGCACCATAGCCACAGCTGCTACTCAGGATCCAAGCGGGTCTGCAACCTACACCACGGCTCAGGGCAATGCCAGATCCTTAACCCACTGAGCAAGGCCAGGGGTTGAACCTACATCCTCATGGATACTAGTCGGATTTGTTTATGCTGCGCCACAACTGGGAGCTCCAAGTTTTTTTTTTGTTTTTGTTTGTGTTTTTTAATAGGGCCACACCCAGGGCATATGGCAGCTCCCAGGCTAAGGGTTGAATCAGACCTGCAGCCACAGCCGCAGCAACGTGGAATTGATGTGCATCTGCAACTTACATGGCAGCATAATGCAAAGCCTGATCCTTAACCCACTGAGTGAGGGCAGGGATAGAACCCGCATCCTCGTAGATGCTAGTCGTGTTCCTTACCACTGAGCCACAACTGGGAACTCCAAGAAAAATGCTTTTAAGAAAGAATTTTGATCTTTTTTGAGGAATTTCCTGCAACTGCCTGGGATAGCTTTATCTCTCTTAGCTTTTCACTCACTGCTAGGATGCGTTCATCTCTCGCAGGCTGATGGGCCACTTCCCAATGTATTTAACCTGCTGTATCTCCCTTCCTTTCTTCCTCACCCAAAGTGGAAGATACTTGGGGGTGTCTTTTAGCCCCTGCCTCTCCTTTCTCTGAGAACTTCATGCACTCACCTCACTTCTGGGTGGGCCCCTGGCAGCCAGGTATGAGTTTGAGCTCCTGACTTTGCCTCCCCAATGTTAACTGGGCCAGGGACATACAGGACTAACAATTGGGTCAAACCTATTTTCTCTTCTAGACTTTGGAATTGAGCTTGAAATGCATACCAGGAGATTCCCATCACCTGGCATGTGCCTCAGGTGCGACCCTAAAAAGACCAAAAAAAAAAAAAAATGTGGACCAGGAGGGCTTTTCCATGTGAATACTGAATTAGTGAAAAGTGGTCTGTAGATAAGAAAGGGCATGAATTCTCAGAGAGAAGCAGAGATGAGGCTGGAAGAGAAACTCACTAAGGGTGTGATAGCTCTACTTCCTGCTTCCTGACCTTTGAGAGCAGCTGCCGTAAGATTCTCAATGGATGTTATGAAAGTCTGTGTGAGATGGGAGGTATTTGACAACAAGTAACAGATAACCTAAATGATAGGTGCTTTAATCATTAGAACGTGTTTTTTTCCGGAGTTCCCTTCATGGCTCAGTGGTTAACGAATCCGACTAAGAACCATGAGGTTGCGTGTTCGATCCCTGGCCTTGCTCAGTGGGTTAAAGATCCAGCGTTGCCGTGAGCTGTGGTGTAAGTTGCAGACGTGGCTCGGATCCTGCGTTGCTGTGGCTGTGGCGAAGGCTGGCAGCTACAGCTCCTGTTAGACCCCTAGCCTGGGAACCTCCATATGCCACAGGTGCAGCCGTAGATAAAAAAGACAAAAAAAAAAAA
>PVHT021183631.1:9886521-9915207 GCA_004024745.2 Catagonus wagneri | reverse complement strand
AAAAAAAAAAAAGAATGTGTTTTTTCCTTAAAAAAAAATCTAACCTAAATGCCCATCGACAGAAGAGTGGATAGGGAAGATATGGTACATACACACAATGGAATGTTACTCAGCCATTAAAAGGAACGAATTACCAACATTTATAGCAACATGGATGGACTTAGAACTTATCATGCAAAGTGAAACCAGTCAGGCAATTAGACAGCAACACCCAATGCTACCGCTTACATGTGGAAACTAAAAGACACAGTGAACCTTCTTACAGAACAGACAATGACTCACAGGCTTTGGAAAACCTTGTTTTTTCAAATAAGACAATCTGGGGGGGTGGGGGGATGCAGTGGGGGTTTGGGATACAAAATCTGTAAAATTGACTTGTGATGATTTATGTACACCTATAATTAAAATAAAATCCATTAAGAGAAAAAAAAAATCTGGAAGCAGGCACCATCAGTGGGTGTTCAGTTCAGCTATGTCACTAAGGACCCAGGCTCTTTCCATGTTTTGGCTATGCCACTCAGCATGTTGACTTCCCATTCTGCACTTGTTTCCTCATGATCTCAACGTTATTGCCTCGTGGTCTCCATATTGCTGCCTTGGCTCCAGATATCACATTTTCACATCATTGCATTAAGTAAGAAAGAAGAGAAGAGACAGGAAGGGGTTCAATTTTTGTCAATAAAGAGAAATACTCCTTTCTCAGAGGCTCCCCAGAAGACATCCTCTTATATTATATTGGCTAGAACAGTGTAAATATTTATTCTGCCTGCAAGGGAGGCTGGAAAAGAGAATGGCAAAGGGGAATTAGATTTCCACGATTAGCTTAGGCTAGTTATAATTCACGGGCTTGGCAGGACATCTGCTTCTCTGAAATCAAGGAATTTCCTCCCTGTACCTGAACAAAATCTGCAAAGAAGGAGGCAGGAGGGGGAGTGTGTTGGTGTTGCATGTAAAACAGTGTCTGCTATACCTTCCTCAAACTTCCTGTCCCATTTCAGTTAATTTAACTATATCTGTTACTTGTAACCAAAAGAATCTTAACTAAGATTCCTGTAAAAAGAGGATTCCTCTCTCTGCATTTCTCTGATTTACCTCCTATCCCACCCTCACTGCTCCCCAGGGAGGTGCAGTGGGATGCTTGGATGGTGTGGGGTATGCTCTCCACTGGGTGGGAGCTATCGATGGATGGACCTGGCTTGGGGGATCTGGTCTCTTTCCTTCTCTCTCCAGGACCAGTGGGAGACCACAACACACATACGTGTTGCAGACTCAAACTTTCCCTTAGGTGGGCTGTCCAAGGTCTAGATTGGAGATGAAAAGTTGGCACTCACAGGCCAGCCACAGATCCCTTATAACAATAATAAATGTGATGTGATATTTTTGTCAGCTACGTAATTTGTGGGACCCAGTACTAAATGAAAATTACTAAGCATTTCAAGATGGTGATGGCATGACTTTCAAACAAGCGCAGGGCCCTGTGCAAGTCACACCCCACCTCACGCCAGCCCAAGACAACCACTAATTTATTTTCTGTCTTTGATTTGATTGTTCTGGCCCAATGTGTAGTTTTTTGGTCTGGCTTCTTTCACTTAGCATAACGTTTTCAAGTTTCATGCATACTGTAGCATGTATCAGTAATCCTTTTTTTGTTGTTGTTTAATATTTTCTTTTGGATTATTCATTCATTCATTCATTCATTCATTCATTTTTGCCTGAACCTGCCTCATGTGGAAGTTCCTGGACCAGGAATTGAACCTGCACACAGCAGCAACCCAAGCCACTTCAGTGACAATACCAGATCCTTAACGTGTTGCGCCATAAGAGCACTCCTTTCACTCATTTTTATTGCTAAATAATAGTCCATTGTGTGGATATATGACCCTTGGTTTATTCATTCATCAGTTGATGTACATTTGAGTTGTTTCCACTCTTTGGATATTGAGAATGATATTGCTATGAAGATTTGTATACAAGTTTTTGGGTTCATATATTTTCATTTTTCCTGGTTAAATATCTAGGAGTGCGATTGCAGGGTCATATGCTAACCCTATTTTTTTTTTCTTTTTCCTTTTTTTTTTGGTCTTTTTAGGGCTCTACCTATGACACTTGGAAGTTCCCAGGCTAGGGGTCGAATCGGGGCTGTAGCTGCCAGCCGCAGCCGCAGCAACATGGAATCTGAGTCACTTCTATGACCTACACCACGGCTCACAGAAACACTGGATCCTTAACCCACTAAGCAGGACCAGGGATCAAACCCACGTCCTCGTGGATACTAATCTGCTTTGGTACCGCTGAGCCGCAATGGGAACGCCGATAACCTTATGTTTAACATTTTGAGGACCTACCTAAATGTTTTACAAAGCTGCTGAACCATTTTACATTCCCACCAACAAAGTATGAGGGTTCCAATTCCTCCACATCCTTATCAACATTTATTATCGTCTTGTTTTTAGTTTTAGGTATCCCAGTGGTTATGCAGTTGTGGTTTTGGTTTATGTTTCCCAAATGACTAATGATGTTGAGTGTGTTTCCATTTACTTATTAGACATTTGCCTTTCTTCTTGGGAGAAATATATATTCAAATCCTTTGCCCATTTAAAAATCAGGTTATGGAGTTCCCATTGTGGCTCAGTGGAAACGAATCTGACTAGCATCCATGAGGATGCAGTTTCAATCCCTGGCCTTGCTCAGTGGGTTAAGGATCTGGCGTTGCCATGAGCTGTGGTATAGGTTGCAAACACCACTTGGATCTGGTGTTGCTGTGGCTGTGGCCGGCAGCTGCAACTCTGATTTGACCCCTAGCCAGGAAAATTCCATACGCCATATGAGTTTCTTTTTAGGGTGCAGCCCTAAAAAGACAAAACAAAACAAAACAAACAAATCAGATCATTTGTCTTTTAATTATTAAATTATGTCTTCTCTACATACTCTGGATACAAGTCTCTTTTTCTTTTCTATCTTTCTTTCTTTTGTCTTTTTTTAGGGCCACCCTTGCTGCATATGGAAGTTCTGAGGCTAGGTCTTGAATTGAAGCTGTCAAGGTACCCCAACAGCATAAACATAAACAACTCCTATTTTTTTTTGCCCTTTTTTTTTTTTTGAGCCTGTGGCATATGGAGGTTCCCAGGCCAGGGATCACATCAGAGCTACAGCTGCTGGCTGATGCCACAGCCATTGCAGTACTAGATCCAAGCCTAGTCTGTGACCTACACCACAGCTCATGGCGATGCCAGATCCTTAACCCACTGAACGAGGCCAGGGATCAAACCTGCAACCTCATGATTCCTAGTCAGATTCGTTTCTGCAGCACCACAACGGGAACTCCAAACTCTTCTATTTTTAAAAATCTGTTTTTATTTATTTATTTTTTGGTTGTGGCCACAGCATACGGACGTTCCTGGGCCAGGGCTCGAACCCGTGCTATAGAAGTAACCCAAACCACTGCAGTGACAAGGCCAGATCTTTAACCCCCTGTGCCACAGGATAACTCCAGAATAACACTCTTCTAAATACAGGTTAAAATGGCTCTCCCAGACAACAGGCATCAGAATTGGTTTTGGGGGTGTACAAGAGAGGAAAAAAATGCGAGAAAAAGTTAGGAAATATTGAAGATGGGGGAAGAGTCCCAAAAGGCCATTTTATTCATCTATCTATCTATCATCTATCTATCTGTCTTTTTATAGCTGCACCTGCGACATATGAAAGTTTCTGGGCCAGGGATTGAATCGGAACTGCAGCTCCACGGCCAGCATTTGTGACCTATACCTATCTGGGAATGAAGCCAACTCAGAGGGACGCTGAACCAAGGATAGAGACAGATTCCTGAGCTGCTGGATCCAGCCAGATCCACCTCTAGTCTTTTTGGTTACATAAGCCAAAACTTCTCTGTGCTTAATCCAACTTGAATTCAGTTTCAAAACCTGCAATGCCGAGTCTTGACTAATAGCACCACTATCATCATAATTGTTATCTGCAGCACCACGCCTTCTCCTCCTTCCTGGAGCCAGAAGCAAAAGTCCACTTCCTGAAGCAGAGCCTCAGATGATTGCAACAATCAGCCCGGCGGGTGCCCCTAGGAAGTCCAAGGTGGCAGTGAGGTGTGGCGGTTGAGTATGGCAGAGGAAACACAGGCAAAGTTCTACCATTGAGAGATAGGCTCTTGCTGCCTTTCCTAGAGTGCTCATCTACCTCATCTCCCAGCTCTGAGTGCAAATGCCTTGTTAGACACAGACTAAAACCACTCTACTGGATGCTCAGCAAGCTCTCTGAACCAATCAGGAACCATTATTCCTCTTTTTTTTTTAATTTTTATGATTGTGGATCTTTTTTCATTTGCAATGATTTTTATTTTTTCCATTATAGCTGGTTTACAGTGTTCTGTCAACATTATTCCTCTTAAAGCTTTTTTTTTTTTTTTTGTCTTTTTGCCTTTTCTAGGGCCACACTTGGGGCATATGGAGGTTCCCAGGCCAGGGGTCTAATCAGAGCTGTAGCCACTGGCCTACACCACAGCCATAGCAATGCGGGATCTGAGCCTCGTCTGCAACCTACACCACAACTCACGGCAACGTCGGATCCTTAACCCACTGAGCAAGGCCAGGGATCAAACCCGCAACCTGATCGTTCCTAGTCGGATTCATTAACCACTGAGCCACGACGGGAACTCCCCTCTTAAAGTTTTGATTTTGTAATCGTTCCTTTAAAAGCACATTCCTCACAACAATGCAATTCTAAACTCTTGTCCCAGGGCCAGCTCAGTTTTGTGAATGTAAACGTTGTCACTGAAAAAGATCCAAAAACTTTATCCAAGATTTTCCAGCAAAAATAGGGCCAGAAACTCCGAGAAGTAACTCCTAAATTCATTGTATTAGATTAGGATTAATATAAAGAGAAATAGCAAAACCGTTTCTTATAAAGCAAGACTATAATGGAGTTCCTGTCATGGTGCGGTGGTTAACGAATCCGACAAGGAACCATAAGGTTGCAGGTTGGATCCCTGGCATTGCTCAGTGGGTTAATGATCCGGCGTTGCTGTGAGTTGTGGTGTAGGTTGCAGACGGGGCTCGGATGTGGCGTTGCTGTGGCTGTGGCGTAGGCTGGCAGCTGTAGCTCCGATTCGACCCCTAGCCTGGGAACCTCCATATGCTATGGGTGCGGCCCTAAAAAACAAACAAACAAAAAAAGATTATAAGCTCCACAAGAGCAGAGACAGCGCTTCTTAACTGCTTATCATTGTAATAGCAGTACCTAATATGATGCCCAGGAAAAAAAAAATCTGTTGAGTGATTGGCCAAAGAGATAACTGACTGAATCAGTCATGAGAGGTTTAGAAAGGGAAGACCAAGGGATGCTTGCAGAGTCAGGATCAGATCGATTCAGCTCTGAGTTGTCCAGTCCTGGATTTTGTACCAAAGCAGAGTGCCTTGGAAGCCCCTTTCTACTTTATGATTCTATTACCATCTTAACTTTTATTGTGGACACTGATCATTTTGCCTGCCCGATGTTCGTTCCCTTTTCCTCTGAGGTCCTTAGTTTCCTTTTGGGAAAATTTCATTCACCCTCATCTGGGGAGGGTGAATCCTGGTAAGCGCCTCCCACCATAAAAGGCAAAGGTACTACATCCTTTCTTTGTTTGCCATCCACCTCCATGGATCAATGTGACTTAAACCCAGCCAATCAAATACTCTCTCCCAGGACTGAATCTTGGGCAAGTGACTCCAGAATGGAAGGGCTGGTTAGAGCTCATTTATTTTGGTGGTGGTTCACTCACTAGACAGTTTTTGTCGCAAACCTTTGCTAAGATCCTTGCTGCCTAGCCCTCCGGAGCTCACCTGGCTCTTGACTTTTTTCAAGCCTCCTCCCCCACCGCCCCCCAGCCTTCAGCCAGGTCTCCAAGCTGCTAATAAACTTCCAATGAATTCTTGTCTGTGCAAGTCAGGCAGCATTAATTTGTGCTGCATGCAACCGAGACCACTAGGTGATAATGCAAGTCAGCTGCTCCTCCAACTGCGTAGCCTAGTTTTTCTCACCTTATTTCTCTTTCTAGGCTGCAGTTCTGCATGGACCTTTTTAAAACGCTATATTGGAAGCCTCCTGCTTGAACACTCATTCCAAGCGATTATTTGTTCTTTTCATTCCCATTCCTTGCAGTGGACAATGATAGGGTTGTTCCTTCCTTCTTTGCAATAAACCCTCCTTCTCTGTCCCTGATTCCTCACCTCCAGTAGCTTGACCTTGGGCTTTGGTCATCACTGATTTATCAAGTATTAGATATCTCACCTTAAGCTGGGCCAATCAGATTTCTGTTGTCTGGGAGTTTATAAGCTTGACTTTGGGAATGTGAAAGTTGTAGGTGGCCAAAAGCTAAGCTTCAGAAGTGAATTGGTGCTAGGGGAAGGTCTATAATTTTCTGATGTTGACATTTGGGATTTTTTTCTGGGTCTCAACAGTTACCTATTTTGAAGAGAGTTCCAGTAAATATACCTTTCTTAATTAAGTTTTCTATATTAGCTTGTCTGCAATTAAAACAACACTAATTCACAATTTCCATGTAATAGAAGGCTCCTTGGAGGCAGGGCTAGATTTTTATCCATCCATCCATCCATTCATTCATTCATCAAATATGTATTGGGCACTTACCATGGGCGAAGCACTGTGGTAGGTGCTGAGGACACAAAGATAAATTAGAAAATTCCCTGAATCAAAGGAGGCTGCTCTTTGTCTAGTTGGGGTATAAATGTATTCAATCAATCATTCATTCATTAAACAAATAGTTCATTTATTCAACTTATCATCACTGGCATTTATTGAATCTTATGATCTTATGTGATAGGCCCTGGTACTAAATGCTCCCCCTCCTGTTTTTTTTCTTTTCTTTTTTAGGGCCACACCTGTGGCATATGGAAGTTCCCAGGCTACAGGTTGAATCGGAGCTGCAGCTGCTGGCCTACACCACAGTCACAGTAAAGCCAGAACTGAGCTTCATCTGTGACCTACACCACAGTTCACAGCAACGCCAGATCCTTAACCCCCTGAGTGAGGCCAGGGAAGGAACCCTCATCCTCATGGATACCACTTGGGTTTGTTACTGCTGAGCCATGATGGGAACTCCTGCTTTCCTTATTGAATTCTCACAGCAATTCTATGAAATACGTCCCAATTTACAGATGAAGGAACTGAATCATGGAGAGGTTAGGCAACTTTGCCAAAGTCACAAGGCTTCTAAGTGCTGGAGATGGGTCTCCAATCCTGACTACAGAGCTCTTGCTTCTAATGCTGAGTAACCTCCTTCTTAGAGTAAGGAATCCCAAAGCCATGTGTCATATGCTTATACAGGAGTGTATAAAGTTCACAAAGAAGAAAGTGACTAATTTTGCAGGGAGGCTGGAGTTCAAGAAAGGTTTCACAGCCAAGGAGATCTGAGCAATCTTGAAGAAAGAGAGTAGTTGTGATGCTGGTGCCCAGCACAGAACTTTGCATGTGAACTCAGTAAAATGATGACAAGGCTGCTTATGCCCCTGAAAGGAGCTGTTTTCCCGTTTACATGGAGCCTGGGGTGTTTCCTGCTGCCTTCTGAGGCATCCCATTTGTGATTTAGCAATGGTGGGCAAGATCATCAGATCATTTGTGTATTATATCATTGGTGCTCACAAAAGCCTTGTGAGGTAAGTAGTACAGGTATTAACTTCATAAGAAGGGTGAGGAAACCAAGGCTGATATTACATGACTTGTACAAGACTATACATGGTGAGTAAGTGGCAGAACAAGACAAGGATCTGCTGTCCTACCCTCTGGAGGGAGGGATCAGCTATCAGGATTCCTTAATCAAGCTAGGCTCCTTAACTCCGACTCTCCAGTTCAAGACTTTGCTCTTCCTAACTTCTATACCTGAGCTTCTGAAGGGTCCCTCTCTCAGGGACACCTGCCTCTTCTTTCTAACTTCCAGCTCTCCAAATCCTGCTCATCCTTCAAGGTCAAGCTCATTCCATACCTTCCTCCCAAGCTGTCTACAAGTTCATTCAGCCCACCATCTAAGCCCCAGTTAAATCCCATACATCTGCTTCCAACCAGATTCCTGACCTGACAACTTCCTATATACAAAGTCTAGACTTGCCACTGCCAGCCTTCCTCATCAGAACTCCTGCTACCTAATCACTCCATCCTTGGTCAGCCTTTTATTGTTGTTTATCTGTGTTCATCTTCTCTCATAGAATGTGAGAGGCAAACCATATGCTTCTTTTTTAGTATCCTAAGTCTATGGCAAAATTGCATTCTTTGAGATCATGGTGTTTGTTGACTCAGAGGATATCTGCTCTGCCTACCTGCTGTTAGGTTGTTCAGCAACTGAAAAACTGATACCTTGTCAGCCCCCTTTCTAAAGCTCCTAGGGGGTGGGGGAAGAATGCAGGCACAAGCGCGCATTCAGCAATTAATAATAACTAACACTTAGAAACGTTTACTAATTGCTAGGTCCTGTACAAAATACACTACATGTATTAACTCATTAAATCCTCAGGACAATTATTATTATCTCCACTGAACAGATGAAGTAGAGGTCAGTCAGCTAGTAAGTGGCACAGCCAGGATTCAAATCCAGACTGACTCTTACTCCATATTCTTAAATATGACACTAAATTCTTTATGGGTAACCAAAAGTTTCCTTGCTGTAATGTAGATCCATTTCCTTACTTTCTAATAACTGAATAGTTATATATAGAACTAAAGGGGTGAAAAATAATATATTATGCTTCTAGTATGGGCCAGGTATGTGATAGATGCACAATGCCTTATTTATTTATTTATTTATTTATTTATTTATTTATTTATTTGTCTTTTCTAGGGCTGCACCCGCGGCATATGTAGGTTCCCAGGCTAGGGGTCTAATTGGAGCTGTAGCCACCGTCTACGCCACAACCACAACAACGCCGTGTCTGGGACCTACACCACAGCTCAGGGCATCGCGGTATCCTTAACCCACTGGGCAAGGCTAGGGGTCAAACCCGCATCCTCTTCGTTCATAGTCGGATTCGTTAACCACTGAGCCGTGATGGGAACTCCCACAATGCCTTATTAATATAATTCTTGCAATGAGTCTATGAAGCAGGAAGTATTAACTCCATTTTAAAGGATTTAGCTCCCAAAGTGGTTAAATACTCAAGGTTTAGCTTCCGGTTTCTGGCAGAGCTGGAATAAGACCAGCTTCTTGACTTTCAAGGAAGTGTTCTTTTAAGGAAATTGTACAGAAAACCCTGATAGGGGCAGATATGAAGGGCAAAGAGACATCTGAATTATTACTTAAGAAATGTGTTAATATACAGTGGCTACTGAAGAATGCTGAGGGAATGTCAAAAAGTGTAATCTATAAAAACACGCAGAAGAATTAATAAATTAAAGAGCCCTGTCTCAGGCTGGGATTCAACCTCGAGAACTACCCCGGAGGCAAGGGCAGAAAGGGCAATACCTGTCCTGGAGAACAGGGAACCCGCTCTAAACACTTGGGTTCAGTCGCGGTGCCAGTTCCAAGGGCCCCTACGGAAAAGCCCCTCGACACCAGCCAGCCCCTCTGTTTTCGCCGGTGATTGGCCAGGCAGGAGCCTGGGGTCCGCCTCCGCCTCCTCGATTGGTCAGCGGTACTCAGGCTCACCACTCTCCCGCGCTCCCCGCCCAGTCCCCCCTCCCGGGCTGCGTCTAGGGCGAGCCCAGCCTGGGCCGGAGTGGGCCCCGCCCCCACGTGACGGCCGGGCAGGGAATTGGCTGCGGCGTGCAGCCATTTCCGGTTTCGGGGAGGTGGGAGGGGTGCGGAGCGGGACTTGGAGCCGCCGCTGCCTTGCCCGCCGCCTACAGAGGCTGCCTCGCGCTTGGTGCTGCTGGGACGATGCTACCGGGTGCTGGAGGCTGCTGCCGTCGCCCGGTGCGGGCGAACGGCTGCGTGGCGAACTGGGAGGTGCGGAACGGGTACGTGAGGAGCAGCGCCGCTGCCGCCGCAGCCGCTGCTGGCCAGGTACGGTGGGACCAGGCGGCCGGGCCGGGCGCGGTGGGTCGGGACACCGCGAGCTGCCCGGTGCGGAGAGGTGGCCTGGCGGGGCTAGGTCGCGGTGACCCTCCGCGGGAGCGGGGGCGGACGCAGCTCGACGCAGCTCAGGTGTGCCTAGCGGCCGTGTTCTGGCACCGACCGGGCCTGCCTCGGGCCGGAAGGCTCAAGGGCGGCGCAGGGGCTCTCCTATCTCTCGGCGCCTGAGGTCTTCCTCTTCGCCCTAGGGAGGTTTGGGCTCTGCTTCCTCTACCTGATCCCGCCAGAAGTGGGGCCGCCCCCTAGGAGAAGCAGGGAGTGCCCGCTCGGAGCCCAGGAGGATCCACTTGTGGGCTGTAGGTTTGTTTCTCCCCAAGGCTCCCTGCTGTGCCCTTCAGGTAGTTGTTTCCTCCTAGAGCCATGAAGCCCTCTAGAGAAAACCTCGTTTAGGGTCCTTGGGAGGCAGAGAAGGTGAGGAGGTAGTGCCAGGTAGAAACACACCCTGTCTTCTCCTACCACGTACCTACCCTCTTCTACAAGCAGGACTTTCAACCACTAATCTGCCCTTGAACCCGGGCCAGTGCCTCACAAGCATTATGGTCTAGGCCTGGGGTGAGAGCCCATCCCGGGGACCAGGTGGTCCTTTTGACCCTTTGAGCAAGAGTGCTTTCACACAAGGGGATTGTTTAGCCTGGTGGTGACTTGTGATGAATCTCTCTACTAATTAACCAAGGCTGAATCACCAAGGAAATCCAGGCAGTTCTGAAATATTTTGAAAAGTTCTGAATTCAAGGCACTAATTATCAACTTTACGCTTCTCTGGACTGACAGTTACTCTGCTGAAATGTGTTTTTAAAGACGAGCTGGTTAAAAAGATGCGAGATCAGTGTTGGTGGAAGGGGGTGTGATATTTGCAATTGACTTTAATACTTTTAAAGCTCTTTCAGATATTAGGAAATGATTTTTTTCAAAAGTAGTCTGTTCCCCATAGCAGGAAGTGTGACTGTTGTAATAGAATTTGGCATTACCATAAATATCTGGCAGCCTCCTCCCTCAATCAGTAGATATGATAGACAGGCCTGTTACTGTTTGATGTGAAACAAAAAACAGAGCATTTCTCTAGGTCATGTTGAGAGAGTAAGACTGTAAGAGTTGAGGGGAAATTCATAAAAGAGACTACCTCTCCTGAAGTTGTAAGGCGTGAGGCAACATGATACACAGATTCAGAACATTTATTTTCATTTTTGAAGAAATAACAGTGTGAGACAGGAAGTGATAAGAATCAGCCCATTATAAGCCATGGAAGAAGTTGTTTTCCTAGCAACGTAAGTGGCTAATAAGACAGAATTGTTGTGGTAGACACTGTAACAGGGAAACCTAATGGTGGGTGTCAGAAAATGCAGTGCAGGCCAGTAAGTACGATATGGTTCTTAAGAGGGAAAAGGGAATCAAGAGAAAGGTGTTCAAGTGTTAGAGGTACTTCGTGTTTTTAAATACTCTTTCCTTTAACATACTTACATTCTGAGTTGGTAAATCAGACTTCTGCCTCCCATAATCCTGAACAGTTTAGCCATGGTGGGCATGACATTTCTTCAGAGATTGCTGACTGATAAGATGAAGAAATAGCAGGTGGCTAAAATGAACTTTAAAAATCTGTATAGCTGGAAAATCTAACTTTTTCTAATATGTGTTAGTGAAAAATTTCACTTGAGGCCATTTGGAAGGATGGTCTGGTGGAATGTCCTAAAGAATGTTTGGGGCTGCAGCACCCCTTCTAGAAAACCGTTTCTCACAAGTCTTTTTAAAACAAAGACTTCAGGTATGTAGCTTTGTACACTGATAGGAGGAATGTAGTCTGTGGGGTATTTTCCTCCCTTCTTTTTTTCTTTTTTTCTTTTTAGGGCCGTACCTGCGACATATGGAAGTTCCCAGGCTAGGAGTTGAATCGGAGTTACAGCTGCTGGCCTACACCACAGCCATAGCCACACCAGATCCAAGCCGCATCAGTGACCTTACACCATAGCTCATGGCAACGCTGGATCCTTAACCCACTGAGCGAGGCCAGGGATTGAACCTGAAACCGCATGGGTCCTAGCCAGGTTTGTTAACCGCTGAGCCACGAAGGGAACTCCTCCTCCCCTTCTTTTTTCTTAAGCATGAGTGCAAGAATATCTTAAAAATATTTTTTAAAGTTGTTTTTGTCTTAGTTAAGGTGATGTGCTAATGTTTCAAGCCCTTTCTATTTTTCCCCAGTTTCTGGGGAAAATGTTGCCAATTATGCTATAAAAATGCAAATAATGATGTTAAGTGCACAGGTGCGTGTACTTTTACTAAAACAGTGTAACGTGGTTTTTAAACCCGAGATACAAGTTTTTCCTCACAATATTCCACCACTTGTATTTTAATGAACAGGAGAGAAATTAGAAACTTCTAAGATCCGTCTGTAGTCTCAAGAGTGTATTTCTGTGTTTGAAGGGATGAATGTGTGTTTGCCTCTTTGTTGGATCTGGGTTTAGAGTTTGAGTAAATAGATCATGTGGTAGATAGGGCATTATGAAACAGTCAGACGTTACTGTTTGGTTTTGTTCTGTGGATTTTGTTCCAGTTTTTTTTATTGTGTTAAAATGCACAGAACTTGAAATTTACCCTCTGAACCTTTTTTTTTTCTTTCCAGCTTTTTAGGGCCTCACCTGCGGCATTTGGAAGTTCCCAGGCTAGGGGTCGAATCGGAACTGTAGCTGTCAGCCTACATCACAGCCATAGCAATGCCAGATCCGAGCTGTGTCTGCGGCCTACAGCGCAGCTCATGGCAACGTCGGATCCGTAACCCACTGAGTGAGGCCAGGGATCGAACCTGCGTCCTCATGGATATTAGTTGGATTTGTTACCGCTGCGCCATGATGGGAACTCCCCATCTGAGCTATTTTTAAGTATACAATTCAGTGGGATTAAATACATTCATAATCTTGTGCAACCATCAACACCATTATCTCCATAACTCTTTTCATCTTGTAAACCTGAAACTCTGTACTCATTAAACAGTACCTCCACATTGCATTCTTCCCTTCTCCCAGTCCCTGGCAACCACCATTCCACTTTCTGTCTCTACAAATTTGACTTCTGTAAGTAGAATCATACAGTATTTGTCTTTTTGCGATTGACATATCATTTAGCATAACATCCTCATGGTTCATGCAAGTTGTGGTATGTATCAGAATTTCCTTCCTTTCAAAGGCTGAATAATATTCCATTATATGTATATACCACACTTTGCCATTCGTCTGTCAGTACACTCAGGTTGCTTCCATATTTTAGCTGTTGTGAATAATGTCACTCTTAGCATGGGTGTAGAAATGTCTGTTAAATCCAGCTTTCAGTGCTTTTGGGTATATACCTTGAAGTGGGATGCTGGATCGTATAGCAATTCTATTTTTAGTTTTTTGAGGAACCGCCATAGTGTTTTACACAGTACATTTCCATCAACAGTGCATGAGGGTTCAGATTTCTCCACATCCTCACCAACACTTGTTATTTTCTTTTTCTTTCTTTTTTTTTTCTGATAGTAGCTGTTAGATTATAGGGGGAGAAATATATATATATATCTGCCTCAATTCCTGGTGCAGAACTCCTAAAATCTGTGTAATTTCCTAAGTGTTAAGAGCACCAGAAACATCCTTTGTTCTAACATTTGGTCTTTGACACTCCCCCACCCCACCCCCGGCCCCAGTTTCCAACACAGAGCTCCTAAATGCCTTGAAATTTCCTAGTAATAGAAACATTTTTTGTTCTAATGTCCTGACGCTTGGTGGGTTCCTGGACGGGAGTCCACTTGGTCACCAGAGAGATCAAGCCATGATTAGAAGCTTGGAATGCTCCCCCTCATCCATCCCCCATTCTCCAGAGAGCTGAGAGAGGCTGGAAATAGAATTAATGATTGATCACGCTTACATGATGAAGTCCCTATAAAAACCCCCAGAGTACTGGCTTCAGAGCGCTTCTGGGTTGCCGAACACACGGAGGTGCCGGGAGAGCGGGCACATCAGGGAGCTCCACACCTCTTCCCCCACTCCTGGCCCTACATGTCTTCCATCTAGGTCCTTTATCATACCCTTTTGTAATAAACTGGTACACAGTAAGCAGACGATTTTCCTGAGTTCTGTGAGCTGGTCCAGCGAATTAATCGAACCTGAGGAGTGGTCGCAGGAACCTCTCCAACTGGTCAGAAGCGCAGGTAGCAGCCCGGACTTGAGATTGGCGGCTGAGGTTGGAGTGGAGACAGTCTGGTGAGACCGAACCCTTAACCTCTTTGGTCTGATGCTCTCTCCAGGTAGATAGTGATAAAAGCGAGTTAAATTGTGGGACACTCAGCTGATGTCACAGAATTGCTTGGTGATGTGTAAAGCCTCCCATCCCCATGCCCACACCTGGTGTCAGAAGTGGTGGTGTAGCAGAATGGGAGTAAACGAGAGACATCATAGGAGAGTTGGGTTTTTTTCTTTATGATAGCCATCCTTAAGGGTATATACATTGCTGGGGTATTTTTTTTGTTGTTTGTTTGTTTTTGTTTTGTTTTTGCACCTGAAGCGTGTATAAGTTCTTAGGCTAGGGGTCAAATTGGAGCTGCAGCTGCCAGCCTACACCACAGCCATGGGCAACGCAGAATCCGAGCCGTGTCTGTGACCTACACCACAGATCCCGGCGACGCCAGATCCTTAACCCACTGAGTGAGGCCGGGGATTGAACCTGCATCCTCGAGGATACTGGTGGGTTTCGTAACCTGCTAACCCACAACGGAAACTCCTGTTGCTGTTTTTCAGTGATGATGATAAATGGAGTTTTCACAAGGAAGAGGGGCAGTAATTTTGCTCCCTGACATTCAGAGAAGTGAGGGAAAAGGATCAACCCTTTTTGAAAAGGCAAAGGGTGGCAGTTAGAAGGAGAATTGGAAGCTTTTGGCAGAATTAGAGCTGGGAGGACCCTTTAGGGGTTTATGTAATTCAGTTCCTTTATCTCTTTGTAGGACTTTATTAAAACTACTCTTGATGGATGAATCTTTCCTATTTTTTAAAGACCTCTAGAGGCTTTGCAGGAAATTTTATCAGCGATGATTTGGAGTAGTTAGTGATCTTAATTACCAAGACTTTCTTACCTTGGATTTAACATTTGATTAAATAAATGCTATATTTTGGTTGCATCTGAAATATAATACTTTTGGTTTCTACTTTTGAAGCCGCTTATTAACATCACCTTTTTTTTTTTTTTTGTCTTTGCCTTTTCTAGAGCTGCATGCGTGGCATATGAGGTTCCCAGGCTAGGGGTCTAATCGGAGCTGTAGCCACCGGCCTACGCCACAGCCACAGCAATGCAGGATCCGAGCCGTGTCTGCGACCTACACCATAGCTCACGGCAATGCCAGATCCTTAACCCACTGAGTGAGGCAGGGATCGAACGTGCAACCTCATGGTTCCTAGTCAGATTCGTTAACCACTGAGCCACGACGAGAACTCCAACAGCATTTTTTTTTAATTTTTCCTTTTTTATTGTAGTAAAACATACCTAACATAAAATCTGTGATTTTAACCATTTTTAATTCCATTCACATTGTTATACAACCATCACCCCAATTCTCAAAAGTTATTTTGAAAAATCAGTATCAGGAGTTCCCATTGTGGCACAGTGGAAACAAATCCAACTAGGAACTATGAGGTTGCGGGTTCCATCCTTGGCGTCTCTCAGTGAGTTAAGGATCTGGAGTTGCCAGGCGTGAGCTGTGGTGTAGGTTGCAGATGTGGCTTGGATTCTGCATTGCTGTGGCCGTGGTATAGGCTGGCAGCTGTAGCTCCGATTTGACCCCAGCCTGGGAACCTCCACGTGCCATGGGTGTGGCCCTAAAAAGCAAAAAAAAAAATTTTTTAACTAAACAAAATAAACCCAGTCCTTTGGGAAACCTCATAACAGCACTTTTTTTTTTTTGTCATCCATTTCTTTATAGACTTTTGAGATTTGTTCACACATTTAACCTTCCTTAGTTAATAAATATGGAAGAAAAAAATTATCTGTTTTTGGGAGAGTTTGAACCTAAGTTTCTTCCTTTTAGGAATAGGTTTAATGAGATATTATAAGGATGACAGCCTTCTATCTGCCAGAATAAACAAGATTCTATCTTAAGGAGTAATCGGGGCATAAGTTACAGTCCTATGTAAATAATAAGTAAAGTGAATGAACGAAGTATTGGTCTTGTTATTTATACTTAGAAGATGACAAATGAATAACTAATGAAGCTTGGTTTACTAAGTAGCTACTAGCTTTTGTTTCCACTGAGAGGAAACTGTACCTGAGAAAAAAAGAAGTTAGTTATGACACAGGAACAGGAGGAGTAGCTAGAATGGCCAGAATACCTGTTCAGGTTTCACAGGGCCTGATGAGACATCTGAAGACCTCAAAGCTTTGCAAAAATAATGTTGTAACTGTGCATAACTTGTGCTAGATTTTTGTTTCAAATGCTTTTTGTTCCAAGAGGAAGAACATTTCAAGTTTTTTTAGTAGCTGGATCTGAGTCATTTGAGGTACTCAGGAATTCTCTTTAATAAAAATTCTTCTGAAATGAGACTAGTATTTAGTTTATAGATCACTGTATCCTTTTTTTTTTTTTAGGGCCTCACCTGCGGCATATGGAGGTTCCCAGGCTAGGGGTCTAATTGTAGCTACAGCTGCCAGCCTACACCACAGCCACAGCAACACCGGATCCAAGCCGCATCTGCGACCTACACCACAGCTCACGGCAACACTGGATCCTTAACCCACTGAGTGAGGCCAGGGATCGAAGCTGCAACCTCATGGCTCCTAGTTGGATTTATTTCTGCTGCGCTATGACAGGAATTCCTAGATCACTATTCTTAATACATTTTGTTTTTTTTTTCGGCGTCCTGCGGCTCTTGGAGTTCCTGAGCCAGAGATCAGATCCAAGCCGCACTTGCTACCTAAGCTGCAGCTGCAGTGTATCGCCCACTGGGCCAGGCTGGGGATCAGACCTGCATCCCAGTGCTCCCAAGATGCCGCTGATCCCATTGCACCACAGTGGCAACTCCTTAATGTGGTGTTTTAGAACTTGGATTTTCAAGGAAGGCAGATTTACCCACTTTTTAAGGTTGGTCTAGGTGCCCTAGAAACTTCATAGTGTATAGTTAATTGGTTATAATTCAATTAGATTCCTTTTTTTTTTGCCTTTTTGTCATTTTATGGCCACACCCGCGGCATGTGGAGGTTCCCAGGCTAGGGGTCTAATCGGAGCTGTGGCCACTGGCCTGCGCCGCAGCCACAGCAACGCAGGATCCGAGCCGCGTCTGCAATGTACACTACAGCTCACGGCAACGCTGGATTGTTAACCCGCTGAGCAAGGGCAGGGATCGAACCCGCAACCTCATGGTTCCTAGTCGGATTCATTAACCACTGCGCCACGACGGGAACTCCAGATTCCATTTGTGAAAGAAAGAAGCCATGTTTATTGACAGAATAGGCAATTGAGAGGGATGGGTAGAGGCTATGTTTGCATTTTGAGTGGGTGTGCCTTACTTGATTAAATACGTGGTTTGTGGCCTCAGAAGTCCATTGCTTTCTGAATAGCTAAGAAGCCTTCCATAATATAGTCTGTAATTTGTGACTGATTAAGCAAGTAAGCCTTTTGCTTTTGATTGATTTAAGCTCAGAAAATTTAGTTTGTTGTCTTTAAGACTAGTTTCAAGACCATTGTGAAGGTGACAGTGGTGATTTTTCCTTATGTTTTAAAATAATTTTTGCTTCTGATTGTAGAAATAATACATGTGTACTCTAAGACCCTAAAGGATTGTCATATCCCCTGTGTTGGGGCTTATTTTTTCATGTGATCTGTAAAATCAGTCTGTTGCTTTCTGATATTTTCTAAGTACAGTGAAAAATGCAATTTTGGAGTTCTCGTTGTGGCTTAGCGGAAACGAATCTGATTAGCATCCATGAGGACACAGGTTTGATACCTGGCCTCGCTCAGTGGGTTAAGGATCCGGCGTTGCCGTGAGCTGTGATGTGGGTCGCAGACGTGGCTTGGATCTGGCGTTGCTGTGGCTGTGGCGTAGGCCAGCAGCTACAGCTCTGATTCTACCCCTAGCCTGGGAACCTCCATATGCTGCGGGTGCGGCCCTAAAAAAAGAAAAATGCGGTTTTACTGAGACTATGGGTGTGATCCACCCTTACTCCAAATAATACATATTGAGGTCGGGGAAAATGCTTAACAATTTTTGCAGTTTGGAAAGATTTGGAACTTAAATACAGATAAATACTGACCTGTCAAATGTGATGGTTTTGAATTATTCTAAATAAGCCTCTTACTGCCTAATAGCCCTTCAGCAAACATCTGAGATTTTACTGTTTGCATTGTGCCTGGTAGGTAATAGGAAATCTTAGTTGAAGGAATGAATGGGTGGTAGTCGAAGCCATGGAGTTGGTAGAGGAGGGCATTAAGCAAGAAGAGGAGGCACTGAGGATGTAATATTGAGGAATTACAGTGCTCTTGGGAGAAGACACATGCAGACACACATGCACAGCTGAAGAAGACTGATTGGAGAAGAACGGAAGTGTTGGGAAGTGATAGAGAAAGCCCAAGGAAATGGAGGGTGGTTCATTAAGGAGGAGCAAGCAACGTCTTGGTGCTGAGAAACCAAGGATAGTAATATTAATAGGTACCGTATACTGTGGCCAGCACCTCTGGCTTTTTTACCTATCCGATCTGAACAGGAGCCTGATTTTACCAGTAAGACTGAATTCCAGACCATTTAAATAACTGGCCCTTAGTAAGTTGATAGAGCCTGCTTTGTATTGTTGTGTTCAGGTTTGTCTCTATTATGTCACTGGATTTGGCAATTCAGAACTTGCTGGTAATTTTTGAGGAGTCTAAGTTAGATATCAGGGATGACGATAGAGTTCATGTCTTGAGAGTTGATTACAGAAGCTTATCTTTTCTTGGAAATTTACTGAAATGTACTAGCCTCTTACCACTGTCTACCACACATACTGGAGAAAACAGTTTGGAACTTTATGTCCATTTCACAGACAATGCCACACTCTGAACCTACACTTCCAGAAGTGTCCTCCTCCTTTTTATTTATTTTTTTTTGGCAAGCACATTTTGGAAAGTAGGAAGTCCGCGTTTTTTCTTGCAATCAGGATAAATTCCTGAGGTTTGTTGGTAAGTTTCTCACATCGAATGGACTGAGAAGTGCTTCCAAAGGCTAGCGGTAAAACAAACCTGTTTTTGACATAACATATTCCTACTGTAAACGCACAAAGGCAGACCTCCAAGTATACATGCCCGGGAGCTTTCAGCCAGGGGCAGCCTGTGCACTCTGGGCGGGGACGTCCTGCACAGGTGTTGTTATCATCGCTTGCCGCCCACATCTCTGGAGCACTTTCCAGTCTCTGGATAAGCATCAAGGTATGACAGACAGCTGTGACAGTCGGGAGATTTGAGTACAGGTGCATCTCTGCCCACACTGCGCATCTTCTTCTGAGCTCTCTTCCATCTCTGACACGTTCTGGGCCTGTAACCTGTGCCCTCCACTCTGGCCTTGTAGTTAATGAACAGGAACGGGAAAGGCACCTCGGTTTGCGTCAGTTTCTCTTCTCTGGGAATGCTCCCTGATACCAGGGGTGGGCCCCTGCTGGTCACATCTGTGCACTGTGACCCATTTCTGGGGTCATAACTGCCTGGCACAGAGTAGGCACCTATGCCAGAATGAACCCAACAGTCCTTTCTCATGGGGATTTTAAATTTCAGTGGGGAGAATTTGCCCTTAAGTAGACTAGTACCTGTATTATACTCTTCTTATTTTTGTTTTAGGACTGCACCTACAGCATATGGAAGTTCCTAGGCTAGAGGTCGAATCAGAGCTGCAGCTGCCAGCCTACACCACAGCCACAGTGACTCCAGATCCAAGCCACATCTGTGACCTGTGTCACAGCTTGTGGCTTTATTTTTATTATTTTTTTTTCAGTAAAATTTAAAATGAACAAATGTAGGAGTTCCTGCTGTGGTACAGTGGGATCTGTGGCATTTCTGTGCACCAGGACTTGGGTTTGATCCATGGCCTCACTCAGTGCATTAAATGATCCAGTGTTGGTTTAGCTGTGGTGTAGGTCACAGCTGCAGCTCAGATTTTTTTTTTTAAGGCTGCATCCGTGGTGTATGGAAGTTCCCAGGCTATGGGTTGAATCCAAACTGCAGCTGCCAGCCTATGCTGAGCCTACAGCAACACAGGATCAGAGCCACATCTGTGACCTACACCACAGCCCACAGTAATGCCAGATTGTTAACTTACTGAGCGAGGCCAGGGATCAAACCTGCATCCTCATAGATGCTAGTTGGGTTTGTAACCTGCTGAACCACAACTGAAACTTCTGCAGCTTGATTTGATCCCTGGCCCAGGGATTCCATGTGCTGCAGGTCAGCCAAAAAAAGAAAAACAAACAAATGAAAAGAATGGATGCAGTATTTCTCTAGTAAAGTCAAAGTACTTTACATACTATTTTATGAATATATAGTAATTGGAAAAATACCGTGCTTACAGAACATTAAACCAACATATTAAAATATGAAGAAAATTAATACAGTTGACCTACTCCAATGACCTTATTATTATTATTATTATTATTTTTTTTTGTCTTTTTGCCTTTATCTAGAGGCGCACCTGTGGCATATGAAGGTTCCCAGGCTAGGGGTCTAACAGGAGCTGTAGCTGCCGGCCTTTGCCACAGCCACAGCAATGCGGGATCCGAGCCGCGTCTGCAACCTTCACCACAGCTCACGGCAACGCTGGGTCCTTAACCCACTGAGCAGGGCCAGGGATCGAACCCGCAACCTCATGGTTCTTAGTCAGATTCAACCTCATGGTTCTTAGTCAGATTCCTTAACCACTGAGCCACGAAGGGAACTCTCAGTAAAGGTAATTTTTAAATGCATGGGATCTATAAGAACCAAGTTGAGGGAGTCCCCTGGTGGCTCAGTTGATTAAGGATCTTGCATTGCCACTGCTGTGGTGTGGGTTTGATCTCTGGCCTGGGAACTTCTGCATACCACAGGCACTGCCAAAAACAAAACAAAAACACTGAAAACCCAATTGAGGTTAGCTTTTATACCTTTGGAGAAGGAGGGAAGTAGCAAACTTTCCCAGGGTGAACTCAATAAGAGGGCTGAAGAACTTCTTAAACAAGTCAGATTGTGACACTCTCCCGAGGGCTTCTTATCACTGATAACGAAATACAGTTTCTGTTGGCTTCCAAGGCACCATATATCGTCTGGCTGGCTCCCCGCTTCCTCTCTGACTTTGAATCCTGCCAAGTCCCTGTACTCCAGCCAAGCCGGCCTTTCTGCTCTTCCCTGGACACATCAAACACACCAGCCTCAGAGCTTTCCCCTTGATTCCTTATCTGGAAACTTTTGGTTCTCTTCCCTATTCCATGTAGCTCTTTCCTTACTCCTTACCTCCTTCAGGGAGGCTGTCCCTGCCCACTGTTCTGAAATGCTCTACATGATTGTTTTTCTTCTGGTTATAGGACTTAACAACAGCCTGATAGTTTGTTGTATGTCTAGACTGCCTCTCTCTGGATGGTACTATATTCTAATGCTCAAATCATGCTTAGCCCGTAGTAGAGGCTCAAGTGTTAATGGAATGAATGAATGAATGAATGATTGTTAACTTTAATGTTTTGTTTAATGGAATAAGATATGATCTGAAGCCTATAAGCTAATTTTTAAGTGTTTTTTTTCTTTTTAGTGCCGCACCCGCAGCATATGGAGACTCCCGGGCTAAATTTTTAAGTTTTGATAAGTCGTGTTGAGTATACTTTTACCTCTGTTTTTTATATTAAATATAGTATGGCATTTCATTTGTACTTGCTATTTGGCAAAAACCAATTTCCCCAAATCATGTAATAAACACAAATGAGAAATGAATTGTGGTACATGGTACATGTGCCACTAACCAAACCCATAGTGTAATTTTTAGTGTTTCAGGTTTACTGGTAGATAAAAACAATAGGGAATTACTGAGTGTTCTTACTAGTAGGGGTGACAGCTCATGAGAAGGAGACCGATAATGGTCCCGATGGTCTGAAAATGGCACAGCCATGCTCTAGTATATTTTGTTGTCTTTATTAGCTCTTCCTAAGGGGCCAGTGGTGATTCCTGTCCCACCCTTCCCAGTGGCTTACAGGAGACACTGATTAGTGCTTCAAGGGTAGGGACACCTATCAGCCTTGACTTCTGGGAATGTCCCCCTCTCTCAGCTTGATTCGAAATGCCAAGAAGCCGGGCTAAGACGTGGTCAGAGGTCACTGATTAGACGTGATAGCGGTACCCGTTAGAGACCTCTGCTGTACATGCTAAGGAGTCATATCTTTATTGCCTCGTGTACAAGCTTGGCTCTTATGTAGGCAAAGGAAGCAGGTTATTTCCAGGACCCCAAGTTAATTAGTGTTAGTTCTGGTTTCCTAAAAACAGACGTTTTCTTAGCAGAGGAAACGAAACTCATATATCCATTTATCACAATCCTCGTATAGCTGGTAATATGAACAGCAAAAAGAGCTAATTATATGAATAGCAAAGATGAGCACAAGGATTGAGTTTAAAGTGAAATTCTAATTTTAAGCCACTGATAATTGTAAAAACAGATTCAGTTGTATTATCTCTAAAATACGGAAAGTTTGATTCATAGAAAATCTCAGAAATATGACTAAGAAATGGCAATAAATGGAATATGTGGAGACTTGGATTCTGGCCCCCACTTGAAATTTAACTTTCTTGTGACTGGACAAATTATTTAAGTTCTCCTTAGTTTTTATTTTTTTGGTCTTTTTGCCTTTTCTAGGGCTGCACTCTTGGCATGTGGAGGTTCCCAGGCTAGGGGTCTAATCGGAGCTATAGCCACCGGCCTACGTCACAGCCACAGCCACGCGGGATCCGAGCTACGTCTGCAACCTACACCACAGCTCACGGCAACGCTGGATCCTTAAGCCACTGAGCAAGGCCAGGGATCGAACCCCACAACCTCATGGTTTCTAGTCAGATTCATTAACCACTGAGCCACAACGGGAACTCCAAGTTCTCCTTAGTTTTATCATTAGTCATGTGAAGAAGAAAAGTGAGACAACTTGAGAATCATTTGTAATAGACATGTTTCTCATTTTATGTACTTTTTTCACCCTGCATATTTGTGCATAAATACTTTTAGACAATATCCTTTAAAATATTTTCCTTATTCCCCTCTTTTTTAAAAGTATGGTTGAGTTACAATGTTTCTTCAAGTTCTGTTGTACATCAAAGTGACCCAGTCACACACAGTTCCCTGTGCTATACAGTAGAGCCCCATTGCCTGTCCATTTCCAATTTAACGGTTTGCTTCCAAAAACCCCGAACTGCCTGTCCATCCCACTCCATACCCCTCCTTATTCCCTTTTATCTCAAAAATCATGTTAATCATCTTTGCATCCTTTTTCTCTTAAAAAAAACCTTGCAAAATCCTTGAAGGCTTGAATAAGGATTATCTCTTATTTGTATTGTCAAATACAGGGAACAGTTCTTGACATGTAGTTAGAAATGAAATATTTGTTGAATGAGTGAACAAAATGTGATGTTTATGGTGATTTTGAGCTTCTTGGTAGAAAGGGGACTCTGGGCTCCTAGGAGAGTCTTTGCTGTCTGAAAATTATTTTTTGCAGTTTTAGAAATGTTTAAAAAAATAAAAAGGAGGAATCTACTCTTCTGGGAACATGAAATTAAAGGGAGAAATCAAGGTGTGGGAGATTTCCCGAGGCTAGCAGTACTGAAATAGAAGGCGACCCTGTAGACCACTGTAAACCGTGCCTTCTTTTGGTCGTACTCATATTCCCTCTCAGCTTCCTGGGAAAGCAGAATGTTTTGACTGATTGCTGGACGGTACTTATAAAAGACCGGCAAAGACTAATGTCATTGTTGTTTTTGATCTTTTTTGCTTTTTTAGAGCTGCACTTGCGACATATGGAAGTTCCCAGGCTAGGGGTCAAATTGGAGCTATAGCTGCCAGCCTACACCACAGCAACAACAGATCCGAGTTGAGTCTGTGACCTACACCACAGCTCACGGCAACGCTGGATCCCTGACCCACTAAGCAAGGCCAGGGATCGAACCCACATCTCCATGGATAGTCGGATTCGTTGCTGCTGCACCACAGTGGGAACTCCTGTGTTTGCGTTTTGCTGTGTTAGATATGGCAAAGGCCTGAGCACCTCCATGTAGTTAGGGGTTGAAATGAGTGGGGCTGGGGTAAAGTTTCAGGTAGATTCAGTCCACACAAGTGAGTAAAGTGTCTCAGGATCTCTTGTATGGTTGTTGCAGGCCCTTCCGCTCTAGTATGGCTTTACTTCCTAAGCATTGTAAGCTTGTGACTGATTTCCAGTCACCTTCCTAGTCCATCTCCCCAGCTTCTCCAGCACCTGGTAAACGTCCTGTGCAGGAAACTGGTTCACCTGTCTGGGACTCTTCATATCAACCTGTACAACTCTCATAAACTCCGTTGGTTTTGCTTTCTCTTTGTAGAGTTCTGCCTATGCCAAATCCAACTATGATCTGTCTGTGCTCAAACGCTGCAAATACCATCAGGAGAGAAAGTGACTAGCAATTTCATCTCACTAAGAAAAGACTTTTCCATCTCTGGAATTTTAGTTCATTGTGTCCTCTTTGCATGGAAGATAAATCTTCAGTGTCTTTTAAACTACTTCTTGTTTTGAGTAATCAATATGATTTTATCTAGTTTTTCTGTGAACATAATGGCTTGCCTTCACCTATTAACTCCAACTTGGAAGTAGGCATCTCAGTCTTGGTTTTGTGGGGGTTTTTTGTTTTTGTTTTTTAATGGCTGCACCCGTAGCATATGTTCTTAGGTCAGGAATTGAATCCAAGCTGCAGTTGCAACCTACACCACAGCTGTGGCAACAACACTGAATACACTGCTTTGGGCCAGGGATTGCACCCGTGACTCCACAGTGATCTGAGCTGCTGAAGTTGGATTCTTAACCCACTGCACCATAGCAGGAACTCCTCAGTATTGTTTTTTGACTTTTTTTGTTGCTATAAATGTGATATTTATTTATTTATTTATTTTTTAGGGTCACATCCTTTATAACAGCAATTGCTATGTAAAACTGCGAGAGTCTACTACCAAAGGGAACTTTGGGAGTATATATATAGAGGCCAGCTAACTGTCTCTTCCACAGTGTGGTATGAGGAAAAGCTCTAACTAGGGGGTTTTTGTTTTGTTTTGTTTGCTTTTTAGGGCAACACCTGCAGCATATGGAGGTTCCCATGCTAGGGGTCAAATCGGAGCTACAGCTGCCGGCCTACACCACAGCCACAGCAACATCAGATTGAGCCACATCAGCGTCAACACTACAGCTCACAGCAACACAAGATCCTTAACCCACTGAGTGAGGCCAGGGATCGAACCCACAACCTCATGATTTCCTAGTCGGATTCGTTTCTGCTGTGCCATGGCGGGAACTCCCATATTCTTTTTCTTAGATCATTCCCCATCATGTTCTATATCAAGAGATTGGACACAGTAGGATCTCACTGCCCAACTTTTTTCTTTTTTGGGGGGGGGAGGTCTGTTTTCATGTGCATTAATGAGAACCTGGCAAGAGGTTATAGTAGGCAGTTAGAATCTGATGTCTCTTAATAAAGGGAGATATGTACTTATAATTTTGAACCAGGTGTCCCTTTTCCTGGAGATGGTAAATGATATTCCATATGTATAAAATTGACAACGTTGGGAGCCATTTTTAAAAATTTGCTAAAGCTTTAAAAGGTTGAGGGCTATACTGACTTATAAATGCTTATTCAGTAAATACAGAAAAGAAGAGATTTTAACATAGACTGTGTCTGTTAAATTTCTTTAGGTTGATAGCAACTGACTCTAGCTAAACAAAAAGGTGATTTACTGTAAGAATGATAGGTATACAGGAGAAAAATGAGAGAGTGGGGAGAATTGATGAGCAATTCAGAAAAGGCAAAAAGGCAGGAAATAGCACAATGCTTGGGACCTCTGCAACGAGAATTTATGGACCGTTCCAGTGCCCTTCAGACTGCCTCCCTGTTGCAATTTAAAATCCCCATGAGAAAGGACTGTTGGGTTCATTTTGGCATAGGTGCCTACTCTGTGCCAGGCAGTTATGACCCCAGAAATGGGTCACAGTGCACAGATGTGACCAGCAGGGGCCCAGCCCTGGTATCAGGGAGCATTCCCAGAGAAGAGAAACTGACGCGAACCGAGGTGCCTTTCCCATTCCTGTTCATTAACTACAAGGCCAGAGTGGAGGGCACAGGTTACAGGCCCAGAACGTGTCAGAGATGGAAGAGAGCTCAGAAGAAGATGCGCAGTGTGGGCAGAGATGCACCTGTACTCAAATCTCCCGACTGTCACAGCTGTCTGTCATACCTTGATGCTTATCCAGAGACTGGAAAGTGCTCCAGAGATATGGGCGGCAAGCGATGATAACAACGCCTGTGCAGGACGTCCCCGCCCAGAGTGCACAGGCTGCCCCTGGCTGAAAGCTCCCGGGCATGTATACTTGGAGGTCTGCCTTTGTGCGTTTACAGTAGGAATATGTTATGTCAAAAACAGGTTTGTTTTACCGCTAGCCTTTGGAAGCACTTCTCAGTCCATTCGATGTGAGAAACTTACCAACAAACCTCAGGAATTTATCCTGATTGCAAGAAAAAAATGTGGACTTCCTACTTTCTAAATTTTGCCTGCTGAAAGAAGAGAACACGTACACACAAATACAGAGTTCCCGCTATAGTGCACAGGTTAAGTGTCTGGTGTTGTTTCTGTGGCATTGCGGGTTCAATCCCTGGCCCAGTGCACTGGGGTAGAGCATCTGGTGCAGCTGTGGCTTAGGTTAGATCCTGGCCTAGGAACTCCCATGTTTTGCAGGTACAGCCCCACCCACCCAGAATGAGACCACTTCTTGAAATATATGTGCAGAATGTGGCCTCGCTTGTGTGATGGACATAAAGCTCCAAACTGTTCTCTCTAGTATGTGTGGTAGGCAGTGGTGAGAGGCTAGTACATTTCAGTAAAATTCCAGGAAAAGACCATTTCAGCAGAACTGATTTTAAGGAACAACACAGCAAGCTACTGGAAATGAATAGGGTTCATTTAAAGGAAAACACATAGCAATCCTTTGATTGCTGAAGCATAATGGGGTGGTTCATATTGGACATTGTTGTTTTAATAGTATCCCCAGCTGTCCACCAGGTGGGCAGGTCGTGTGGTGATAAGGCAGTTTCTCTTATCTTACTGTCACATTCAGCCGGAATGGGAATGTGTTTATTTGCTTTTAAAAAAAAAAATCATGCTTATGTAATTTTGTACTTATATGAGAAATGTAATTTTCTGTTTCCCAATAATTACTTCCCCATTATTGCACCATTACCCAATTACTTTGTGTCCTTTCATGGGGTTCCTGAAACCTATGCTCAGAATTATTCCTTCTAAGTCATTTCACACTGGAATCAACCCCTCCCCCCCCTTTTCTTTTCTGAAACTAAAGAGACAGAATGCGGCACACTATCTAGGACTTTCTTTTACTATAAAAGACACTGTTAGAACAATTAAGTCTGAATTAAAGCCTATAGATTAGATATTAGTATTCTAGCAATATCTTGACTTTTATAATTGTTCTGTAGTTATGTGAAAGAATGTCTTTGCTTTTAGATATGTGCACTGAAGTATTAAGAGATAAAGGTACATTGGAGTTCCTGTCGTGGCTCAGCGGAAACAAATCCAACTAGGAACTATGGGGTTGCGGGTTCGCTCCCTGGCCTCAGTCAGTGGGTTAAGGATCTGGCGTTGCCGTGAGCTGTGGTGTAGGTTGCAGACACGGCTGGGATCCCGCGTTGCTGTAGCTGTGGCATAGGCCAGCAGCTGTATCTCCGATTCGACCCCTAGCCTGGGAACCTCCACATGCTACAGGTGCGGCCCTAAAACGACAAAAGGCAAAAAAAAAAAGAGAGATAAAGTTACATTGTAACTGCCACTGACTCACAAATGGCTCATGAGTAAAATTCTCCATCATTCTCTTTCTTTTTCTCTGTACACATGCACACACACACATTTTTTTCCTGAACCAATTGAGATTAGGTTGTATGTTTTAAGTCCCTTCTGTCTTAGTTAAGGCGCTGTAACAAAATGCCATAGAAAGGGTGGTTTAAACAAGAGATACTCATTTCTCACAATTCTGGGAAGTCCAAGATCAAGGTGTTGTCAGGCCCATTTCTTGGTGAGGACCCTCTTCCAGCCTTGCAGGCAGCGAGTTCCTCATAGTGTCTCTTTTTTTTTTGTCTTTTTGCCTTTATGTAGAGCTGCACCCATGGCATATGGAGGTTCCCAGGCTAGGGGGTCTAACAGGAGCTGTAGATGCCGGCCTTCGCCACAGCCACAGCAACGCGGGATCCGAGCCGCGTCTGCAGCCTGCACCACAGCTCACGGCAACGCCGGATCCTTAACCCACTGAGCAAGGCCAGGGATCGAACCCGCAACCTCATGGTTCTTAGTCAGATTCAACCTCATGGTTCTTAGTCAGATTCCTTAACCACTGAGCCACGAAGGGAACTC
>PVHT021183631.1:9818084-9885521 GCA_004024745.2 Catagonus wagneri | reverse complement strand
TGCCGGCCTTCGCCACAGCCACAGCAACGCGGGATCCGAGCCGCGTCTGCAGCCTGCACCACAGCTCACGGCAACGCCGGATCCTTAACCCACTGAGCAAGGCCAGGGATCGAACCCGCAACCTCATGGTTCTTAGTCAGATTCAACCTCATGGTTCTTAGTCAGATTCCTTAACCACTGAGCCACGAAGGGAACTCCCTTCATAGTGTCTCACATGGCCTTTCTTCAGTGGCGATCTCCGCCTTCTCTTCTCATAAGGGCACTAATCACCTCAAGAGGTCCCACTCTCATGACCTAAACCTAATTATCTCACAAAGGCCCAGCTTTCAAATATCTTCACACTGGGAGTTTAGGATTTCAACAAATGAATGGGGGCAGAGACAGAAACACTCAGCCTCTAACGTTCTGCCCAAGGCCCTCCTAAAAGTCAAGTCCTTGCTGCAGACTACATTCATTTCACCCAGCAGCCCCCAGAGCCTTAACTTATTCCAGTATCAACTCTAAAGTTCAGAGTTTCATCTGAATATCTTTGAAGTTGGCTATGAATGAAACTTGAGATACAGTTCATCCTGAAACAGAACTGCTCTCCAGATGTGAATCTTGAAACCATGTCAGTTATGTGCTTCTAAAATACTGTGGTGCAATATGCAGAGGATCAGCATTCTCACTCTAAAAGGGAGAAGTCAGAAGGAAAAAAGGGGTGACAGTTTCCAACCAAGTCCAAACTTTAGCAAGGCCATGAAAACTCTTTTCAAGAATAACCCTCTTTAGTTTGCTTTGCTGGGCCCAGTGTGGTGGGGCCCCTCTCCCCTCACCGCAGATGCTTTGGGCTGCTGCTCTGAGGCGCTTCTTACCTGTTGAATCTGAGGTGATCCCCCCTCGCTCACCCCCAGTTTGAAATTGAGCAGGGAATCATGATGGTCCCTTAATTGCTTTTGGAGTTATCCTTTCTTTGTCTTGAAACTAGCTCACTTTTACAGCCAAATAGCTCTCTGGTCCAGGCTTAGAATCTAAGAATTCCTGATAGCCTCTTTCTGGTGGCACATGGTTTTAAGCATGAGATATTCCACAAAGTTGTTGTGAAATATGCAGCAGTCTCCTGCTCTCTTCTGCCCATCCTCAGAGGCACTGCTTTTTGTTTTAGGAGATTCTTTTGGTGTTTACCTTCATATTTCTAACTAATATGATTATACTACTGCTTCTTAACTTTCTTGTACTGGGCCTTATTTATTGACTTATGACTGTTAGAAGACTGTTTTTAGTCCTGGGGGAAGATTCCTGTTGGAAAGTCTATGACAAAAAGTTTGATGTGACTGGAAGGATAATTGGAGTGTGGGGAAGGTCTTGGTATGAAGAAGACCAGATGGGAAGGAGGATGTTGCAGTGGTCCACTGAAGGAAGAAGCGTTGAAGCAGTCCTTTTTTTAAAAATTGGGAAGTAGCATACATTCATCTGTGCATATGTGCATTGAGTGCATATGTGCATAAAATATTGTTAGGTGTACAACTCTGTGTTTTTTTTTTTTACCTGTGCATGTACTGTATTTCCAGTATCTCTCTCCAAATGTAGAATATTTCCAGCCTCCTTAAAATTCCCTGGTGCCTTACAAGAAGCCCTCGAACTAAGGAATAGAAACTCATTACTGTTCTAGAATTAAGCCAGAAAATAAGGTGGAGCTCAACATGACTCCAGACTTGGGAGACTGGGTAGACTGGATGGTGATGCTGTCACCCGAGTAATACAGGAGGAGGGAGGAGTGAGTTAGGATGGTGAGGTAAGTTCACTTTAAGACTTGTTGAGTTTGGGACCTCTAAGCGGAACTGTATAGGAGGTGGACATATAAATTTGAAATTCTGGGGAAAATTGGGAGATTGAAATATTAGGTTTGTACTCATCAGCACATGAAGTCTGTTTGAGAACTAACAAGTAGATGAGAATTATATAGAGGCTATTGGTACTGTGAGATGACCTGAGGTTATGATGAGAAGCATATGTTGCATTTATTAATTCTATTTTAGTCCAGTGAATAAAATTAGGGACAAAAATTCAGTTTAAACATTAAATGATAAATTAAATCAACAATATGTGTTCTTTGTTAAAAATGAAAAATAAATCAACCTTGGTTCAGAGGGTTACAAATAAAAAGTGTGCTTCTTTCCCCATCCTGCTCACCACTCCGTTTCTTGTATCTCCTTCCCGGTATATTATGTTTATGGTTTATCTTTTGATTATACCTTCCTTTGTTGCTTTGGTTAAGAGTGCCTTTTCAGTTACAGTTGACAGCCTACAAGGCATGTGAACAAATGACTTATTAGTTGGAGATTTTTTTTCTCTTGCCCTTATTCTATAATGTGTTCTATGGTGTGTGCTTGCTTATAGTCTTGACTTTAAAAAAATTTCTTCCTTTGCCTTTTTTTCCTTCCTTTTTTTCATTTTTTGGGAAAAAAAGTACTGCTGTTCAAGCAAATGTATCTTAGTATTCATTGAGGTTTTAAATTTCTCTTGATTAGTAATGCTAACACAATGTTACACCCTTGTCTGCTTAATGTGAAATTTTTAACCTGGAGGGAGTGATATGCTAAAATTTGCCTTGATTGCCTTGTCAGCAGTGCAGTTCTCAAGTTAGAATGACTGAAAGTCAGAGAAAGACTTAGGGTTGCCAAGGGGAAGGGGAGAGAGTGGGGTTGACTGCAGTTTGGGATTGGTAGATGCGAACTATTACATTTAGGACAGGTAAGCAATGAGGTCTCGCTCTATAGTGTAGGGCACTATATCCAATCACTTGTGATAGAACATTATAGAAGATAATATGGGGGAAAGAATGTATAAATATGTACAACTGGGTCACTTTGCTATACAGCAGAAATTGACAGAACATTGTAAATCAACTATAATAATAGTTAAAAAAAGAATGACTGAAAGACCTCTTGTGAGCCCTCTTGCGTGGTGAATTCAGAACATGAAATATGCTATAAGGATTTGTAGCCCTGTTTTGTTTAGAATGAACTTGATCTCCAGTCCAGTTGAGACTAGAAGGTGTCAGATCTGGGTTCTAGAAATGTCCTAATACTAATTGCGTAATCATCATACCTTAACCCCATCTGTGAAAGAGCAAAGAGCATAATGTGCATTTTCATTCATTCAGCAGATACTTGTTGAGCTGCTTGTAAGGTGCCACTTTCTATAATACTAATAGTAATAAAAGGAAACATTATTGAGTACTTAATATTTGCTAGCACTTAGTAAATACTATACTGAGTGCTAGCTGTTCAGTGAACAAAATAAGCCTAGGGCTTTCCCTTATGGGGTATTATACATGTATAAGATGGTGGTACCATTATTTTTATTTGAATCAAGTCAGAGATGAAATTTAGCATCTGTAGTTAAACATCTAGTAATTTTGTTCACTCTGAGTTCTAAGACTTTTCCCCTATCAGAAGTTTGAGTATCAGTTGTTCTGTCCATTCTGACCTTGTGAATGATTAGTGAGCCGTGCTTTGACTGAGGCCATATTGTGAAAGTTACTTCAAAGATCGAATCCACAACCTCATGGTTCCTAGTCAGATTTGTTTCTGCTGCGCCACAACCAGAACTCCAAAATGCATTTAATTTTATTAAATGAGGCTGTGATAGAGTCACACAATATTTAAAAGCAAACTGATGATTCGACTTCCTCCTCCGTAAACCATCCAACCAACTAAATAAATTTACTCGTTCAGGTGTGTCTGAAATAAAGGGGAATATCTTTTTAAGAAGATCCACCCCCAGCATTCCTGACATATAAATCTGCTACACGTTTGTGACTTAGGAGCTCTGAAAATTGCCTTAATTTCTACTGTTGTGTTCAATTGAGAGAAAATGGTTTAAACAATTTCAGAGTTAATAAAGTGAGTTGGGTACTGGTATTAAACACAGTGTTCTTATGGGAAAATAGTTTTAGATATAGCTTTTCTTTTTTTAAAAAAAAAGCTAATCGGAATGTTATTTTCTTGTGTTTTAACTGCTTTTGATTTTGCTTTGCTCAGCTTAATAGCTTGCTTACACATTATTATTGTTAATTTTTAAACAATTTTCTTTCTTCAGATATTGGCTCATTTTTAGCTATTCTGCCCTAAACACATTACATCTTTGCTCTTGCATACAGGTTTAAGCAGTAAAAATTAGACCCAGAGTTCCACCACTGGGGAAGAGATGGATGAAGACCTAAGGCAGTTTTACACATAGTTTTCAGAAGTTCTTTAGGCCATCAAATTGAATCAGTACCAACAGATTTCATGTGTCAAGCCTATCGGAATGTCTTTCCTTTGTCAAACTGCTGATTCCTTTCCAAACTGCTCTGCCTTGCAGCATTCAAGTAGCTTTCCCAAACTAACGTTGCCAGGGATATAGTATTCTAAAATATAGTTAGCTTTTGGGTCAGGTTGCCTCAGAAGCCAAGGATTTTATTCCTTTGGGACTCTTCATAACTCTAGTGCAGGGCTCAGTTGAAAATAAGCTCCTAGTAAATTGCAATTGACCATCCTCACTGCAGTCCGTTGTTTCAAAGTTAAGATTAAAGTTTACATACAGACTTTTTTTTTGGCTGGGTGGGGTGCACTCTCGGCATATGGAGGTTACCAGACTAGGGGTCGAATTGGAGCTACAGCTGCTGGCCTATGCCACAGCCACAGAAATGCCAGATCCAATCCGAGTCTGTGACCTACACCACAGCTCATGGTGACACCGGATCCTTAACCCACTGAGTGAGGCCAGGGATTGAACCCGCAACCTCATGGTTCCTAGTTGGCTTTGTTTCCGCTGTACCACAACAGGAACTCCCCTAACACACAAACTTCTTTAGTGTGATTTTTATGTAAAAAAAGATTTCCGTTAAAATTGACCCGAGAGTAAAAAGCATTCAGCTGTGAGATAATAAGTACAGTAGCTTGGTGTTAGTTTGTTAAAATTTGGTTATCACTCAAGATGAAACTAGGGATAATCTTACAATGTTTAGGACTGGTTACTAGGCCAAGGTGAAGGGTAACAATGATTTCATAACTGTTACCAATCACTCTTAACAGTTTTTCCCCTTGTGTTAGATTTCACTTTCTACTTTCTACAATGCTGGATCACTCTTACATAAGCGTTTTACTTTTGTGAATAATTTATTTGTGTTGACACTGACAACAAAGGCTAGTACAAACCACGTGTTTCCATAGGGGCCTACTGCTAAGAATTATTTGGAATCCTGTGGCTCACTAGCCTTAGGAATACATAGCAGTAAAACATTTACAAATATTTTATCTTATTCTAAAATTGAATTCATTTTTGGTCATTTGAAGCTACTGTACTATTTTCAGGACAGGCTTTTTCTTTTTTGATTTATATTTTTCTTCTTTAAAATAAAATTATGCATTCTCCACAGCATTTTTGGATCTCTTTCATAAAATCAAATGGTAGAAATCAAGTGTTGAGCATTGTTCTTAGTCCTTCTCCCTCTGATTTTCTTTGCTGTTACCTGGTGTGTGTGTGTGTGTGTGTGTGTGTGTGTGTGTGTGTGTGTGTGTGTATCTTAAAACTTATTTCCATTGAAAAAAATTATGCTCTGCTTAGACCTTAGTGGGTGGTATTTGTTTTTGACAGGTACTTAGGGAATTTTAAAGGTATGCAAATCTGTAAAGCCTTAGATTTTAAGTATTTTAAGTCTTTTTCTTGCCGTGACTGAAACGAACATTTTTAACTTCCCTTTTAGATACGTCATGTTACACAAAATGGAGGACTGTATAAAAGACCATTTAACGAAGCTTTTGAAGAAACACCAATGCTGGTCGCCGTGCTTACTTATGTCGGGTATGGTGTACTCACTCTCTTTGGATATCTGCGAGATTTCTTGAGGCACTGGAGAATTGAAAAGTGTCACCATGCAACGGAAAGAGAAGAACAACAGGTAATTGTTAGAGAGTTTTTGATTTTTGTAAATGGAAGCCTTTTTATCTGGATATTTTCACTCTTTTGTTTTTTTTAGAAATTTGGGTATACATTAAAATAAAAATATTCTAAATGCAGTTAAATTAAAACATTCCACAAAGATGGAGTTCCCATTGTGACTCAGTGGTTAACGAACCCGACTAGTATCCATGAGGATGCGGGTTCGACCCCTGGCCTCACGGCGTTGCTGTGAGCTGTGGTATAGGTCACATGTGGCTCAGATCCCACGTTGCTCTGGCTGTGGTATAGGCCGTCAGCAGCAGGTCCTATTGGACCCCTAGCCTGGGAACCTCCATATGCCGTGGGTACGGCCCTAAAAAGACAAAAGATAAATAACTAAATAACTAAATAAATAAAACATTCCACAAAGAAAGCTGAAAACAAGGGTAAAATCCTGGAGAAATCAGAGCATTTAACTTAATTTAATCATCACAAGAATTTATTCTTGGAGTTCCCGTTGTGGCGCAGCGGTTAACAAATCCGACTAGGAACCATGAGGTTGCGGGTTCGGCCCCTGGCCTTGCTAAGTGGGTTAACGATCGGCATTGCCATGAGCTGTGGTGTAGGTCGCAGACGTGGCTCGGATCTTGCGTTACTGTGGCTACGGCGTAGGCCGGTGGCTACAGCTCCGATTAGACCCCTAGCCTGGGAACCTCCACATGCCGCGGGTGTGACCCTAAAATGTCAATAGGCAAAAAAAAAAAAAAAAAAGGAATTTATTCTTATGACTAAGCAAGCTGAAGTTCAGAGGTTAAGTAATGTTTCCTAAGATGCCTAATGTTGGAGCTGGTGTGTAGACACAGGTCTGTGATGAGCCGGAAGCCATGTTCTTTTTGTTCACGATATAACCATATTGTGCTCCAACTTGTGTCTGCGGTTCTCCGGAGAGATGGTGTTCTTTAGAGCTCATGATGTCTTTTCTCATAGACACGTTATACGTACACGTCTGATTCACAGATCACCTCTACTTCCCACAAGCCCTAATGTGACTGAGCTGCTCTGTTTTCATGGAAAACAGTCTTGTTTTCATAATGGTAAATAGAGATGATAAGGGTTGTCTTGGTCCCTCACCTCACTTCACTTTTCTCTGTACACTCATTTGTTCCCCCAGAGTTTTGTACAATATACGTGTATTATCTCCCCTTAAAAAAGTATAGACAGTATTAGAGTGAAAATGCCTGATTTTTGTTTGTTTGTTTGTTTGTTTTTTTGCCTTGTCTAGGGCTGCACCCGTGGCATTTGGAGGTTCCCAGGCTAGGGGTCTAACAGGAGCTGTAGCTGCCGGCCTATGCTAGAGCCACAGCAACGCAGGATCCAAGCCGCGTCTGCAACCTACACCACAGCTCACGGCAACGCCGGATCCTTAACCCACTGAGCAAAGCCAGGGATCGAACCCGCAACCTCATCGTTCCTAGTCGGATTTGTTAACCACTGAGCCATGACGGGAACTCCGAAAATGCTTGATTTTTGAAAAACTAACTTGTTTGTTCTTGACATGTGAAGTATGGAGATGTCCTCCGGCCCAGGGAATGTACTGGATTAGAGCAGAGATTCAGAAGTTAGATCATTTTTGTCCACATACCTGTCCCTTTGCTGGGACGTCTGAGGAAAGAGGCAGATGTGGCGACAGCAAGGTCAGTACTGAGGGGAGCCAGTGAACGCTGGGATTGGATGACAGAGACATGAGAAGAAAGGAGGAGAGAGCACCAGGAAACACGGGAAAGGAAAGGACTCAGCTGCTAGGAAGCCAAAGCCAATCAGTGTATGGATTGAGGATTTTGGAACACAGGATCTGAGGACTGAGGCGTTCTTCTCTCATCTCAGCCGTTCTGCATCCTTCCCAGCCCTGGTACCACAGGTTGACCTCCTCGTTGCCTTGAAATGCCTACAAGTTCATCATGAGAAGGTTTTTTTTGTTGTTGTTGTTTTGTTTTGTTTTGTTGGATACCAGATGCTCCTCATTCAGAACTCGATCCAGTAAGCCAAACTAATTTTCATCATTGAAGACCAGAACAAATTAAAAAATTTCTTTGATTTACCTTTTTTTCTACTCCTGTCTACATCCCAAGTAGAGCTTCTGGTATGGTACATCTACAGTATGTTGATTGATTTCTTTATATCCCTCAGGTACAGCTTACTTACTATAGGTTTTAGCTTGCAATACACTTAAAATGTTACACAGTTTTACAAAGACTTGTGCACAAGTCATTATTTTCCTACTAGACTGAGTTTTGGTGCTTGTGACTGGTGGGAGTTTTATCCCATATTCAAACTAAGAAATTTTTGTCGACAGGGACCTCTCAGTGTTTATACCTGTAGAGACCTAATAATTGACAGGTAGGGGTGGGGGTGGGGGGACTGCTGATGTGTGTAGAATGTTCCTGGCTGAGGGGATAGACACGTCGGCAGAGGCATGAGGAATGTTTGGGAGAGCCCAGAATGTGGATGTATGAGAGACTGTGTTTTGAATGTTTGGTTGGCAGTGAGGCGTCCTGGGCAGTTTTTGAGCAGGGCAGCGACTAGAGCGTTTACACAGCTGGTGCTCTGTCCCAGTGTGATAAACAAACGAATGAACCGATGGGGATGCATCTGAATTACTTTGTGAATGAGTATATTATCTTTGGAACCTGTTTCGTGTTTCCAGAGCGTAAATTGACTAGTTAAGTATCGGGGTGCCGTGTGTATTTTGTGCAAAAGAATTAGAACATAGATTTTCTCCTTAAGTAGTTTCTAATTTTGTCGAGGAAACATACATTTCAAAATTGTGGGCCTTTGCAAAGCACCGTATAGTTAAATAGTGTTTGAATTGTATATAGAATTAGAACAAAGGCATAAACTGAGGGAGTTCCTGCTGTGGCACGGTGGGTGAAGAAGCCCACTGCAGTGGCTCAAGTCAGTGTGGAGGTGCGAGTTTGATTTCTTGGCCAGGCACAGTAGGTTAAGGGATCTTGTGGTACAGGTGTGGCCAAAAAAAAAAAAAAGGTAGATTCTATACTAGAGTTAATCAGGAAATAATTCTTGAAGGAAGTCATAGGAGGAAATACTAGGACACAGGACATTTGCCTCTAGAGTTTGTTTAGAGGAAGACTGTACTAATTTATTCAAATTCATTTCAGTAGGATTTTCACAGTAGCTAACTTTAGCTGTTAAAACAGCTGAATCCTGCCATTTTCTTAGGAAAATTCAGCTTTTAGAAAGAGGAAGGATCATTTAGCCTTATGGCAGATCATGTTTGTTTTCTGATGCTGGATTAAATGTAGCGAGAAGGATAGACCGGTTTTAAAGTGTTAGACTGGAAAGAGGTGAGGGAAGATGCTTGCTTAGAATCATAAAATGCAAATAGTGTCACTACTTCCTCATTTCACTGAGTAGTGTTCATAACCAGCTCCTTATTTTCTTCCTCATTCCATTACAAAAGAGCCCGTTTTAACCGTTTATGCTAGTTCCTTGAACAGACCAGGTACACTCCTGGACACTTGCTGTTCTGCCAGGAAAGCTCTGCTCTGAGACAGACAGTGGATGGTTGCCTTGCTTCCTCTTCTTGATTGTACCCTGGTCGCCCTGGCTAAATTTCAGCAGGATCCAGCATTTTACGTCCTCCTTCCTTTTTGAATTTTGTTTTCTTTAGCACTTTTTACTTTAATACATGCTTTATGTTTTATACATTTGTCTTGTTTAGTGTCCTTTCTTCTGCCAAAGTATGTATTCCACAAGAACAGAGACTATTGTTATCTTTTTGTTTACTGCTATGTAACCGGGGCCTAGAAGAGTGCTTGGCACATGTTAAGACATTCAGTAGATGTTTAAGATGTGAGTGGTGGTAATAATAAAAATGAAAAGTTCTAAGTTTTGAATTGACGTATTCATAGTTTGTGTGTGTGTTTGTGTGTGTGTGTGTGTGTACACATATGCGCATACAAACACACAGGTGCACAGATGACTCAATTTTAGGTCTAGGGAAAAACAAGTCTCTTTAATCTTGAAATCTCATGCTATGCCTTTACTGATGTCATAGAAACAGTAAGGAAGTGGCTTCCTGTCTATAACATTAAAAACAGGAAAGAGCAGTGGACAGTAGGGAGAACTCTTATTTGACCACAGTGCTTGTTTATCTGTTGGGTTTCTGGTTTTTTCTTAGCGGTTTTAGGAAGTTTTTATGTATTCTAGAAGACGTTTTGCAGCGATCCTCCCTGCTCTGTGGCTTGTCTTTCTGCTATGTGTGTGGTGTCGTTTAAAGGACAGAACTTCTTTTGAAATAAGCAGATTTATCCATCTTCTGTTATGAATCATGCTTTTTGTACTTTGTTTAAAGTATTTTGTCCTCTCCCGAGTTCGTGAATGTGCTTTCCTATTTTCGTTGTGTTTTAAACAATAAATAAAACATTGAATCAGATGAAGTCATCAATATTTGACCATTTTTGAACCACTAAAAAAATAATTTCATATGATTCAATCTAATAAAATAAGGTAAAGAAGAAGAGGGCTCTGTCTGGACTTGTATAGATGTGTAAAGAGATGAAATTTAGGTATAAAATATGGTTGATAAGTTAGATATAGATTATGGTAGAAATTACTGATTCTTCTTAAGAAATTGCTTCCCTGAATTATAATAGTACCTGTTTTTACATGAGAGAGATAAACTAGGCTTTGGAAAGTGGGGCCCCGGCTTTTGACTTCTGAAATTCAGGTGAAACCTTCCCTTAGGGATTCTTTTTGGCCGCCTCACTTACCTGCTGTGGCTGAAAGACTGGTCTGAACACATGCCTGGAGCCTCCTCTAATGTGGAGAGGAAGGGTCACTGAACAGAGTCACTAAAAGTAGTAGAACCCTTTTCTCCCCTAGTAACTCTGGAAACATATGGATAAATTGAATTATTTCTTACTCCCAATAAAAAAATCCTGATAGAGGGAGTCCCCTGGTTGGCTCAGCAGGTTAAGGATCCAGCATTGTCACTGCTGTGGCGCAAGTTTGATCCCTGGCTCAGGAACTTCTGCATGCTGTGGGTGCAGCCAAAAAAAATGCAAAAATGGAAACAACAAAAAAACTTCTAATAGATAATTTTGGAGGTTAATATTTGCTTTTGTTTTTATTGAGGTAAATTTTGTATAACTATTTAAATTTATTTAACCATTTTAAAGCATACAATTCAGTGACATTTACTGCATTTAGAATGTCTTGGGAGTTCCCATTGTGGCTCAGTGGTAACAAACTCGACTAGTATCCATGAGGATGCAGGTTCGATCCTTGGCCTCGCTCAGTGGGTTGAGGATCCAGTGTTGCCATGAGTGGTAGTGTAGGTTGCATATGAGGCTCAGATCCGGCATGGCTGTGGTTGTGGCTGTGACATAGGCCAGCAGCTGCAGCTTCGATTTGACCCCTAGCCTGGGAACCTCTATATGCCAAGGGTGCGGCCCTAAAAAGACAAAAAAAATATAAAAAGTATGTTGTGCAACCACCCCCTCTGTATATATTTTATTTATCTTTTCAGCTTTTGTTGACACTTGGATTGTTACCACCCTTTGGCTGTTGTGACAGGTGCTGCTATGACCATTCTTGTAAAAGTACTTGTTTAAATATGTTTTCTGTTCTTTGGGGTATATATCTAGAAATGCCATTACTGGATCTTATGGAAGTTCTAAATTTACTGTTCTGAGAAACCAAACTATTCTTCACTGCTGCTGCAACCATTTTATGTTCCCGCCAGCAGAGAATAAAGGTTTTTCTAAAGATCTAAGAGTTGTGTTTTTTACATTTAAGACTGTGAGTCATTTTGAGTTAATTTTTATATATGATGTAAGGTTTAGATCAAAGTTCTTTTTTTTTTTTTTTTTTTGCTTGTTGATGTCCAGTTGCTTTAGTGGGAATGCTGGTTTTTACTTAAGTTTTTTTTTTTTTGCTTTTTAGGGGCGCGCTTGTGGCATGTGGAGGTTCCCAGGCTAGGGCTTGAATCAGAGCTGTAGCCGCCGGCCTATGCGACAGCCACAGCAATGCAGGATCTGAGCCGCATCTGCAACCTACACCATAGCTCATGGCAACACTGGATCCTTAACCCACTGAGCGAGGCCAGGGATTGAACCTGCATCCTCTTGGAGTCTAATTGGATTCATTTCTGCTGAGCCAGGATGGGAACTCCCTTGGGTTTTTATGGGGTTTTTTTTTTTTTCTTTTTCGGCTGTGCCCGCAGCATGCGGAAGTTCCTGGGCCAGGGATCAAATCCTGGCCACAGCAGCACCCCCAATTGCTACAGTGACAATTCTGGATCCTTAAACAGCTGAGCCACCAGGGAGCTAAATAATGTTGTTTTTTAAAATAAGTATGCCAGAGTTCCCATCGTGGCTCAGTGGTTAACGAATCCGACTAGGAACCATGAGGTTGCGGTTTCGATCCCTGGCCTCGCTCAGTGGGTTAAGGATCCAGCATTGCTGTGAGCTGTGGTGTAGGTCATGGACGTGGCTCAGATCCTGCGTTGCTGTGGCTCTGGTGTAGGCCTCTGGCTGCAGCTCTAATTAGACCTGTAGCCTGGGAACCTCCATATGCTGTGGGTGCGGCCATAGAAAAGACAAAAAGGCAAATAAAATAAAATAAAAATAAATAAGTATCTGTGACGATCTAAATACTATATTGTCATTTTGTAGATGTTTATTCCACCCCATTTTTCTTTACTTGACTAGGTTTTTAATAGAAGAAGAAAGCTATTTCATGGTTCTGATTTGTTCATTAGAGGCTGTTTACTGACTGCTAGTTACTTCTCCCATTTTTCTTTCCATGCACCAGGCACAGTAGGTCAGAGGTAGAACTTTAAATCATTTTTATGTTGAGAAGACGCTGAAACATTCCTGAGCATGTTTTTCAGGCTTTTCATTAGAATGTCAAAGCAGTGATCGTGTTCCTCAAACGTTCACTTTTGAGAGAAGTTTTATTCTTTGATATTGTGAAATTTGTGTCCTAGACTCTAAAATAAGTAAAAGTTATTACTTATTGGAACTAGTCTTGAGAATTCTTTTTTTGGGGGGTCTCTTTTTTTTTTAGGGCCACACCCACGGCATATGGAAGTTCCCAGGCTGGGGTCGAATCGGAGCTGCCCCCACCAGCCTACACCACCGCCATGGCAACGCCAGATCCTTAACCCACTAAGCAGGGCTAGGCATTGAACCTGCATCCTCATGGATACTAGTCGAGTTCATTACCGCTGAGGCACAATGGGAACTCATAGTCTTGAGAACTCTTACTGGAATTAGAAGTAAGGCCTAGTTTGGAACAATGCTAGAGTCTCAGTATCAGCTGTATCACTGGGTTCTAGTGTGAATTGGACAAATTTTATTCTTCTAATCTACAAAATACAGATAATAACCTATGAAATACTTATTTCTCAGAAATAATCTCAGTGAATGTACTGTTGAAATAGTCACGTTTCAGTGGCGTTAACCAATGTCACTGTAGGTTATTCAAGCATACAGGGAATTAAGCATTTATACATTGTGGAGGGGCTGCAGCTGCGAAGTTGGGGCTTCCCTCCTACAACTAAGCAGCCACCTCAAATGAGGAAAGTGGCCCTGCCATGAGTATTGCCAGTGCTGCCATCACAACCACTGCACGGCCACAGAGCTGGTGTGTAGCTGTGCAACGTGGAATGTAGTTGGTGTTGCCATTGTGACGGTCTGCTAGAGCTTGCCTCCTGCCCTGGCACAAAAAGTGGCCTCTGCCTTCCAAATCTTGTGTGTGCTTCTCACTGGTAGACTCTGCATCACATCCACAACCCTGTCACAAGAGCATCTAGGAAATAAAAAGTTTAGCCTTCAGGCTCCCGTGTGTGTGTGTGTGTGTGTGTGTGTATTTCCACACATGCTGGCTGCAGGAAGACCATTGTTAAAGGGTGGGAAGGCCAGTAGCCCAGTGGCCTTAGAGTACTTTGAATGCTGTCAAGAGCATTTGAGATCGATCTGGTAGCAGCACAGAATGGGAGGCAATGTGGCGTTGGGATTAGGAGCATAGACTTTGGAATTAAAAGACCTGGGTCAATTCCCTGCACTGTAACTGGGAAAGCCATTTTGCCTCTCTGAGAATGCGAGTAATAATTCTGTCAGAGGGTTCAGGGATATTTGAGAGAAAATATATATAAAGCTCTTGGCAAGATATAAGTACTTAGTAAGTGGGAATTCTTTTTTCCGTTGCTGTGATTATTCATCATCTTCATCATCTTCCTGTAAAAGTATTAGTTATCTGTATTGCTCCAAATTGTCTTAACAAACATGAACAATTGTTATAAAGTCAACTTTCTTTTTTTCAGGGCTGTACCTGTGGCATATGGAAGTTCTCAGGCTAGGGGTTGAATTGGAACTGCAGCTGCTGGCCTACACCACAGTCACAGCAACTTGGGATCCAAGCCTTGTCTGCAGCCTGCACTACAGCTCATGACAACACCAGATCCTTAGCCCACTGAGCAAGGCCGGGGATCGAACCTGTGTTCTCATGGATGCTAGTCAGATTCATTGCCACTGAGCCATGATGGGAACCCCCTAAAGTCAACTTCTGAAAGTGGTGGCACCCAGCCTTTTCTGCTGTAGTTTTCTTTTATAGCTTTCAGAACTTATTTATGTGCAGAAGGTAAATGTGGTACATGGATGTGTAAACAGAATAATACTTGTGTTACTGAATCACGTCCGTTGGCCTGCCATGAAGCAAGCCAGATGCCGCAACCCTGGGATTTACGGGGGTAGTTTATTCACAAGGCAGCCAGGCAAGGAGCCAGGAGAACAAGTCTCAGGTGCACCTCCCCAAAGGCAAGGGGGTTGGGGTGTTTATGGGATCAGCACAGGGGTGGGCCTAGGTGACTGGAGACAGGGAAAAGTGAGGGAATCCTTGTTCTGCCCAGGCACCTTTGGTTACCTGCTTCTGCATATTCAAAGTGGACTCCCTTAGCTTGATCTGAGGGTGGAGTTGCCTGGCCCCTGGTGTCCCAAGGCCATTCACTCAACGTGTGTGCAGGCCCAGTTTAGGGTCGGTGGTCCCAAGCAGCCCGGCTAGCTCCTGGGTGGGAGCCAGCTCCATGTTTCTTTAAAATAACTGAAGCTGGGAAGGCATGCAACTAAAAAAAGAGAAGAAAGAAAAAAATTGAGGCAAACTTAATCAGTTTGAGGCACTTTGCCAGAAAAGGGGTTTTAACAAGCTGTTCCATAAGACAGGTTCAAGAATTTCTATTATCAGCTTCTGTTAACTCTGTGGGGTGTGGTTTCACTTGTCAGGATCATTCTCTGTTTTTCTGAAAGTTCACAATTCCATATCTATAATCAAAACCCTAAAATACCTGAAAACCAAAAAAGTTTTTAACACGCTTAGGGGGACAGTCTGACCTGAACAGACGTGCTGCTCTTTGCAGTTCTCATTTAGCCGACTTGGCATGAACAGTCATAATTTGCCCGCAGATAAAGTGTTGAATTTTGGGCGCTGCACATCCCACTGGTTATAATAGTATGTTACCTTCTGACCTTAGGGCCTGCCTGGACACTAGTCAACGTGGTGCCTTTTTATTTTCAACAATCATATAGAATGTTTTCTATAAGACTCATCTTAAATAGGCTTAAGCAAAAAAATGGTATTTATTGGCTAATTATTGAGAGGACCCCAGATGACTTTTGGTAAAGTCTTCCCTGATTCCCTGACAAATCCATGAATTTCAATTTTTCCTTTGAGACTAGTGGTAGAAGTCACTTAACTTGAGAGTACTTCAAGCCCACCAATCCACAGTGGTCTCAGCTAGGTCTTGTTCTCTGCTTATGCGGGATTTGTATGTGTATGTGGGATTTGTAAAGCTCTTCAGAAGTGTCCATTAGGAGGGCATCCATAAGCCTGTTTGAACTTGACTCTGTCATTGCCACTCACCAACCAGTTAAGCTCTCTCTAGGCGAGCATCCCTCCACAGTACTTGTTACATTGTGCTGTGACTGTGTGCCTTTCCAGTGCATTAAGAGATTCTTGGGAGTGTAGAGGTGTCTTACTCATTTTTATCCCCCCATGCCTAGATTAGTGCCTGGAAAGCACTGCTCAGAAAATATTTATTCTGTGACTGAGCAAATGAATATTAGGTTGGTTCTGAATAAAGTCATTTCACAGTGACTAAACTGAGGAGTAAGAAGAGGGGGTGTCAGTTGAGGGGTGGGGGTGGTGAGAGTAGGAATAGTGGGGGTGTCATTGTTTACAGAGAGAACTGTCCTATTCCTTAATGTACCCCAAGTCTAACAATGAATTCAGTATCTATTGAGTGTCCAATAAAAGGTATTTGAAAGAATGAGTGTAGAGATAAGTTCTCTAGTTTAACCCTAGTCCTAGAATGTTTAAAATATAGGAGATGTTTTTGGGAACAGACACTCCTGTCGCCCAGAATTGGAACGTCAAATAGTGATCTCCTTCCATCCCCTTTCATACTTCATTGCAAGGTTGCAGGGAGTTTGGTTAGCTTCCCTTCAGATCTCCACCTGCCAACTGCAGTCAAAGCTGCTACCCTGGCCACGAGTTCTTCTCTTCTACCAGTGTTCCACTGCTTTTGGTCTCTGGCATCCCTCACTGTGACAGCTTCTTCACTGTGCAAGTCTGTTCCCATCTCAGGGACTTAGTGCTTTTCTCAGTATTAGGAGAGGTGGCACTTTCTGAGATCTGTTTAGGAAATCAGAGCCCATCCCTGCCCTTCCAACCTCAGACAGCTGTGTCACAGCTTATCCAAAGCTCCCCTCATTCTAGCCTATAGCCCTTTTCTTTTTGGGGTTAAATAACCCTGGTAGATATGACTAGACTTCCTTAACAGTAAAAGCAAAAATATTGCTTTTTATTGCTAATAAAAACTCGTCCATGATAGAGTATTTCTCTCTTCTTTGAATTAGTACGTTAATATTGATATGCAGTGTTTATGCTTTTTTTTTTTTTTTTTTTGCTGTTTTAGGGCCGCACTTGTGGCATGTGGAGTTCCCATGCTAGGGGTCCAATCAGAGCTGCAGCTTCCAGCCTGCGCCACAGCCACAGCAATGCAGGATCCGACCCGCATCTGTAACCTACACTACAGCTCACGTCAATGCCAGATTCTTAACCCACTGAGCGAGGCAAGGGATCGAACCCACAACCTCATGGTTCCTAGCTGTATTCATTTCCGCTGCGCCGTGATGGGAACTCCATGCAGTATATAGAAAGTTTAAAAAAATGAGATCAAGATGAATTAGTACTGGAGTTTCTAGTGTGGCACAGTGGCTCAGGTCACTGTGGAGGCACACGTTTAATCCCTGTGTCAGTGCAGTGGGTTAAAAGATCTGACCTTGCCACAGCTGTGGCATAGGTCTCAGCTAAGGCTCAGATTCAGTCCCTTAACCTGGGGAATTTCCAACTGCCATGGGTGTGACCATAAAATTAAAAAAAAAAAAAAGTACTGTTTACCCTATTTGGTGTGAGTTACAAAGGACTGGAGACTACTTTTTGGGGTTTTTTTTCCTTTGTGAAATAAATGCATGGTGCATAATAGTTAAAAAGAGGAGTTCCTGTCGTGGCTCAGCGGAAACGAATCCGACGAGGAACCATGAGGTTGCAGGTTCGATCCCTGTCCTCACTCAGTGGGTTAGGGATCTGGCGGTGCCTGGAGCTGTGATGTTGGTTGTAGACATGGCTCAGATCCCGCATTGCTATGGCTGTGGCGTAGGTCGGCAGCTGTAACTCTGACTAGACCCCTAGCCTGGGAACCTCCACATGCCGTGGGTGCAGCACTAAAACCACAAAAAGGCAAAAATAATAATAATAATAATAATAAAGGAAAGTCCTTATTTAGAATTTGGATGTCTCTGTTCCAGTATGTTGGGAGAGGAGACTGTCAAAAGTGACATGGTATTTAAGTAATAAATTTCCATTGTAGCAGATATTATTTATGGATATTTTCTCTTAAGGAAATGTAAATGTTAGAACCAGTTGTGAGAGAGATGGTATCAGGTACCACAGATTCCTCAATCCTTTCTGACTCTGCCCGGCTTTCTGACACGCCTTAGCTTAAGGAGATTTTATCTTAGTTAGGCTTACTTAGTAGGCACCTTAGAGCCTAGTGTCAAAAGGTTGTTAATTTTAAAGTTTTATGTAGAGTCTTCTTTAGCAACGGAAATCTTTTACAGAATAAGACTGAAAAACTTTTGATGTTTTTGATTAGCTTATTTAACAGATTAATTTTGATTGGCACCAAGCCCAGATCTGGGAGCTAGAAGCTCTGTGATTTGCTGACTATTGTAAAACTGTAGTTCAGTTTTTTTTATTTGGTTTGCCTTTTACCTTCAAGTAGATCTCATGTGGTATGGCCACGTGTGTTCTGAGCGGTAGTCCTGCCACGTGGGACATAATAACATTATGCATTAATTGTAGCTACACTGTGACTTTATTTTTTACACAATTTCAGGGAGGAAAAGAGTTTTCAATCCCTGATCATGAAAATTCATTTTGAGATTTTTTTTTCTTCTTTAACTTCCACCCAAGGAGAGAAAAACCTGAGGTAGGTGTCTTTCTAAAACCTACCTTTTAGTGTTTCTTATTTATAATTTTTTTTTAGATTTGTTTCTTTTTTTTGGGGGGGGGGGGTTGGGGGCAGGCCATGCCCTCAGCATTTGGAAAGTCCCGAGCCAGAGACCAAACCTGAGCCATAGCAGTGACAACACTGAGTCCTTAACCTCTGGGCCCCCAGGGAACTCCATATTCACCTTCTTTTTTTTTTTTTTTTTTTTTTTTTAACAGCTGGACCTGTGGCATGTGGAAGTTCTTGGGCCAGGGATCAAATTGGAGCTGTAGCTGCCGCCTGTACCACAGCCACAGCAACACTGGATCCAAACCACATCTGCAACCTGTACCACAGCTCATGGCAACATCTGATCCTTAACCCACTGAGCGAGGCCAGGGATTGAACCTGCAACCTCACAGAGACAGTGTTGGGGTCCTTAACCTGCTGAGCCAGAACAGAGCTCCCTTGTTTCTTTTTGATCCTTGACAATATGCAGATGATGGAATTTTAATTTTGGAATTATTTTTCTAGGTTGAAACTGGAATTATAGGGGGTTTTATGGCATTTCACCTAATATATTACTGGTGGGGATGGAGAGAGAAGAATGTGTTTTTAAAGTTATTAGGAAGGAAAACTATTTAATGACAATCATACATCTAGGTTTTATTTATTTATTTTTTTATGAAACCTACATTATTAAGTTTGGCTCCACTTTGCTGCAGATAGTTACTTGTAACCACCTTTTTTTTTTTGTCTTTTTAGGGCTATACCCGCAGTATATGGAGGTTCCCAGGCTAGGGGTTGAATCACAGCTGTAACCACTGGTCTATACCACAGCCACAGCAACATCAGGTGCAAGCTGTGTCTGTGACCTACACCACAGCTCACAGCAACGCCAGATCCTTAACCCACTGAGCAAGGCCAGGGATTGAACCTGCGTCCTCATGGATGCTAATCAGATTCCTTTCCGCTGAGCCATGGTGGGAACTCCTACTTGTAACCATTTATTATAGCTCAGCCATCAAAGCTAAGTGATTTCTACCTGATTAAGGGTTGTTTTAATCATGAAGAATTGCTTTATCTGTATAATTGATCTCTATTCTTGGAATGTGAAAAGGGAAGTTGTAAAACTTTTCCAAGTAACTCAGTAAAATTTATAGCATTTCCCCATTTGTCGGCAGGACTTTGTGTCATTGTATCAGGATTTCGAAAACTTCTATACAAGGAACCTCTATATGAGGATCCGAGACAACTGGAATAGACCCATCTGCAGTGTGCCTGGAGCCAGGGTGGACATCATGGAGAGACAGTCTCATGATTACAACTGGTCGTTCAAGTGAGTCTCCGGAAAATCTTTCCCTCTTTTCCTTCCTTCCTTCTTTTCTTTTTGCATTTTAGGGTAATACCCGTGGCATATGGAGGTTCTCAGGCTAAGAGTCAAATCAGCGCTGCACCTGCCGGCCTACACCACAGCCACAGCAACGCCAGATCCAAGCCTCGTCTGTGCCCTACACCACAGGTCGTGGCAACACCCACTGAATAAGGCCAGGGATTGGACCTGTATTTTCATGGAACTAGCTGGGTTCGTTACCACTGAGCCATGATGGGAACTCTGGGAAATTATTTCTTGACAACAATACAAGGATTTCTTCAGAAAATGTTTTATTGCAGTTTGAGTATTCTATCAAAATAGGAGTTAGAAGCCTAGAGTACAAGACAGAATGATTAGTTTCCTTGCATATTCATTTTTATTGAGATTTTTTTAATGTATTTTTCTATTACATTTGTTATTGTGTTGGATTATAGTTGAAAACAAAATTTGACTTACTAAAAAACACACACAAAGAAAAACTGTTATGCCATTTATAGAATTAAATCTGAATTTATTTCTGGATATTTTGATTTTTCAAGTGATTCAAGGTTATATAGAATCTTTTTACTTAAATGATTTGAATTGTTTAGAAAACATTCTATATTTATAAAATTTTATTTTGTTTATATTGTACAAGTATTACGTGGTTATATGGTCATCGTTAATATTACTATTAATTATTATATATGCATAATAAAATATAATATTTTATTATTATTTTGGCCGTACTCATGGCATGTGGAACTTCCTGGACCAGGGATCAAACCAGTGACTTGAGTTGCTGTAGTGCCAACGCTGGATCCTTAACATGCTGCACCACAGGGAAACTCTGGTCACTATTTTTTTATTTTGTTTGTTTTGTCTTTTAAGGGCTATATCCGCAGCATATGGAGGTTCCCAGGCTAGGGGTCCAATCAAAGCTGTAGCCGCTGGCCTACACCACAGCCACAGCAACACGGGATCCAAGCCATGTCTGCGACCTACACCACAGCTTATGGCAGTGCTGGATCCTGAACCCACTGATAGAGGCTAGGGATCGAACCTGTGTCCTCATGGATGCTAGTCGGGTTTGTTAACCACTGAGCCATGACGGGAGCTCCTGATACTTTTTTTAAAAGATTTCTATAATTTTTAAAAATTAAATTTTTTATTTTTTAAAGTTTTATTGAAGTATAGTTGATTTACAATGTTGTGATAATTTTTGCAGTACAACAAAGTGATTCAGTTCCACATACACACACATCCATTCTTTTTCAGATTCTTTTCCCATATAGATTATCACCTGACTGATATTCTTATCTATAGTGTATGAGTATGTCCTGGCCTACACTGGGTATGGTCAGTTTTTAAGCATCTCTGTTGATAAGTAAAGAGTGGTATTTTGTTTTAACTTCCATCTTCCTAATCGGTAGTGAGTTTAGTAGTGAGTTTGAGATGCATTTCATCTAGATCATATTCTCTTTACTGCCTATAGATGGTGTTTCCTTTTGTATTTATCAGTAAGTTTATTATCACTTTAAGTATTTGATTTGCTCTTGAGTTTCATGCACTTTTATGCTATTGAAATATAGGTACACCGGGAATATAATTAAAGATGTTATAAACATGGGTTCCTACAATTATCTTGGATTTGCACGAAATACTGGAGCATGTCAAGAGGCAGCTGCCAAAGTCCTGGAGGAGTATGGAGTTGGAGTGTGCAGCACTCGGCAGGAAATTGGTAAGGATCGGCTCTGTTTGGCCAGCTGAGGGTCTTAACTTTTTACTAAGGAAAGAATAATACTGATGGAGAGCTAGACTATTAAGCATCAAAATACATTGCCTTATAGTTCAGATCAGGTAACGAATACTTTATTTTTCTGAAATGATGTACAATTTTAATGCTTCCATTGCTTTTTGAGGTATATTTCGTTTTTCCATTGTTATACAGGCAGAATATCTCTAGAAAAGTTCCATTAAGTATTTGTTCAGTTATAACTTTAAAGTTGACTTTATAGGCTTGTGCACTTGATAATTGTTAAGAGTACTGAACCCAATCCTTGAGTACTTGGGTTTGATACCTGACCTTGGTCAGTGGATTGAGGATCTGGCATTGTTGTGGCTGTGGTGTGTAGGCTGGCAGCTCCAGCTCCAGTTCAACCCCTAGCGTGGGAACTTCCATATGCTGCAGGTGCAGCCCTTAAAAAAAGGGAAAAAAGACTAGTACTGCGCATAGGCATATGAGGGTTAACCTGCGTCCATCCTGGTAAATTGGGGCTAATAAGAATCCCTACCTCATAAGACTGTTTCAAGAGTTAAATAAGCTCATTGATGTAAAGTGCTTGTAAAATTACAAACAATAAATGTTAACTGTTATTATTATTACAAGCCTATAAAATGTAAAAGTGAACAGATTTATACAAAGATTTAATTTATTTAAGTTCAAAGGAAGTTTGCGATTTTTCTGTGTTGGTCCAGAGAACTGATAACTGTAGAAGTTATAAGACAATTTTTATTACTGTGAACCACCCAAAACTTAGTGGATTAAAACAACAATTCGTTATTATTTCTCATGGATGTAGAGAATGGCAAGGGTCTTTCTCACTCAGGGTCCCCAGTAATGTGGCTAGGGGAGCGTTGTGCAGGGACAGTACAGAGTAATCATATACTACATCCTTATGGCACTTCCTATTTTATAAATTGCTTGAACATTTTATCCTTTTTGATCTTCACAACAATGTCATGAGGTAGATGGAATAAATATTATTATTGGTATTTAATAGATAAGAAAGTGAGGAATTAAATAACTTCCTTTAGCTCTAAGGACATATAACATCAAAGTTCAGTAGTCTTCTTTCTCAGCGTTTTTTCTCTCTGCATGTAACCAGGATCAGTGTTGTTTGGTCCTTAAGTTTTGAGTACTGGTGTAAAAATCACAGTGCAAAGTGAAGGAGGGTGTTTTTTAACTTACCTTTTGCTACGTAACAAGTCATTCCAAAATTTAGTGGCTTAAAACAGAAATATTTATTTGCTCGAGATTCTGTAGTTTGGGGAGGGTTTGACATTTGTCTCAACTCCATGTGGGGTTGGGTGGGACTTCATGACTGAGGATAGATCATCCGAGACAGTGTCACTTACACATCTGGCATCTCAGATGGGCAGTGACTGCCCCTTCCTTCCGCAGTCTCTTATCCTCCAGAGCCCCTACCTGCCTACACGGTGTCTCTGTACAAAAAGCTAGTTAGGTTGTTTCACATGGCAGCTGACTTCAAATGTATAAAAAGCAGTTGCTGCCAGGCCACTTAGGGCCTGGACTTGGAAGTGGCAGGTGTGAACAGGAATGGGAGAAATTGTTGGCAACTCTTTTTACAGAAATTCCACTGCAGGTGTTACATGTGAGTTTATTCAACTGTTATGCTCTTGATGAGCCACTACTCTTTATAGTACTGATTTCTCTATAGACCTTAGTCCGAAAAGGTTCTAATACATAGACTATGATTTCTTTTTATAAAGCAGTGGGTAATTCTTAAATTTGGGGTTTAGTGGTATTGACTTCACTAACTTCTTCCCATAGGAAACCTGGACAAGCATGAAGAACTAGAGAAGCTTGTGGCAAGCTTCTTGGGAGTAGAAGCTGCTATGGCATATGGCATGGGGTTTGCAACAAATTCAATGAACATTCCTGCTCTTGTTAGCAAAGTAAGATTTTATCATTTATGAAAGCTCTCTCTTATGTATCTTCTTTTGTTTTGTAAAGCATTCAGGCAAGCCAGAAGCTATTATAAACTTTAAACATAGTTTACCCAAAGATACTTTTGTCATAAAATTTTGGGTAAATGTGTCCCATGGAGACTTATATCAGTCAAAGCTTTCTTTTTAAGAACTCATTGTATTTTCTCCTTCCATTAGATGAGTCTTGCCTTCTTCATTTCATACACTTTTGAAGGGATTCTCATAAATAAAATCTCATAAAAGACTAAAATTATGGAAGAAAGGATGTTTAGTTTGGAAACTATCAGGTGTTTTTTTTCCAGTAGAAAAATATGGAAATATATAAGTCCTTAATACTTGTTCTTACTGTAATGCACACTGTTCAGAGGTATATGGACAAATTATGTGTATAAGTGTATGGTATAGGTAATAATATAGATTAAAAGTAATAATGTGAATTAATAAGTTAAAAAATATATATGTATGGATGTATTTTATTTTCTCTTGGTAAAGTTTATGAGGGGGCAGTAGAAGAGACGAGAGAGAAATGTAAATTACATTTTAGCAGATTGGTGCTGTCAGCTTGAAAGCTCCCTTAAGGCTTTGCACATCTCATTTTAACTTTGATATCTACACATGGTATATTGAAGAATCAGTGTATTCATGAGCAGAAGACCTGAGATTTTTTTAGTTGGTTTTACTGTGTTACTATGAGCATGTCACTACCTTTCTGAGCCTCATTTTCTTTTGTAAAATGAAGTACTTGGGCTAGGTTAACTTTAAAGCCTTTTTCAGTTACAAAAGTTTATAGTTCCTCAGGGAATAGAAGGGACAAATAGAAAACAAAAAGCAAGAGAAGAGATTGAAACACAGTGATATTGATTTAAATGTAATTGGTTTATATATTTCAATTAGAAGACAGAGATTGTCAGGTTAAGTAAAATTAAGTAGGCTTCACCAGAAACCTACTCAGAATATAAAGACATAGGTTAAAAATTAAAAGGATGGGGCACGTCAGAGCATGCAGAAAATAATCAAATGCTGGAATAACTACATTAAAATAAAGATTTCTTTGGTTTTTTTTTTTTTTTTTGGTTTTTAAGGGCCGCACCCACAGCATATGGAGGTTCCCAGGCTAGGGGTCTAATCGGAGCTGTAGCCGCCAGCCTATGCCACAGCCACAGCCACAGCAACGCCAGATCCGAGCTGTGTCTGCGATCTACACCACAGCTCATGGCAACACCAGGTCATTAACCCACTGAGCAAGGCCAGGGATTGAACCCACAACCTCATAGTTCCTAGTCGGATTTGTTAACCACTGTGCCACTACGGGAACTCCAACAAAGATTTCTTTTAGCTTTGCCACATCGATAGCTTTGCTATTGTTTAAGCTTTCTTTAATAAGGTTTAATTATTAATGATTTCATTGTTTTGTAGTTTATGAAACTAAATTTTTCCTCCCCAGTTTCCTACCTTCCTGTTCTTGTGATTTTGCAGGGTTGCCTGATTCTGAGTGATGAACTGAACCATGCATCACTGGTTCTAGGAGCCAGACTGTCAGGAGCAACCATTCGAATCTTCAAACACAACAGTGAGTTTGTTGTGTAATTCACTGCTGGTCTTGGTGTTTTAATATTCTTTGTGTTAGTGGCAGTGGTAACATTAGTTAAATTAATAATAGAAAATATCAATGAAGCTGAAGTAGTAACATTTAAAATGTTGTCTAGTCTTTTATTTATTTATTTTTATTTTTTTGTTCTTTTGGCTGCACCTGTGGCATATGGAAGTTCCCAGGCTAGCGGTCAAATCAGAGCTGCAGCTGCTGGCCTATGCCAGAACCACAGCAATGCGGCATCTGAAGACTGAAGAAAACCTTTTGGTACTTAACAGTTTGATAAAATATTGTTCTTTTTTTACTTTGAATTTTTTCATCTTGTTTACAAGTCACTTGTTCAGAATGCATTTACTCTGTGCCTATAGTGTGCTTGCTATAACACTGGGGGTTATTGAGGTGACTAAAGCAGACTCCCTGATCCCAAAGATTTCTGACTGGTTGCTGAAGAAGATGTAGACAAACCAGTAGTTAGAATACAGTAGACAGAAATTAAAATACAGATATGAACAGGTGCCGTAGAAGCACAATGAAAGGTAGCACTAAACCAAAATTTTCTCCCTAAATGGAAATACTTTTGTGTATAAAATAATCACTTATAATGAAGATGCATAACTTTCTAATAACATATAGAGAAGAAAGATTATCAAATTGTTTAATATCTTTTACTAAAATGCGTACATGTACAAAAGTCTAAAAAAACAAACCCCAATATAAGTTCTTTGCCTCTAGATGGAAGGTTTATGGATGGTAATGACTTTCTTCCTTCCTTTTGTCTTCATCTTGTCTGAAATGTTTTACAGTGAGAATGATATGTATAGTATTTTGTTTTATGTAAATGGGGTTTATTAAACACATTGGGAACTTTGGCAGTACATGTGACTGTTCCCCTCCCAAATGGCAGGGCGACAGGCAGTGTCTGGAGGTGCCCTCATTCAGTCCATCCCTAGGTTTGAACATCAGGGTTGTTTCTAAGTTTTTCTGCTATAAACAGTACTGCCTACATTTAGATTTTTGCTCATTGGTCTAATACCTTAAGGTAAGTTCCCAGCAGTCTGTAAATGGTAAAATGGTATAAATTTTTTATGCTTTTCCAAATTCCCTCCAAGCATAGTACAATTTTTTACTCAACAACTCAACTCAAAAACAGTGACTGTTTCTACTCACAGGCCAACATAGCCCATTATGCATCATTTTAAACCTTTCCTAATCTAATAAGTCCAATATCATATTAACTATGTAATTAATTAAAGTATAGTTGATTTACAATGTGTTAATTTTTATTTCTTTGATTAGGTTGAGCAACTTTTTATAGTTACTGTCTTTGTATTTCTTTGAAAATTGACCGTTTTCAAACTGTTTCTCTTTTTGCTGATTATAAGAGCCCTTTATGTTGATTATGCTTTCTTTTATGTTGCAGTATTTTTTTTAACTTTGTTTTTAGTGTCTTGCTGTGCAGAATTATTAAAGTGTTTATGTTGCCACAGTTAACTGTCTTATGAGTTTTGTTTGGATTTTGTGTAATGGCCTTCCCCATTCTAAGAGCATAAGGTTGTTTCTTATCTTTTCTTCTGGTAGTTCTGTGAAATATTTTTTTAATCTAAATCTTTAATTTACATAGGATTTGGGGAGCATACTATAAATGAGATGCTGATTTTTTTTTTTCCTAAGTAGATGATATGGTCAAGCATTCCACAGATAATTCCTTTCATCTAAAATTTTGAATCAGTATTTATGTTTCTCTTCCTTTTTGTATATAAACAGAGGAAACTAAAACAATGAGTCCTTTTTTATCTGTCTCCTGCTGATTGTCACACGTTGCTCTCTGCAGCAGGACTGACAGCTTCACAGTGGACTTGTTCCTTTGTGGGAGCATCTCCTGTCTCTGGGTTAGATAGCACATGGATTGTTTTGTTATGAATAACGGAGGGTGTAAATACAGTCACAACTTTTGGCCATCTAATTTTTGTTTGTGGTATATGTATTTATTATCTTACTTCTCTTTTCTACCAAAGTTGTTTTATGAAAAGAACAAATCGTTGAACTTTGTAACCCCTTCCTTCAATGATGATCAGTAAAGAATATCAGATCAGATTTATGATAGGGTGCTTCCCACACCTGATATATACATCTCAGGCTTAATGTTGCATAGATTTGGGGGTGGGTTCTTAAGGGCATTATTGCAGGACAAATATTTTAAGGACGTAGTCTACAGTGGTGGTAGCAGTGGTCTTCAAAGCATTTGTCTTTAACGGGAAGATTGTGCTCCTCATTAATGGTAGTACCAACCAAGTGTTTGCTAAGCCTCTTTTTTTGCGGGGGTGGGGTGAAGGAGAAAAGGATAGCTTTATTGCTTTGCCAGGCAAAGGGGGCTACAGCAGGCTAATGCCTTATAGACTGTACCCCTGATTGGGAATAATTGTGGGGAGTTTCATAGTGAAAAGGAGAAAAACAGGTTTTCAGATAGGGATCAGGATTGGGACAGACATGCATTCTTCTTTCTTTGGGGGAATCTTCGTCACCAAAGCTGACATCAGGAGATCTTGGCATAATCATGAAGGTGGTATTCTGGGTTATTGCCTAGAGTAACAGTACCTGTGTCTGGACTCACTGAGGTTGTCAGGTTCTTCATGTCTCTGCGCAGAAGGAATTCAGCAAGAGACAAAGTGATAGGCAAGAAATAAATGTATTAGGATAGGACGCTTGTGAGAGATGCAAGTGGGCAGGCAAGGAAACTCTGCTTCTAGGCCTTTTAACTACTGTCAGTACCAACAGAGCCATAAGAACTCAGTTGTGGACAGATCAAGTCAAATATGAAACAGTCTCACCTGACTGCTAAGCTTGCTTAATACGTAGATTCAGGCATACCCAGGCTGGTGTATTTTTAACACGCTATGCAGATAAAGCTATTTAACAAGCTTTTATTGAGTATATCTTCATTGAAAGGAAGTGGAGTGTGCACCTTGAAGCTTTTCTCCCATATCTGCTCTTTAGGAGGTGTGTGCATCTGCAGTAGTTTATTCACATTTTCTTGCTCAGCCTTCTTTGTGCATTTACTTCTGAATAACTCATTAGGATTAAAGATACACTTGATTCTATAAATACAGAAAAAGCTAATTGAATGGCAAGGTGTTTCACATGGAGCATTGGTCATTTCATAAGCATGCTAACCAGCTGAATCAGTCATGCCACACTAATTTAGTAGTTTCTGTGGTTTTGAACATTTGTTACATTTTAGATGAGATTTTAATTGAACCTAGTAGTAGCTTACCCATTTTGCCCTCTTTCTGTCCAATTCTAATTATGTGAATGTCATTTGCTATCTGAGACACACTTCCTGAATAAGAAAAATATATTTGCATTTCTGGATTAAAGTTAGGAAAGAGGAAGTTACTTTGAGCTGAAATTCTTTTTTGTGTGCTGTAGATATGCAAAGCCTAGAGAAGCTGTTGAAAGATGCCATTGTTTATGGTCAGCCTCGGACACGAAGGCCCTGGAAGAAAATTCTGATCCTTGTGGAGGGAATATATAGGTAATCCTGCTTTTTTATTATTATTATTATTATTATTATTATTATTATTATTATTATTATTTTGACTGCTCCCTCAGCATGTGGAAGTTCCTTGGCCAAGGATCGAACCTGCGCCACAGTAGCAACTTGAACCGCTGCTGTAATGCCAGATCCTTAATCCACGAAGCCACCAGGGAACTCCAGCTTTATTATTCTTATGCCTGATTTGCTCCATGAAGTCAGAATTTTTAAGCTGAAGGGGATACTAATCTAGACCCCTCTGGAAACTAGGGAGACAGGGTTTCTGACTTGTTAAAATACCTGACCCCTCTTTATTCTTTCCATCATGCTTTATGGTCTCCAAGTCCCTCTTCTATTTGAGTCCTTTATTTTTCCACTGTTTGTAGAGGGGGTTTAGACAGAGGGGCAAGAATTGAAATATGTTTTCTAATATGTCTGAACAAATTACATGCCATTTAATTTTAAGAAGTATTTTATTTTGCTTATCTGTTTACAGCCCTTGCATGTGTTCCCTTACTTCCTAGTTCAAATGCAATGTGATGCAAAGTCTAAGGTTGCCTATACTTACAAGCTTTAGAAGATCTGCTCTGACCTCTCTCCCTCTGTGGTGAATTGAGGTCACTTGTGTTCTGGTGTTTGTTTTAAAAGATTCAGTCTCCTTTCCTGTAGACTTCTGCCTAGCCATGGCATCATCTATCGTTGCCAGTTTAAAACCCCAGGAAGAGTTGTCAAACCATTTTAAAATAGCAATAAACTTAAAAAATTAATAAAAAATGAAGTGGCCAAATCCTAATTTTGAGAGTTAAGAAGTCTCAACGTATTTTTTACCCTGTTTTGCCAGCATGGAGGGATCTATTGTTCGCCTTCCTGAAGTGATTGCCCTTAAGAAGAAATACAAGGCGTACTTGTATCTAGATGAAGCTCACAGCATCGGGGCTCTGGGCCCCACAGGTCGAGGTGTGGTGGATTACTTTGGCCTGGATCCTGAGGACGTGGACATTATGATGGGAACATTTACAAAGAGCTTTGGTGCTGCTGGAGGATACATTGGGGGCAAGAAGGTAAATGGGCCCTGAGAATGGAGTAGTTAAGGTTTGTAAAGATACTGCCTATTAGATTTAGATTTGGTTGCTCACATTTAGCAGATAGAGTCCCGAACTTGAATGTGGAGATCCTAAACTGTGGCTTAGGCTCCTAGTGCCAGCAGGCTTCACACTTCAGCTTTTTGGTGAGTGACTGATAAGCTAAAGGCTCGTTCTGTTCATTGGTTGTTGTTTTCTTTCTAAAATGCGTGCTGGACTGAGTACAGAATACCCTCTTGTGTGGAAGCGCACACAGTGGTGCTGCCTATTCGCCAGTCTTCTACTAGGTTTGAGTGGTGCTTGCTGTTTCGAAAGTAGTGTGACTGTCATGGGAGCCACTGGGGATAGAAGACTCGTTTCTTTTCCTGCCCTTGGACTCAAATGCATCTTGGGTGAGCATCAAGACAGGAAGAAAAAAGATTACTTTGCTAGCTCTGGTGTACTACAAAACATTGTGTTTTCCAATTTGAAAATTACACAGTGAACTCTGAGGCATTTGAGAATCGGTGTGACGTGGTGGAAATGGTTGAGCCATGGAGGCAGAGCCCTAGGTTTGAGTATTTCCCTGACTTTGTGAGACCTTGGGCAAAGTATTTCACCTTTCAGTTTCCTTATCAATAAACCAGCAGTACTTATTTATTTTTTGTCTTTTTGCCTTATCCAGGGCCGCACCTGCAACATATGGAGGTTCCCAGGCTAGGGGTCTAACAGGAGCTGTAGCCGCTGGCCTACACCACAGCCACAGCAACGTTGGATCTGAGCCGCGTCTGCGACCTACACCACAGCTCACGGCAACGCCGGATCCTTAACCCACTGAGCAAGGCCAGGGATGGAACCTGCAATCTCATGGTTCCTAGTCGGATTCTTTAACTACTGAGCCACGACGGGAACTCCCTGTCGTAAGGATTTAAAAAATAATATATGTTCATGCTACAACATCAAATGAAAGCATTATATTAAAGAAAAGAAGTCAGTTACAAACATCAGCTATTGTAGTATTTCTTTTACACGATATATCCAGAATAGCAAATCAGAAACAGAAAGTAAGTTAGTGGTTGCTGGGGGCTGAGGAGATGAGGGAAGTGGAAAGTGAGACTGCTAATGGATTGGGGTTTCTTTTTGAGGTAATGAAAGTGCTCTAAAATTAAATAGCGATGAAAGTTGCACAGCTCTGTGAACATTCTGAATTATACACTTTAAGGAAGTGAGTACTATGGTACGTGAATTGTATATCAATAAAACTGTCACTTTAAAAAATTCTCCGTAGAATTAAGAAGAAAAACAACGTATGTCAGGTATTTGTACATGGTGGGTGCTCATAAATGTTCTTAAATGCCTTTTTAAAATTTAACATAGGGAGTCTTAAATCATGGACTTTCTCTTAATAATTGATTACCTTTGAGAGAAACCCTCTTATCAGTGGTTTTAGTCAAGTTTGATAGATTTTTACATCAAATTTTTATCAACGGGACCAGGCTCACTTTGGAGAATTGCTTGCTTTTGGGGAAAATTTGTTGCTAAACCGAAGGACAGAAAAATAATATTCTGGGAGATCATTGAGGTACAGTATGTTTGTTTTTTGGGGGAGGTTGTACAATTTCTAGGTTTTTTTTTTTTTTTTTGTCTTTTTGTCTTTTTGTCATTTTAGGGCCGCACCTGTGACATGTGGAAGTTCCCAGGCTAGGGGTGTAACAGGAACTGTAGCTGCCGGTCTTCACCAGAGCCACAGCAACATGGGATCCAAGCCGCATCTGCAACCTACACCACAGCTTATGGCAATGCCGCATCCTTAACCCACTGAGCAAGGCCAGGGATCGAACCCGCAACCTCATGGTTCCTAGTCGGATTTGTTTCCACTGAGCTATGATGGGAACTCCCAATTTCTAGTGTTTTTGAAATGATACACTTTTCTAGCTGCTTTGTGTGCTCCTGTTTTCAGGTTCTGGCACATAACCTTGTGTTGCACATTTTATTTAAAGACTTAATGAAGTTAAAAGTATCAGAGAATAGGGATTATACAGCTGATTGTTTTGAAGTTTTTGTAACCGACAGGGTTTTCTTTATTCAATGAGATGGCTTTAGCGTTCTCATGGAAGACTCAGTGAATTTCTATTTAATTTCTTCCACATTTATATCATTTTATAAATCTCTGTGTGTCTGGAGGATGTTTAATATCTTTGAATTTGATATGAGAGAACTGTCTTTCTCTTATTGAGAATGTGGGGATGAACTTTGCAGGCATTGGGTAAAATGCAGATGATATTTTCTATAGTACCTAGAAATAAGTCATTTTATCTAAAAAGCAAGCCAAAAGCTTTCATGTTTAGTTCAGCATTATAGATCTGTTTATAACGTTAAATGATATATTCGCCAAACTTAAAACTAGGTTTTCGTCCTTCCACGTTGTGGTGTGTTTAAAACTAGTTTTTTTGTCTCCATGTTGTGACATGTTTAAAAAACAAAACAAAGCCTAATGTCGTTAGCATGTGCCTGACCCATTTGTTGCTGATAGTGTGCTTTGATCATGTTGGCCAACCTCATGTCTCAGATTGATGTCCCTATTCCAGTGCTGCTGAAGGGAGGAGCTTCTTTCACCTGGGAGGAAGGCACTGGCGTTGACAGTGAATTCACACATTGCCTCTAATGACTTGCTTCTGTGAACTCCCCCAGGAACTGATCGACTATCTGCGGACACACTCTCATAGCGCTGTGTATGCCACATCACTGTCACCACCCGTCGTGGAGCAGGTCATCACCTCTATGAAGTGCATCATGGGGCAAGATGGCACCACCCTCGGTAAGTCTTTCCTTGGAAAGTTTCCTGGGCTAAGTAAATACTTAGCAGCCAAAAGTGCTCTTTCTTGAGCTTTTTTCCAAAAATGAGTCAGATATACTAGTGGGCAGAACTGGCAGGTGTGGAGGTCTTGGTTTCTATGACACTTTTTGGTGTGTTTACAACAAAACTAGGACTAGCCTAGAGCATTTCCTGTCAAATTTTGTCTATAGATGGTGAGGCTTTAATTTCACTATCCTGCCTATCCTAAGTCTTAGGTGATAAGTCTTCAGGTTGCTTCTTGAATCGCGTAATTTTATGTGAAGAAATATTTCACTGTGTAGCAGTGTTTCATTCTCATAGTATTTGAAAGCTGCTGTTTCCATGAATTATCCTTGATTTAATGCCTTTTAAAAGAGTTTCTGATTTAACGCTTAATATGGTAGATAATGAAGGTCATCCTGTATCTATTTATTCTTTTTTTAAAAAATTATAGTTGATTTACAATGTTGAGCCAATAGTTACTGCTGTACAGCAAAGTGACCCATCATAGATATGTATCCATTCCCTTTCTCATATTATCTTCCATCATGGTCTGTCCCAAGAGACTGGCCACAGTTCCCTATGCTATATAGTAGGACCTCATTGCTTACCCATTCTAAATGTCATAGTTTGCACCTCCTAATCCCAACTCCCAGACCATCCCACTCCCTCCCCTCTCCCCCGTGGCAACCACAAGTCTGTTCTCTATGTCTGTGAGTCTTTCTGTTTTCTACAAAACAGTAGGTTCATTTGTGCCGTATTTTAGATTCCACGTGTAAGTGATATCATGTGGTGTTTGTCTTTCTTTTTCTGACTTCAGTTAGTATGAGACTCTGTAGTTGCATCCATGTTGCTGCCAATAGCATTATTTTGTTCTTTTTTATGGCTGCGTACTGTTCCATTGTATATATGTACCACATCTTCTTAATCCATTAGTATGTTGATGGACATTGAGGTTGCTTCCATGTCTTGGCTCTTGTGAATAGTGCTGCTATGAACATATGGGTGCATGTATCTTTCTGAATTATAGTTTTGCTTGTATATATGTTCAGGAGTGGAATTGCTGGATCATATGGTAGTTCTATATTCAGTTTTCTGAGGAACCTCTGTACTGTTTTCCATAGTGGTTGTACCAATTTACATTCCCATCAGCAGTGTAGGAGGGTTCCCTTTTCTCCACACCGTCTCTAGCATTTGTTATTTGTGGACTTATTGATGGCCATTCTGGCCAGTGTAAGGTGGTACCTCACTGTAGTTTTGATTTGCATTTCTCTAGTAACTAGTGATGCTGAACATTTTTTCATGTGCCTACTGGCCATCTATGTGTCTTCTTTGGAGAATTGTCTATTTAGGTCTTCTGCCCATTTTTTGATTGCTTTTATTGTTAGTTTTTTTGTTGAATTATATGAATTGTTTGCATGTTTTGGACAATAAACCCCTTATCGGTTTCATCATTTATAGCTGTTTTCTCCCATCCCATAAGATTTTTTTCTAATAGTTTCCTTTTGCTGTAAGTTTGATTAGGTCCCATTTGTTTATTTTTGTTTTAATTTTTATTGCCTTGGGAGACTGCCATGAGAAAACATTTGTATAGTTGATGTCAGAGAATATTTTGCCTGTATTCTCTTCTAGGAGTTTTACGGTGTCGTGCCTTATATTTAAGTCTTTAAGGCATTTTTAGTTTATTTTTGTGCATGTTGTGAGGGTGTGCTGTAGTTTCATTGATTTACATGCAGCTGTTCACTTTTCCCAGAACCATTTGCAAAAGAGACTTTTTCCCATTTTTATTCTTGCCTTCTTTGTCGAGGATTAACTGACCTTAGGTGTCTGCGTATTCTGTCTCTTTTTTGATGTTTTTTTTTACTTGTTTTTTTTTGCTTTATAGGGCCGCACCCAAGGCATATGGAACTTCCCAGGCTAGGGGTCTACAAGCTGCCGGCCTACACCACAGCCACAGCAACGCCAGATCTGAGCCATGTCTGTGACCTATGCCAACAGCTCACAACAGTGCCGGATCCTTAACCCACTGAACGAAGCCAGGGATCGAACCGGCAACCTCATGGTTCCTAGGTGGATTCGTTTCTACTGCTCCATGACAGGAACTTCCTATTCTGTCTTTGATGAGATTTGCAGTCCAAACTAGATGCCCTAAACTTAAACATACTCAAGTGAATGATAAAGAATGTTTGTTTTCTGTTATTTGAGTTTTATTTAATATCACTAGAGGGCAATGTTGACCACAGAAAGTTGTAATAAAAGGGGCTTAGTTAGGTTCTCCCCCACACCCTTTTTGAAGTATCTCCATTGTGAATTTAAGACATACATCTACCTGTTGCTTTTTTAATGCTTCTAAAATCAGTTTTTCTCTAGTAAAAGATTTCATGTTATCAACCTTGAGCTTTCTGCTCTTTAGTTATATTTTGTGGTAAGACTGATCTGGTTTGCATTGAAAAACAGAGAAGTATTATGTCTGATTTTCATTTATTTCAGCCTGTTTTCTTTTCCTTCCTTCCTTTTCTTTCTTTCTTGCTTTCTAAATAATTTTTATTTTTTCCATTATAGCTGGTTTACAGTGTTCTGTCAATTTTCTACTGAACAGCAAGGTTGACCCAGTCACATATACATATATACATTCTTTTTCTCATATTTTCATGCTCCATCATAAGTGACTAGATATAGTTCCCAATGCTGTACAGCAGGATCTCATTGCTTATCCATTCCAAAGGCAATAGTTTGCAAAGAATGTTTTATCTTCAGCTTGTTTTAATTTTGTTTGGTGCATTTTTTTTTCTTCTCATTCATCTGTGTAAACATTCTAGGTGGAGTAGGAGCTGGTTGTAGAAATGCATTTCTGGATTAGAAATGCAGAACACCCACAGAAGTTTGCAAAGTGGAGCCCTTTGGAGCTTCAACAAAGTACTTGGAATTTCAAGTTTTTGACATGAAACATAATAAAAAGCCTTCATGTCTTGAGCTTTCCGGGTTCCAGATTTTTATTTCTTTTTCTTTTCTCTTTGGTGCTGTGACCGAGATCCGTGTAGCATGATTTCAGTTCATCTTTCAGAGTGATGATCACGCCTCTCTGAGTATTTTTCTGAAGCCTCTGGCAAGTTGCTTTGGCTAGTGGAGTTAGAAACAGGAAATCCAGACTGTTTTCTTAATCAGAATTTTACTTTAATATTTTTTCTCATCTGTAGTATACACATCCTTATCTCTTGGAAGTGTTGATCATTTTCAGTTTCATAAATCATTTACTTGGGGAAGAAAATAATTCATTAATGTTGTGAACACAGCATGTAGCCTTGTGAGGAGCTCCCTGTTAACAGTAGCTATGTTATCTTCTTTCTTTCTTATGTTTCTGGAAATAATGTGCTTTGACCTGAGTATACATATATGCTCATATCTGTATATGTATGTATATATATGCTCAGGTATGTATGTCCTCAGATATGTATTTGCATGTATATAGCTAGCATTTGTCCCGTTATTTGACATAGGTTGTTACTTAGCACACAGATACAGGTGACTGAGGAGTTCCCACTGTGGCACAATGAGATCAGTGGCATCTTTGGAACTCTGGGACCCAGGTTCGATCCCTGGCCCAGCATAGTGGGTTAAGGATCCAGCGTTGCTGCATCTGCAGTGTAGGTTGCAACTGTGGCTCAGATCTGATCCCTGGCACAGGAATTCCATATGCCACAGGGTGGCCAAAAAACAACAACAAAAAAGATGTAGGTGACTAAAAAACAAATGGTAACAACTGTCAGTGTGACCTTGGATAATTTCTTTGCCAGATGCCAGATCTTGGATCCATGTGATGCATGACCTCACATCATCACATCAATGTCAGAGAGAAAATGAAATATGGTAATTAGATATGGGCTTTGGGATAGCACTCATTTTCCAGTTAGAGGGTGCTTACTGCCTCTGTAACCACCCTCTAAGCTTAGTGGCATGAACAACAGCCATCCTATTATGCTCATAGATCCTGTGGGTCAGGAATTCAGTCGAGGCACAGCAGGGATGGCTTGTCTTTGCTCCACAGTATCTGGGGCTTGAACTTGGAAGACCCAAGTGGCAGAGGAAGACCCTGATGGCTGGGGGCTGGGTCATCTGGAGGCTTCTTCACTCACACGTCACCTGGGCTGGAGTGACTTGAACGCTGGGCTCACCTGAGGCTGTTGTCCAGAGCACCTTCACGTGTCCTGTCCGTGTGGCGCAGGTTCCTCACAGCGTGGTGACCAGGTATCCAGAGAGGAGCAAGCGTTCCCACAGAAGCTGCTGAAACCGCATGACCTTTTCTGCTCTGTTGCTAACAAGCAGGTCGCTAAGGCCAGCCTAGATTGCAGAGCGTGGGGATCAGACTCCACCTCAGACGTGAGGAGCAGGTCAAAGGATTTGTGGCCATTTTAAAAGCTTGCCAGCATCAGCTTTTATATAATGTGTTTTAAAATTAGTCCCTAAAACTTTTAATTAGCATGATAAACTTCTTTCTGTTGGCTATATCGTTTCTTTCCCAAAATAGAGGATAAGAAAAACCCAACCAGAAATAGTGATAAATACCATTTCTCATAAGACCTGCTACCTGATCTTAATTAAATTTGGCCTGATTTTTTTCTTTTTTTCTTTCTTTTTTGATCTTAGTGGGTTAAGGTAATACTTATTTTCATGGCATCAGTGAATACATCTTTTCATTGTCCTTGAAGGAAAAAAGGTAGAACCAGACAGTAGCCTTTTGACTATGCCTTAAGGTGACCTTTAAAAAAACAGGTGTCTGGGAGTTCATGTCATGGCTCAGTGGTTAACGAATCCAACTAGGAACCATGAGGTTGCGGGTTCAATCCCTGGCCTTGCTCAGTGGGTTGAGGAGGATCCGGTGTTGCCATGAGCTGTGGTGTAACACAGTCACAGACGCGGATCGGATCCCGTGTTGCTGTGGCTGTGGCGCGGGCCGGCGTCTACAGCTCATGTTAGAACCCTAGCCTGGGAACCTCCATATGCCGCGGGTACAGCCCTAGGTAAGGCAAATAGACAAAAAAAAAAAAAATTTTTTTTAAATGATCAAAATAACTTTCTGTGTAGAAAACTGCTCTTTTTGTACTTCTTAGTATTGAAAGGAGCTGAGAGCCTGTTCAGATGGCTATTGATGTAGAAGGAAAAAAAAAAAAAAGAATACCCTGGGCAGACTGAGGTTTAATTAAAATTCACTTTGGCTCATTTGAACTAATTCCTTTAATAGACTTGTTAATGAAGTGTTAAATGATCACCTTGTGAATCCCAGGAACTGTCAGAAACAAATTTAGGAGAACTGAGAAGCTTTTGCAGGGAGCGGGAGGGGGAAGAGCAGCATTCCAAGAACCCCTTGCTGAGGGGGCAGAACTATTAAAGAAAACAGTCTTGAGGAGTGGAGGGGTAAGGTGGTCATAAAGAGAACTTCCTGCTTCTCCCCAGGGCGGTGGGTGGGGTGAGAGGGCTGCCGATGGCCACTTGTTATGTTTGGCAAGCAGGCTTTTCCTTTTGTTGAGCCTGGCTTGGGTTCACTTCTCTTCAGTCCCTGTGCTTTCTCAGTTTAAGAGTGTTAGAGTTCCACTTTTTTCTTTATTGTTGTGAATGCTTTTATGTAGTTTATTTCACTGTTGGAGATTCATCTAAATAAAGATCAAGTTTCCTAGCGAACATGGTTTTATTCTTAGCCACAGTACAGTTTAGCAATGTATTTGATGCTGAGAGTCAAATTAGATCCCTTTCTTGTAACTTATTGCCTAGAACACTGTTAAAAACATTCAGTTTCTCATTTATCAAACATTTCTCAAGCATTTACTCTGTATCCTGTGGTGTGTGTGGTGTTGAGGAGTACAGAGACGAGCCGTACAGACATGAACAACGCCTTTGAAAATGCCTGTAGTCTAGTGGTAGGGCAAAGATTCCTGGAAGGACGGGCCTCGGAGCCACAAATAAGTTGTTTTGTTCAGCTTGCCCTTTTCTTGGTTTTCTTCCTTCCTTCTCCTCCCTTACCCCACCCCCACCCCAAACCCCTTAAATTTTTTTAAATCCAGCTAATTATTTGAAGCAAACTCAGATCTTGTCAGTCTTTCCAAGTGGATGTTTTCCTATGGAATAAAACACTTCAATAAATTACCAGCAACAAAAGAAAAAGGAAGATTTTCCTTTTGTAAAGTATCCTCTTCATTATCTAGCACAAGGGGCTTTTTAACTAATGGCTTAAGCCTTCTGCATTTGGCAAGCAGTGTGACTACTTTACAGGTGGAGAAATTTGAGCTTACACATAGGACAAGTTTTCTCAGTATTTTGTCTCCAAGTAGATTGTGGCTTTCCTGAATTCCATTCACTTCTACTTATGAAATTGTATTAATAACATTTAACATTTTATTAAAATAGGCTACTTTATAAATATAACCTCTTTTTAATTTTCTGGTATCTGGTTTGCAAATTTTCAAGATAAGCAACAACAACTAAGTTTAGTTGTGAGTAATCATCCTTACAAATGAAAGCCTACCTTTTTCCTCTCCATGGATCAGTAACCCCTTTTACCTCCCTCTCTGCTTCAGAAATCTATCCTGAATACTCAGGCGCTTTTGTAGCATGGTCTGTTTCTTCTTCCACTCCCGTTTCTTTCTTCCAAATACAAGTGCTAATAAAAATTTCTTGCCACAAGAAAGGTCTTTCCTTTTGGTGTCCTATTTCAGAGATTGTTTGAAACTGGCTGTTAAGATGCCGACAGGCAGCAGGCTGGAAGCTAATCTTTGAGCAAAGGTGGACTCATTCATTTAGCAGGCTGTTTTTTTTTCTTTTTCTTTTTCTTTTTGTCTTTTTGCCTTTTCTAGGGCCGCACTCACGGCATATGGAGGTTCCCAGGCTAGGCGCCTAACTGGAGCTGTAGCCGCGGCAATGCCGGATCCTTAACCCACTGAGCAAGGCCAGGGATCGAACCCACAATCCATGGTTCCTAGTCGGATTCGTTAACCACTAAGCCACGACGGGTACTCCTGGAATTAGTTTTTTCCCCAGAACTGTTTTTGAGGGCTTTGTCTAGGAGACTTGATTCTAGATTTTCATCAACTTTATTGCAGTTTATTGCTATAAAAATACATGTGTTGAGATAAATAGACTTTTCTCATTTAAGAACTAGAGGTCCTTAAGATTTTCCTTAAGATTTGAGAGATTTTTGAAGAGGAATTGACTTTTTTTTTTTTTTTTAATTGTAAGCTATCGGCAGTTCCCATTATGGCGCAGTGGAAACAAATCCGACTAGTATCCATGAGGATGCAGGTTCAATCCCTGGCCTCTCATACTAAGACTCTAGGGACTCTCATACCGAGTGAAGTAAATCAGAAAGAGAAAGACAAATACCACATGATATCACTTATATCTGGAATCTAATATACAGCACAAATGAACTTTTCCACAGAAAAGGAAATCATGGACTTGGAGAACAGACTTGTGGTTGCCGAGAGGAGGGAGTGAGATAGACTGGGAATTTAGGGTTAATAGATGCAAACTGTTGCCTTTGGAATGGATAAGCAATGGGATCCTGCTGTATAACACCAGGAACTATATCCAGTCCCTTTCGATGGAGCATGATAATGTGAGAAAAAAGAATGTATACATGTATGTGTGACTGGGTCACCTTGCTGTTCAGTAGAAAATTGACAGAACACTGTAAACCAGCTATAATGGAAGAAATAAAAATCATTTTAAAAAATAGTAATAATAAAATTTGTCAGCTATTTGGAGTTTCCATTATGGCTCAATAGAAACGAATCCGACTAGTATCCATGAGGATGCAGGCTCGATCCCTGGCCTTGCTCAGTGGATTAAGGATCAAGTGTTGCTGTGAGCTGTGGTGTAGGTCGCAGACAAGGCTTGGATGCTGTGTTGTTGCTGTGGCTGTGGCGTTGGCCGGTAACTGTGGCTCTGATTCAATCCCTAGCCTGGGAACTTCTGTATGCCACGGGTGCAGCCCTAAAAAAATAAAAAATAAAAAAATAAATTATCAGCTAAATCATCTAAATATTTGTATCTGCTTGCCATCTATTTTGATAGTGGAGTGAGTTTCATAAAGATCACATTAAAGTGTATTTTTTAAGCCCCTGTTCTCAAACTTTGTCCATGGACTACCTGCATCAGAGTTACTTTTGGTATGATGATATCTAACCTTGCTCACATGCAAGAAAGCTTAAAAAATAGGTCAAATGCTTGTCTTCCAATTTCCTTTCCTCTCCCGAGTTTTGGTTCTTTCTAATGTGAGCAAGCTCAAAAAAAGATAACCATCAAATCTCTTAAAAGTTAGTTTGCATTATTAACTTATAATTATTATAACATTATTGTATTATTAATGTGCATTATTAAGTTTTCTTTAAAACTCATAGTCTAAGGCTTTGTCGGCCAAGAGTCAGTGGTCTAGTGCAGTAAACTCAGTCTTCATTTTTCACAAGCTCTGCAGCAGTGGTGCTCAGCCCTGGCTGCACATCAGAATCTCCTGGGGTGCTTTTAAATAATAGTCTGCAGGAACCTCACCCCTGGATATTTACTGGGTCCACAAAGGGGCCTTGACATTGGCATTATTACTGTTTCTTTTAAAAGAAAAATAAAGGAAATACTGGCTTGTGGAGTAGGAGTTCAGTGATGATGCTGAGTTGCCAGTTTTCCTTGTTTTTGGAAATCTCAGTGCCTTGATGCTTCCTTCTAAAAAACTGATGATCCTTGCTGAATGAATCACTGGCGTAGCCGACGTGAGAACCAGTTACGGGAGGGAGAAGAGACAACTCAGGATTCAGAGACCTATGATCAGGCCTCTTACAGCTGGTGGGAATTATTTTGTTTTACTTTTTTAAAAAAAAATGCTGTTTGCGTTTTTTTATAGTCTATTCAGAATCTCAAATTCTTTTGTGCATAACCTACAAAAGGCCTTGTCCACCATATACTCTTTTTCATAAACGTTCAACACTAATCAGTTTGGGAAACACTTACTGCCTTGCCTAGCAGTGATTGCCTAGTACTTGCTAACCTCTGCACCTGCCTGTCAGTCCCTGTCCACAGTACATGTATTTCCTCAGCCCTGGTCCAGGGAAGGCAACATGCAACCTCAGCACCTGTACACACATGGGCAGTTCTGTAACAGTGTAACATAACCTGAGTCCATGGCCCCAAGAGTATCTATAAATTCAGAAATTACAGAATGTATGTTACCTTATAAGGGGGACAAAGGAACCAAAATGTAAAAGAAAAAAATAATGGAGGATTGACAGCAACACCCAATGCTACAGCTTACATGTGGAAACTAAAAAGACACAATGAACTTCTTTGCAGAACAGACAATGACTCACAGACACTGGCAAACCTTGGTTTTTCAAATAAGACAATCTGGGGGGGGGGATGCACTGTGGGTTTGGGACACAAACTCTATCAAATTGACTTGTGATGATTTTTGTACACCTATAATTGAAACAAAATTCATTAAGTTATATAAAAAAAAATAATGGAGGGTGTATATAAGACAGCACCCTGCTGTATTTGGGGCTCAGCCTTCGGATATGAATCCGCTGAGCCAGTGCCAGCGTGAATAAACGCTGCTTCCTGGCAAAAAAGCCTCAGTGTTTCTCCTTTCCCTGTGCATAAGTCCTGCAACACCCGTACCAAAGGAGGACAGCAGGACAGTCTTTGAACAAATTAAAACTTTCTGTCCTAACTGTGAGCTGGCACCCTTTAAAATTCGGTTCCTTAATTTTTTTAGAGGCACTTACCCTCTTTTCTTTCTTTTGTTTAGGGCTCTCTGTTTCTGGCCTTGCATTAGCAACAATTCTTTTAAATTCTTGCTTATATTAAATCAACAACTTTAAGCCTTGGCCCCTGCTGCTTATTGCACATCCTCAGGCAGTCCTCAGGAAGTCTTAGTTCTTGGCATGAAACTAATTAAAAAATTAAGCTACTACCTAGGAGGGAGGGGACGATAAGCAGGGCTTGTGAGAGGAATTGGTGCAGTGTTTGGTGTTAACAAGAGCTCCTCTAGTTGCTGGAGAGAGAAATAGCAATAGTAATAATGTGAGAGTAGGTTCAGGTACTTGTATGCATTCTTTTTGGGCGCTAAAGAACCAAAGGGCTGCTTTAGAACTGTATCCCTGGGGTAGGGAGAGGCAAGCCGCTGCTTTGATGTTCATTAATTTAACAGTTGCCCAAGCTGAGCACTTTGCTATTTGTCACCAGTCTAGCAAAACAGGGACAGCATCTAGAAGATGGGAAAGGTAGTTCCCACTTGTCTTCCTGAAATGTTACAAAGTTACTGAAGTCTTGATTCCTCAATTTTCCTTATAAATGTCCCTTTTACAAGCCTGTTCACTGGAGCAGGAAAGTACATTTATTTTCCTATTCCTTGAGTCTCTTAAGATGCTGAGGAAGATTCTTCTCATGCCCATTAGCTGGCCCTTAAGTGAAATGTGTTGTTAAAATCAATCTACCCTGCCCTTTTTACTTTTGTTTTAGGTAACATTTTTAGAGACAATACTTTATAGTTTTTTCTCTGAGAGCATGTGAAAACATGAACAGATAAATTCAAGTTCCAACATAGTGGGGTTTTAAAAATAGCTTCACTGTTTTTGTTTTTGTTTTTTTTAAAAAAAACATTCTATGCTCTATAATCAGTTCCACCACTATTTCCTTCTCTAGTCTCTTTTGGTATTTTAAGATATTTTTAGGTATAGTGATCTTAATCTGCGTGTCTTTAGGTTTCACGTAGAAGTTATAGAACTAAGGATGACCTTTAAGGTCAGTTGATTTGTATGTTTGCTGGCATTCTTTTGTCCCTCTTGCTCCTTTACAGGAGGCCATAAGATGCTGCTCTTCAGACGTATCCTTGTGACAAGTGCATAATTTATTGATCTAGAAAGTACTGGGATGAGAGTTTAAAGTGTTGTCTGCTGCCTCCTCCCCTCACTTTGGAGTTATTCAAAGGGAGTGACCATTGAGGATTAAGAAAGATGGGTGAAAGACACACTGCTTCTTCAACAAAGAAGAGTTTATGGAGTTCCCATCGTGGCTCAGTGGTTAATGAATCCGACTAAGAACAATGAGGTTGTGGGTTCGATCCCTGGCCTTGCTTATTGGGTTAAGGATCCGGCGTTGCTGTGAGTTGTGGTGTAGGTTGCAGACGCGGCTCGGATCCCGTCTTGCTGTGGCTGTGGCAAAGGCCGGCAGCTACAGCTCCTGTTAGACCCCTAGCCTGGAAACCTCCATATGCTGCGGGTGCGGCTCTAGATAAAGGGAAAAAGACAAAAAAAAACAACAACAACAAAAACAAAGAAGAGTTTATGACCTACTTAAGGATTAATCCCTGTTCTGCCCAGCCCACATACGATGGTATCATCTGAATGCGGAAGAACATATCATGAAATAGACGTTCCTTTATGGTTTAACCTTGTTAATTATCAATATATTTCTGTTGGCATGAAATTCAGCTTCACCATCTATACATTTATAAGATTCATAAGATGAGCAAAAATTATCAAAATTTTAACAAGTACTGCTTATAGAAAGGGTTTTCTTTTTTCCCATTTTTACCTTTATTGACTCAGTTTTTAATTTAGCATGCCCTGTTCTTGGGGCAATGTACGTAGAGAGCATGGCTGCAAGATTTTTTTTTATTCTAAGATAATTTGCTGCTATATGTGATTTTGAGTAATGTGTACCATTTAATTTTTCCTGAACAATACCCATGAATGACAGGGTGCACTATTCCAGGATACCTGGAGAGCTATTTGTTTTTGCATTTGATAAAGGATAAGAGAAATACTTGGCCTTTTTGTTTTGGATATGGGGAGTGGCTCTTATTTCTTCTTCATCACCAAAAGCATTTAAATGAAGTTCATTAATTATATGGGTTAATATTCTTTCCAATTCTATGCTTATACTTCAAGTGGTAGTAGTGGGGATTGGGACCATCTGTGGAGAGAAGTAGAAAAGAGAGAAGATAAGTGTCTCTCACAGCAGTTAGAAATTTTTTTTAGGAGTTCCTGTCCTGGCTCAGCAGAAATGAATCTGTCTGGTATCCATGAGGACAGATTCGATCCCTGGCCTCGCTCAGTGGGTTAAGGATCCAGTGTTGCCATGAGCTGTGGTGTAGGCACAGGCCAGCAGTTACAGCTCCAACTGGACCCCTAGCCTGGGAACCTCCATATGCCACGGGTGCAGCCCCTCCCCCCAAAAAAAGAAATTATTTTAACCTCTAAGTGTGGCAATATTAAAGGAAATATTCTATTAAGGACTTCTAAGTCCCACTGGACCTGCAATAATTTGGTCAGATGAATAGATGACTATCTTGTGGAGAGGATTATAAACTTTCCAAGGCATCAGTGCTGCAGTCATCATCATAAATCATTTGCTGGACTTTTTCCTGTGCAGTATTTTTATAGGGAGATAGAAGGTAGGAAAGATGTTATAAGGAATTCGATCCTATAGTTATGGAGACTGGCAAGTCTCAAGATCTGTAGCAGACAAACTGGAGACCCTGATAATCTAGTCCAGATGCCATCATCTCAAGGTCCAGGAAGGACTGATGCTTCAGTTCAAGTACGAAGGCAGGGAAAAAAAAAGATGTCCCACCTTTACAGTCAGGCAAGAGGAATTCCTTCTTACCTAGGAGAGCCTTTTTGTCCTGTTTAGGCTCTCAGCCGATTGGATGTGGTCAGTCAGGACAGTCTGCCGATTTAAATGTTAACTGTCATTCAAATCACCCTCAGAGACGCATTCAGAATAATATTTGACTAAATATCTGGGGCCCCTGAAGTCCAGTCAGGTTGACCCATAAAATTAGCCATCACAATATTCTTGGCTGATTAGCCCACTCTTTTTTTTCCTTCATTTTTGGCCACCCCGAGGATCTCTCAGGCCAGGGACCAGATCCAAGCTGCATTTGTGACCTAAGCCTCAGTGGTGGCAACACCGTATCCTTAACGCGCTGTGCTGGGCCAGGGATCGAACCTGTGTCCCAGCACTGACAAGATGCCCCAGATCCCATCGCGCCGCAGCAGGAGCTCCTAGCCCACTTTTATTGAATACTAAAATTTGTTTTTAATGTTTTTGAGCTTCAGTAGAAGTAAATGAGTGAATAAACCCTGTCTAGGCCTATCAGTTTTTTTGTTTTTTGTCTTTTTAGGGCTGCACCTGTGGCATGTGGAGGTTCCCAGGCTAGGGGTCTAATCGAAACTACAGCTGCAGGCCTACGCCACAGGCACAGCAACGCCAGATCTGAGCTGCGTCCATGACCTACACCACAGGTCATAGCAACGCTGGATCCTTAACCCACTGAGTGAGGCCAAGGATTGAACCCATAACCTCATGGTTCCTAGTGGGATTTGTTTCCAGTGCGCCATGATGGGAACTCCTTTTTTTTTTTTTTTTTTTTTTTTAATAATTGGCATATCTTTGGAGTTCCCTTCGTGGCTCAGTGGTTAAAGAATCTGACCAAGAACCATGAGGTTGCGGGTTCGATCCCTGGCCTTGCTCAGTGGGTTAACGATCTGGCATTGCCGTGAGCTGTGGTGAAGGGTGCAGACGCGGCTTGGATCCCGCGTTGCTGGGGCTGTGGCGAAGGCCAGCAACTACAGCTCCTGTTAGACTCCTAGCCTGGGAACCTCCATATGCTGCGGGTGCGGCTCTAGTTAAAGGCAAAAAGACAAAAAAAAAAAAAAAAAAGAATAGGCATATCTTTAGCTTTAGCATATATTGCCATTTTTACAAAGTATCAATTGACAGTCTCACTGGCAATATATACAATATTATTGCCAACACTTGTAACCTTTCCAACTACTTTAAAAACACATTCCAAAAAAAGAAAAAAGAGTTCCCACTGTAGCTGTTCCGATTAGACCCCTAGCCTGGGAACCTCCATATGCTGTGGGTGTAGCCCTAAAATAATAAGAATAAAATAAAATTAAATAAATAAGTAAATACAAACACATTCCATCCCCATTAGGGGAAATGAGAGATAGAAGTAAAAAAAAGAAACATTATTTATTCTTACTCCTTATTAGAAACCAGATAATTTTATGTTTAAAGTATCTATTCATTTCTTCCTTTTGCCCTACCATCTCAACCCCACTCAGTATTTTGAGACCACTTAATTTCGTCCAAGAAAAAAAATTACAAAAGTGAACAGGAAGAAGATCTAAACAAATGGAAAGATAATTGTGCCCAAGGGTTGGAGGGCCTAATGTTGTTAAGGTAGCAGCACTCCTCAAGCTGATCTGCAGATTCAGCAACATCTCTATCAAAATCCGAGCTGCCTGTTTTTTTAGAAATTGGCAGGCTAATCCAAAAATTCATATGGAAAAGCAAGAGACCCAGAATAGCCAGATAGTCTTGGAAAAAAAAAAAAAGTTGAAGACTCACATGTCCCAAATCTGCAGCGACAAGACTGTATTAGTCCAAGGAATAGCAGTATTTTTCCCAGGGAGGCAGATTATATCAGCATATCCAGGAAATCTAAGAAGATTGGGAGCTGTGTAATGGAGTTTAATGTGAGTTAAGGGATCAGCTGACTGAACATCATTCATATTTGTGCCCTTTATTTTGAAAGATTTCAGTTATCACCAGAAATGTTGTTTTTGAAGTCACAGACTCAAACTCATTTTGTTGATTGTTATGAGTTACATAAAAGCTCATCAGCTAAATTGAAAATTGCATTTTTGCTATTTAAATTGCATTTTTGCTATTTAAGCAGGTGAGTACATGCTGTATTCTTTGAAGCCTAAGTTCTGAGTGGTTAGTATTAATGCCATTTAGGACAAAATGCCTGCTGTCTTTTGTATTCCTTACATCGTACATAGATTTTTTTTTTTTTTTTTAACCAGTGCTGAGACTTCAGAATCCTTGTAGCTCGTAGAATATTATCTGTTCTGATTGATAACTGTCTGGGAGGGCTTACAGAATTTTATTTGAGTAGTTCCTTCAAACCTTGGATTACATGGCTAAGAGTGCTGAGAAATCTGGATTAAAAATTGACAAAAATGTTTCTTTTGAAAGCGTTGGAGAGTGTTAGTACAACTTCAAAATCTAGCAGTAGTTAGTAAGTAAACGTCTCTAAGTCTAATTCTCTTTTGTAAAAGCGAGTTAAAGTTATCAACATGTAGTGGCTGTCAGTCCACAGGTAATTGTGATGTTCCTTCTACCTGCATCCTCCGCCCCTTTTAGGCTTTGTGTTTCCTTAAAAGAATTAAATTTAATGATGCCTTTACCCCATATTGACTCTTCATATTCATCACTTCCCGCCTCAGTATAAAATCTATCACAAAGAAGTTGAAGACTAAAAAATGACCAATTAAAATTATCTGCTACATTTTCTGGGACATTACGCATACCTGCTTACTTTCCTCTCCCTCTCTTTCATGCCTAAAAGCTGTAGACTTTTATTGAGGAGATTCTAAAAATGGCTTCATTCTAACAAATCATTACTGAAGAAGTCCAAAAGGACAGTCGACACAGTAAGGTTCATTTGTAAAGTTCAAGAGAATCAGTACAGAGGTTTTCTCTAAATTGCTTTTATGTTTTTTATCACCCTTAAAAGTAAAGATTTATGTTTGAAACGTATGGAAGAATGTTGACTTCTTATATTACCATCGGTGTTCTCTCTGAAGCAAGGATGAAGACCTTTTAAGAGTTAGTATCACGGAGTTTGCGTAGTGGCTCAGTGGTTAACGAATCTGACTGGCATCCGTGAGGATGCAGGTTCGATCCCTAGCCTTGCCCAGTGGGTTAAGGATCTGGCATTGCCGAGTGCTGTGGTGTAGGTTGCAAATGCAGCTCGGATCCTGCGTTGCTGTGGCTGTGGTGTAGGCCAGCTGCTACAGCTCTGATTCAACCCCTAGCCTGGGAACCTCCATATGTCTCAGGTGTGGCCCTAAAATGTCAAAAAAAAAAAGGCAAAAAAGAAAAAGAGAAAAAGTTAGCAAGTTGTAAAATAATTAGTGTAGGAAAAATTAATGTGCACTAAATCAGCAAATGTGCCATTCAGTGTTTTAAAATCTGTAATAAGCTATCATTTATGTACACTAAATTCACCAATTTTAAGTGTATAATTCTATGAGTTCTGACTAATGTATACAGTCATGTAACCATACCATAAACAGGTATAGATGTTTTTGTCACCACCAAAAAAAAATCCCTTATATCCCTTTGCTGCCAGTCTTCACTCCCTGGCAACCACTAATCTGTTTTCTATTGCTATAATAGAAAATGAATTCACAAGTATATAGTCTTTTGTGTCTAGCTTATTTCATTTAACATAATAGTTTTGAGGGTCATCATCATTTTTGCGTGTATCAGTTGTTCCTTTTCTTTCTCTCATCATCGTGTTTCCTCTACCTGAGTCTGGGGAGTATATTTATATAATAGCAACTTTACATCCTTGTCTGCTAATACTCTGTCACTTCTGCCTGTTTTTTATTGATGGACCTTTCTCCTGGTTGGTGGGTCATATTTTCCTGTTTGAATGCCTGGAATTTTTTACTATACGTCGGACATTATAAATTTTACATTACTACGGGCTACATTTTGTTGTATTTCTTTTCTTTTTTTTTTTTTTTTAAGCGGGAGGGTGGGGCATGCCCGTGGCAGATGGAAGTAAAGGTCAGGGATTGCCGTGTTCCTTTAAGTAATAATGGACTTTGTTCTTGGAATCAGTTGAAACCTTCTGAGACTTGCTTTTAAAGGCTGTTAGGGTAGACCAGAACAACTTTTAGTCTAGGTCTAATTGAGCTCCACTGCTGAGGTGTTTCCATTTTGGTTGGCGAAAATGCAAGCTGTTCCCAATTCTGAATGCCAGGAATTGTTTGGTCTGCTGCTTTCTGGTGGAGCTTTCCCCAGCCCCTCAGGTTTCTTCTCATGTGTGCAGCTCAGCACTTAGCCAGAGGCTCTTCTGTTGATCTTAAAGCTTCCTCTGTGCACTTTCCTCCCCTCCTGTTGTGCTGCCCAATAAATTCTAGCCACCTTGGCCTCTCCAGCTCTATCTCTGGCGTCCTCAACTGATAAGACTAGGTCTCCCCATCCATCCCCAGCAGCTTGGGACCTGTCTCCAGGTGGTACAGGGACAATCCAAACACTACCTTCTTATTTCCCTTCTCTCCATTGCATAGTCCTGCACTGCCTCTGTCCCAGTGTCTGAAAAACCGTTGTTTGTATACCCTGTCCAGCTTCCTGTTCTTTACAAGCAGAAAAGTAAATCCAGTAACTGGTACTTCAGAGGTCACACTGACCTAATCATAGCTTTGCGTACCTCTCTGGTAAACTTGAAATTATTTACATACAGAATTTTAATTTAGGGTTGTGGCTTGTTCTCTGTAACAGAGCAATTGTTCATAGATGATCATAAAGTCAAAACCAGACCAGATAATTTAGTGAGTTAGCAGTTAGAGAAATATAGGTCTTAATCTGTTTGTGTTTTAAGGACATGAACAAAGAAGGATTAAAAATAACAGTTTTAGGGAGTTCCCGTCGTGGCTCGGTGGTTAACAAACCCCACTAGGAACCATGATGTTGCGGATTCAATCCCTGCCTCACTCAGTGGGTTAAGGATCTGGCGTTGCCGTGAGCTGTGGTGTAGGTTACAGACACGGCTCGGATCTGGTGTTGCTGTGGCTGTGGCGTAGGCCGGCTCTGACTAGACCCCTAGCCTGGGAACCTCCATATGCCACGGGTGCAGCCCTTAAAAAAAAAAAAAATACGATTTTAGGAGTTCCCATCATGGCAGTGGTTAATGAACCCAGTTAGTATCCATGAGGACGCAGGTTTGATCCCTGGCCTCGCTCAGTTGATTAAGTATCTGCTGTTGCCATAGCTGTGGTGTAGGTCGCAGACACAGCTCGGATCTGGCATTGTTGTGGCTGTGGCATAGGCTGGCATCTATAGCTCCGATTCGACCCCTAACCTGGGAAGCTCCATATGCTGCAAGTGCAGCCCTAAAAAAGACCAAAAAAAAAAAAAATACAGTTTTATGTTAAAGGGATATGCTGTTGCATCTTGTAGAAGTTTTAGGGAAATAGTAACATAAACTCTTAAGAGGGAAATGTGGAGTTCTGGATGGCTCTGTCTCTGGACTTATGTGTAAAGTTACTTGGAGCACAGTTTTTAGAATGAATATGGAAGTTGAACGACCTAGATTCTAGTCTCTGCTGTGCCACCCAGTACTATGTGATTGCGGGCCAGCTACCGCCTTTATGAGTCTCCTAATATGTAAATACATAAAATGAGAATGACAGTAAATATCCTACCTCAGTAAAGGGATGGTAGAGTGTTAAATGAGATAGTGTTGATGAAAATGTTTGAGGGCACTAATGTGCCATGGAAATACTAGTCACTCAGCTTTATTCTGTACATTATTATAAAACCTACTATCCCAGGATACAAAAGCAAGATATATTTGTTTCTATTTGTATTCCATACAGTTTACTGTGCAAAAATATTATGTTGAAAAGAAAGAAACAGAACTGATTGATAAAATAGAGGACATTACTGTCTTTTTCACTCCTTAATTCTTAGTATTATTTTATTTCCCTCTCCGTGATTTTCCAGGCAAGGAGTGTATACAGCAGTTAGCTGAAAACACCAGATATTTCAGGAGACGTCTGAAAGAGATGGGCTTCATCATCTATGGAAATGAAGATTCTCCGGTTGTGCCTCTGATGCTCTACATGCCGGCCAAAATTGGGTACTTTTTTTTCAGATTGCACATTGGTCTTTTATTAGACTTTAAGTTTCCCATGATATGAAACTCAGGCTTACGTATTTTGCTAAGGAAAATTGTCTTGGCCTCATTATGTTAACCTTCATTTGCTAGATGTGCCATAGATTAGATAGTGAATCCTAATTTGTAAAAGATGTTAACTATTAGTCTTTCATTAGACAAACATCTGAGTGTAATGCACTCTTTTAGGGGTTTGAGATAGAACAGTGAACAAAACACAGAAATAAAAATCCCTGTCCTTGTGGAGCTTATGCTCTAGTGGGGCAAAGGTCAGACAAACGTAATAAGTAAATTATGTGATATGTTAGAAGGTATTAAATGTTAGGGGAGAAAATAGAGCAAGATATGGGGTATTGAGAGTGCCCCGTAGGTGGCAGGTTACAGTGAGGTGGTCAGGGTGAGCCTCAATGGGAAGGAAAGATGACATCTGAGCTTGAAGTAGCTGAGCAAGTTAGCCACTTGGAGAAAGAAGCTTCTGTGCAAAGGCCATGATGCAGGACCATACTTAGCCAACGGAAGACTAACAGGAGGCGAGTGGAGCTGGAGTGCAGTGCCTAAGGCGAGCAGGGAGGCGTGAGGTCAGCTGTGTTATTACACAGTTACCAGATGTGCACATTACACCAGTCTTTTTGGCTTGTGCAAGGCGTATATAATGTAAATCTTTGCCCTGGAATAGCTTTCAATGTATTTGACAAGTCCAGATGTAAAATGAAACCAAGATACATTTGAAAAACAGATATTAATATAATTAGCTTCCAAATAAGTATGTGCAAAATTGTACCAGAGATATAAAATAAAGGATATAAAATATATCTGCTTAATACAGGCTCAATAAAAAAAGCACATCTTGGGAGTTCCTGTCGTGGCTCAGTGGTTAATGAATCCAACTAGGAGCCATGAGGTTGCAGGTTCGATCCCTGGCACCGCTCAGTGGGTTAAGGATCTGGCGTTGCCGTGAGCTGTGGCGTCAGCTGGCGGCTACAGCTCTGATTAAACTCCTCGCCTGGGAACCTCCATATGCCGCAGGTGCGGCCCTAAAAAAACAAAACAAAAAAAAGCACATCTTGGAGTTCCCTAGTGACCTGGCAGTTGGGGACTCAGTATTGTCACTGATGTGACTTGGGTTACTCCTGTGTCTCGGGTTGGATCCTTGGCCCAAGAACTTTCACATGCCGTGGATGTGACCAAAAAAAAAGGCACATCTTTTCAGATTTGTGAGCTCTGACTGGATCTTAAATACAAAATTGGATAAGATCATTTCTCAAGTTTAGCTACAGCTCCTGTTAGACCCCCTAGCCTGGGAACTTCCATATGCTGCGGGTGCGGCCCTAGATAAGGCAAAAAGACAAAAAAAAATCATTTCTCACGTTTAATCAAATTCATTAAAGGGGCAAATGTTTTTATTCATCTTTGAATCCCTAGTAGCCACCACAGTCTCTGGCCCTCAGTAAATGTTTTACAGTGAATATAGGAAGGAAAATTAAATCATGGAACCTGGAAATATGGTCATTCCAAAGACAGTAGGGGGAAAATTGGGAAAGGGTGCTCCTTGAGGGAAAAAGAGTTCCATTTCCAATAGGAAGTCATACAGGCATTTGGCATTATGGCCTTCAGAAGGGATGGTGGGAATGAACCGAAAGCAAAGGAGTAGGATTTCCCTCATTCTTCTATAAGTGAAGAAAAAAGGTAGCTGGTCTGGAGGACTGACTTAGTCTAGAACCCTTTCTTTAGAGGGGACTTTGTCTAATTTAATCTACACAGATGAACCTGACTGTGTACATTTAGAGAGAGTAAGGCAGAATTCAAATAAAGCTCTAGACAGTTATGTGCCAAAGATGCAGGGCGCTCAGGCTTGGCCTGACCCAAAGGAAATACATTGAAGACGATGCACTGGTACTGGAAGGAGTGGGGAAAAGCTGGTGCTGTTACCAGTATAACTAAAGTGAGGGGGATTTTTTATTCTCAAACAAATGCTTTGAACAGCTAAGGGAAGAGTCAGAAAGGAATTAGGTAGATCCACAAGAGAAAAGAACAAAGAATAACATAATTTTGTAAATAACAAAATTTAACATCAAAGCTAGAATCTTGTTGATTAGGCAAGATACAGATGTGGCATAAGGTCACTTGCCACGTTTGGCTCTGGGTCGGGGGTTAAGCAAGAATTGTGTAGTCTGGGTGGTCCTCTGAAGGCTGGAGATGAGCTGGCCTCACAAACACCAAAGGAAACCCCAAATTCAAAGGCAACCCAACACCCAAGTCCATCAAAAAAAAAAAATGCCTGGTCTGGGAGGGCTAATGTTTGGCCCTTCTGCTGGCAGAAGCATGTCCACGTTACAGCAGCTCCTCTGCGTCCTTAATTTTAAGAATTTTCTTAAACTGCCAAGCCCAGCATTTCAAGGACCAGGTATTAAACTCAAGTTCATTTTGAAACCTCTGAACCACTGTTGTTCGTCAGGGACACCTTAAGGCTACAGGTGCAAATTACTTTAGGCAAGCCCTATTAAAAATTGGTCTCTGCCAACAATATTCTTTTACCTTTGTGAAGGAAACCATTTGGGAGAAGACCACTTTAGGATTGAATAAAAGAGGTCTTTGTGCACTGTCAGTTTTCACTGTCATAGAGGTTAGAGGAAATTCCTAATAGAAGTCTCTAGTGCCTGTATCACCCAAGAGCTTAAATCATTCGGGACTGCGAGACTTTTGTGCTGTGTGCTTTATTATTCTTCCTGTTTTCTAATTTTCCCTCTGTAGCGCCTTTGGACGGGAGATGCTGAAGCGGAATATCGGTGTGGTTGTGGTGGGATTTCCTGCTACCCCAATCATTGAGTCCAGAGCCAGGTTTTGCCTGTCGGCAGCTCATACCAAAGAAATTCTTGATACTGTAAGTAGACCCTTCCACTTTGATAAAACATACCTTATACAAGAAGGCCTGTATATCAGATGAAATGATCATCTCTTGATCCTGAGCACCTAAGATACTTACTGTAAGCAGAGGAGGGAGTACGCAAGGCTGCTTAACAAACAACTGCAAAACTATTAGCATCATCCACCAGGCCCTACGTGATCAGGGCTCTGGGGAATTTTCTGGCTTCACTCTCCTTTATCATGCTCTCTACAGCTCTGTAATTCTCTTTCTGTTCTAGCTGTGTCTGCTGTAGGCTTTCTTCAGTGCTGTTCTGCCTGTGGAATTTTCTCTCTTGACCCTCCTCTTCCCTTTGCCTGGCTGACTGCAACTCATTCTTCACATCTCCACTTAAAAGAAACTTGCTCAGGGCCTTTCCCAAACCCTCTTGCAAGATGTTTCCAGGAATCTGAAGACTCTCCCTTAGGAGACTCTTTTTTTTTTTTTTTTGAGTTTTTTTTTGTTTGTTTTCTTTTTGGCTGCATTTGCTGTGCATGCGGAATTTCCCAGGCCAGGGATCGAACCAGAGCCATAGCAGTGACAAAGTCGGAACCTTAACCCACTGGGCCACCAGAGAACTCCACTTAGGAGATTCTTTACACCTGTAATTATTTAATGGCGGTCTTTTCCATTTGATAAATCTTAAGAAGGAACTAAGTCTGTTTTTCTGATTCTGTATGCCCAGCACGTAGTAGTTTCATAATTCTTACTGAGTACAAATGCTTATGGTCTCTTAATATGTTCTCATCTCCCCTTTTTTTTCCCCTTTGTCTTTTTAGGGCCACACCCACGGCATATGGAGGTTCCCAGGCTAGGGGTCGAATTGGAGCTGAAGCAGCCATCTTACACCACAGCCGCAGCAACGCCAGATCTGAGCTGTACCTGCACCTACACCACAGCTCACGGCAACGCCGGATCCTTAACCCGCTGAGCGAGGCCAGGGATCGAACCTGCGTCCTCATGGATGCTAGTCAGATTTGTTTCCGCTGAGCCACGATGGGAACTCCTATGTTCTCATCTCTTGATATTCCCTTAATATGCTGTTTCTCATCTAAGACTTCAAACCTTTTTTTTTTCTTTTTATAGTCACACCTGTGGCATATGGAAGTTCCCAGACTAGGGGTTGAATCAGAGCTGCAGCTGCCGGCCTATGCCACAGCCATGGCAACACCAGATCCAATACGCTCTTGTGACCTACACTGTAGCTTGCAGCAGTGCTGGATCCTCAACCCACTGAGCAAGACCAGGGATTGAACCCACATGTTCACAGAGATGACCTCAGGTCCTTAACCCGCTGAGCCATAATGATATTTGCATAAAATTAGTTGATAGAAATAACAATGAATTCATTGGAAAGCTACTAATCTTGAAGAACATTACAAATTCATGTTTTTAAAAGTTTAACATTCAGATTTTCTGGAGTTCCCATTGTGGCAAAGCAGAAACAAATCCAACTAGTATCCATGAGGATAGCATATTGAAGTTCAGCGCTTATTTGCATTTTATAGTTTTCACATTGGGCATGAAGAATTCTTTTTTAATGCTAGAATAAAATTTATTGGTGGGTTGTTTTTTTTTTTTTTCCTCTCTACAAACACTGATTTGTAAAAGTTAAATTTAAGAACAGGTATACATATCTGTTTGCTCAAAATCAGTAGATTCCCTTTTCTGAACTAGAAAGTGTACGTTTTCACATGGACTTAAAACCATAAAAGTGGACGGAAGACTTGATGTGTTGGAAATTAGGGAGAGTTGCCCTCAGGCAACAGAACTTCTGCTGCCCACATTACCTTTTCTTAGTCTAATGAGATGGTGTCTTAGAGCCATTGTCTCCAAAGCTGAGGTCTGTAGACACAGGATGCAGCATCCACAGATGCTTGGGGAGTAACTGGGCTGGAGAGCTGCCGCGAACAGAAAATGCATTTGCCACCTGTGCCAGGTGCTTTTGTTAGAAAGCCTTAGAATCTGGGATTCCAAAATTTCTGCTTTTGCTATGGATCTCTCTGAGAGGTATCTGGGGCTTAGTGCGTCCTTGTCCTTCTATTACATATTTTCTGAGGAATTCTAAACATATATCCCTTATATTGTGATCCTTTATTCTGACTCTCTGCGTGCTTTTTAGAGAGTTAATTGGGGAATTCCCTTGTGGTGCAGCAGAAACAAATCCAGCTAGTATCTATGAGGATGCGGGTTTGATCCCTGGCCTTGTCAGTGTGTTGGGGATCTAGCGTTACCTTGAGCTGTGGTTTAGGTCGCAGACGCGGCTCGGATCCCACACTGCTGTGGCTGTTTTATGGCCAGCAGCTATATTTTTTTTCATTTTTGGCCGGGGGAGAAGGATTGAACCTGTGTCCCAGCACTCCAGAGACACAGCAGATCCTGTTGCACCACAGCAGGAACTCCCAGGGATTGGAGGTTTTAAATCAGACCTGAGTTTAAATGTTGACTCTGTTCTTTCCTTGCTGGGTTCCTCTTTTTCTTTTTGGCCACACCTGTGGCATGTGGAAGTTCCCAGGCCGAGGATCAAACCTGGGCCACAGCGGTGACAGTGCCAGATCATTAACTCACTACATACGCCACCAGGGAACTCTCCACTTTTTCTTGCTAAGTCTGCGCAGCAGCCCATTTTGGAAACTCTTCACTTGCATCTAGGAAGCATCCCAGTGCACACTTCTCATCACTTTTCTGGTAGTGTGATAGCAGAGAGAGCAAGTACTGGAGCCTAAAGGAGAGATGACAGACTGTAGTCAGCCTGGCAAAGTCAGGGTATGCTTTCTTCTACCAAGCATATCATACTTTGATGAATTACACCTTTACCCTGCACCCCTGCTCTTCACAACCTGTTCAGCCTGCCGTCCTTCTCCAAAAGCAGCTCTTAAGTCTGCTCAGAGTAAATGCACTGGACACGTCCCACCACAGAATAACGTTGCCACGATTGTTTTTAGAAAATTAAAGCACTCAGGTACGCCTTCATCCTCCTGGCTCTGCCTGACCTCTGTTCCGTCTTGTACCTTTTAGGCTTTAAAGGAGATAGATGAAGTTGGGGACCTTTTGCAACTGAAGTATTCCCGTCATCGGTTGGTCCCCCTCCTGGACAGGCCCTTTGACGAGACTACATATGAAGAAACGGAAGACTGAGCCTTTTCGGTGCTCCCCTTGAGGACCTCTCCCTCCCCCAGGACAGCGTGCGGCCGTTCTGAGCCAGTTCCAGGAACTGCACTTCGTGGCCGACTCACGTGCCAGACACTTCCTCAACTACTGATGGTGGCCACCTCCACTCTAAACGGCATTTTGTAAATAGTGAAAAACTGCTTCACATCGTTCCTTTGCTACAGTTTACCTTTCAAAAAAGAGGTGACTCACTTTGCTTCTTTGTGCATTAAAAAAAAATGTTTTATTTTTTAACTATTCCACTTGTGACATCATGCTGACCCTAGCCTGCCTCTGGCCAACCTCGACGGCCGCTTCCCTCTCCCGGCCGCTTCCCAGCCGTGGGCCCGTCGAAAGCTCCTGCTGGCCCTGGCGCTACGGCCTCGAGGCTCGCCTGGCCCTCCTCCTGGGGAGCAGGTGCCTTCCGCTTACTTCCAGCCTAGGTCTCCGAGGTTGCCAGCCTTGGACTCTTTCTTTAACCTGCCACATAACCCAAGTATTTTAATGCGTCTTAAGTTTATCCATTTGAGAAGAACAGTAAACGCTAACCTTGCTGACTGTGCCCCTCACTGTGTAACCCTCGCTCGCCAGGAGCCTCCAAGGCTCGGTCTCCCTTCTGTTCTGGTCACCAGATGGTTTCCTTCACCATCAGATGTTTCTTTGTAAATGGTCACCATCTGAGGGCGTGTCCAATTTTGGGATCCTTCCCAAGCTGTAATCCTACACTCCCGCCCGCTATTTAAAACACTGAAATTGTTTTAAAAGCACCCACATCCCACCCCTGCCGGACGTCTGTGGTGAAACTGACTCACACCCCACTATTCTGAGCACAAAGCTGCCCGACAGAGGGACCCGTACTCGTCTGCGGTGAGCGGGCAGGGGCCGTGAGGAAAGAACTGATGCTCCTTACAGATGTCTGTGGTTTAGTTCCTCTTACTTTTGAATTTTCAAAATTATGACAGCTCCTGCCTGGGTCTGGGTCCAGATTAGGATTTAAACTGAAACGAGAAAATGTTGGTAAAGTCTCTGCTCAGAAATCATTGTCATGCTCGTAATTTAAGGATTAAAGTTTTTAACTTACTCTTTTTAGGAGATGACCCATTTCAGAATCTCTCTGTGTGCGCTAGTTCTCCTTCATCCTTGATGTTCTAATGCAGTGCTAACCTGCTGGCGTCAGGAGTCGGAGGCTCCAGCTCCCTCCATTACCCGCACCCCCCACCCCCACTGTTCTTCCCCTGAGAAATTCTGAACATGTTTTCTTTGCTAAACTAAAATCCTCTGTTTGACTCTGTTTTCGTACCAGGTAAGGGGACTTCTTTCAGAGAGCTTTATACTGTTTGACCAAAGAACAAATCTGAAAGTCACCATTTTAAAAGTTCCTTTTTTTGTTTGTTTTCTGTTAAGCTTAAGACAACTCTGACTTTTTTCCTACCCAAGATCAGCTTGTCTTTTAATGGCCATCAAGTATTATAGGGGAAGGATTGGGAACAGAATGGAAAAACATTACGTGAAAGTAGTTTTTGCACATCTGTATTTTTTGAAATTATTCCCTTGATTGGTAAAAATTCTCAGCCCAGATTCTCCAAAGCATCCTGTCATCAGCTGTGGTATGTTTGTGCAGATACACCTGGTGGAGGATGTAAGCAATGCTATTATTGTTTGTGAAGTTTTATTTTCATGTCTTTTTCTGCTTGTTAGGGCCGCATCTGCGGCATATGGAAGTCCCCAGGCTAGGGGTCAAATTGGAGCTGCAGCTGCTGGCCTGTGCTGAGCCTTGTCTGTGACCTACGTCACAGCTCACAGCAAAGCGGGATCCTTAACCCGCTGAGAGAGGCCAGGGATTGAATCCTCATCCTCATGGATATTAGCCGGGTTCCTTTACACTGAGCCACAACGAGAACTCCTGTTTTCATGTCTTAAGTTATCTTTGGTCACTCTCAGCCTCTGAGAGCCTTAAGCCCTTGAAATATTCTTAGGTTTTATTTTACCTTTGTAAAGAATAGAAAAAGGTGAATTAAAAAAAAAAAACAAGTAGAGATGCAGGGGCTGTATTTAGCATATTCAAGTTGAAGTTAAAAAGATACCACTTGGTGGTAACTAAGTAATTCGTCTTGTAAAATAAAATACATCACTAATCTTTCCTGCACATCTAGGTCCTCACCATAGACTCCCATTAAAACTCTAGAGAGTTCTACTTTTTTTTTTGTACTGCAGCTACTATTTCATGGTAGAGGGTCCATGAAAAATCATAAATGTTAAGCAGTGAACTTACCAGCTAGTCTTTTATTTTGGCTTGCATGAAGTCAGTGTAACTTAAAATGTCAGTTAGTGTGGGCATTTAAAATATGTGTGTGTGAATATATATGTATGCACACACGCATATGTGTGTGTGTGTATGTATAACTTTGCTGGTGCAGTTATTTCCAGGTAAATGCAATTAAGTTACAGAACCTCTGCTTTCTAGAGGACAAAACATACACACTGGTTGTCTCTTCTTGAAACTGTAATATAAATCTAGGGTCCAGTCATGTCACAAGTATCATTTAACCAAGCACTTGGGGAAATACGAGTGTATATAAATAGTCATTGGGAATGAGAAATCTGGGATAAATAAGTGTTGTTTAAGTACATGGTCTAGCACGACCTGCTTCAGGAATCTGATGGGATTCAAACAGGTCTCAGCTCACCATTACTGCCAAGGCTGATGATCAGAGTTAGGTAATAGACGAGTGACTAATCCTTCTCACTTTTTCTCACAGCTCTTTTTATTTAGCATTGTCTTTACTCATTTCAGGTTTATACAACCTCCTGCAGATCACAGAAACTAGGAAGTTTATAACTAGGGGACATCAAAATCACACCCAAAGAATGGATCAATGACAGTGGCCAATTCTCCCACCTTGATTTTAAAAGCTTTACCCTAGAATATGGCATATGTTCTAGAGCAAGTGAATTTTGAAAGACAATGTTCAGGGGCAGGGTCTTTGGAGCACTAAGCTTTTCGCTTTGCTTTGGGAAAATTTCTTCCCTTTAAAAAACATTCTCGTCTTCAGACCCGAGAGTACTGCTTGCTTGTTTGAAAAAATTTGGCATCTTAGTCCTTTCATCATGATCTTAAATTTTCACGATAGGGTGAGGATTTCAGGTGGTCAAACGTGCTTCATCCTCACGTAGTCATGCAAGGTGAACAGAAATACTTGACTCACCTCCTAAGGACTGAGTGTTTGCCTAATGTGCTTTCAGAGGCCAAGGTACTGTTTCTTCCCCTACACCCCCTTTCCAGGTTGATGAGGATATCTGGCCCTAGTCATACTGGTCACAAAGTCAAGAACTGTCGATTTCACACAGGTAAAATCACAAAGGGGGGGTTATGAAGGGGGAGTTTGAGCAAACAGCTGTTGAGCAGCTGTTTGCTTAAATGCAGCCTCAGAACCTGTAGATGTGCTGCTGCCTGCTTAACAGGGAGGTTCAGTGTCCCGCAGGCATCTTAATCCATTAAGCCAGTTAATCAGAATACCTGCCATGTGAAGAAAAGCATGTCCATTCTCTCCTCAGCCTTATCCACATGAAATGTAGTGTCCAGTCGCCATGTGCCCAGATAGCTAGAAGGTAGAAGCCTGGCTTCCTGCCTCATCATATAGAAGAAATGCCAAGACTAGCCAGTGACCCCTTTGCTTTTAATTGTGTAGAAAATGCTGTTGTACCTTTTGCCGTAGATTAAACCTTTTCTAGGGAGAAAACCAAAGGAGCTAGCTCGAGAACTTAATGGAAATGTTTACTCCAGTCTGAGTCTGGAGGTACCACATTCCCAGTCATCCTCGGGACTGGCCTGGTGGGGGCGCTGTGGGCAAAGTCTTGTTTACTACATAATGTACATGATAAATGGCCTTATAAACTGATTCTTTGTGGTATGATGAATTGTAATAAACTGACCCTAAAGAATACAGTGGCTCTTAAACTGCCGTTACCATGTTTTTAATGAAGCCATACCCGAAGCTCTGATCTTTTGGAGCAGTTGTGGGGAGGTTGAAGGAAAGGTAAAAATCAGAGCAGTCCCCTGCCGTTGGGCCCTGCCTTGCTGCCATCCGCATGGACAAATGAGTCCTTCCATGCAGGGGGAGCCTTGAGCCCATTCAGTCTGTTTTTTTCCAACACAATTCCCAAGTTTCTGGTACAAAGCCTGGTTGCTTGGCCCAGGCCTTCCCAGGAGATGTGGGACACACCACTGCCGGTCAGAGCAGTAACTTGACCTCACCCTTACATTAGGACTTGTTACGTCGGAGGCGCGAGTGTCCGGATGACAGAAAGCATCCTGGTGGTTCCTCACGGGGTTTCAGCCAGCATGCCCACACAGTCTGGATGATCCCTCTCCGGATAAAAGGAGCTAAGGTTAAGAGAAGGGGAGAGAGAGAGAATAAAAATAGAGAAATAGCTTATGCGCAGCTGAGGTCTTATTTTCATACCTGTAAACTGGAATTGCAAGCAGTGCTGTGATGGCTGTGACAGTCCTGTAATGCTCATATAATCTGAGAAAGTGAGAGAAGAGGAAATAAAATTTTTAAAAATTTAGTCATGTGTTAAAGTGTCACTCTTTCTCTCCCTTACCCACCCCCACCCCCTCTCCCTTTTTTGCCAGATAATTTTTTTTTTTTTTGCTTTGTGGGATGACTGTCAAGCTATGAATAATGGGTTGGGGTAGGTGTGTGCATCTCAGGAGTGCATGCTAAGAGCTGAAGGGGGACTACCTAAGATGGCCTAAGAATCCTCCCATGCAAATAGACTGTTTTGCTCCAGTAAAATACTTGGGAAGCTTTAACTGCCTTCATTCATTCAACCAATAAATAATGCTGTTTCCATGCCGGACACTGCGTTGGGCATTACCAATAACAGCAGCAAAAAAAAAAGCTACAAATCCTGCTTTCTAGTAAACAAATACACACATGAATCATACATATCCTATTAGAACTAAGTCCCATGAAGGAAAGGTAAAGAGCAAGATAAAAGTTTAGAACCAGTGTCTGGTTTAGACAGAGGTGATGGAGGAAACTTTTCCATGGAATGGAGAGTCTGAGGGTTATTGTGGTTGATACTCGGTAAGCAAAGCCGACAGTGGCGAGGTGGGGCTCGCCAGGAGGCCTGCTGTTTTGAGGGTTTTACATTATGCACTGAAAACTAGCGAAAAGTTTTAGGAGTTTCTTTGTGGCACAGGTTAAGTATCCCGTGTTGTCACTTCTGTGGCTCTGGTTAAAAATATGGTTTGGTTTCCATCCCTGGCCTGGGAACTTCTGTGTGCCAGGAAGAGACCAAAAACAAACAACAAAAAAAAACCTTCTAAGCAATGGAAAAAAAATAGCCACTAGCATGCTTTTTAAATAGACATTGGTGAATTTATATGGAAATGCAAAGGACCTGAAATAGCCAAAACAATTTTTCCTGGCTGCACCTCGGGCATGTGGAAGTTTCCAGGCCAGGGACTGAATCTGAGCTGCAGCTGTGACCTGTGCCACAGATGCAGCAATGCTAGACCCTTAAACTACTGCGCTGGGCTGGGAATGGAACCGGCCCAGCCACAGAGACAAGCCGGATCATTAACCCACTGTGGTAAGGGGAAACTCACGCCACAGTGGGAACTCCTGCCAAAACGGTTTTGAGAAGGAACTTAAAACTGCCTGATTTCAAAACTTTGTAGAAAGCTACAGGAAGCAAGACTGCAACTGGCATTAGAGTAGTCATACAGGACAATAAAACAGAATAGGGAGTCCAGAAATAAACCCACATAAGGATAGTTGATTTGTGACCAAAGTGCCAAGCTAATTCAATGAGAAGGAACTTCAACCCTTATGTCACATTATATACCACACTTAACTCAAAACAAATTATAGATCTGAAACTAAACTTAAAAATACGGAGTTCCCTGATGGTGCAGCAGGTTAAGGATCCAGTATTGTCATTGCTGTGGCTGAGGCTGCAGCTGTGCCGCAGGTTCAACCCCTGGCCCTGGAACTTCACATGCTGAAGGTGCAGCCAAAAAAATAAATAAACTCCCTCCATGTAAGAAGTATCGGAGGATAGGATAAAATCTATTTTTATTTTATTTTATTTTTTGTCTTTTTGCCTTTATCTAGAGCCGCACCTGTGGCATATGGAGGTTCCCAGGCTAGGGGTCTAACAGGAGCTGTAGCTGCCGGCCTTCGCCACAGCCACAGCAACGCGGGATCCGAGCCGCGTCTGCAACCTACACCACAGCTCACGGCAACGCCGGATCCTTAACCCACTGAGCAAGGTCAGGGATCGAACCCGCAACCTCATGGTTCATAGTCGGATACGTTAACCACTGAGCCACGAAGGGAACTCCAAAATCTATTTTTATAATACTAAAAAATAAAACCTCTAAGGAGAAAATATAAAAGAAACTGTGACTCTGGGTTAGGTTAGAAAAAAATTTCTTTTTTTGTCTTTTTTTAGGGTCACGCGGCATATGGAGGTTCCCTGGCTAGGAGTCTAATCGGAGCTGTTGCTGCCGGCCTACGCCAGAGCCACAGCAACGCCAGATCCGAGCCGTGTCTGCAACCTACACCACAGCTCATGGCAACGCCGGCTCGTTGACCCACTGAGCGATGCCAGGGATCGAACCCGCAACCTCATGGTTCCTAGTCGGATTTGTTTCCGCTGCGCCAGGATGGGAACTCTATCAACAATTTCTTTTGCTTTTTACGGCCGCACCTGCGGCATATGGAGGTTGCCAGGCTAGAAGTCTCATTGGAGCTGTAGCTGCTGGACTACGCCACAGCCACAGCAACGTGGGATCTAAGCCGCGCCTGTGACCTACACCACAGCTCATGGCAACACCGGATCTTTAACCCACTGAGTAAGGCCAGGGATGGAACCCGCATCCTCATGGATGCTAGTCAGATTCGATAACCGCTGAGCCATGACGGGAACTCCTGCACTTGTTTTCTTGATTCCCTGCAACAACAGAGGATCTGGAAGAGCCTTGGAGGAGTTACTTCCAGGCCTTCCCCCCCAAGCCAACCTACCTTGGTGCACAAACATTTACCCAAGATCTGAAGGCTCCCGCGTCGGGCTACCCCGCGGCCCCCGCCCGCGAAGCCCTGGCGATCCATGAGCCCCAGCATCGCTCTCGGATCGCCAGCCAGGAAGACGACCCCGCAGGAGTCGCAGCACAGGACAGCGGAACGCCGGCCGGCGGGCTGCGACGGGCTGCGAATCCCCCGAACAGGAATTCCCTCGGGGCTGCGACGGCGACAGCGGCGGGCACCGAGGGCGGGAAGCGGCCAGATCAAAGGGAGCCGCCTGCTGGGCCAAGACTTGTCCGGGAGCGCGAGGTACCACCCCTCCGGGGAGGGCGGGGGACATCCCGGGCGCCGACTCGGAGAGCAGCCCGGGCGCCCACGCCAGGCCAGAGCCCCCGCCCCGCGCGCCCCCGCGGCCGCCCGGGCTCCCCTTCAGAGCCCCCGCGCTGGCGCGGCCCGGCCTGCGCCGCGGTCCCCGCGCATGCAGCCCGCGGAGGAGGCGCGACCCGAGGCGAACACATTTACTGAGTCGGCCGGGAGGCGCAAAGGTGCCGGGCGGAGCAGCCTCGGGAGCGAGATGATGCCTTGACTCCCCGGCCGCGCGGAGCTCCTCCTCGGCGTGGTGCTGCTGACCACGTTGCTGGCCGCGGGGCGAGGGCTCCCCCTGCGGAGCCGCGGGACCCTGCGCACGGGTTCGGGAGTCACGCGAGCCTGGCGGAGGTGAGCGGCGGGGCGCGAGGCTGCGGCGCGCTGGGTCCCTGCTTCCCCGGCCCGGCGCTCTGGCAGCGCGGCGAGCGGGCCCGGGAAGCGAGCGGCAGCCCCCAAGTGCGAGGGCAAGGGCGGCCCGGATGTCCTGCGGTACCCCCGGGCTGTGCAGCGGACCAGCCCCGGGGAGAAACGACTTTTGTACCGACTGATGTGCGTACACCCTCTGGGAACCGCGCAGTTTCCTCTCCGACTGCTGCGTTCCCGCGTCCGCGTCGCCCTGAGCGAACCTCTCCTGCAGCAGCTCGGTCCAGGTGCGCGCTAATAGCGGAGTCGGAAGGGTGGGCGAGGACCGCGGCTCTTTGTGAACTGGCGGGTGGGAGTTGCCGAGGTTCAAAACATCAGGTGACCCCCTGGTGTAACCCTCTTCAGTCAAATCTTCAAAGGATCTGAGTCCTTTGCGGGGTGTGAACTGAAACAAGGTGAGGTAGGAGTTCCCGTTGTGGCTCAGCGGTAACGAACCCGACTAGTATCCATGAAGATGCGGGTTCAATCCCTGGCCTCACTCAGTGGATTAAGGATACGGCGTTGCCGTGAGTGAGCTGGGGTGTAGGTCGCTGACGAGGTGGCTCGGATCTGGCATGGCTGTGGTTGTGGGGTAGGCCAGCAGCTGCAGCTCCGATTAGACACCTAGACTGGAAACTTCCATATACCCCCGGTGCGACCCTAAGAAGACCAAAAAAAAAAGGGAAGAAAGAAAGAAACAAAGTGAGATAGTAAGTGGGGCCTCCATCTGACTGGGTGGGAGAGGTCAGCTAAGGACATTTGTATTATTTCATACTTGGACGTGTAGAAGTGGTGGCTAAGAGGTGGAGGAGCGCTTTGGGGGCGTCGGGGAGCTGCGAGTGGGCTTTTGGATGCGACCGAAGACGGAGAAGTGAGACGGGAGAGTAGTTTAGACACGAAGAGAAGTCACCACCTCCCATCACCAGGGGTCAACAGTCCAGCCGTTCCTTCCTGCACTGTAGTGGACGCTCGTCCCCAGGGGGACAAAGCCCGCAGACCAGTGCCAGGGTGTGCAGGAGCAGGCCTGTGTGGTGGGGGTCTTGGCCCCCCCCGTACTCCGGGCAATTCAGGGAGGAGGCCAGAGTGGTTCGTTTCCCAGATGAGGACGCGCAGGGCCCGTGGCAGGTGCCCGAGAACGGGGATGTGAGTGAGAGCCCAGCTGCCGCCCTGCTAGTGCCCGGGCTGCTGAGGCCCTCCAGCGGCGATGGGAAGCAAGCAGCCCCCACTGCGCTTCAGGTCTCCATGGACCCGTTTATCCACCTTTTTTCATGACTGCTCTTCCTCCCTCGGAGGGAGACTTTTTTTTATATTCTAAGTGCCTCCCCTCATGAAATTTAAATACCACAGGTATATTGTGTATTCACTGTCATTTAGAGTGTTACAAACCATTATAATACATAGATTTTTTTTTTTTTTACCAACCCCTAACCAATCACCCTGGATGCCCCACTTCTAGTTATTATTATTGTCATTTTTGCTTTTTAGGGCCGTACCCGCAGCATATGGAGGTTCCCAGGCTAGGGGTCGAATCGGAGCTACAGCCGCCGGCCTGCACCACAGCCACAGAAATGCCAGATCCGAGCCGCGTCTGCGACCTACACCACAGGTCATGGCAATGCTGGATCTTTAACCCACTGAGCGAGGCTGGGGATCAAACCCGCAACCTTATGGTTCCTAGTTGGATTCATTTCTGCTGTGCCACAACGGGAACTCCAATACATAAGTTATTGATTTTTTTTGTGTGTGTGTCTCCCCTGAGGTCTAATTTTTGGCCCTGTTATGAGTACATCCTGTAACCAGGGCTTCTCAACCTCTCCAGTTATTATTGTGTGCTGTAGCATTTTGGGGCACTTAACAACCTCCCTGGCCTCTGGCAGCAGATGCCTGTAGCACCCACTCCCCAACATTATTCCCTGAGGGGTACCCTCTTCCCGTCTGTTGTTGGGAGCCACTGCTGAAGACAAAGCCTGAGGAACTGGACAGCCTCTGGCCAGTTCCACCTCCTCTGCGGAGATGATAGTGGAAATAAAATTAATGAACTGAATTGGCATTTTCCCCACTCATTTGGCATAAATACTTCATACTTTAGCACTTAGCGCTTTGTACTGTAATTATCTTTAGAATGTTTGCCAGATCTTCCCCCAAGACCAGCTCAGAGGATGAGTTATTTCAGAGCCAAAGTCACATCTCCAGCCCTAGTACAGAGCCTGGCAGAGCGCTTAAAAACACGTTTGAGTAAATTAGTGCC
>PVHT021183631.1:9798859-9813828 GCA_004024745.2 Catagonus wagneri | reverse complement strand
GCGGGGCCCCTGGGCCCGAGGGGGGCAGGCGAGGAAGGTAGCACAGCCCCCACGCGGATGGCTTGGGAAGGGCAGGGGGCAGGGGGCGTGCTGAGGGGAAGGGCCCGAGCCTGCCGCCCCCTCTCCTGGAGGCCTCCTTGGGCCTTCCAGCCCTGAGCCCTGAGCAGGAGGGCCTGGGTGTCTGCTCTCTGACAAGGGCTCTGGAAGATTCTGGGGCAGCCGTCTGCAAACTGCACTGCAGAACCACTACCTTAAAGGCCACTGCTTCCCCTCTGGGCCTCAGCTTCTTCGTCTGTGGAATGAGGCGGTCGGATCGTGTGTCTTCGGCATGTGGAAACCTGATTTTAACCCTCCCGCTCATGCCTCACGTTGGGGTTGTTGGTCCAAGCGCTTGTGGACCCAGTCCACCCTCCGAGGTGTTAAAGCAGACGCCTTTGGGTGCACCACCACGGGGCGAGTCTGCAGTCCGTTCTGACAGCAGGGCCCTGAGGCCCCCACCCCCGTGGAACGGGGGAGGAGAATTTTCTCCCCCACTTTTTTTTTTTTTTTTTTTTTGCCTTTTTAGAGCCACCCCTCTGGCAAATGGAAGTTCCCAGGCTAGGGGTCGAATTGGAGCTCCAGCTGTGGACCTACATCACAGCCACAGCCACACCAGATCTGAGCCGTGTCTGCAACCAGCTCACAGCAACACCAGGTCTTCAGTCCACTGAGCGAGGCCAGGGATCGAACCCATGTCCTCATGGATAGCAGTCGGGTTCGTAACCTGCTGAGCCACGGCAGGAACTCCCTTGCTCCCCCACTTTCTGGCTGCAGACGAGGAGTAAGTCACATGGCTCTCTGAGTCACTGTTTCCTAGGCCACAGCAAGGGGCAAACAGCACCAACCTGGCACCAACCAAAGCAGCAGAGGTTTCTTGGGCTGCAGGGGACCCCTGGAATATGAGGGGAGCCTAGGAGAAAGCCTGAAGGTCCGATCCCTGCCCAGGCCACGCCTTGCTGCAGGCCCCTGAAGAATGGAGTGGGCGGGAGGTGTGGGGGCCTGCCCACCAGAGGGGCTTTATGGGAGAGAAAACCAGAGGGGTTGGTGGAATTCCAATTTATAAGCTTCACTGTCAGTCCAAATCCCTAATGATAAAAACACCTGCATTTTGTATACCATCTACAGCTTACAAAACACTTTCACCAAAAGAGGAAAAAGGCCCCAATAATATACAACACAAGGCATTCTAAAATTGTTCAGGGGTTCCGCTGTGGTTCAGTGGTAACAAATCTGACTAGTATCCATGAGGACTCGGGTTTGATCCCTGACCTCGCTCAGTGAGTTAAGGATCCGGCGTTGCCCTGCGCTGTGGTGTAGGTCGCCAGTGTAGCTCGGATCTCATGTTGCTGTGGCTGTGGGGTAGGCCGGCAGCTGTAGCTCTGATTCGACCCCCAGCCTGGAAACTTCCATATGCTGCAGGTGGGGCCCTAAAAAGAGAGAGAGAGAGAAAAAAAAAAGATGTGTGTGTGTGAGAGAGTGAGGGTATGTCACTATATATGTCTCTATATATCTAAACTTGGAAGTCTAATCACCAAAATATCATCTGTCACAGGTGGAATATGGGTGATTTCCGTTTTCTTCATTGTATTTTACTGTTTTTTTCCCCCAAAATTTTGTTCTGTGACCTCCATATTACTTGGTAATAGCCAAAAATGATGTTTTTAAAGTTTACTTTCACATGAATGATTGCATGTTACTTATTTCCTGTCTACAGTGTGATGAGCGAGAGGCGCCCCTCCCTGGGGCTGTTGCGGGCATTTGGTGTCATTTTCCCGCCCTCCAATGAGGAAATAGAGGTTCAGGGCTGTCAGTGGCCCTGGAAGCTGGGTAGCCTGTAGGCTGATGGGACAAGAATTCAAACCCAACTTCTCTCTCTCTCTGTTTTTTTAATGGCCACCCTCACAGAATATAGAAACTCCCAGGCCAGGGATTGAATCCCAGCTGCAGCTGCAGGGACGCCGGATCCTTTGCGCAGCAACCTGAACCACAAAGCCAGCTTTCCTTAAACTAGTGGGTCTCCACCCTGGCACATGTGAGAAGCAGCACGCCTGGCCCCACCCCACACCAGTTAAATCCCAGAGGGAGGAACCTCCAGGTCATTCTGATGCACAGCCAGGCCTTATGCGGTGACTCCATGGGCCCTGGGAAGCCAACGAGATCAGCCAAGAGAACGTGACTGTTCTATACCACAAATAAAAATGGGGGAGATGTTGGAGACCACTGAACTGCTGAACTCTGCAGAAGGCAAATATCTGCTGACTCAGAGTTCTCAAGTACAGGGTGTCCTTCATAGACATTATGCAGCTAGAGGTAGGCACCAATGCTAATAGTTTCCTTTATTATTCACTAAGAGGTAGGCTTGTCATTGCCTATGCCTGCTCCTACCCCTTAACTGACATACAGCACCTTTCTTAATAAAAGTCCTGTGGGCTAAAGCCCAGTGCCTTTGTTCTGTGGAGCGGAGTGCCTCCTGGTCCCCCTCTTTCTAAATATAAAAGAGTCTTGTGTGTTTTGTTATACCAGGCCGTCCCTCTTCCAGGATTCTTCTTTGTCTTGCAGTGCTGGATGTGGCAGAGGGCTGCCTTGGGGAAAAGGCTGGGCCCCTCCCCCTGCACCTGCCCTCAGGCTTATTGTCTCCTTTCTCTTTGTTTTTTGTTTGTTTTTGGCCTTATCTAGGGCCGCACCCAGGGCATATGGAGGTTCCCAGGCTAGGGGTGTAATAGGAGCTGTAGCTGCCAGCCTTCAACACAGCCACAGCAACACGGGATCCAAGCCGCATCTGCAACCTACACCACAGCTCACGGCAACGTTGGATCGTTAACCCACTGAGCAAGGCCAGGGATCGAACCCGTAACCTCATGGTTCCTAGTCGGATTCGTTAACCACTGAGCCACGACGGAACTCCTTTCTCTTTGGAGTCAGCTCTGAGCCCTCCCTCCTTGGCTGGCCCGCGTCTGTCCCTCTGCAGGTGACCATCGAGGTGGTGGAGGACCCCCAGGTCTAGGTGGAGATGGACCTGATGGCCAAGCCCAGCCGTCTCTGGCCCCAGGGCGCCCCCAACCGGCTGCCCACCAAGGCTCTCTTCTGGCCACTCTTCTGGGGCTACCTGGAGGGCGAGGAGGGGAGGACCCAAGTCAAGGGCAGAGCCCCAGGGGAAGAGGAGGAAGTGGAGGAGGAGGGTTACCCTCCAGGGTGCGGTGAGCCTGAGGGCCGGGAGGACGACGTTGAGGGAGGAGCCTGGGTTCAGTGGGGCCACAGGAGGCTGGGAGCAGGGCTTGCTGTCCCCCAGGGACTGGGCCTTCAAGGAGCCTGACAGCAATGGTGAGCGCCCCCATCTTAGCGCCCCCTGGCTGCTGCCTCTGGAGGTCCTGAGCGGAAAGGGGAGTGAGCGCTTCCTGGGCTCAGACAGCTGGGAGGTCAGGCTTAGGTCTGTACAAATGCCATCACCAGCTAAATAATATTACCTATAGCTTGCAAAGCGCCCCCCCCCCAAGTGACCTGCACAACAGCCCTGATATCCCCTAAGCAAAACAGGTATTTGTTAATATATTCATATCTATCAGATTCCAACAAATTAAGAAATGTTATAAATCCCACCACTCACAACTGACCTGACCTCATTTTCAGACTGTGTGGGTTTGGATCCTGGGTCAGCTGCTTACCAGCTGCGTGACTTTGGGCGGGTTCCTTAACTTCTCTGTGCCTCAGTTCCTTCCTCAGCAAAACGGAGATGGGCACAACCCTTACTGCGTAGGGCTGGCTGTAGAGAGTAGTGAGTTAATACTTTTCAAGTGCCAGTACTAGAGTTCCTGTTGGGGCTCAGTGGTAAGGAACCTGACTAGTAACCATGAGGACACGGGTTTTATCCCTGGCCTCGCTCAGTGGGTTAAGGATCCAGTGTTGCCGTGAGCTGTGGTGTAGGTCACAGACTCAGCTCGAATCTGGTGCTGCTGTGGCTGTGGCGTAGGCCAGCAGCTGTAGCTCTGATTCAACCCCTAGCCTGGGAACCTCCATTTGTCACATGTGCAGCTCCTAAAAGTAAAGAAAGAAACAATTTTTTTTTAAGAAAACAACATAACAGTGCAAATTGTTCATAAAATAGCACCTCAAGCCTGTCCCCCAACCTGTGACAGGCATTTTTATTTCTGCATTTTGCAGTTCTGGTTTATCTCTGGGTGCAGACGTGTTTCACACAGTTACAGCACTTCTCCCCAGAGCCTCTCATCATTGGTTCAGAGTAAGTTGCAGCAGGCTTTTCCCATTTCACCAAAATCATGACTTGCAGCTTTTCTCCCGCTGATTTTCCTTAAACCCATGTTGCCAGCCTGCTCAGGCCTGCGTGGGAAGTGAAGAGACGGGTGAGTGTGTCAGTGCTTTGGGTTCCACAAAGAGCCCTGGGTTTCAGCCCTGCACAGCCAGGGGACTTTGGGTGCAGTGGTATATTTCAGGTCTCGCAGACTAGGACTGGGTCACTCACGTTGGTAGCAGGGACAGTCTAATATCCCAGTGCTAGGGAAGTATTGTCACCCTTGGGTTTTTTTTTGTGTGTGTGTGTTTTGTTTTTGTTTTTTTTTTTGCCATACCCACAGCTTGTAAAAGTTCCCAGGCCAGGGATCAAACCCAAGCCACAGCAGTGACAACGCCAAATTCTTAACCTATTGCACCATAAGAACTCCCCCTTGGTTTTTTTTTTTTTAAGTCTGCACCTGTGGCATACAGAAGTTACCAGGCCAGGGGTCGAATCACAGTTACTGCTGCCGGCCATAGCCACAGCCACAGCCACAGCAACACAGGATCTGAGCCGCGTCTGCGACCTACACCACAGCTCATGGCAACGCTGGATCCTTAACCCACTGAGCAAGGCCAGGGATTGAACCCACATCCTCATGGTTACTAGCTGGCGTGCTTACTACTTAATGAGCCACAACGGGAACTCCCCACCTTGGTCTTGATTGACATAAAAACTAGCTCAGGGATGTAGGGAATTTGCCCAAGTTCCCACCAACAGTAGTCAGCTGGCCTCCAGCCATCTTTTCCTTTTCATTGCTGTCTGGGCAGAGAGTGGGAGCTGGGGTTTTGCCACCTCTTCATTTGCTCGGGTGTTGATGGCAGGGGATACCCAGCTGAGCGGGCAGGTGGTCCTGAAATTCAGCCCGTGCTCCGTCCACTAGGGGAGTCCTGGCCCGGGCTGCATCCTCCTGAGGAGAGGGTGCCCTGTGCCAGTTTGCACAACTGCACCCTGTGGGCTCTGCTCACTCACCCCGGCTCCCTGCCCTGACCCAGACTATGAGCTTCAAGAGGAGTGGAGCCCCTGGTCTCCCTGCAGTGGGAGCTGCGGCGGCAGCAGCCTGCAGAGGACTCGGCCCTGTGGCTATGCCTGCACTGCCATCGAGTCCCGTGTGCCCACGACCTCTCCCCTTGTCCTGGTGAGACAAGCCCCTGTTCCTGCATAGGGAGTGGCTTACACGCTGGGCTTGGTCCGCTGGGAGTGTGGGCCTGCAAGCCTTGTACAGGGTGGACTGGGGAGAGGGGAGGCAGGAAGCTTACAAACACGGTGGTCCTGCCTTGTCCCAGGTCTGTCCCAGATGCCATGGGCGCCGAGTGCAAAGTGAGGACAGGGCTTCCTTTTGGGAACGCAGGGGCACCTTGAGTGCGGTGCCACCAGCCTGGCTTCCCCTCTTCCCAAAGGTGCAAAGGACGAGGACCCCTTGGGCTTCCCCAGGGAGGGGTGGCAGCCCCTGGCCCACGATGCTACGGACATACTCAGCCCAGGTCAGTGGCGGGGTCGGCCCTGCCCCTGGGGGGTGAGGGGCAGACCTCTCTCCAGAGAGTGGAGCCTCCCTGCGGGGGCAGGAATTGTGCTTCCACCCGTTGAGGCAGAGCACACACCTTCCAGTTGGGAGGGGACTGTAGTGCTTCTGAGCCCACCTAGCCAGGTCCACTGGCCTTTCCCAGCCAATGGGACATCGATATTCCTGCTGGGATGAAAGTCTCGATGGGAGCCGTGAACTTGGAAATCATCCACTGGGGCCTATTCTCCTTGGCAGCCGGATGGGGTGGGGACATTCTGGCTTCCGTGCCCTGTTTGCTCTAGGAGGTTCGTGGCAGGCTCTGTCTGGGGAGCAGGTGCTGCCAGAAACAGGTCAAGGTCCAGAGCTCTAGGACTGCTCCTCCCACAGCTTGGAGCGGGCCACGCTTTCACCAGCACACTCCCTATCTCTTCTCTTGCTCTCACGTGCAAGAGAGGGTTTAACACAACCAGCAGTACGGACCTCTCAGGCCCTGCTGACCTTCCTTGTCTCTGGAAGACGGGAGGTTTCAGATCCTGTCTCGTTTTTCTCCAAAGGCCCCAGGTGTGCTTCTTTGGCCCCTCCATTACGACTAGATTTTTTTTTTTTTTAAACATGTTGAAATGAAGAGCATCTCAAAATCCATCCGTGGTATCAGTATCACCTGGGGTATTAAAATCTAAGTCACCCAGGTCACCAGACTCCATCTCTAGGGAGTCCCCTTTCCTGCACTTAACAGTTTTCCCTCAGGTGGTTCTTGGTTGAGGGGTACCCTTGGCCTCGGATTTGCAATTTGGCAGGTTAATCAGCCTTTCAAAAGGTCAAGAGAAAACATGTGGACTCAAGAGTCCAGAAGTTAGCAGGTACCAAGCCCCGAGGTCCCGTGCTTCTGTTTTCATCCCTAAGGCTCTCGTAAGGTATCTAATATACCCATTTTACGGAGGAGGAAATGTGCCCAGTTTGTTAGGAGGTGACACAGTTACAGTTCAAGTCCAAGTCCAGTTCTGTTTTTTGCTCTGTCATTCTGCCTTTTAGGCTCCAATGGCTATGGGAAATGCCATTAGTAAAAAGGCCATGGTAAAACCAGATCAGTCATCGGTACTGGGACTATGAAAGTCACCGAGCATGTCACATGACAGGACAGGTACTTTGCCTGCTGCTTTGTTTTTTATTAAGGCATTTGTAAACTCCAGGTTTTTTTTCCCTAGGTTTTTTTTCCCTAGGTATTCTTGGATTGTTAACTCCCCAGCTAAGTGTGAAAGGGGTCTTTTTTTTTTTTTCCCATTGATGTCTGAGTTAGGAAGCATTCTTGATTTGGTTCAAGCTAGAGTCCAGGTATTTTATCAAAAGTTATCAGTTTGGAGTTCTCAGTGTGGCACATCAGGATCGGCAGTGCCCAGAGGCAGGGTCCATCCCCGGATCTCCAGCCCAGCACAGTAACTTAAAGGATCCGGTGTTGCCTCAGCTGCGGTGTAAGGTCGCAACTGCAGCTCAGATCCCTGGCCCGGGAATTCCATATGCCAAGGGGCAGCCAAAAAAAACGGGGGGGAAAGTTATCTTTTTGGACCCCAAGGAAGCTGAGAGAGCTGAATTAGATGCAAATTAGTTCAGCCCAGCACTTGTTGAGAAATTCAAGCTGAAAGGGGATATTGGGGGCCTAAATTAGCCAGTACTTATTTTCTGCTTTATTAACCACAATACTTTAGCCAAGCATGTTGGTACAATTAGCCTGCAGGCCTTGCTATTGCCTAATAAGACAGGCAAAAATAGATCAAGGAAAGAGCTGTAGCTGTAGGAGGGTCTGGATTAGAGGGTGCTGACTCACACAGAGCGGGACCCCAGGGCGGGGCTTATCCGGGAAAGTGACCCTCCCTGTGCAGGTCCTTACCTCTTCCTGTGAGGTGGCAGTCTGAACCCTGCTACAACACAACCCCAGAACCTTGGTCAGTGCTCAATAAACTTGTCTGATGGAACCAGGAATTTAAAAGTACTCTAAGTCAATTCATTTCTTCCTCTTTCTGGGAGTACTAATATGCCTGGAATTTCCTCCTCCAGGAAGGATGCTAATGGGCTAGAAATGCAGCAGCTTCTTTGTGGGGATGAACACAAGGCAGTAGACAGAGCTTAGTCTTGAGCACTGGCTCTCCAGTTATGGCCCTTGTTCCGCGATTCCAGTTCCGCTACTTATCTGTTGCAGGGTTCTTGGAAATGATGTCCATTACCTATTTCAGAAGGCTGTTATCAGGGCTAAATAAGCTTATGCAGGGAGTTCCTGACGTGGCTCAGTGGTTAAAGAATCTGACTGGGAACCATGAGGTTGCGGGTTCGATCCCTGGCCTCGCTCAGTGGGTTAAAGATCCAGCGTTGCCGTGAGCTGTGATGCAGGTTGCAGACTCAGCTTGGATCCCGCGTTGCTGTGGCTGTGGCATAGGCCGGTGGCCACAGCTCTGATTAGACCCCTAGCCTGGGAACCTCCATATGCTGCGAGTGTGGCCCTAGAAAAGACAAAAAAAAAAAAAGCTAATGCAAGGTAACTGTTTAGTGTAATGTCTTAGTAACCGCTCAATCAACAGAAACCCAAGGCCCAGGGTTCCTCTTCGCCACAGGGTGGGAATGTCCTTCCACAGCTCAGAGCAGCACCCGCTGATCATCTCTTGCCATCAGAGGGTAAGAGGCCAGGGAGGGTGGGAAGCCCAGGATGCCACCTCCACCAGCCAGAGTTTGTTGGTACCATTATACTCTGGAGGCTCACCCCTATCTCCCTCAGTAAGGGGAACAGACTCCGCCAGTCTGCAGTGTGAAAGGACACTAGCTCAGCAATGCTTGCTGGTGACAAGCAGGATCCCTTCAGGCTTCTTAATTACGCACTTACCAGGGATGGAGAGAAAACATGTTTTTTTTTTTTTTCCATTCAGAATTTTCAAGGGAACCTTTTTTTTTTTAAGGGCCATACTTGCGACACACGGAAGTTACCAGGTTAGGGATCGAATCGGAGCTCCAGCTGCCAGCCTACGTCACAGCCACACCAGATCTGAGCCTCACTTGCAACCTATACCACAGGACACAGCAACACCAGATCCCCGAACAACTGAGCAAGGCCAGGGATCAAACTCAAAACCTCAGGGATACTAGTTGGATTCGTTTCCATTGTGCCACAATGGGAACTCCTCAAGGGAACTCTTAATATCAGCCACCCAATCAACACAAGTTCCAGTCGTGTACATTTTTTAAATTACGTTTATTTAGCGTATGTACACATAAAAGAGAAATTACCCTTTGTTCCCACCCAGCAGAAAACATGCATGAACCAAGGTTTACACGAAGGGAAGGGGCCCCAGTCCCAAGTTAGTGGCTGGGATGGTGCAATCCCGTGAGTCACAGGCCCAGGCAGGAGAGGGCTGGACTGAAGTGTTGGGCAGCTGCAGCCCCTGAGGCCGGCCCTAAAACAAGCGTGCGCCGTAGCCAAAGGTCTGTTTGATGCCCTCAAAGTAGTACCGCTGCCAGCCCTGCCGCGTCCTCTCCTCCTCAGGAGCAGGGATGCCTCTGCCCTCCATGCACAGCTCAGTCTCTCCGTTCTTGTCAATGAAGGTCAAGGTGATGGTGGCAAAGTGCCCTGCGGAAAGGCAGGGGGAGGGACGTTTCAGATCCAGGGCTTCCATGGAGGTCTGAAGCTAAGGGAGAAGAGAAGTTCTGGGGGCCATGGCAATCAACAAACATGTCTGCTTACCTTCGGGCCAAGATTTAAACCTCCACTTCATCACAATGTGTTTCTCAGGGACCTAAAATAATCACAGACGTCAGCCTATACCAGGGACTGTAATGCACCCAATCCCAGTGAGAAGTAGCCACCTATCTGCCTCTCGTACAGAGCCTGTCATCTGTGCAAATGTACTACTGATAAGGACAAAGTGGACCAGAGCTGGTAGCTTCTGCACTGATAGTAGCCACAGTTCCTCCTATCACTCCTAAGTTGGGTCCAGTTCGGTGCCCCAAATAAAAAGCCATAAGCCACCAATATATATAACCTCTCTTCCACATTTGATTTACCCCACTAAGGAGAAAACTCTAGGAAACCAAGAGAATTTAATTTTAGCATTCTTTTGAAAACCAAAAATGAGGTTTTACTAACCAAAAGATTAAAGCCTTAAAATTTTATCTACAGAGCTGGAAGAAAAAAGGGGAAATGTTATTCTTCCAACCAGACAAAAGCTACACCCTGGTTAGCAGGTACTCACCAGATCAGTGAATTCTCCAGAAACACTGCCACCTACCAGGTGAAACTTGCCACCCTTGTCTGCTTCTAACATTGCAGGAGCGTGGGTAAAGGCCTGAACAAGCTGTAGAAAAAAAGGAGGTAGGGAGACATGTGGCTCGCAGTGGGACCCAGAAATGCCTGCTGCCACCTGCACGGCTCAGCTCCCACTTCCAGACACCACTCTGCCCAATGCCCAGGCTTAGGTCCTATTCCGCTGCACTACGGACCAGGCTACACCTTGGGGCATTCTTTCTGAATCCATGATGCCATTACTTCAGATCCCTTTACTTTTCTAATGAGAATGATTCCAATGGTTCTCACGTATGTGACCCAAAACTTGTATGCAAGAGAAACAAGAGGGCAGATCCACTCTGATGCCTCTGCACAATGAAGGGATGTGCCCACAGCTCCGGTCACCTGCACGGCGGATGCCAGGAGCCGGAGGACAAGACTGTACTTACCTCTTGGTTGGTGAAAACTCTATAGAGCTCCTCTGGTGACGTCAGGAAGGTGTCTCTAAGAGTGATCTTACAAGTGGGGATTTTGACACCAACAGGTCTGGCCTGGGTTTTTGAAGGAGCAGACTTAGCCTGTGGAAGTGGCGGTGAAACTGTCAGTTTAGAGTGGTGGGGAAAGCTCAACTGACAGGGCTTCAGGCACTGCCCTGCCATTCATCCTCATGAACTGTTTTACCTCCAAGGCTAATTATTCCAGGGTTAGAGGAAACTCATGTGCATGGGTGTGTCAGTCAGAAAACTCTCAGTGCCACTTCAGGTGAAGGAAGACCGACACTCATCTGAAAGTCCACTGCCAGAGTTCCCACTGTGGCACAGCTGCACTGCGGCTGTGGTGTAGGGTGCTACCGTGGCTCAGATTTTCCATATGCCATGGGTGTGGCTGAAAAAAAAAAAAGTCCACTGCCAAAGGACATGTCAAATCATAAAGTGTTTCTGAAGGGCCCGGTGTAATTCTCAAACAGAATTTCTATGCTTCCGCAGCTGGAAGAGGCCTCCCCTGTGCTGAATACCCTTCAGCATGCAGACAAAAGGGCAACAGGGCTGAAAACCAAGTGCTGAACCCAAACCACACAAGTTCCAACTCCAGAAAAAGTATTTGCTCACCCTGCAAACAGGGCAAACTCGATCAGTGTGCTCTTAGGGAAAATTAGTTATCTAAGTAACCCAAGAAACCCTGAGATGAGAATTTTAGTATAAAATATGAAACATCAGCGTCCCAATCAGACATGACACTTAAGACGCGTAGAGGTGAAGAACCCTGTGCTCACAACCTCCGACTCTAAGTCCCTGATGGCTTCCAGTTGCTCTAGAGGTCTGTCATAAATGAATAAAAACCAGGCTAAAGGTGGGGAGACAGACAATCATGTTCTGTGGACCCTCTAAAAGGCACCAGTTCCAGCTCACAGATTGGGGTGGGAGACGAAGAGCTGAGATGTGGACTTGGGAGGAGGCAGCGTCTCAACTCCCTTTCCAGACAGCCTCCCGCCCCACCATGCAGGGACATCGTTTACCTTGCGCTCCTCGGTTTTCAGTGCTGGCTGCCCGGCTGGGTCTACTGACTCTCCATTCATTGTAGGCAAGATCATACCCTGTGTGAACTCTGAAAAGATAAAACCCCAGCTCTTGGAATTTATTTCTTAGCTGAGATTTGGGGCTTCACTTTACTTTGACAAACATGGCAACCTTGGCTCGGAAGGCGGTACCAGCAAGGAGAGGAGGAGTTTATCTACCTCAGGTCTTCACCTTCGGTCTACGCGGACCAGTATCCGCACGTGTGCTACAGAACGTAGCACATTCACTGGGATTACTCTGACCCCCGACTCAATTAGAAGCATTACAAGTTGCTAAATTAGGAGTTCCCGTCGTAGTGCAGTGGTTGACAAAGCTGACTAGGAACCATGAGGTTGCGGGATCGATCCCTGGCCTTGCTCAGTGGGTTAAGGATCCGGCGTTGCCATGAGCTGTGGTGTAGGTTGCAGACGCGGCTCGGATCCGGTGTTGCTGTGGTTATGGTGTAGGCTGATGGCTGTGGCTCCAATGAGATCCCTAGCCTGGGAACCTCCATATGCCGCGGGTGCGGCCATGGGAAAAAAAAAAAAAGCCAACAAAAAACAAACCAAAACCCCCCAAAAAACAAGTTGCTAAATCACACGGAGGTCTACTGTGCATGGTGTGCATGGCAGCCAATGACCGTAGTGGCCCTTCCAAAGACTTCAAGAACATCACAAGATACCCATGGATGCACGTTAGGTCCCCCTTCTCCACCCTGCCTTACCTCTGCAGAACAGCCACAGCTAATTATGGCATCAGAGCACTGGTTAAAAATAAAGGCTATCACCTCTATGCTGGTTCCCTCCGGTGGTCATCATATGTACCCTGACACCAAGATCAGAACACACTGGCAAAACTGGAATTCTAGGGCAGGGCTGAGCTGATGACTATTCAAACATCCCTGTGAATGTCCCTGGAGAATGCATATCAAAGACAGTTCAGGACTAGGCTCACGCGGGGAGTATGGGGTGCCAAGTCTTTAGCTCAGCAACAGAAATGTGATGTTAGCCCCAAATGTAATACTAAATTTTTTAGTAGCCACGCTAAAGAGTTACTCAGGTGAAATTAATTTTGGTAATATATTTAACCTAATACATCTAAACTATTTCAAGATGTTATTAATAGCAAAAAATTACTGAGATATTTTACATTCTTTTTTTTAGTTAACAAGTCTTCAAAATCCACTGTGTATTGTATACCAACGGCACATTTCAATTTGGACTAGCCACACTTCAAGGGCTCGAGAGCCAGCACATTAGACAACATATCTTGAGATCTCTCCCTTACTCAAAGTTTATAGACTGACTTTAGGATGAAATAGGTCCCCCTCCCCCCAATTTTTACCCATTCGCCAAAGAAAGCACTGTCAAGCCCCTTAACTGGCATCTGACAGGTGGAAAACTGTCTCCTGAAGGCATTCGTAACTACCCAAGGGATACCTGTTTTGAGGGTGCTGATGTAAATTCCCATTGCTTCTCTTAGGAGTTTCACCCCTTCTTCCTTCATTAAGGCCACGAGATTTGTGTCAGGCTCATCTTTGGCAAGGCTCACACTAATCTGAGTGAAAGATCAGAAGTAGGTGGTAAATAACTCGAGGGGCACCCACACTGTGGAATGTGGGTACCGAGCAATCAGATAACCGCTGGTATTTCCAAAGGCAATGTGTGAAGGTCGAGATATTCGTACAATCCCCAAGTGTTTCTTCTCAACTTTTCTCTGCCAAGGCCAAGGTGGCGAACGTTAGAACGATTACTCACTAAAGCAAAGGAACTAAATAAGCACAAGCTGCTCTGGAAGCTCCCAGCGGCACCAGAGACCTACAACATTATCTGCAGACTGGGGTTCTGAACGCTCGGGCCAAGCCTGGACCGTAATCTTGAATGATAGGTCATTTCTCTCATAAGAATAAGAGGACGTGGAAGACAGACAGGTGAGGAATTAGGAAGCACAAACCTCCACTTCATCCACGCTGTTTTCATCAGACAAGTTGGGGATGTCCACATGGCCCTTGTACTGCACTCCAGACTTCGAGGTACCTGTCAGAAGCAATCAATGCCATCAGTCTCCTCCTCTTCAGGAAAAGTCTGCTCTGGAGTCCTAACTACTACCCTGCTTATACTTCTTTTTTTTTGGGGGGGGTGTGCGTGCACCCGAGGCACATGGAGGTGCCCAGGCTAGGGGTCGAATCGGAGCTACAGCTGCCAGCCTACGCCACAGCCACAGCAACAACAGATCCGAGCTGTGTCTGCACCACAGCTCATGGCAACGCTGGATTCTTAACCCACTGAGAGAGGCCAGGGATCGAACCTGCGTCCTCATGGTTCCTAGTTGGGTTCGTTAACCACTGAGCCACGACAGGAACTCCTGCTTATACTTCTTTAAGACACTGAAGCAACCTGTATTCTAAGAGAATGCCACACCAGATGCAACCACTTTCTCCATCCCAAAATGTCTTTCCTCATCAGATTTCTTGAGACTGTGTTGTCATAGTGCGGGACTCAGAAATATGTAAATTTGGCACTAGCATGAGTTCTGCCAGGGAGGACCTGGATCAATAGCCAATACAGTCAGTTCTGCTAAATGCTTGTTGTGAAAACACAAACTTGTTCTGATGCTATTGATATATTAGGGGACAATTTGATCACAATGTGAATGTCACATTTGCTTTTAAGTGATTTCATCCATGAGAAACACTAGGTGACCCTCCCCTCCAAAAAAACCAAAACCCAGCTGAACAGAGCCGTATAGGAATACACAAAACACACATCTCAAATATTTATCTGCCAGCAACCTAAGTTCACCATGAATGTTATGAGCCATGCCATGCACAACTGGTTATTATAATGCTCCTTCTGATTTCAGGAGACTCTCCTTCCAACACCTCACAATAAGCCAGATGCTTCAACGCTTCTGATACCCACTTACACAAGCAAACTTCAGGTCTCTGTCCAGGTAAAGCACTGTTTCTGTCACATTATGTGTATTTCTTACAATTTAACGTGTAAAACTGTTATCGATTTTTACATTCCTAAATTTAAAAAAATGTCACTGATGAAGCTTTTGAGTATCGTGTCACATCCCTAACCCCCTCTCCCTACAAGTCCTGAGGTTTTTGTTCTGGGATTTTGCATAGTGCGGTGATTTTTAGAAACTAGTGTGTCATGTTACAGCAGAACTGATACCATTTCAAAGTTAACTGACAAAACATTTATCTATCTTCACTTCTTTAGGCATTAGTTTCTCAATCTATAAAAAGACTGGGCGGAGTTCCCATCGTGGCACAGTGGAAATGAATCCAACTAGGAACCATGAGGTTAC
>PVHT021183631.1:9778106-9797859 GCA_004024745.2 Catagonus wagneri | reverse complement strand
AAACAAACAAACAAACAAAATCCCTTCCCAAACAGATAAATACGTTTCCCTTTATCACCATTCACTTGAGAAATGTTTATTGAAACACATTTATTTCATGCTTTGCCCCATACAAATGCACTCCTTTAATTTTAGTCTTTTAAAATTCAGCCTCCCAACTGTCGGGACCATCCAAGTAAGGCATAGGCATGACCCCAATTCTAATGTTAATAGCACAGAGGGGACATTAAATGAGAGAATAAAACAGTCCCAAGTTATAATCATGTACAAGTTTCATTACCACAGCAGTTTAAACTGTTAGGTTTACATGGAGAGGAAAAAAGAAAAAAGAAAAGAAAAACTCCCCCTCACTTTAAAAATCATCCAAGAGACAGAAATAGTGAGCCTGAGGAATGTCCGCTAATGTGTCCAAATACAGACCTAAAGATCAGGGGCTCAGCTGCTTCACTGAGGGGGACTTGTGAGACCCAGGGAGAGGAAACCCATTTAGTGTCCCACAGTGGAAGAAAAATTTCAGCATCCAATACTGCTTTCTATTGAACTCGAAAGCAGCACTATCAGTCTTCCTTGAAAAAAGGTCATATCCTCTCAAAAACTGTTCTCCCCTGCTCCTGAACAAGTCAGTCAAAAGGCAGTTAACCTCTGCCCCAAAGCTGAGCAGACTTACCTGTCCAGTTTAGTTTGATGCTCCACTCATAAAAGAAGATAAGTTTGCCTTTGCGATTGTTAATGGATGCCTCTCCATCAAGCTTATTCACTTCTGTCACCTCGCACTTGCCTTCCTCATTTTGCACCTGTACTGCCAGGAACAGTGTTTTCAGCTTATCTGTGGACCAGTTTGAAGCATCTCTCTCTGTCCTGCAAAACAGAAACAAAGCTATGGACCAGCGGACAAATGAAGGAGACTACTTACTCTATGCAAGAGCATCCAAGGCTAACAGAGGCCAGAAAAGAACACAAAACACTGGGTCCCACTCAGGTATGTCCCCAAACATGTTACTCTTTCAGAAAGACCAGGAGCCTTATACTGTCAACAAAGACATCTGCTGTACAGACCGGTTACAGACTAAATGGGAAAATCTGCTTTCCCTTCTCAGCATGATGATGCTAGGGTTGGTATTTGGTAATTTTACGTGGTGCCCCCGTCTGACCGAGTGGAAAACTGTGCACAGCTTGCTGAGGTCAGGAGCACACTACTCGTTAGGGAATTCACTACTGAGCTCAAAGGTCCAGTAAGAAATAAACCAATAATTTTAACCTCATAAGCACAGTGTCTGACCTGTTAAATTCAGCCGTGCTATCAATGCTCTACACATTCTGTGCCCTCTATATACCTAGGAAAAAGATGTTAAGCCCAGGACTTCGAAAGAAACAAAAATTAAGTCCAGCACATTATGTCAAGAGGAGAGGAGGCAGGCTGAGATACAGAGAAGAAAAACTACCTACCTCCCGACTTACTAACAAGTAGAGAAAACAATAAAAAGAACCGCAACAAAGTAATAATACACTAAAGCCAGTATGAACAGAGTTCAGTGGACTTAAAAGATAAGAAAACATTACTTCCAGAGGAGTTCATGAAGAAGGGTAGGCTTTTAAGAACGGTTAGGTTATAAAACCGCTATTGCCCGGCAACCAGGGGCAGTCCCCATAGTTACAATACAACCGCTTAACAGTTCCGGGTGAGAGGCCATGGCGCCTTGAGCATCACTGAGCTCTAAGCACCTGCAGAACACGTTCCAAACCTAGCCTTCTGGAGTGAGGCAGCGGTTCGCTATGACTTACTTTTTAATTCCACCCATAAATGGAAAAATAGAAATCCCAATCCTCCGGAGCCCAACACCGCAGTCTCCGAACACAATCCGCCACGGTTTGGGTCTGACTCCTCCGGCCACGTGTGGGAAGTTATCTCTCTGCTCAGGCTGAACACAGCTGCCAGGGGGTTATGTTCTCTTATATCGGAAACCCCTCCTCTGGGGCGCAGCCCTCCACGTCGCAACCCCCGCGCCCCCCCTCCGCCAAACTGAAACGGATATCTGAAGATAGAGGAACCTGGAACTACGGACCCCCATAACAGGAAACACCCACGCCCATCTCCGAGTAGGTAGGGATGCTTCGGCCCCAGCTTTGTCCCGGCAGAGGTTCCGGGGACCCTGTAAACCCGGCCTGGCTGTAGCGTTCCCGCGGCCTGGCCCGCTGGCCCTCACCAATGCCAGTTGTTGACGTTGGTGGCGTCCGCCCGCTCCTCCACGATCCAGCGTGGGTCGCCCTCACCCCACTTAGCCATCGGCTCTCCTATCGCGCCGCCACCAGCGCCCGAGCAGCCACAGCCACAGCCTCAGGACCGCCCGGTCCGAGCCGCCCGGCAGCGCCTGGAAACTACTAGAAGCGGCCGCAGATCCTCCTAGCTTGCTTTTCCCTCCACCCCCCCGCCCCCTCCCCGCCTCAACTTCCGGCCCCTCCTCACTCCCATCGGGTACTTCCGTTCCACCTCGCCCGACCTTAGCTTCCGACTGTTCTAGGGCTCCTGCGAACTCCCTCCGGTTATCCCCTAAAAGGCCCGAAATGCAGACCTTAACACGACCATTCCTCACCCGCAGAGACCCAAAAGACAAGTGTCATTGTTTCCCTGAACCCTTAATCGGCCCTGCTGAGCCCCATGGGAGTTGTAGTCTTCAGTGACCCGCAAAATAACCGCGGAAGGTCGTGCTAAAAGTAGAGGAAACGACCTAGGAACGGTGCGCTGGGGGTTCTGGGAGTTGTAGTCAGGGGCCCGGTGTCTGTCCAGGCAATGTCTGATGGTCGAGGCGGGAAGAACTACAACTTCCAGGATGCCGTGTGGTCTCTTTCTTGACTCATGGTCCCTCCCCTCCACGCCCCCTCCCGCCTCTCCCCGAGACTCTCCCTTTCCGCCCCTTTTTTGTGTCGCATAGCTTGTGTAGAAAGGCTGGTCCAGCGGCGGAAGAGTCTGGCTCTGACCTGAGAGGGAGGGCTCGGTGTGGAAGAGGTGAGGGTGTCCCAAACCCCTTGGGCCAAGTGTCTGGCTGAGCTCAGTCTCTCCGCATCCACGTCTTTACCCCCTATTCTTTGAGGCGTCCCCAGACCTCCCAGGCCTGACTCTTCTTTCAGTCCCCGTGACCCTTGGGCTGGGAGTCGGTGTACACTCGGTTTGGGGGCTCCGAGTGAGCCCGGACAACTGATTTTGAACGAACATTTACTCTACCAGGGTTCTGCCGGGCTCTGGCTGCTGCGGTAGATCCGTGTTTCCTGGACTTCACCCATAGAGTCTTCCTAGTTTAACCCACATTTCCTCATCTCAGTTCATAGCCGCACCTGTGTAGGCCTGGCTCAAAAGATGATAAATGAGTCCGAATATAGCTTCTCAATAGCTGGCTTCTGGGGTGACCTGAGGCAGGGAGCGTGTTGGTTGTAGATATTTTGGGGGTGTCCGTTTTCTTTTCCTTACCGTGTTCCTGTTCTCCCCTCGAATCTGCTATCCAGCTTTGTGGGTTCTCAGTAAGCAAGTGACAAGGACAAGCCCTGAAGTATTTTAAATCATGCGGAAGCACCTTTCTCGGTCACTCTTAAATTGTACCTGGTTGTTTTATAAATTCTAGAACGATTAAGTGATTGTTTTTTTTTTTTTTTTACTTATTAAGTAAATCTTGGTTCTGACTTGATGCTAAAAGTACAAATTAGTGTCAAGTGTCCACTGCCATTGCATAGTTAAAAAAGATCTGGAAGTCCTCTGGTGGATTATCGGGTTTGTTAGACATATTCTGTGCTTATTCGTAGATACTTACAGATATTTATTTTCTGTAGTATAGTAAGGACCTGCAGCCGTTTCCCCTAGAGTGACAAAAAGGACCATGCAAATCAAAGTGCAAATGACCCAGGAGAAAGAAAACCTGCATTATAGAAGCAATTAGCTTAATACTTTGACACTTAATCCTTTTGTGCCTCATTTCCCTCATCAGTGAAATGGAGTCTGCCAGGCCTACCTTAAAGTGTTTTTCTGAGGATTACAAAGTGCGCTATATACTGGCATCTCTACTAGAGACGTTTACATCCTATATGCACATCTGCAGTGTTTGGGATGGGCACTTAGAATTTTTATGTCAAATAATTTTTTTTTAAACTTTAGGAGTGCTTAGATTTTCTTTCTAGCTTTCCCCAAGATATCAATTGACTTAATAATGAAAGTTAATATTGAACATTAATTTTGTGTCAGGCACTAAAGTGCTTTATGTGTTAAACTGGTTTAAGCCTCATATCAGTCTTACTAGGTGGTTTCTATTGTTATACCCATTAAACAGATGGCTGAGATAGAAAGACTGCAGAAGATGTACTAAAAAGTACTAACAGTGGTTACACTAGGCACTTTATTAGGTGTTTCTTGAGTCCTATTTATTCTTCACTGTAGTCCTGTGAGCTGGGCATTTTCTCCAAGGCTTAGAAGTAAAATTATTTACCCAGTTTGCTAGAATTGGAGAGGCCAAGATTTGAGTTCAAGAGTTCTTGACTACAAAACCTATGCTTGTCCCAATAAGAGGGATGATTTCATTGTGTCTGCCAGGTTTTTATTTGGTTTTGATTCCCTGGATTAAATATACAAAAGGTTTTTTTTTTTCGGTCTTTTTAGGGCTGCATATGGAAGTTCCTAGTTTAGGGGTAGAATCTGAGATTCAGCTGTCAGCCTATGCCACAGCCACGCCAGATCTGAGCTGCAGCTGCAACCTACACTGCAGTTTGTGGCAACGCCAGATCCTTAACCCACTGACCAAGGTGGAGGGATCGAACCCTCATCCTCACAGAAACTATGTCGGTTTCTTAATCTGCCGAGCCACAACAGGAACTCTGACAAAAGGATTTTTAAGTCACATCCAGGTTCAGTAGAAATCAATTAGTGATGTCTGTCATGGGAAAGTATCAGATAGTTAAAAATTCTCAGTTTTGCCTTTGCCATCCCTGGATCCCCTGAATGCCAAGTGAGAGGAGAGTACGTTAAGGTACCCCAGGAGCCTCAGTGGGGTTGCCCAGATGAGTGTTTCTTAAGCTTCTGTTGAGAAAGGTGCTGTTGAAATAAAAGAACAAGCAAATGGAGCCTTTAGAATTGGACACTTCGTAACCTTTGGAGTTATTTTTGGTGCTCTGGGAGTTTTGGTATCTAGTTCTTGGCTTACATCAGTTTTCAATTTAATCCAGTTGTCATTGATAGTTTAGTTTGTAATTCTGAGGCCAAACTTTTTTTTTTTGGGGGGGGGTGAAATCTAAAATTAGAGTAGTTGGGAGAGGAACTGGTGGTGTTTTGACTAATTCCTTTTTTTTTTTTTTTTTTTTTTTTTTTTGCCTTTTAGGGCTGCAGGCACATGATATATGGAAGTTCCCTGACTAGGGGTCGAATAGGAGCTATAGCTGCCAGCCTACACCACAGCCACAGCAATACCATACCTGAGTCATTGTCTGCAGCCTACACCACAGCTCTGGCAATGCTGGATCCTTAACCCATGAGCAAGGCTGGAGATGAACCTGAAATCTAGATACCAGTTGGGCTCATTACCACTGAGCCATGACGGGAACTTCTGACTAATTCTTTTTTTTTTTTTTAACTAATTCTTTATATATTTTCTTTTGTGGCCCAGTCCTCATTTCCCAAATTTTTGACAGTATTTGTTAATAAATTAATCATAATTTGACAATATAAACAGGATAATTCAGCTTCCTTTAATTGCTTGCTTGCTTTTAGGCATTGAACAGACAAGAGAGCAAGATATTTGTCAGTTTTATTCACTGTGGTATTCCCAGGGCTTACAGCAGTGTCTCAGGGATGGCACTTAATATGTGTTGAGTCTGTGAATGCAGTTGTTATCTGTTCTGTTTATGCTTTGATCTTGTGTATTCAGCAAGGCTCATGATGCATTTTTTTTTTTAGCACTTGCCTGCTTTGTTCTATTACTTTTAAATATACCTCTGCTGAATACTTCAGAGAGGTACTATGGTTTTCACTTTTTTTTTTGCTTTATAGGTCCACACCTTTGACATATGGAAGTTCTCAGCCCAGGGGTTGAATAGGAGCTACAGCTGCTGGCCACTCACAGCCACAGTAACGCAGGATCCAAGCCACGTCTTCGAACTGCACTACAGCTCATGGTAATGCCAAATCCTTAACCCGCTGAGTGAGGCCAGAGATGAAACCTCATCCTCATGGGTATGAGTAGGGTTTGTTACGGCTGAGCCACAATAGGAACTTCTTATTTTTCGCTTTTTAAATATTGCTTATAACACCTGAGTAAGTGTGTAAACAAAGTAACAGCTCTAGGCATGAATGACTACTTGTGGGTAATCAGAGGATCAAAAGTAAGATTTGATCAGCTGGAGACCCCCAAATCTGAGTTTGTATGCCATGTTCAGTATTTACCAGCTACTTTCACACATCTCTGATGACTGGGGGAGTTTGTAGTCTTAGGAAACTAAAGCTTTTGGAGCTCTCTTTGCTTAACTCCAGAAAGGGACATATATCTCTCTTTACTTCACTCCAGATGAATCGGACAAAGGGTGATGAGGAGGAGTATTGGAACAGCTCCAAGTTCAAGGCTTTTACTTTTGATGATGAAGATGATGAGCTCTCACAGGTAGGTTTCTTCAAGCAGTTGCTGAAGGTGGCACCCCTCTCACACGGTGCACCCTTCCTCTTGCATCCTTGCTAACCTGGTTTTTGACCATGTTTCCGTTAGGTTCAGAAGTGTTTTCGGTCAGATCTTTAGAAAAATCTTCATGGAGAAGAACCCTGAGAGAGAAGGATTGAAAAACCAACTCTCTGCTCTTCTTCCTTTACATTCTTTTTTTTTTTTAAATTAAAAAATTTTTTTTTGCTTTTTAGGGCTGCACCCGTGGCACATGGAGGTTCCCAGGCTAGGGGTCGAATTGGAGCTGTAGCTGCTGGCTTACACCACAGCCACAGCAATGGGGGATCCGAGCTGCATCTGCGACCTACACCACAGCTCACGGCAATGCCGGATCCTTAACCCACTGAGCGAGGCCAGGGATCAAACCCACAGCCTCATGGTTCCTGGTCAGGTTCGTTAACCGCTGATCCACGACGAGAACTCCCTTCTTTTACATTCTTAATATGACTCATTTCTTTCAAGAACCCTGAGTCTTTTTTTTTCTTTTTCTTTTTCTTTTGTCTTTTTAGGGCTGCACCTGTGGCACATGGAGTTTCCCAGGCTAGGGGTCAAATCAGAGCTACAGCCACCAGCCTACACCACAGCCACAGCAATGCCATATCCAAGCTGTACCTCCTACCTACACCACAGCTTATGGCAATGCCAGATCCTTAACTCACTGAGTGAGGCCAGGGATCTAACCTGCATCCTCATGGGTACTAGTCAGGTTCTTAACCTTCAGAGCCACAATGGGAACTCTAAGAACCCTGAGTCTTTTATTGTGTGACATCATTTATTATTTTTTGAAGGATGAATGGGATTGGAAGTTTTGTCTTTATTGTGTTTGTTTTGCAAATAGGGAAACAAATTCATTTTTGGAGAGATGGATGAACTCGGGTTTATAGAGCAAGTCAATGCCAGTAATATGGTTAGAATTCAAAAGCAGCTTTGATTCCTCCTAACCTTTTGCCACTGAACTCCAGTGTTCGCTGAGAAGCAGTTTTCTTGGCCAATATCTAGCAGGCTGGGCTTTGGATTGCAGAGTAGCAGTGTTGGCCATCTTCAAGTCCCAGTTCCTCAGCCTCCTGACTGCTAGAGAGAGAGGTGAGAGGTGGTGACTGCCTGATTGTCCTGCCTCATGTCTGTCTGCAGCTAAAGGAATCCAAGCGGGCGGTGAATAGCCTTCGAGACTTCGTGGATGATGATGACGATGACGACCTGGAAAGAGTCAGCTGGAGCGGGGAACCTGTGGGAAGTAAGTAGAGGAGGCCCAGGGAAGGGATTCATATTCAGGGTTCTTATCTCTAATAGAGGCTTCTCAATACTTGTTAGGAAAGCAAATGAGGTTAAACTATTTTCAGAAGAGCAGACATCGGGAAATTGAGCCCGGGAGAAGATACTTGGGGAAATACGGCAGTAGTTTGCATACGGCTATCTAGGACTGCTGTCCTAGGGCTAGTGCTTGGCTGGCTGTTTCAGACTTATCTGAGGTGCTCGTTAAAATTAGAGTTCTAGGCTTCACGCCAGGGACTCTGCTTCAGTAGGTTTTGGGGATAGGGTGGGGGGGTGTCTCAATTTATATAAGGACTGCAAATGCTTCTGATGTGCAGTCATATTTGGGAATTGGGAACTTAAATGCTCATAACTGGCTGGCAGAACTGACTTCCTTAGCCACCAAGGTTCACTGCTTAGCTGTTTTATAATACCACTCTTGACACCTTTGCAGAGGCCATCTGATTTTTAAGCATATTTTTTAAAAAATAGGAAACACTGTCACTTGATTTAAAAATTGAAGAGTATTTAAGGCATATATTGAATAGTTTCCCTCCCACATCTCAGTTCTCAGGCCCTGCCCTCCCAGAAAATGACTGCTATTGTTTGCTTCCTCTGTATTCATCTAAAGATTCTTTTTGCCTTTGGGAATGCATTTAGAAATATATATTCTAGGAGTTCCTATCGTGTCGCAGCAGAAATGAATCTGACTAGGAATCATGAGGTTGTGGGTTTGATCTCTGGCCTCGCTCAGTGGGTTAAGGATCTGGCATTGTCATGAGCTGCCTTAACTTGTATCTGGCATTGCTGTGGCTGTGGTGTAGGCCCGCAGCTGTAGCTCTGCTGTGACCCCTAGCCTGGGAACCGCCGTATGTCGTGGGTGCAGCTCTAAAAGTCAAAAAAAAAAAAAAAAAAAAAGAGAGAGAGAGAGAAAAATATATATTCTAACTCGCTTTTTACACCAGTGGTAGCATACTTTATACCCTGCTCTTTTCATTTGACAGTATAGCTTGGAGGTCTTTCCATATCAGCACATAAAGAACTTTCTCATTCTGCCTTTTTTTTACATGACATTAAAGTGTACATTGTATTGATTTATCATTGTTTACCCAATCCACTGATGATGAACCTTAGATTGTTTTTAATCTTTTGTGTTTATATTGCTGTGAGTAACCTCATATTTTTGTCATAATAAGAGTATCTGAAAGATCAATTCCTAGAGTGGAATTTCTGGCAGAGGGTATGTATTTGCATCTGTAGTGGATAGATACTGCCTTCCACGGGGGTGCACCAGTTTGCACTCCCACTAGCAATGACAGAGTGTTCCTGTTTCCCTGCAGTCTTGGCAGCACAGGGTATTTGCAAACTTCTGAATCTTTGCCAATCTTATAAAGGGCCAGTGGTCTCAGTGTACTTCTCATTTGTGTAATTCTCTTAGTAAAAGTGAGGTTGAGGAGTTCCCCTCGTGGCGTAGTGGTTAACGAATCCAACTAGGAACCATGAGGTTGCAGGTTCGATCCCTGGCCTTGCTCAGTGGGTTAAGGATCCAGTGTTGCCATGAGCTGTGGTGTAGGTCTCAGATGCGGCTCGGATCCTGCGTTTCTGTGGCTGTGGCGAAGGCCGGCAGCTACAGTTCTGATTTGACCCCTAGCTTGAGAACCTCCATGTGCCGCGGTGAGACCCTAAAAAGCGCAAAACAAAACAGAACTAAACTAAAAAAAAAAAGAGTGAGGATGAGCATTTTTCATAAGTTTAATAGCCACTTGTGTTTCCTTTTCTGTGATGCGTTTATTCATTTCCTTTGCCCTTTTTTCTGTTGATCAGTCTCTTTGATTCTGTCCTTTCTCTGTGCCACAATTTTTTTTTTTTTTTTTGCTTTTTAGGGCCGCACCCGTGGCATATGGAGGTTCCCAGGCTAGGTAGGGGTCTAATCGGAGCTACAGCTGCCGGCCTGCACCACAGCCACAGAAACTCCAGGTCCGAGCTGCGTCTGCGACCTACACCACAGCTCACGGCAACACCAGATCCTTAACCTACTGAGCTGTAGGATTCGTTAACCACTGAGCCCTGAAGGGACTCCTCTCTGCCCCAATTTTTAAAGACCATGTTGACAGGGGACCAAGGCCTCTGATGAAAAGCTTTTAGAGTTTATTGGAGTGCTGGATGTCAGAGCATTATTTTGGGTGAGAGTGACTGATCTAAGTACTGCTATCTTGCAGGTATCTCATGGTCCATCAAAGAGACTGCTGGCAATAGTGTGTCAAACCATGAACGTGAACAGCTAAAGAGCCGAAACAGCTTCTCCTCCTATGCCCCGCTCCCCAAACCTGCTTCTACCTACTCCCTGAGCAGCTTTTTCAGAGGTAAAGAATGATGGTTAAAGGGACAGAGAGTTCTTTCCTTTTTTTTTTTTCAAGAAAACCACTGAGACTATAATTTTTATTTTCTTTGGAGTTGGCAGTTGACCATTAGGAGGGGAGAAATGAGGGAAACTCAGAGGGGTTGGATTGGGTTTCTAGAACATGATGAAGGAAATTGACATTAACCCTGTGACAGATGCTGAAAAAATTTGCCTGGGTCCGAATTCCTCCCTTCCCTTGTGCATTTCTGTTGAGAGTCCTTGTGCACTGCTGGTGGGAATGTAAAGTGGTACAGCCACTGTGGAAGACAGTTTAGCAGTTCCTCAAAAAATTAAACATGGAATTATCATGTGATCTAGTAGTCCACTTCTACATATATTCAAAAAGAATTCAAAGCAGGTATTTAAATAGATATTTATACACCAGTGTTCATAATAGCATTATTCAGAATAGTCAAATATGGAAAGAACCCAAATATTCATAATGAAAAAATAAGCAAAATGTGGCATGTGTATGCAACAGAATATTATTCAGTCTTAGAAAGAATTGAAATTCTTTTACATGCTCCACTGTGAATGAACCTGGAGGTCATTATGCTAAGTGAGTTAAGGCAGACATTCAGGGACAAATACTGTCTGATTCCATTTCTGTGAGATACCTGGAACGGCCATATTCATAGAGATGGAAAATAGTGGTTTCCAGGGGATGAGGGTGAGGAGGAAGGGGAGTTATTGTTTAATGAATACAGAGGCTCAACTGGGGAAGATGGAAAAGTTCTGGAGATGGATAGTGCCGATGATCATACAGTGTGAATGTACTCTGTACCGTTGAATTGTATACTTAAAAATGGTAAAGTTTATGTTACGTTTATTTTACCGCAGTATAAAAAAGTGTTCCTCCATGCCTTTTTTTGGTGTGTGTGTGGGGGGAACCTCAACTTTCCAAAGCTGAATAAAAGTTTTTTTTTCTTTTTGGGGCAGCACTTGCAGCATATGGAGGTTCCCAAGCTACAGCTGCCAGCCTATGCCATGACCACAGCAACGCAGGATCTGAGCCGCATCTGCAGCCTACACCACAGCTCACAGCAACTCTGGATCCTTAACCCACTGAGCGAGGCCAGGGATCAAACCTGCAACCTCATGGTTTCTAGTCTGATTCATTTCTATTGTGCCATGACGGGAACTCCGATAAAAGATTTTTTAAGCCTTGAGTTCTCATGTTGCATAAAAAGGTTCTATATACACTGCGTTCTTAAACAGATCTGAATGGCTCTGATTTGAACTGTTGACTTTATGTGTTCTTTACCTTTAGGAAGAACTAGGCTTGGAAGTTTCCAGTCCCTCTCTGATGGTAGGCATTGACCCTCTTCTCTTGATTACGGTGGGAGATGTTACTGATCTGGGGGACAAATGACAATTAAGTGATGGAATTTCTCCTGAAACTGTCATCATTATTAGAGAAATTTTCTGATGCTGAATAAGGAAGTTGAGAACATTCTGGCTTCAGGGGCAAGGGGTGACTTCTAGGGATGCTGTCTTTGGGGAGGAACTGAGATCTAATCTGGGTCATCAAGATGCCTTGCGAGCCCACAAGTCCAAAAAAAAAATGTGTGTTTGAGAAGGAAGTGGTAGAGGAAAGGAATGGCAAGAAGATGACATCCTGAACCAATTGCCTATTCTTTTTTCAGCTCTGTCGGACACACCTGCGAAGAGCTATGCTCCAGAGTTGGGGAGGCCCAAGGGGGAGTATAGGGTGAGTTATGTCTTACACTGATATGACACAATACACAATTTGATGTGCTTTGACATATGTTATCTTGCTTGATTTTTCCCAGCTCTTTGAGCAGGTGTTATTTTAAACCTCTTCTATAGCTAAGAAAACTGGGTTTCAAAACATAACTTGCCTGGTATCTCACAGCTAGTTAAATGGTAGAATTTGGACTCAGAATCTCTATTTTCTAATTCAGTCCTGGCATACTTTTCTTACACATTATGCTGCCTTTTTAAGGTTGTATTTTGAAACTTTTGATCATCTCTGGTCTGGAAGCTTGGTGGAGCTCGTATTCCCATAAAGTGTATAAAAAAGCAAGGCAAATTTATTAAAAAGAAGAAACTATATCTTAAGGTCCAAAAAAGGAGCATGTCTCTTTCTTTCCTTTTGTCAGGAAAAGCATTAATTAGAGCCCCCAAATTGCTAAATGCTTGAAATCCCGAACCACTTATGAATAGAGTTGCTGGTTTTGTCACTTGATCCATTCCCATTTTGATGCAGCTCTTGTCTGTATTGTCTCTGTTCTAGTTCCTTAAGAAACTCAGAACAAGACCAGTTTAGTTCTTTATTTTTTTTCCCACCCATTTCCTTCCACAAAGTATTTCCCTTTAGGGACTAAGACTATGACTTCGAGGTGAAGAGCTAACAAACTGATAATTCTGGTCCCTTAACTTTCGGGAATTCATACGTTGCTAATATTCTAGGATTACAGCAGTGACTGGAGCCCCAGTGACACAGTACGACGCCTCCAGAAGGGCAAGGTAAGGCCACTGGGGAGAGAATTCTTGTAAGATTTTTTGGAAGCTGGGCAGCTTGACCTTTCTCTTCAGTTCTGTTTGTTAAATGAAGTGGTTTTCAGGAGGAAAATCAATCCACTAAAGTGACAAGTCAGCCACCAAATTACTGATTCTTCGGGGTTTAGTGTTTGATAGGTGGGAAAAGAGTGATGGATGTGCAGGAAAAATAGTGTCTTGAAGAGTGAGAGCATGGAGTTCCCACTGTGGTGCACTGAGTTAAACCTGGTGTAGTGGGTTAAGGATCTGGGACTGCAGATTTCATCCCTGGCCCGAAAACTTCCATATGCTGTGGGTGCAGCCAAAAAAGAGGGGAAAAAAGTGAGAGCAGTCTTTTATGTTTAGGTCTGTGATGCATTGTGAGTTACTTTTGTCTGGGATGTAAGGTCAAGATTAAAGTTCATGTTTTCCCATTTAGTTCTCCATTTATTCCAGCTCTATTTGTTGAAAAGATCATCCTTTTCTCATGGAATTACTTTGATGCATTTGTCAAAAATGAGTCGACCATATATGTATAGGTCTATTTTTGGATTCCCTTTTTTTTTTTTGGCCTCACCTGGGAAGTTCCCAGGCCAGGGACTGAATCTGAGCCGCAGCAGCAATGCCAGCCCTTTTATTTATTTATTTATTTTTCTTTTTTTGTACACCCTGTGGCATATGGAGTTCAGGCCATATGGGGATCAGGCCAGGGATCAGATCTGAGCCGAAGTTGCAGCCTACACTGTAGCTGTGGCAATGCAAAATCCCACTATAGCAACACCAGATCCTTTAACCCATTTCACCGGGCCAAGGATTGAACTTGCTCCTCTGCAGCACCTGGAGCTGCAGTCAGATTCTTAATTCACTGTGCCACAGCAGGAACTCCAATTTTTTTTTTCTTATTTCTTTTAAGTCCTGAACCTACAGCATATGGAGGTTCCCAGGCTAGAGGCTGAATCGGAGCTACAGCTGCAGCCATAGCTGCAGCAACACCAGATCTGAACCACATCTGTGACTTACACCACAGCTCACAGCAATGTCAGATCCTTAACCCACTGAGCGAGGCCAGGGATTGAACCTGCAACCTCATACCTCCTAGTCGAATTTGTTTCTGCTGTGCCACAATGGGAACTACAGAACTCCTATTTTTGGATTTTTTTTTTTTTTAGGGCCGCACTTGTGGCATATGGAGGTTCCCAGGCTAGGGATCGCATCGGAACTACAGCTGCAGGCCTATGCCACAGCCACAGCAATGCGGGATCCAAGCTATGTCTGGGACCTACACCACAGCTCACGGCAATGCTGGATCCTTAACCTACTGAGCGAGGCTGGGAATCAAACCTGTGTCCTCATGGATGCTAGTCAGATTAGTCACTGAGCCACGACAGGAACTCTAGGAACTCCTATTTTTGGATTCTTTATTCTAGTTCATTGATTTATTTGTCTATCCTTATGCCATTACCAAGGCCTGGATTATTGTAGCTTTGTAGTGAATCTTGAAGCGAGGTAATATGAGTTCTTCAGCTTTATTCTTCTCTTCCAATTATTTTGGCTATTCTTGATCCTTTGTATTTTTATGTAGATTTTAGTATCAGTTTATCAGTGTCTACAGAAGGGCTGTGGGATTTTGTGATTGCATTGAATCTGTAGGTCAGTTTTGGAAGAATTGACTTCATAATAATTAATGTATCAAAATGGATCATAGACCTAAATGGAAAAGTAAGCACTAAAACTATAAGAAAATTCAGGTGAAAATCTTTGTGACCTTGGGTTAGGCAAAGAGTTATTTCCTAAGCATACAAAACCCCTCAAATAAAAAAGGAAAAATTCAGGAGCTCTTGCTCTGGCACAATAGGATTGGCAGCATCTGGGGAGTGTTGGGATGTAGGTTCGATTCCTGGCCCAGCACAGTGGGTTAAGGATCTGGTGTTGCTGCAGCTGCCTTTTAGTTCACAGCTGCAGCTTGGATTTGATTCTTGGCCCAGGAGCTCTGTATGCCATGGGGTGCGCTCCCACCAAAAAAGGGAAAAATTCATAAAATGGACTTTACTGAAATTAAAACCTTTTGTTCTTTGAAAACACTGTTAAAAACATGAAAAGACGATAGCTGAGAAAAAGTATTTGCAAAATGTATATATTATAAAAGGTTTTATCCAAGAGTTCTCTTGTGGCACAGCAGTTTGGGCATCCTGCATTATCAGTGCAGTGGCTTGAGTCCCTGGTGTGGCATGGGTTCAGTCTCTGGCCAGGGAGCTTCCACATGCTATGGGTATGGCAAAAAAAAAAAAAAGTTTTATCCAGAATATGTATATAAAAAATTAGTGAGTTCCTATTATGGCACAATGATAGTGGCATCTCTGTAGCACAGGTTTGATCACCAGCCTGGCACAGTGGGTTAAGGATCCATTGTTGCCACAGCTGCAGCTCAGATCTGATCCCTGGCCCAGGAACTCCATATGCTGTGGGTGGCCAAAAAAAGAAGGAAAAAAGTTATCTTCAGTAATAAGAAGATAACCCAACTAAAAATTTGGCTCAAGATTTGACCAGTTATCTCATGAAAAAAGATACATGAATAGCCAATAAGCACTTGAAAGGAGGCTCAGTGTTATCAGTTATCAAGAAAATGTTAATTAAAACTGAGGTAACCACTGTGCAGCCACAATAACAACTAAAGTTAAAAGTACTGATCGTACCAAGCATTAGGAGGATGTGGAGGAGCTGGAACTCATATGCTGCAAGCAGGAAGGTAAAATGGTAAAACTACTTTGGAAAATAGTCTAGCAGTTTCTTACAAAATTAAACACACTTAGTTTCACTATGGACATTTACAGGCCAGGAGAAATGAAAACATATGTCCGTGCAAAGGCTAGTACACAAATGTTCATAGCAGCTTTATTTATTATGGCCCCTAAAGCAGGAATAACCCAAATATCCATCAGTAAGGAAATGGATGAATAAATTTTAGTATGCCCATACAAAGGAAAACTACTCACTGGTAAATAGGAACAAACTGCTAATATTCACCACAACATATCGATTCACCTCAGAAACATTATTGTTACTATTTTTGGCTGTGATGTGATACTTGGAAGATCCCAGGCCGGGGACTGACCTCTCACCACATCAGGGACCTGAACCACAGCAGCCACAATGCCAGATCCTTAACTGCTAGGTCACCAGGGAACTCCCTCAGAAACACTGAGTGAAAGAAGCCAGATGCAAAAGAGTACATACTGTATGATTCTGTTTTTTCTGAAATTTTAGACAATTCAAAACTTTAGTGACTGAAAACAGATTAGTGGTTGCTAGGGGCTGGGGCTGGGAGAAGGGTATTGACGTCAGAATGGACAGGAGAACTTTTTGGGGTGATGTTCGTGTTCTGTGTCTTGACTGTGGTAGTAGCTACATGGGGTTATATACTCAAAACCCACTGAACTGTACACTTAAAGAGGGTAGATTTTATTCTGTGTCAGTTATGCCTCACTAAAAAGAAAATGTGATCTTTCTACGTGCTGACTTTGGCAAGACTTCATCAGGACATTAACATCTTTTAAGGCATAAGGCTGCACTAGGGAGGGTGTGCTGGGGACCACAGTGTGAAAACAGAGATGTTCTCCTTGACATTTCTGTTCGTTCCCACCCATTCTTCAGTATCCAGTGACAAAGGAATATAGGAAATGGTCTTCTTCCTTACATACCAGTTCTGTTCTTATTCTGCAGGTCTGCTCACTGGAAAGATTCCGCTCCTTACAGGACAAGCTACAACTTCTAGAAGAAGCAGTCAGCATGCATGATGGAAATGTCATTACTGCAGTGAGTTGTGGACTTTGTTTAATTAGTTACATTGTTTCTGGAAGTTCAATTGGGATAGACTTTAACATTTTAGTTTAAATGGCAAGTAAAATCCTGGGTTTTTTTTTTTTTTGGCCACGGAAGGCAGCATCTTGAAGTGGGATCTCAGTTCCCCGACCAGGGATTAAACCTGGGCTGCAGTGGTGAAAGCACCGAATCCTTACCACTAGGCCACCAGGGAACTCCCTGGATTTCCTTCTTGGAATAGAGGATTCTCAGACGTCCATGTTCTAAGGCTCAGTTAGCAGGACATATTGTGTATGGCGCTCCTGATTATGACACTGAAGCAGTAGGTGGGCTACTCTGTGTTCTCAGAAATAATCTGCGAGGAGAGAGATGTGAGAGCAGACTCTCACAGAGGGAGGGAGGAGGTATCTCTCGCCAGCAGGGGCGCAGGTATGTGCACTCCCGAGACCCAGCTTAGTTCCAGATGTGCATCACTGGTCCTTCCATTGCATAGAGGGACCATTGTCTGGACCTGCAGAGATTCCTTGTGAGTTGCTGACCTTATTCCTAGACATCAGGTGCTCAGGCGGGGCTTTGTGTTTGAAAGCGTACACAGGGTAATTCATTTGGTTCTCTTTTCCTCTAGGTTCTGATCTTCTTGAAGAGGACACTGAGCAAAGGTGAGTGTAGTTTGGGGAAATCTCTAGTCAGCGCAGTGTCTGCTACCTTTGAAGGGAGAATGGCATTGTGGCTTTCATACCAGAATTCACCAGCATCAAGTCTACTTCAGGGACAGCTGGGGGGACCTGAGAGTTCTGAGTACACCTCACAACCCTGAGGGCAGGTGTTCATCCTTTAGGCTCATAACTGCAGTAACTATAAAGCCCCTCCATTTACTGGACAGATGGATGGCTATATTGGTTTGAGGAAGTGAAAGTCCAGCTCAGTGCTGCTGTTTGGGTTGGTGCGAACTGAAAGCTGACACAGAGGCTAAGGGTTCCCCTGGACCGAGGAGTCTGCTGGTGGTAGATTGAGCCAGAGGGATGGCTACCATGGAAACCATTCCTAGCCTCTGATGGACTTTGATGAGATAATGTTTGGAATGTGTGAGTAGGGAGACCAATGTCCCACTGAGTAATAGGCTCTAATCTTTGCCCACCTAACTCCTCCTTCTCGCCTGCCAGAGATCCTCTTTCGAGAGCTGGAGGTGCGACAGGTTGCCCTGAGACATCTCATTCACTTCCTTAAGGAGATAGGGGATCAAAAGCTGCTCTTAGACCTCTTTAGGTAAGAACTGACCCTTTGGTCTATAAAGTTTGTTAAATACTTTGTTCAAAGCACTGTGGGTGATAATACGAAGAAAGAGAAGACACTCTCTTTCTTCTGGAAAGTCTTATTAGATGAGATAGAGAAAAGTGATGGATAGCTAAGAATGCACCACAGCCTGTGATAAAGTGGCCGTGTAGCAGGTGGTTACGAGCCAGGCTCTGGAGTCAGGCACCTGCGCTGAATATTGACTCCACCACTTAGTTCATAGAATGACTTGGAGCGAGTTGCTAAACCTTTCCAAGACTCAGTTTTCATATCTGTGAAATGGAGATGATGATATCTACCCTATAGGTCACTATGAACATTAAAAACACTGTGTGTTGGAAGTTCCTGTTGTGGCTCAGCAGTAACAAACCTGACTGGTATCCATGAAGACTTGGGTTAGATCCCTGGCCTCACTCAGTGGGTTAAGGTTGCCGTGAGCTGTGGTGTAGTTCTCAGATACCTCTCGGATCTGGCGTGGCTGTGGCTGTGGCATAGGCCAGCAGCTACAGCTCCGATTTGACCCGTAGCCTGGGAACTTCCATATGCTGTGTGTGTGGCCATGAAAAGAAAGAAAGAAAATTTTAAAAATGTGTGTAAAGCACTCGGCGTAATGCCTAGTCTGTAGTATTAGTATTTATTACGCATTTCATTACCAAAGACCTAGAATAAAGGTATCTTTTATTACGTGGTCCCCAGTGATGCCAGAGAAAAATACAGTGGAAGAGCAGAAGGAGATATAATTTTCAGTCAGAATATCTGAAGAGAGCCTATGGAAGTGGTCAGGAACTGAGCTGGGCCATTGAGACTTGGTAGGATTCTGATAGGTAGAGAGGCAGGAGGGGGGCGTGTCTGCTGGAGGCTGGGGTTGGGTGGGGTTTTGGGGAGCGGGACGGCTGTCTTCCATCATGATTTCCTTTTCTATCTCACTTTAGTCAGTAGGGACTATTTTCCACTCTTAGATTAAAACGTATGTATATTATGTCCTTTCTTCAGTGTCAGGGAAGGGGTTGGAACCTCTGTTTAGGCTGACACGTGGCTCAAGGTAACTCCGTTTACCCAGCGACTCCAGCACAGTGATCCCCCCCAAAAACCAAGGGCGGGGGGAAGCAGGTTACCTGGTTGGGGTCAAGATTACAGATGATTAGCCAGGAATTTGCAGAAGCTGTGTTCACCAAGGAAGGCTGTTCCCACCACCCCTCCCTCGTTCCCTCCCTTCATCCTTCCTCTCTCTTGCCCAGTCAACAAGGCTTTATTAAGCATCACCTCTATACCAAAGTAGTGATGTTAATTATAGTGGTCCATTCAGAGTAAGAAGGAATCAGAAGACAAAAGTCCTTTTTCTCCAAGGCCTTACCCACCTTTGGGGAGAGACAGAGCACATTGTATGCTGAACATGAAAACCACAGAGGACAATATAGACAATCTCTTTCCAAGATTGTACTGATAGAGAAGTGTTTTCATCTTTTATTTTTTTTTAGTTTTAGTTTTTGTCTTTTTAGTGCTACATCTGCGGCATATGGAGGTTCCCAGGCTAGGGGGTCAAGTCAGAGCTGTAGCTGCCGGCCTACACCACAGCCACAGCAACACCAGATCTGAGTCGTATCTGTGACCTACACCATATGTAGCTCACAGCAACGCCAGATCCTTAAACCACTCTGCAAGGCCAGGGATCGAACCCACATCCTCATGTCTACTAGTTGGGTTCATTACCGCTGTGCTACCACAGGAACTCTGAGTTTTCATCTTTTAAAAATAACCCAGGAGTTCCCGTCGTGGCGCAGTGGTTAACGAATCCGACTAGGAA
>PVHT021183631.1:9587670-9777106 GCA_004024745.2 Catagonus wagneri | reverse complement strand
GTGGGTTAACGATCCGGCGTTGCCGTGAGCTGTGGTGTAGGTTGCAGACGCGGCTCGGATCCTGCGTTGCTGTGGCTGCGGCGCAGGCCAGTGGCCACAGCTCCGATTAGACCCCTAGCCTGGGAACCTCCACATGCCGCGGGTGCGGCCATAAACCCGCGGCCATAAAATGACAAAAGGCAAAAAAAAAAAAAATAATAAAAATAACCCAGTAGACTACTGTGGGCTAAGGGTTGGCAGAGGCGCCAAGCCCTTCTGTCAGACCTGTTAACCTTACAGTTATTAGTGCCCTGTGATATCTCCTTGTCCTTGCTTTTTGCTCAGATAGAGGGATCAGCACCGATGACACCTTATCCACCATGTGTTCTCAGGAGGCTGCTGGTGGTAGAAAGTTTAAGAGATGAAGGACTTATCTTGTGTATGGAGGCAAATGAGTTTGCGTTATGTTTCTCATAGAGTGGTCATCTTGTTTTGTGAGATTGTACTGTCACACATTAAGAGATAAAAATGCTTTGCTCCCTTCTGCTGCTTCTCAGGTTCCTGGATAGGACAGAAGAGCTTGCGGTAAGTGTTGCCTTTGTTTCAATTGGGGACCTTTTCTTTCTTTCTTTCCTTTTTCTTTTTTTTCTTTTTAGGGCCGCACGTGCAGCATATGGAGGTTCCCAGGCTAGGGGTCTAATCCGAGCTACAGTTGCCAGCCTATATCACAGCCACAGCAACGCCAGATCCAAGCCGCGTCTGCGACCTACACCAGAGCTCATGGCAATGCTGGATCCTTGACCCGCTGAGCAAGGCCAGGGATCAAACCCACAACATCATCATTCCTAGTTGGATTCGTTTCCGCTATACCATGGCGGGAACTCCTCAGATGGGGACCTTTTAAACAGAAATCTAAACCAAAACCCAGCCTCTGAGGTCATACACTGATTGAATATTGCCTTTCCTTTGGTATTGATTGTATCTAGAGGAGAGAGGCATACAGGAAGCCTGAAAACTTAGTCAAAACAATGGACTGTTTTGTTTCTTTTTAAGTGCTCTTTTGATTGGGTTTGTGAATAATTTTTTAAAAAAATAACTGAAGAAAACTGGCCTGGTCAATTTGAAATTTGTCTGTGTTTTTTGCTTTTTCTTAGGGCCGTACCCAAGGCATATGGCAGTTCCCAAGTCTATGGGTTGAATCAGAGCTACAGCTGCTGGCCGGCACCACAGCCACAGCAATGTGGGATCTGAGCTGTGTCTGCGACCTATACCACAGCTCACGGCAATGCCGAATCTTTAACCCACTGAGTGAGGCCAGGGATCAGATCCACATCCTCATGGATACTAGTTGAGTTCGTTACTGCTGAGTCACAATGGGGACGCCTAGAATTTGTCTTTTAATTTTTAGTTGTTTTCAGTTCATGGTTTGTAGGAGCTTTGGAGTTTTGGCTTCTAATCCTAAAGACAATATGCAAAGCAAAAGGGGATAAGAAATCAGATATAAGTCAAGAAGGAACATAAGTCAAGCTACTGGTGGTGCAGCCAGTACACATTTTGGCTGAGAGTTCATTGAGTAAGTGTTAAAATTGATTTTGAGTAGATTTTCACCAGACTCCTGGAATACAAAATAAATCTGAGATTTTATCAAAAACGTAGTTGTATTATTAAAACTTAGGTGATCCATTTAAAAGGTTTGACAGTATATTGCGGGGGTAAGAATTTCTGAGTGCCATCAATGTCAGGATTGTTCTTTTAGCTGCTGTTCCACTTATCGGTGGTGATATATTTTTAACCTTCTTTGCCCAACAGAATATAATTCAGGAAAATGTTTTTCAGTAACATTTTATAAAAGGAGCTTGTACTTAATATTTCAAGGCATGGGAAAAATCTCAAAAACCCTTTATTTTAATTTATTCAAAATGATTAGGAATTTTTAGTAATCATTTGGAAAAACATGTTTTTAATCTCCATAGGTTCAAAACTATAAGGAATTTTTATCAGATAACATTCTTATAAACTGTTATTTTGAAGTTTGATTAGTGGAAATAAATGTGTTTTGGGTAACTCATTTTTATCTAAAACTTTTCCTATTTTCTTTGGTCATTTGTCTTTTTAGGGCTGCACCTGTGACATATGGATGTTCTGAGGCTAGGGGTAGAATTGGAGCTCCAGCCGCTGGCCTACACCACGGCCACTGCAACGCAGGATCTGGGCCACGTCTACAACCTATACCACAGTTCACGGCAACACTGGATCCTTAACCCACTGAGCGAGGCCAGGGATCGAACCTGTGTCCTCATGGATGCCAGTCAGATTTGTTTCCACTGAGCCATGACGGGAACTCCTTTTCCTGTTTTCTTCATTTTCTGTGTATATTTGAATTGAAGGTGAATTCATCATGCATGCTGTTGTATATAAATTCGGAGTTTCCAACCCCTTCCCACTCCCCACCCCGTCCCCCATCTACTCCCTGAGGAATCTCTGATAGTGAAAAATTTAGTTTTAAAGCGTGGAAAATCTACTTACAGAGCTTGTCTTTCCAAGAAAAAGAAAGAGCTCAAAGCCTTTCTCTGTTTTTTGTAGCTATCCCATTATCGAGAACACTTGAACATTCAGGACCCTGAGAAACGAAAAGAATTTCTTAAGACCTGCATTAGGTAAATGGAAAATAAATGTTTTTAAGTATAAATACCCTTGTACAGAGTAATGAAGAGACTTTAAAAGGGTGGAGTATAGATAGGTGTTTTCAGGGAAAGGTTGATAACATTAAAGACCATCTCATGCAGTGGTCTGGACACTGGTCCCCCACAGAGTTTTCACTGACTGGTGGTAAGTTAAGAAAAACAAAGACAATGTAGAGTGTTTTCTCCTAAAGCTAAATTTATTTAATTTGAAAGACTGCCTTTTTTTTTTTTGTCTTTTTAGGACCACATCATGGCATACGGAGGTTCCCAGGCTAGGGGTCTAATCGGAGCTACAGCTGCCAGCCACAGCCATAGCCACAGCAACACCAGATCTGAGCCGCGTCTGCAACCTACACCACATCTCACGGCAACACTGGATCCTTAACCCATTGAATGAGGCCAGGGATCAAACCTGCAACCTCATGGTTCCTAGTTGTATTCATTTCTTCTGAGCCACAGTAGGAACTCCCTGAAAGACTGCCTTTTATTATGGAATTTTTTTTTTCCCCTCCTCTTCCACCCGCTTTTCTAATGGTTTACAACCCATTAGAAAAATGGGTTGTACTTTTTTTGTATGACTTTATATATTCACATGAAAAGTCAGAACATTTTACCTTACCATCATTTTCAGTGTTATGGGTCCTTGAAACCATCCAGTTTAAGAACTACTGCTTCTGTACAGCTTTCATCCAGAACATAAGTCCCTGTGAAAACCACCCTCATGTATTACTCTTCCAGTGCTGAGGGCACACACTACTGTAGGAAGCAGCTTATTTTATTGTCAAACAGGCTTCGTTAATGGAAAGTGCTGAAACCTGCTTCCCTGTACCTTTCAAGATGGGTATGCGGCCTACCTGGTAGACCTTACTCCGGGTTCAGTGGCGACCATTGTTTGTCATTCCTTATGTGACATGACTTCCAGGTTTCTCATTTAGGAGTTTATGGCAACGCAGTCCTTAATTTTAACATTATCAGCTACTGCGCTGCGTTGCGTGGCCCCTGGTAAATGAAGAGAGAAGTTAGAATAGCAAAGTAACTGGAACCTTTTGTTCTCTCCCTTTATCTTTTCTGAAAATTGACCAGGGCGCACACTTATCTTGGTTGGTATAATTGACCTTCAGAATTCACTCTTCCTGGAGTGAGCAGAGAAGGGCAATGAGGCAGTGCTTCTAGAGGAAGACCTATGAACTGGGAGTTTAGAATCTGGCCTCAGTTCCTGGCCTTGACTTACCATATGACTTTCAAGCAAGACACTGTTTGTCCCTCAACTTCTTCCTGTATAAAAATATAGTGTGGTGTTGAAGATGGGACCCTTGACCTTATTTAGAGCTTTGAGATCTTTACCAATCTACAGACATACCACCTTGCTCTGCAATTTGATTTTGGTGTATTACTGCACATTAAAAAATGACTAACAGGAGTTCTCCAGTGGCTCAGCTAGTTAAAAATCCAATGTTGTCACTGCTGTGGCTCTGGTTACTCTTATGGCGTGGGTTCAATCCCTGGCCTGGGAACTTCTGCATGCTGTGTGCGTGGCCCCCCCAAAATGGCTAACAAATGTTAAGTGCGCCGTAAGGAGATTTAAGCATTGACATTAAGCAACTGCAGGACCACTGTGCTTCACTGGGATCTGGCTGATGAGCCAGGCTCACTCACGAGCTATGTGTCTTATTGATCAGACATCCCAGCTCCCACCATGAGGGGATTCTGATTCATTCCTCAGCAGAATCACTAGTGACTTTATATTTCATGGGCTTTCAGGATCCCCCTCCAATTGGCAAAACCTTAAGTACCAAATCCCAGCCAGAGTTCTCCTCTATTTTCTGCTTTCTCTCTCTCTGCCTTTTAGGGATGCTCTAAAGGTGAACTGAGATCAGATTTGGGAAGCCCATGAGCCTCCTATGCTTAGAGTGGTGATCTGGTTTAGGTGGGTCTGTTTCCTGTTTGAGTAAAGGATGAGGTACTAACCTTCGGGCCCTCTCCCAGTTTGCCGTTTTCAGCAGAAGACTCTGCACACGTACAAGACCATTACACGCTGCTGGAACGTCAGATCGTGATTGAGGTTAGACTCCTCCGTAGTCTCTGTGCTGTCTGCTTCAGTGCCAGTGTTCAGTGCCATTCAGCATCTAGGAGACTTCTGCCCACATTTTCATTTCCTGTCACATTTTCTAAGAGCCTCTCATTTTCTCTCTCTGCATGGTAGCCTTCCCTCCATTGTCCTCAGGCATCCTTTTCTTCTCACTTGATGTTAACCTGGAAGTATTCCCTCTTTATCCTAGAACTCCACTTCAACACTACTTCCTTGGTCCTGCTCCAGTCCGATGATGACCTATCATCATCTTACGGGTTTTAAGCTCCCCGGGGCTATCCTAGCACTTTCTTTTTCTTTTCCTCACCTTCCTAGGGTCGGAGACACAGTGCTCTAGTATGAAAGACCTCTCTCCTGCCTCCACGAACATTGTTCCTTTGTTCCCTTGGCTTACTCCACCACAGGCAAATGATCGGCATCTAGAATCAGCAGGACAGACCGAGATCTTCCGGAAACACCCCCGCAAAGCTTCCATCCTCAACATGCCATTAGTGACAACGCTCTTCTACTCCTGCTTCTACCACTACATGGAGGCTGAGGTACAGCCAGATGTGAAAGACAGACCCCACACGCTGTCACTGCACGGGAGGGGCACAGTTCAGAGTTGGTATTTCAATATATTCTGTTAACAGAGGGTGCATGTAGTTCTCAGCAGCCCTTCTGGGAAGCTTTTCTGGCTCCCAGCAGGGGTGAGCCCAGACAGGAAAAGGTTTGTAAGGGCTGGAACATGGTAGAGCATGTGCTGCCCCAGTGCTGCTCCGTAGCAGTCTCCGTTCGGAGGTCCATAATTCAGAGGGATTCACCATGCAGAGCAGAGCAGCCGGGTGTTAGGTGTTTGTGGGTGCTTTAGGACATGTTTTGGAAGAGGTGTGAATTTATTTATTTATTTATTTATTTAGTCTTTTTGCCTTATCTAGGGCTGCACCCGTGGCATATGGAGGTTCCCAGGCTAGGGGTCTAACAGGAGCTGTAGCCGCCGGCCTTCGCCACAGCAATGAGGGATCTGAGCCGCGTCTGCAACCTACAGCACAGCTCACGGCAACGCCAGATCCTTAACCCACTGAGCAAGGTCAGGGATCGAACCCACATCCTGTTGGATACTAGTCGGATTCGTTACTGCAGAGCCACAACAGGAACTCCTAATGCAGTCCTCGTAGACTAGGTTCTAGTGATATCCAGTTAGACCCAATGGAGCTTTTCTCTTAAATTAACACTGGGTTTAAATGGTTACAGAGTGAAATGTAGAATATCTGGATAGTGGAAAAGAAAGCAGGAGATTGGTAGTATTTGAGAAAGTGCATAACACTAAAATTCCTTCTCCGCTTTCATCCCAGGGGACATTCAGCAGTCCGGTCAACCTGAAGAAGACATTTAAGGTAGGTCTAAGTTTGTCAGTGTTTGATGAAAGTAGTATCAGGGTAACTACATGGAGTGGAGGTTGCTTAGTAACTGACGTTCAGGGTTAAAGGGAGAAAGGAGTGAGGTTGTGGGAAGCGAGGGTGGCTTTAACCGAATGGCCCGCAGCACGGCTGGGGCTTGGCAGCCTGCGAGATTTATGGATTTTAAGGTGTAGAGTCACCACCAGCGAGTATTTCTGCCTGTCTCTTCCAGAATTCTTAAGCACCTCCCCTGATGCATTTCTCCTTCCCCTTAAGTCCCCCTGGCCTCTGTTTTCCAGATTCCAGACAAACAGTACGTGCTGACAGCCCTGGCTGCTCGCGCCAAGCTTCGGGCCTGGCATGATGTCGATGCCCTCTTTACCACGAAGGTGGGTGCCCTGAGGCTGTTCCCCGCTGCCCAAGCCTTGGACCGGCTATCATCCCCTGCCTCCTGGGGGGTCTTGGGTTCTAGTTATCGGCTGATATTTTTCCTTCAGCTTTTTACTTTCCAAAGTTTCAAACCTAAAGAAAGGCTGAAAGAATAGCATTATGAATGTTAATAGTCTTGACCTTCTTCACTGATGTGTTAACATTTTTGCCATATCTGCTTTCTCTTGTTCTGTGTGTAGGTATAGAACATGACACATTACTTAAGCATTTATTTCATTTGTAACCACGATATTATCGCCCTCAAGAAATTTAACATTGATATAATAATATCATCATACACATAAATTCGCTCTTTAGAGCTGCTTTGGGTTTTTTTTTTTAATTTTTTATTTGCTCTCAGGATCCAGTCAAGGATTTTGCGTTTCTTTAACTGTCATGTCTCTATTTTTTTTTTTACAATTTAAATATCCATTTTTCCATTATGGGTTTGAGAATTTTTTATTTTTCCCCCTTTGTTAGTTATTTAACTGGCTACATTAAACAGCAAAGCAGTACATGACTGTGCCAAAACAAAGTCAGACACAGTGTGAAAAGTATGGAGAGTAGGGAGTCAAGTTCCTCTTCCAAGGCCCACCTGCTCCTTTCTCAGTCCCCTCCTCCAGGCAGAGGCATGTGGCTTTCTAGACCTATCGTCACGAATTTACAAGTAAACATTTATATAAAAAGACGTAAAGGGTAGGATGATTCTACCTGAGGAGTTCATTCTACATTTCCTACCTCTGACTCTTTTCCACCCTCCTGAGTTCCTTGACTTTTCTGAGACTCTCATCCCACCTCAGTTCTCTCTCCCCAACCTCCCATCCAACCATGCTCACCACCGTGCTATTCTAGTCTGACTGCAAAGCATAAGGAGACCAGCTCAGAGTGCACTGAATATGTCTGGCCTATCCACGGCTGCCCTGTCCTCCTGTTTCAGAACTGGCTGGGCTACACCAAGAAGAGAGCACCCATTGGCTTCCATCGGGTTGTGGAAATTTTGCACAAGAACAGCGCTCCTGTCCAGGTAATGGCTCCTAGAGAGAGCTGGGTACAGGAGCTTCCTGGCAACCTAACATTTAGCTTTTTATTACTGAGCAATGGGAGACTTGACCTGCACTGATCTTAAAGGCAATATAATGGCTGTACTGCACTTTGACAGAGAAGAGCCAGGCAAGGAAGTTCTCCTCTGCCCTTTGGAAGTAGTCCCAGGCCTCCCTCTCTCAGGGGCATCTACTTTGTTCAGCCTGTGGGGTCCTGACATTCTGTTCAAATGATCAACTCCCCGAGAAAGGACATCAGGGAGCAAGGGGCACAGCACTGGGTCAGCTCCAGGTCACACCTGTTGTGGCCATGGGTATCTAGCTCCGGGAGAAGGAGGAATGGGCCCTTCCCTTCTTTCCTGGAGTGGGGGGTTGGGGGGAGGTACCACATAGAGTCCACCTCGTTTCCCACTGTGGAACTAGTCCTGGGGCTGGCCGTGGGCGCTGCAGGCAGCAGATTCTGACCCTTGTGCTTCTGTAGGACTTTCTTCCTACCTCTCAGAGCTCTGGGTTTAATGGGTCTGGGGATCACTAATCAGAAGTACTTCTTTTCACAGATATTACAGGAGTATGTCAATCTGGTGGAAGATGTGGACACAAAGTTGAACTTGGCCACCAAGTTCAAGTGTCATGATGTCGTCATTGATGTGAGTCCCTAAGAAATGAGAACTCTTGAGTTGGGCCTCAGTGGAGAGTGAGGGATTATGCTGTTCTCAGATCCCAGAGAATATTCTTCTGTCAGTTTCAACTCAGTGGGGCCAAGTGACCTGGCAAGAGTTAGTTTGGAGACCAGTGCCTCTAGATGATTTTCCCAGCCCTCTGACTGGTTTCCTCTCTGCTTTATAAATTCGTTGCACTCAGAGAATTCACAGAACTGAGTCAAGCCACGCAGGCTCTCTAGATTTCTCTCCAACGTGAAGGTCAATGGGTGCTTGACCCCACTGTCATCTCACTGTAGCCTCCCGGCTTCTCCCTGAACCATGGCTCAAAGTGGGAGTGGCAGAAGGAAGAAGGCTCTTCTAGAGAAGGCTGATTGGAGGCTTTTATTGTTGTCTGTTTTGGTGACAGACTTGCCGGGACCTGAAGGATCGTCAGCAGTTGCTCGCATACAGGAGCAAAGTGGATAAAGGCTCTGCAGAGGAGGAGAAGATTGATGCCCTTCTCAACAGCTCGGTGGGCAGCTGCACTTACCCTACCGCAGTGTCAGTAGACAGTTCACAAAGCAGCATTGAGTCAATATTCCCAGGGGCTGGACAGGATGGCCGGTAGCCAGGCCTGTAGACCTCTTGATGGGGGTCCCCCGTGGGCCTGCAGGGTCAGAAGCACTGGTTAGAACGGCAGAATTGCCTCCTGAGAGGCGGGATGGTGTCAGGGTGATCTGGGGCCCCTGGCCGACACTTGTGCTCTGATCCTCCTTAAACCCGGCAGGTAGGAAGGACTAACTGCTCGAAGCATAGAAGCAGGTGTTCCAGATTCAGGAAATCCAAGCTATATGGTTTCCTGGGGCTGGATGTGACCTACCTGTTGGAAGAAAGAAGTGCGTGAAATAGATTTTAGCTATTTGGGGACTGCAGCTGACTCATCTCTCATAGCATGAAATTGTGTTAACATGGAGCTTAGCTCCCTGTTAGAACCCACCAGAAGCTAATGCTAGTGAGTCTTGGTCCTAAGGCGGGCAGAACCATAATAAATGCCCTAAATCAAGTTTGACAGGTACAGAATAGGTGTTTACTTCATCTCTGAATAGATGAAGTCCCACCCCAAATTTTTTTCTCAGCCTCCTCGCTCCATCCTTCTTTTCCTGATATTCCTTAGCTGTAGGCCTTGTTTTATTGAATTCCCTTGGTAGGGATCAGTGAAAACTGATCGTTGTTTGTTCTTTCCTCAGCAAATTCGATGGAAGAATTAGTTGTATCAGCTCCCTTGAAACCTGCCTCATTTCTTCCTTTCCTGCCTGTGAAAGTGGAGAGCCCTCTTCTGAGGGAGAGTTACAGCATTACATTGCCTGGGCCTGCCATCAGCACACAGTGCCTGCTACTCTGGGGACAGAAACCTGGGCACTGACAGTGTCAGACTGATCTGTCCAGGGGCCATCATCTAAGGGCCAGGATCTAAAGCTCTGCCTCGTGAGAAAGACTCTCCCCCTGGTGCTCACGTGAAGGTGGGAATAATTTCTGGATTGGGCCCATATTGGGCCAGATATGTCTTGATCTGAGGAACGTGACTGCTCCTGAAAAGAAGTCTCCTAGACTGAGAGGTACAGGTGTCATAGGGTGGCCCCTCCATTCCCCTTAGCTAATTACGACCCTGGACTTGGTGCTGGACATTGGCAGTTCTGCTCAGAACAGAACCAGAGGGGTCTCTGCTAACGGGCCTCAGGAGGTGCTGCCAGTGTTGCCAGGACCTGTTGGAGGCACCCTTATGCCAGATGTACGGAGTCCTCTGCAGCCTGGCAGACTGCCCACAGGACCTTGTGTTTGCTCAGCCAGCATCCCTTGGCTGCCCCAGTCTACCCTTTGTACAGAATCCGTGGTTCCTCTCTCACCTGCCCCCTGAGGTGGCCTTGTGTGGGAGGTGAGAACGTCCGCCTTACCTTTTCCTCGGCTCCCCCCACCCCAGCCCCCTAACCTGATAGGGAGCTCTGCTTTAGCCGTGCTGGGGAGCGCTCTCCCTTTATGCACAGATCTCATTATTTCACTGAGAGCTTCCACATGTGTCTCACCAGGGCTGAACTCAGCAGCATTTCTGTTAGGCTGTCCAGATGGAGGTTTTAGTTTCACGGATGGTTTTCAAGAGGGTATCCTGTGTGGCCGGTTTCCTGCCCTGGGCCAGTATTGGCCTCTCTTCTCTGTGACTGAACTGGGCTTCCCCGACATGCCTAGACTCCTAATAAAGCTGTTTCTTCCTTGGTGCCTTTTCTTTCCCTCCCAGTTGTTTTGTGCAGAACAGTGAAATAATTGCCCTGTCCTTTGGGACGACTACAAACCTGCCTCAGTAATTGTATTCAACAGCCTGTCCCAGCCTCGCAAGCACCACCGCAAACTGGCCGCTGCTGCGCTTCAATCTCTGGATCCTGCCAGAAAGCTCTCTGGCCCTAACTGGAAACTACAGGGATGAGAGTGCTAGACTATGTAGTTCAGCCTAGCTAACCCAGCACGTTGCAAAGCCACAACCAGCGGATCCCCATTTTTGAGAATGTGTCAATTAAGTATGGGCCTAAAATTCACGTTGGCCCAAGTTAACCTGTGCCACGTTTGCTGAGCTGGGTGGTTTTGAGCTTCTCGTACCTTTGGGTCAGGAAACATCACGTGCAACATCTGGGTGGCCTCCCTGCTGTTATGGTCTAAGGAAGGGTTTCTCAGACTTGAGATCTTCTATGTTCTTGACTTCGAGTGCTGAAGACTTTGCTTTTAAATGTGATTGAGAGAGTGACCTAACAGCCGTCCTAAGAAAGAGATCAGAGAAGCCAGACTCTAAAAGTTGTTTTGTAAGATTCCGTTCACGTAAATTAGCCAAAAAACGCAAATCCATAGAGATAAGAAAGAGGTGGGGAGGGTCGCCAGGGGCTGAGAGGTGGGGAGGAGATGGGAAGTAACTGCTTAATGGGTGTAGGATTTCCTTTGGCAGGGGATGAAAATGTTTTGGAAGTTAGAGGCAGTAGGTGTACACACTGAATGTACTGATTTTTTTTTTTTTTTGTCTTTTTAGGGCCGCACCCACAGCATATGGAGGTTCCCAGGCTAGGGGTCTAATCAGAGCTACAGCTGCTGGCCTACGCCACAGCCGCAGCGGTGCAGGATCTGAGCCACGTCTGCAAACTACACCACAGCTCACAGCAACGCTGGATCCTTAACCCACTGAGTGAAGCCGGGGATCAAACCCGTGTCCTCATGGATACTAGTTGGGTTTGTTACTGCTGAGCCATGATGGGAACTCCCCTCAACTGTTGTTCACTTTTAAATGGCTGTTTTGTGAATTTCACCTAAATAAAAGTTTTTTAAATTTAAAAAGCAGGTCAGAGATAAGTAGTTTTGAATTCTAATCTCTAATTTGCCATTGCTATAAAATAGATTAGAATTTTGAATATTATTTTTTCTGCTTTATTGAGGTATAATTGACAAATAAAAATTACATATATTTAAATTATACAATATAATGATTTGATATACACTATGAGGTTATTACCACAGTGAAGTTAATTAACATTTATCACCTCACAGCCTTTTTTGTGTGTGTAGTGAGTATACTTAAGATCAACCCTTAGCAAATTTCAAGTGGACAATACAATATGATCATTATTATTTTAGCTGCACCCACTGCATGCAGAAATTCCTGGGCCAGGGATCAAACCAACACCACAGCAGTGACCCAAGCCACAGCAATGACAACGCTCTATCTCTAACCCACTGACACACCAGGGAATTCTGACGATACAGTATTATTAACTATAGTCATCACTGATGTAATTATCTCCAGGATTTATTTTACTTACTTATTTACGTACTTATTTATTTTTTGTCTTTTTAGGGCCACATGCGACATATGGAGGTTCCCAGACTAGAGATTGAATCAGAGCTCCAGCTGCCGGCCTACACCACAGCCACAGCAACATGAGATCCAAGCTGCATCTGCAACCTATACCACAGCTCATGGCAACTCTAGATCCTTAACCTACTGAGCAAGACCAGAGATCAAACCCTTGTCCTCATGGATATTGGTTAGGTTTGTTAACCACTGAGCCATGACTGGAACTCCCAGAATTGATTTTATTTATTATTATGTATCCATTGACTTCTTGGACACAAAAAGAAGAGGTTTGAAAAATAACTCCTTGATATTCTGGTCTGCAAAAAATCAAAAAACAGAACAGAACAAAAAACAACTAGAAGTCCGGAACCTTCTGTCGGGATATGAAGGATCCCATACTGCCCTGGTATTGTGCTCTGAAAGCAGTGAAGGAATTCTGCCCTCCTGTTGCAGGTCTGTAAAACCTCTAGTGGGGAGCTGGCCCCTTTAAGGCTAAGACCAAAGTAACCTGGTAGCTAAGGAGTCACAATGACAGGTTTCTTAGGCAGTTCTCCCTGGAAATGTGGTTCCTCCCCTCCAAGACCAGAAGTACCGAGAAGTAGAGCCGTCTTCTCAGTTTTGTTGGTGAGAGATATATGTAGAAGTGCTTATACTACATCTCTGGCTTTATTTTCTAAAATCTAAATGACTCTGCCCTAGACAGGGGGCCGTATTATTTAGCTTGGGTTTTTCCCTACCGTGTGGGGGAACACAGAATTTAGTGAAAGGGGAGGATTTCTTTGAAATGTCGTCTCGGTGTTCAGTCCTATTTCTGAAACCAGCAGAGAACCTAGGAGAGAAGAGCACCCGTGAAACCCAACGCTAATGTAAAAGCACTGCTGGACAAAGTGCCTAGAGCCTATGTGGATTTTGTCCAGGGTTTCGTGAATCCCGAATTCCTGATTCACGGGCAGTCAGTGCTGAGGAACCCTCCAGGGCTCACACTCAGAGCAGTGGGTGAGAGCTGCCAGTTCAGAACTGGGAGGAGAGGTGCCGACGCCACCTGCAGGAGAGCCCGGGCCTTGGGCACGCACACCCTCCTGCACAGACGCCTTCTTTTTGCGGGACGGGGAGCCGAACGAACTGATTGGTATCTGTCGCTGCAGGAGATGCTGGCTGGGAAGTGGACATGCTGGAGGGCCTCGAGACCCTGCAGGCTGAGTATGGGATTCCAGAGGAGGAGCGCAGTTGGCTGTACTTGCTGGGCCGTTCTCGTGGGCTGATGGTCGAGGGCTGTGCCCACGCAGCCTTCTTCTGCAAGCTACTCCGTAATCTGAGGTAAGCCTGGTCTCTGCGGTCAGGTGAACAGAGAAGAATTTGACTGCAGATAATCCAGATGACTTCAGTGTTTTGGGTCGGAGAGTAACGTTGGCAGGGGGAGTGTCTTCCTACCCTTTCCAGCCCACACGCAAGTACTCCTGGCCTGAAAGTGATTTCTTTTCGGTGAACAGACTGATTAAATCATTCATTCATTCATTTGCGCATTCACCCATTCACTCATTCACTCTCACTGGGACGACCAGCTTGTCTCCCGCAGCCGCGTGACGCAGCGTTCCACGGCTACTGGCTGAAAATGGGGTCCGTTTTGTCTTTGGGGGCTGAGCTAACAGTGGAATGTTTCCTCACAAGAAAGTCTCCTGAGACTCTGGGGGCCCCTCTGGCCAGTTGACTTGCCTGAACACAGGGATACTGATTTGCAAAGAAGTTCTTCGTCCCATCCTGAGTTACCTGGCTTCCTGGGTTTGTACAGAACTGAAAAAACAAACTAGAAAGAGGAGGCATGCGGTGGGAGAGGGGTGCTGCCAGCTGTCTGCAGAGGAAACCGTGAAGGAACCGGCTCACCGTGTAACTGCGGCTGTTCACAGTGATGGTCCTGAGTCAGAGAAATAAAATATGCAGATCTTCTGTCTGAGAGGACAGGGAAGTGCACAGTACGTGTAACCCCCAAAAAGGTTCATTTAAGAATTTTTTAGACAAATACTTTCTGGAACATTCTCTCGGGAGGAACATTTCATTCCCTAGGGAAGCTGGGTCAGTGGTACATAATTGGCACGCTTCTCTCTGAGGTACATCAGGTGTCACAGCAGGCTGTAGTTGAAGAGTTAAAGCAGAGAACTTCGGAGGCTGACAGTCAAGGGCTGAGAGTGTGCGTGTATTTGTGTGTGTCTGTGTTCATTCTCCAGAGAATTGTTCTCCAGAAAATCATTACAGGAGGAGCAGACTTTCAGATGTCCCATGCCTGGGATGCTTGAGGACACTCCTGATGACAAGGAGTTGAAGGTGGGCATCATTGGCGGCGGCCACCTGGGGAAGCAGCTGGCTCACACACTGCTTCAGCTTGTCCCCGTCCCTGCTGAGTGCCTGCGGATCTCCACTCGGAGGCCAGAGGCCCTGGGTGAGGAGCACTGGCTGGTAGAAACAGGGCTTGGGTGGTGCCCTTTGGGTGGGGAGGAGCCTGTTTTGAAAAGGTCCCTTGGAAGAGGAATTCTGGACTACAGCATGCTGAGTTCTCAGCTCGCTAGCCCAAGAAAAGCCAGAAAGATGGTCTTTTAACTTGTCCTGTAAAGCAACTTCTCCAATAAATGTTTATAGCCATCTCTACTTCTGGTGCCTTTGGTGGTGAGATATCTTTTTGGGTCTATGATAGAGAAGCTTTCCAAACAGCACTCAGATCTACTAACTGGACCAGTTGGAGTCTGGTAGGTGTTTATCAGTTCCAAACATTTGTCCTTATTTTTTGAAAAATAATATTTGTCAAAAAAAGTTAAATGTCATGTAATAATTCCATTGACTAATCTATTGTCATAGAAATCAGAACAGTGGTTGCTTCTGGGGAGACTGTTGAAGCCCAAGGGGTTACCAGAGGGGCTAGTGGGGGCAGAGGGGAGATAAATAGGAGTTTGGGATTAGCATATACACACTGCTGTATGTAAAACAGGTGAACAATAAGGACCTACTGTATAGCACCGGGAACGATACTCAATGTCTTATGATAACCTATAATGGAAAAGAATCTGAAAAAGAATATATATATATATATACACACACACACACACACACACACACACATATATATATAGCTGGATCACTTTGATGTACACTTAAAACTAACGCAACATCGTAAATCAACTATATTTCAATGAAAAAAAAAAGAGCCGAGGGAACTTTCTTGGAAGATGGAAATATGCTGTATCTTGAGAGAGGTGTGAGTTATATGGGTATATGCCTTTGTCAAAAATGATCAAACTGGAGTTCCCATTGTGGCTCAGAGGAAGTGAATCCAACTAGTATCCATGAGGATGCTAGTTCGATCCCTGGCTTCAGTGGGTTAAGGATCTGGCGTTGCTGTGAGTTGTGGTGTAGGTCACAGATGTGGCTTGGATCCCGCATTGCTGTGGGTGTGGCGTAGGCTGACAGCTGTAGATCTGATTTGACCCCTAGTCTGGGAACTTCCATATGCTCTGGGTGCAGCCCTAAAAAGCCAAAAATTTAAATAAATAAGTAACTACCTATAATCCCCTTACCAGGGTTATCATTTTCTCTCCAGTTTTTCCTCTGATTAATCAAATTATATCAGTAATTGATACTATACAGAACTTTTTTTTTCTTTGTTTGTTTGTATTTTTGCCTTATCTGGAGCCGCACCCGCGGCATATGGAGGTTCCCAGGCTAGGGGTCTAACAGGAGCTGTAGCTGGCGGCCTTCGCCAAAGCCACAGCAATGCGGGATCCAAGCCACGTCTGCAACCTACACCACAGCTCACGGCAACGCCAGATCCTTAACCCACTGAGCAAGGCCAGGGATCGAACCCGCAACCTCATGTTTCCCAGTCGGATTCGTTAACCACTGAGCCACGACGGGAACTCCAAAACTTTGTTTGTTAACTTAATGAATTTTATTTCAATTATAAGTATACAAAAATCATCACAAGTCAATTTGATAGATTTTGTGTCCCAAACCCACAGTGCACCCCCCCAACCCCCCAGATTGTCTTATTTGAAAAACCAGGGTTTTCCAAAGTCTGTGAGTCGTTGTCTGTTCTGCAAAGAAGTTCATTGTGTCTTTTTATTTTCTACATGTAAGCGGTAGCATTGGGTGTTGTTGTCTAATTGTCTGACTGGTTTCACTTCGCATGATAATTTCTAGGTCCATCCATGTTGCTGTAAATGTTGGTATTTCGTTCCTTTTAATGGCTGAGTAATATTCCATTGTGTGTATGTACCATATCTTCCCTATCCACTCCTCTATCGATGGGCATTTAGGTTGTTTCCATGACCTGGCTATTGCATAGAGTGTTGCAATGAACACTGGAGTACATGTGTCTTTTAAAGTCATGGTTTCCTCTGGATAGATGCCCAGGAGTGGGATTGCTGGATCAAATGGTAATTCTATTTTGAGTTTTCTGAGGAATCTCCATACTGTTTTCCACAGTGGTTGCACCAATTTGCATTCCCACCAGCAGTGTAATAGGGATCCTTTTTCTCCACACCTTCTCCAGTACTTATTGTTTGTAGACTTTTTGATGATGGCCATTCTGGCTGGTGTAAGGTGGTACCTCATAGTGGTTTTGATTTGCATTTCTCTAATGTGGAGCGATGCTGAACATCTTTTCATGTGTTTATTTGCCATCTGCATGTCTTTTTTGGAGAATTGTCTGCCTAGATCCTCTGCCCATTTTTTGATGGGGTTGTTTGTTTCTTTGGTATTGAGCTGTAGGAGCTGTTTGTAAATTTTGGAGATTAATCCCTTGTCAGTTGATTCATTTGTAGATATTTTCTCCCATTCTGTGGGTTGTCTTTTCGTTTTCTTAGGGTTTCCTTTGCTGTGCAGAAACTTTGAAGTTTAATTAAGTCCCATTTGTTTATTTCCCTTTTTATTGTCCTTACTCTGACAAATGGATCTGAGAAGATGTTGCTATCATTTATATCAGAGAGTGGCCTATGTTTTCCTCTAAGAGTTTTATAGTATCTGGTCTTATATCTAGATCTTTAATCCATTTTGAGTTTATTTTTGTGCATGGTGTTAGGAAGTGTTCTAGTTTCATTTTTTTACATGTAGCTATCCAGTTTTCCCAGCACCACTTATTGAAGAGGCTGTCTTTTCTCCAATGTATATTCTTGCCTCCTTTGTCATAGATTAGTTGACTATAGATGCGTGGGTTTAATTCTGGGCTTTCTATCCTGTTCCACTGATCTATATTTCTGTCTTTGTGCCAGTACCATACAGTTTTGATGACTGTAGCTTTGCAGTAGAGTCTGAAGTCAGGGAGCCTGATTCCTCCAGCTCCATTTTTCTTTTTCAGGATGTCTTAGGCTATTCTGGTTTGTTTGTGTTTCCAAACAAACTTTAAAATATTTTGTTCTAGTTCTTTGAAAAAGGTCCTTGGTAATTTGATAGGGATTGCATTGAATCTGTAGATTGCCTTGGGTAGTATAGTCATTTTGATAATATTGACTCTTCCAATCCAAGAGCCTGGTATGTCTTTCCACCTGTTCATGTCATTATTGATTTCTTTCATCAGTGCCTTATAATTTTCAGAGTACAGGTCTTTTGTCTCTTTAGGCAACCTACACCACAGCTCATGGCAACGCTGGATCCTTAACCCACTGAGCAAGGCCAGCTATCGAACCCGCAACCTCATGGTTCTTACTCGGATTCGTTAACCACTGAGCCACGATGGGAACTCCATTTATAGATATCTTATTAGCATTAAATGGTATATACTTTATTGAAACTGTAAGCATATTTCCCCAAGTTCCTCTCAGCTTCTGCCATATACTCTTCTACTCTTTGTCTTTCCCACCAATTCAAGCCAGTTAAGCTGTTTAACTTCAATCATTCTTGAAGCCTCAGTTTCTGCATCTATAATAGAGGAATAATACTAGCCTCTGCCCCCTAAGGTCCTTCTGAGGATTCCCTTAGATAATTATGTAAAATGCTTTATACATTATGTGGTACGTGATAAATTCGACAAATTGGAGCAGAAGGCTTCAATCAGACTTTTTCCTTCCGTAAAAAAAAATCTGAAAAACTCCAGCATTTGGTCTAAATGTGAGATAAGGATCTTGCACTCTCGAGCACTGCTTCGGTGACACCAGGTACCGTAGTTATGGGGTCAGGGCTTTAGAAGGCACAAGGGAATCTCTTCTAACTTATGTGGTGACAAGACTTGAGATAACAGAATTGTCATACTCTTCCCCACACTTGATGCTGAGGTCAAAGTCCTTTCTACTGCGGTTTTTCTGACTCCCTTTATTCCTGCCCAGATGAGTTCAAGAAGCTGGGGATCCAGTGTTTTTACAACAACTCTTCCCTGGTACGGTGGGCCCACGTGGTATTCCTCTGCTGCCTGCCATCTCAGCTGCCCAACATCTGCTCAGAAATTCAATCCAGCCTTGGAAAAGCTTGCATTGTGTACAGCTTTGTAGCTGCCATCCCAATACCCAGGTATCTTGTGAGCGTGAGCACAGGACCGGGAAAGCCACTCTGTCTCATCTCCACCCTGCCCTTACCTCTTGAGTTGGTGATTCTCAGTCATAAGGTGGAAGCAGCTTCATAGGCAGAAGGACACAGCTAACCTTGGTAATTGTGTCTTCCCCACTTTTCCACCAATAGCTCTTGTGGGTGGGACATCATCTTTGATGTGCAAATGTTTAGAACTGCAGTAGAGCATTGCTTCCAACTACCTGAAGCTGACAAGTGTTCCCTTGTACATTAGTGACAAGGGAGACTGCCAGTGAACAAAGCATCATGAAAAGTGATTGATAGCAAGTGTCAGATATTTTTGCACCTCTGCCGTCTAGCCCAGTCCCTGCCTGGTGGTAACATTCAGTAAGTATTTGTTAGGTGGATGGATGAACACTCCAGCTAAGAAGTACTGCCCTCAGCGCCGATCCACACCTGTGTTTGCCTCTGAACAGTGCGGTGCAGGGGACTATGTTGTTGGGGCTGAATGCAAACTCAGTGGATCACTTGGTGGTTTATTCCAGTCCTGGCCCTGCATTCCCTGTCTTGGTGGCTTTACTTTCAGATTGAAACTCCTACTGAACCACACCAGTATCCTGCGACCTCAGTACCAGTGTGTTGAAGATCTTGACCACATCTGGGGAGCCAATAAAGAAATCACAGCTGCTCTCCAAGATCCCGTGATTCTTCAGGCTACCTGCCCCTACAGTCCTGCGGGTAATGATTCACCTTATTTTTGGCACTCTTAAAAATTACCTTCCTCTTGGCCTGTAGCTATCTTATTAAATTCCATTGTAAGAGAGAGGAGTACAAGCTAGATACATTCTCAGCTCTGTAGGCTTTGTATGGGAACAGTTTTGGTGGCAAAAAAAAAAAAAAAAAAAACAGGCCTTGATTAGGGATATCTGAGAAGTATGATTAATCAGACCCTTTGAGGACGAATTGGAAACAACCAGAAGGGAGAGCCTACTTAAACAGGAGGATGCAGTGTCTGTGGCTAAGTGACTTCTTTGCTGTAATCTTGCAGTTTTCCTTATTGACGAGGACCATTCTGGAGATGTGTAGAGATGCGTTTGTCATTAGCAACGTTTGCATTAGTCTGTCGGTCCTCCTGTGATGGGGTCCACACTTTATGTGTTATAAAGGACACAAATAGGGCTCTTGGTCTGGGAAAGAGGAATGTTTGCTCCTCTCAAGGTTCATATGACCAACATGTCTTGGAAAAAAGGTGACTGTTCACTGTCTGGGGTTTATCCTTGGTTCCCTGCAAACCTTTTTGGTAGTGTTAACTGGTATTTCCTTTCTCATCAATATTTAGGGGGAATAATCCTCAATATCAAGTGGTTGGAGGGAGTGTTCTATGCAGCCATAAACATCTGCACAGCAAAGGACATGCCCCACTCACAAGTGCTGCAGCTTCTGAATGAACTGTTCTTCTCGGTGCACTTCGAAGCCGATGAGAAAGACGGAGCATCTTGCCAGAAATTTCAAGTACAAGATTTTGTCAGCAAAGCCTACATCAAGAACTTGTCTTGGAAGAGGTAAGGTATCAGACAGTTGGCCATTCTAACTGTTGTCTTAGCAGACACTTTTTATCTTTTTCCTTTCATGTTATCTTTAAAAATTTATTTTAAAAAATACATTCTTGTAAAAAAAAATCCAACTAGTGAAAAAGTTAAGAGCTCTCCTTTGCCCCTCAAATCCCATTTCATTGACTTTACCTCTAATGGCTTTAAATTTTTGTCTTTTTACCTATGCATTAACAAACAGATATTTATATTATCAGATTATACCATATATATGTATCTATATATACTTTTTAGAAACATAAGAACTATACTTTGGAGTTCCCATCGTGGCTCAGTGTTTAACGAATCTGACTAGGAACCATGAGGTTGCGGGTTCAATCCCTGACCTTGCTCAGTGGGTTAAGGATCCGGCGTTGCCGTGAGCTGTGGTGTAGGTTGCAGATGCGGCTCAGATCCCGCGTTGCTGTGGCTGTGGTGTAGGCCGGCAGCTACAACTCCTGTTAGACCCCTAGCCTGGGAACCTCCATATGCCGCAGGTGTGGCCTAAAGGCAAAAAACCAACCAACAAACAAAAAAACCCAAAAAACCCCCAAACAAAACAAAAACAAAAAAAACCCCCAAAACTATACTTACTATGTCGTGGGTACCATTCTATGTTAGTACGATCATATCTACTTCATTTATGAGCACTGCATAGGTACCTGTTGGATACATTTATTTAATTCAATTTATTCATCCTATTTCCTCTTGATGGCAGTATAGTTCCCCCTACCCCACATTTTGCATAAAGGGCTGCTTTGAACATTTTCATTCTTAAACTTTGCATATTTGTACCAGTAGAATTTCTGGGTCAGAGGTTATACATATTTTATGTGTGATAGGTGTTCCCAAATTATCAAAAACTTGGTGCTTACTTACATTTCTACCAAGTGGGTGAGAATGCCATTTCTCTATACCTTGCTAATTAACTATTAGATCATTCTTTCTAATCTGTAATAATCTAAGAAGGACAAATTCTTGCCTTTGTTACTAGTAACTTCCATGTCGCTAAATTTGCTGGATACTTTTAAATCCTTTTCTTCCTTGGCTATTGAACATGACATCCTTCTTGAAATAACCTCTTCTCTTAGCTTTCATGATAACCTCACATTCTCTCAATTCTCCTAATTTTTCTTCCTGTCCCTCCGGTCCCTCCTTTGTCAGCTCCTCTTCTGCCGTATCCCTAAATTTGGGAGTTTTCAAGGCTCTGGCCTAGGCCGCCTTTTCTTTTCATCCTACACTTTGATCCTGGGTGATCTTTTACACTTTGGGGATTTGAGTCGTCATATGTAACTGTATTTCTAGCCTAGATGTCAATTTTGCACCCAGGTAAGTGGGTACTCACCATCTCCACCCAAACTCAATGTATCCGGACGCGTCCCTGCTCTTATGCCCGTTCTCCCAGTGTCTCTGACCTAATTAGCTGCTCCTCTGCAGAGCTGTTCAGGCCAGAACCCTAGAAGTCATCCTTCATCTTCCTCATCTCTTGCTGTCTGTATTCCGATTAATCTGCAGTGGCCTGTGATGCACTTCCAGTTTGGGGATTTCCCTTCCCCCTTGTCTTGGGATTCCCTTCGCCTCCCTCTTCTGCTGGTGGGATCTCTTTTTCCTGGACCTCCCTTCCGCGGGCTTAGTTCACTTCATGTCTTCCTCCAGTAGCTTCCTTAGAAAAGGCTGCACAGGAAGCAATTCTTAGGGACTATGGCTGAAAATGTATTCATTCTAACCTAATATTTTATTGAGAACGTAGCCAGGTACAGAATCTAGGTTAGAAATAATTTTCCCTCAGCATTTTGAAGGAACTGCTCTATTGCCTTTCAGATTTTAGAGCTGCTGTTGAGAGGCACAGTGCCATTCTAATGCTTTGTCTGAAGTCTGCTTCTTTTCTCTCTGGAAGCATATAGGATCTTTTGACCTCAGAATCCTGAAATTTTATTATGTGTCATGATGTTGGCTGTTTTTCCTTTTTTTTGGCCCCTGCTCCTGGCATGCAGAAGTTCCAGGGCTAGGGACTGAATCTGTGCCACAGTTGTAACAAAAGCCATGGCAGTGACAAACTGGATCCTTAACCCTCTGAGCCACAAGAGAACTCATATTTTCATTTTTGCTATATTTTTTATTTTTAAAGTTCTTTTAGTTTCCATATATTCCTTTTTTTATGTAGCATCCTGTTGTCATTTCCTGTGTAATACATCTCTTACCCTTTTGAGAATGTAAACAATAAGAGTGTTCTCCTTCTCTGAGGAGTCTGTTTCCTTCAGGTTTTTTTCTATTCATGTGCTCTGGTCGCCATCATTCCTTTTAGAGGCTTTCTTCAAGTATATAGAGAACCTTGACTGCTAATATTTAAGAGCCTGGTTACTAAAAAGTTGCTTGGAAGTGCTGTGTTTGTCACTGTAGTCTTTACTACAGACTGATTTGGTTAGCTTTTTCCTTGGGAATACTGATCTCTTTAAATCTTTTTCCTGAATACTGATCTCTTTAAATCTTTGGGACCCAGCTTGAGGAAAGAAAGCTGTGTGTATGTGCAGGGAGAGGGGTGGTCTTATCATTCAGAATATATATTTTTCACTTTATTTCTCCCCTTTTCAGCATATTGTTGTCACTCAGATGGATTGCTTGATAGCCATGCCATCATCTTGGAGCTTGTTTAGAAATGCATATTCTGGGGCCCTACCTCAGATCTATGGAATCAGAATCTGCATTTTACAAGATCCCAGGTGATACGCCCATTAAAGTTGGAGAAGTGTTGCTCTACAGTCTTTTAACAGATGACCTGTTCCAGTGGGTCCACCATAACTGTAGTTTCTCATATTCTGTTTGTATTTCTAATCTTTTTTCCTCCTTTGGTTGCACCCACAGCATGCAGAAGTTCCAGGGCAAGGAACTGAACTTGTGCCACAACGGCAACCTGAGCCACAGCAACAACAATACCAGATCCTTAACCCACTGAGCCACCAGGGAACTCCTAATCTGACAAAGTTCGAAGTTATATCATCTGATGAATAGAAGTTCGTAAGTTTTATATTTTCTTGGTGGATTATACTTTTCATTTGTATCCCCCCCTTTAAAAAAACTTTTTATTTTTAGGTTTTTTTGCCTTTTTTTAGGGCCACAGTCATGGCATATGGAAGTTCCCAGGGTAAGGGTTGAATTGGAGTTACAGCTGCCGGCTTACACCACAGCCACAGCAACACAGAATCCAAGGCGCGACCTACCCCACAGCTCATGGCAATGCCGGATCCTTAATCCACTGAGTGAGGCCAGGGATTGAACCTGCAGCTTTGTGTTTACTAGTCAGATTCCTTTCTGCTGCACCACAATGGGAACTCCTATTTTTAGATAATTTTGATTCACTTGCAGTTATTAAGAAATAATACAAAGAAATGCCATGTACCCATTTATCCAGTTTCCTCCAATTGTACAAACCACAGTACAATGTCTACATACAGATGCTGTAAAACTATGGTACAATAACACAACCAGGATGTTGGCACTGATACAGTCAAAATACACAACAGTTTTATAACAAGGGATCCTTCATGTTGGCCCCTCTTCCCCAACTTGGCAACTATTGACCTGTTCTCCATTTCTATGATTTTGTCATTTCAAGAGTGTTATATACATGGGATCACATGTTAATGCAACCCTTGGGGACTGGCCTTTTTCATTCAGCCTAATTCTGTGGAGATTCAGTCAAGTTGCTGTATCAATAGTTTATTCCTTTTTATTGCTGAGTAGTGCTCATGGCATGTATGTATCATAGTTTGTTTAATCATTCACCTGTTGAAGGACATCTGGGATGTTTCCAGTTTTGGGCTATTACGATACAGATGCTATGAACATTCATGTACAGGTTTTTGTGTAAACATATTTCTCTGGGACAAATGCTCAGGAGTGCAATGCCTGGGTCATAAGGTAGCTGAATATTTTTTTTAAAAGACACTTCCAAACTGCTTTTCAAAGGAAATTGTACTCTTTTACATCACTAGTAATATATAATTCAGTTTCTCTGCATCTGCACCAGCGTTTGGTGTGGTCATTGATTTTCGTTTTATCGTTATATCTATAGATCAATCTGTGGAGAATTGACGTCTTTATAATGTCGAGTTTTCCCATCCACGTACACAGGAGGCCTCCCCATTTATTTATATCTTATTTCATCAGCATTTTGCAGTTTTCAGTATGCAGGTCCTATACAGGCTTTGTTAGATCTACACCCAGGTATTCTATTTTGGATAGAATGTTTGTGAAAGGAACTGCATTTAAAATTTTGTCAAGTATTCATTACTAGTATATATAAATACAATTGATTTTTATATGTTTATTTTATATCCTGCAACCTTGCTGAACTCATTTATTCTTGGAAATTTTTTTTTTTTTACATTCCTTTGGATAGACAATCATGTCATCTATATAAATGGAGACATTTTCACTTCTTTCCAATCTGTATGCCTTTTATTTCCACTTCTTGTCATTTCAGCATACTACAGCTTCCAGTGGTATGCTGGACAAGTGTGGTGAGAGCAGATATCCTTGCCTTACTCCTGATCTTTTTAACACTTTAAAACCCTATGTCTTGGAGTTCCCGTCATGGTGCAGCAGAAATGAATGCAACTAGGAAACATGAGGTTGCAGGTTCAATCCCTGGCCTTGCTCAGTGGGTTAAGGATCCAGCGTTGCTGTGAACTGTGGTGTAGGTTGCAGATGAGGCTTGTATCCTGTGTTGCTGTGGCTGTGGCATAGGCTGGCATCTGTAGCTCTGATTAGACTGCTAGCCAGGGAACCTACATATGCCATGGTTTTGGCCCTAAAAAGAAAAAAAACAAAAACAAAACCCTATGTCTTAATGCTTTTTGCCTTGAATTCCAGTAGAGACTAATACTTAACATTGCTCCACTTTTTTTTTTTTCTTTTTAGGGCCGCACCCACGGCATATGGAGGTTCCCAGGGTAGGGGTCTAATCGGAGCTGTAGCCACTGGCCTATGCCACAGCCATAGCAACACCAGATCTGAGCTGCGTCTGCGACCTACACCACAGCTCACAGCAACCCCAGATCCTTAACCCACTGAACAAGGTCAGGGATTGAACCCTCAACCTCATGGGTTCTAGTCGGATTCGTTAACCGCTGCACCACAACGGGAACTCCTGCCCCACTTTTATTTGTGTATTAACACCTACTTCTTTCCCTATACAGTTGAAGAGGGGTATCTTTCCTTTTTTTTTTTTTAGGAGGACATTGTTAAAGAAATGAGGTTTTTTCATTCCTAATGGCCATCATCCTCTTACATATTTTCTTTCTAAATTCAAGGAAAATATATTGAAAAGGATGTCAATTTCATTGTCATAATCATTCTCTAATTATGAATTCATCCCCAAATGTACTTAGAAAATTGTACAGAATTGTGAAAACTCATAAGTACAATTAAGTACTCGTAAGTACATAAGTACAACTCATAAGTATCATTAAAACTACATATTGAATATGTAGATTCAGCTGAATTTGTAGTTTAACTATGAATTTTAATTAGTTTGATACAGAAAAAGAGCCTTACTTCCAAGTGGAGGAAAAATTTCTTTAAAGGAAATGTTTAACAGAAAAATCAGATGTATTGAACAAACATTTGAAAGTAACAGTGTTTTTTTTTCTATCCTAGGCCCTTCCCCTGGTTTGATCTGACTGCTGTGCAGCTTAAGGAAACTCCTTTTAGCAAGTACCTCTCAAACAGCACTACTTTCCAGGACCACCTTTCCCACCTATACTGTGATTTATTTGGCATCTCTCTAACCAAAGAACAGCCAGAGGCTTCCACAGGCTCTCCATCCCAATAAGAGAAGATACCAAAGGAATCAAGATTTTTTTTCTCTCTCTCTACAATTGTTGTGCTCTAATTATAGCAACTGACAATGGAAATCATGACATAAGAAAATTGTACTTATAGCTCTTTAAAACGCAGACTAAAACAGGAGGTTCTTTACATCAGTATTTTTGTGTATGTCTGGCTTTGAGAAACAACTAAATGAAACTACATAACCAGACACACTTAATAGTAAGCTGCTTCCCCAGGAAAGCCTTGTTAAATTCAAACAATCTTCTAAAACTAAATTCAGGAAGTTATAATGTCATTATTAGATAGTTACATACTCTTGCTGCAGCATTCTTTTCTTGTAACAGGATGAATAGTCCTGTAACAGTATGTAGCTGACAAGTGATATAGCTTGATTTTCCTACCAGTTTGGATAGGAAAGTAAAATGTATGGTAAACAGTCTTAAATGAATTAGGACTCATTTTATGCTTATTGCAGCTATATGCTACTGTTGTGGTATTATCTTATTTAAAGCTGTTCCTGGAGTTCCCGTCGTGGCACAGTGGAAATGAATCCAACTAGGAACCATGAGGTTGCAGGTTCGATCCCTGGCATCACTCAGTGGGTTAATGATCTGGCATTGCCGTGAACTGTGGTGCATGTTGCAGACGCGGCTCAGATCTAGCTCTGGCATAGGCCGGCAGCAACAGCTCCGATTAGACTTTTAGCCTGGGAACCTCCATATGCCGCAGGTGCGGCCCTAAAAAGACAAAAAGACAAATAAACAAACAAACAAATAAATAAAAGTTGTTCCCATTTAAACCATTTTAAACCACTTTTAAAATAGCTGGCATTTATATTAATGGCTAAAAATAATTTTGTGAAATATAGCTTTTATTCCTAGTGATTCTTAGGAACAATAAAGAGAAATTAGGTCTATAGAACTAGAGAGGAACTGGAGTCATTCAAGAAACAAGTATCTATAATTTCTCTCTGGAATGTGAGCATCTATGATGGCACTTGTGAGCATTTCCCTGACTCTTGGAGTTTAGCCTAAGAACTTGGCTCCATGTGGCAATTTTCTGTTTGTCATAAAGATATGAGGAGTTTTATTTTTCTTTGGATATAGACAGTTAACATGTAAATGATTATATCTGCCTGGCTGTATAAAAGGGTGAGATTTCCCTGTCTTTGAAATCTCTTAAGCAGCCTAATTTAGTGCTGATTCAATAATAAAATTGTTTTCCTGCAATTATAAAGAGGATTATCTGGATTGGCAGTTGATTTTACTTTTAGCTCTATTTCCCCAACATTTTCCTACTACCAGATGCATTACTAGAATTTATCACAAATTCTTACAATTACCCAGAAAAGAAATATTGCTATCTTTTTTTTTTTTTTTTTTAACAAGGGGCTAAACTGAAACAAAAAGGGAAGAATGCTGTGAGTCAGTGACAGAACTAGGGCCAGCAGTTCTAACTCTGTTCCTGGATGAAGAGGAGAAAAAGAAAATGCAGAAAGACTATACTTCCCCCACGTAACGTAGTTGCATTTTCAAGCTAAGTGAAATGACTTTCCCTATGGTTCGGTAGGACTATAACACTACATCCTCTTCAGTGGTGGTTATTTTGAAGCATAACCCTGTAATCCTGCTGCGTGTACAAATTTAGACAGGGTCAAAGAATCAGATTTAACTCCGCTATGACCTTTTTGCTCTAAAAATAAGCCAATATTGTCCCTGTAGGGAAGGCTGATACTGCGTGTGAATAGTGGCTCTTCAATTCGCAGTAGTTTCCGAGTATGCCGAGAAATTACCTGAAATGCAAGGATAATTCTTTAATGGATTAATCTGAAAATACAACTAAATAAGTTTTCCTTAGTTTCCTAGGCCTCCTGAATGCTACCCCCTTAGGCTATTTCTATTGGGAAATAAAATAATTAAATAACGCATTGAAAGGCTTCCTGCTTATCAAAACACAATTCTTAAGAGAAATATCACATGATTTATCTCTCTCCTTTTTTTTTTTTTTTTTTTATTGGCTAAACCCAGGGCATGTGGAAGTTCCCAGGCCAGGGACTAAACCCATGCCACAGCAGTGACCCAAGCTGTAGCAGTGACAACACCTGATCTTTAACCTGCTGAGCTACAGGAGAACTCCACAATTTATCTTTTAAAAAGTACCACTTAAAGATGTTTCTGGGCCTTAGCATTAGATAGCCATGGATGGGTTCATTTCTTTTGGCTGAGCAATCTGACCAACGATATGAGCAGACATTATGTTCACATTAGGAGCCATGACTATCTCTAGGAAGGTTAATAAATAACTTGTCTATAAGGGGCTCAGTTAATATTCAACTAAGAAAGAAACTCATTACTGAAATAGTTATTCAGTTTGTTTGACTGAAAATAAACCTCAAACATGAGAAAGCAGACTCTAAAATTCCAGTTATTTTATTAATGCCTATATTCTTTAAAAATATCTTTTGCCACAATTATCAGTGTCTCTGAAACAGTTTGTATTCATTGAGTATCATGCCATTCAATATCCTAGGTAAAACTGTCATTGCATTTTCAAATTATAGTTTTACTTATAGGTCTGATACAACACTGCTGTTTGAATTCACATTCTGTATCTGAGTGAGAATGTAGTCCATGAAGCTGCTGCTGGAACACAAAGGAGTATCTGGAATGGATTTTTTTTTCTTTTTTACTTTAAAACTGGCCTTAGCTACAAGGTTTTAAAATTCACACCATGAAAAAATAAAATTCACACGATGAACAGTTCTAAATCTGATGCGTACTGCCCATTAGCAGCGCATTTTAGATAGGTAAGATACCTTTCTTCTCAAATCTTACTTGAATTGGTTTTGTTCATATTCTGGGGATGGTGTGTGGATAAAAGACAGAGTCTACATAGTTGCCTTGCATTCCCAGTGGGAATACTAATTGAGGTCTGTAGCAACTGAGGTTTCTGAGCACTGAGATCCAAATTATTATAGGTGGGTTCTTAAGAATTCTCTTTTGTAACTGATGCTGCCACACTGAGCCCTTGTCTGGTCAGCAACTCACTCTAACTCTCCTTTAGAATGTGCCTTACCAGAAAAGGTTATTTCACAAATATCCTGAGGTTGACAGATGGTACCCCCAGGAGGAAACGTGTAGTTGTAACACATTCATCATTAACCAAAAGAACTATGTTTCTGCTGTAGGCAAACAGAATCCAATACAGTTGAATACTCTAATGCAGAAATTAAAAGTGTTATAAAGCTCCTGGTTACATGTGGAATCAGGAAATAAAATCTAACCATCTCTAATTCAGTGATTTTTAAGGTATGTCTGAGGTTCACCGATGGATCACGAGAGTCCTCTGTTGGGCTGTATATTAATATATTTCTATAACTGTGAGTTCTTTCTTTAGTTCTGTTGAAAAACAAGCAATAAACAATTTTTTTGCCTAGGACTCAGGGCAATTTACTAGTAGCTTACTTGAGTTAGTAAGGATTATTAAAAAAAAGGTATTCACGAAGATTATTAAGAGTTTTCTAGGGATTCTTAATTCCATATTCTAGGATGGCGGCCTGTGCTCAGTGTTTGGCATCACTGCAGGGCACATACTTCATACGTGGCCTTAAGCAGATATGTGCAATGCCCACGGTTTTCAAGAAGATTCTATAATTTCTGTATATCATTGTATCTTGTGCTGATTATGGTTTTCAGAGGCTACTATTCTTGCTTTTATGTGTTAACTACTAAAGGTTTCGCTTTATCATTACCAATTTATTATGTGGATATTTAGTTACCCTAGAGTATGTAACTATGCACATTTGCAAAGCTGTTACCTATAATTTGTTAATTAAACCTAAAGACATAATTGTAGTTCAAATATGAATCATCTACACCACTGTTATTAAAGCAGATGTATAATGTCCTTAAAATCTGCTTGTTGATTCATATTACAGTGTGGATTAATCTTAAATGCATTTTCTAAGAAAAAAGCCAGACTCAAAGCCTGCGTTTTACTTGATTCCATTTATGTGAAATTCTAGAAAAGGTAAAACTATAGGGACAAAAAGATTAATAGTTGTCAGGGATTAGGTAGCGGGATGCACTGACTACAGTGGGGACCCAGGGGAAATTTTAGGGTGACAGAATCATTCTGTGTGGTTCTCTGGTGGTGGATACATGACCCTCCCTGTACATTGATCAAAATCCACAGAACTGTATACTAAAAAAGAGTGGCTTTACTGTAGGCAGATTTTTAAACAGCCAGGATACTGTGGAAGCCCATGATGCAATATAGGCTGCAGACAAATGAATCTAACTGTATTACAAAGTAAGACACAATCTCACTGAAGGGGCAAGGAAGAAAGGAGCTGACCTAAAAAATTTTAACTTTGAAAAACTCTGCTTTTTCTAGTGAGTTTAAGGCTGAAGGCAAAGAAAACTGTACCCAAATACTATACTATATCTGGTAAATTTGTTTCTCCGAGGGATACCTAGGTATAGATAAGCAGAGCCAGGTTTCTCACTGTCAGAGTAAGAAGTTATAAAGAAGCAAAGTGGGGTGGGGGTAGGAAGGATGAAGGCTAGTATGGACGCTGTGGTGCTGGACTAAAGTCAGGGATATCAGTATGAGCAAACTCATGCTTACAGAAAAAAGATACATATTTGTGTGTACATGGGTTAGTATATATACATATGTTTCCTACAGCTTTCTGCAGAGAGTGCCTAGAAGCAGTAACACCTCAGTAGCAACAAGCCCAACTAGTGACCAAATGTTGGTTTCTAAATACCATTTTCTTTCTTTTTTTCTCTTTGATCAAGGAAACTAGTTTTATTTTTTTTATTCTTTAATAATGATTTTTAGTTTTTTTAATACTATTTTCTAATAAAAGCAACCAGGGCTCCTTGGAGACATGGCTGCTTCTAGGGCTATAGCAAGAAAAATACAAAATGAATCTGAAGTAATGTGCAGTGTCAACAAATGCTTTAAAAAGTGGGGGGCATGTAAAAAGGACACAGAAGACAAACTGAAAGACAAATGGGGGAGATGGGACAATTAAACAGAAGAGTTCCTTAAGCAGAGTTCCAATTAAACATGGAAGGAATGAGAATAGAAAATTATTATTAGAACAACACAGTAATAACTGACACAGGTAAGATCATGGATGAATGCTAAAATTAGTGGGCAAAACTTTAGGGGAGAAACAAAGTATTTGCATAGCCTCAAACTGTCTTCCCCAATACATTTATGTTCATAAACTCTGTGATACTTATCCCACCAGGAGGTGGAGCTTAATTCCCCTCTCTTGAGTGTGTGGGTTAGGCTTGGTAATTCCTTTTTTTTCCCTTCCTTTCCTCCTCCCCTCCCTCCTCTCTTCCCTCCTTCCCTCCCTCCCCTTTTTAGCCACCCTGGGGCATATGGACTTTCCAGATCCCAGCCACACTTGTGATCTGCAACGAACGAACGCAGTTGCGACCTACACAGGATCCTTAACTGTGCCAGGGGAGGGATCAAACCTATGTCACAGGGCTCCAGGGATGCCACTGATCCTGCTGTGCCACGGCGGGAATTCCAGTAACTCACTTCTATTGAATAACATAGGAAAAGGGAAACATGGTAACTCTGCAGTGAAGAAACCTGGCAGGTACCACCTTAGCCAAGTGATCAAAGTTAATATCTCCAGTAAGTCATGCTGATACCATGTACCCCCCGATTTGATTAGATAAGGGCTCATCATCTCTGTGATATTCTCCCTCCAAAGCATAATCTCATCAGAAACATGAGGCAAACTCAAACTGAGGTAAATCAAAATACGTGACTACCACTCTCCAAAGTGTCAAGGTCACGAAGGTCAAAGATCAAGAAAATGTCACACATTGGAGGAGACCAAGGAAACTTGACAGCTAAGTGCAAGGTGATTTCCCCAAATGGATCCTGGAATGGAAAAACGACATCAGTGGAAAAATGGCAGAAATGTGAATAAAGTCTGCATTTTGTTTAACAGTGCTGTGCTGGCTAATTTCTTAGTTTTGATAAATGTACCGTGGTTGCATCAGATGTTAACATTACGGGAAGCTGGGTTAAGAGTACATGGGAACTCTGTACTATCCTTGCAACTCTTGTGTAAAGCTAAAATTATTTTAAACGGAAAAATTAAAAAAATTTGTTTAGTGACAATTGCTGACATGAATGTCTGCTATTTACATAACTTGTAGGGAGTTCCCATTGTGGCGCAGCGGTTAACAAATCCGACTAGAAACCATGAGGTTGTGGGTTCAATCCCTGCCCTTGCTCAGTGGGTTAAGGATCGGGCATTGCTGTGAGCTGTGGTGTAGGTTGCAGACGCAGCACGGATCCTGCGTTGATGTGGCTGCGGTGTAGGCTGGTGGCTAACAGCTCCGATTAGACCCCTAGCCTGGGAACCTCCACATGCCGCGGGTGCAGCCCTAAAATGACAAAAAGGCAAAAAAAGAAAAAAATAACTTGTAATAAGGTAGATACAGTAAAAGTGCTGAGATATAAAGTTTATAAGGCAATACTTTGTAATATAAAATCACACATATAGAAGGAATAAACAATTCAGCTATGTTCTCCAAATATTTATCACAGATTCTTTTGAACACTTGATGGAGTGGAGAGTTAAAAATGCTTTGAGAATTATTTTCTAAGACAGAAAGCTGAAGCAAGTGCAATGCTATCCTGTCCAGCTTGTCCTAGAATAAATAAGACTGACTTTCTTTGCAAATCAAAACTACCAGGTACCACCTCACACCAGTCAGAATGGCAGTCATTAAAAAGTCTGTAAATAATAAATGCTGGAGAGGGTGTGAAGAAAAAGGAACTCTCTTACATTGTTGGTGGAAATGTAAATTGGTGGAGGCTCCATAGAAAACAGTACAGAGGTTCTTCAAAAAACTAAAAATAGAGTTACCATATGATCCAGCAATCCCACTCCTGGGCATATACCTGTACAAAACTATAATTTGAAAAGATACATGCACCCTAATGTTCATAGCAGCACTATTTACAATAGCCAAGACATGGAAACAACCTCAATGTCCACAGACAGAGAATGGATAAAGATGTGGTATGTATATACAGTTTAATATTACTCAGTCATTAAATTTAAACAATGAAATAATGCCATTTATACAGCCACATGGGTGGACCTAGAGATTATCATATTAGGCAAAGTAAGTCAGAAAAAGGTAAATACCATATGATATTACTTATATGTGGAATCTAAAACATTACACAAATCAACATATATATGAAGCAAAAACGGACTCACATATAGAGAACAGACTTGTGCCAAAGAGCAAGGGCAGTGGGGGAGGGAAGTACTGGGAGTCGGGGATTAGCAGAGGCAAGCTATTACATGTAGGATGGATAAACAACAAGGTCCTACTGCAACAGCACAGGGAACTATATTCAATAGCCTGTGATAAACCATAATGGAAAAGAATATGAAAAAGAATATTTATGTATAGCTGAGTCGCTTTGCTGTACAGCAGAAATTAACACTGTAAATCAACTATACTTCAATACAATTTTTAAAAAGCAATATGTAATTACAAATGGCAAAAAAATAATTGACTCTCCCATTTTTACCAAGCTAGAGCATCACTACAAATGGAAAAAGCTAGATAATGGTTTCCAGAACTTCCTTGGCCAAGTTGAAAAAAAGAATTAGTGTTTCTTTCCTCCTACACTCCTCACCAGTCTCACCTATACATTTAGCCCTTCTCTAGTTACCTTAATATGTCATAGAAAGGACAGAAAGAAAGGTGAGTTATTTCTGTAGGTGAAGCACCAATAATTGCAAAATTATGAAGTAAAGGGAAGTTGAGAAACTGCCCATGAATTAACTACAAGCCTTGGAAATGGGATGCACGGTTCAACGTGATTCAATTTCTTGGCAGCATGTCCAGAGTTCTGTACACTCAAGCACCCATTCTTTCCACTCTCCAAAGCCCGTAAATGCTGATAACAGTGAGTTAGCAAGAAAAAGATAACTACACTGCTTAAGTGTGTGCGGTTAGAAATGCTCAGTGTATCAGTAAGGAAGGTAACTGTAACACACTGAAGTCATGTATCATCTCTGAGAAGTTACCTGTCATAGTGTCATAGCTTTTCTACAGGGACCTGTCAGGCAAAGCTTATCAAACATACTTTTGAATATCCTGATCTTTGTTAGCCCCGTAACTTCAAGAGAGGCCATTTCTGTCTGGTGACTTTGATAACACGTACTCTGAAGCTTGTTTATTCAAACCTCTTGGAGTATAAGGATATACCATCATTTATTCATCATTTATTCTTGTGAATTTCAGAAGATTATTAAGACCTCTTGTTTCTTGCAAGACCAGAAAGGGCATAATTAGAATTCTTATGATTGCATGTTTATACTGTACTTCTGGAATTAAAATGTCAAGGAAGCAAAATGAATTGGCAGACTCTTAAAAATGCTTCTTCATGATAAAAAGTTGAAGTTCTTGGTACTTAAATGTTCTGGGAATTTGGATTACAAGTTACTATTTTGCATATTCTGTCTCATTTTTATTTACAAGATACAGTGTACTAGAAACATAAGTAGAAATCAGAGCTCATGAAAACAGCTGTATTGCCTTTGAAATAAAAGAAGATATTTATCTTTTAGTATTTGGTAGCTGTGTGAAGGCGTGGTTGGAAATACTAATTTGTAATAAATGGTCCTTTTCTACGTAATGTATATGCAGGTCCACAGATATATGTAGATTCAGTTAAAAATTATTTTTTTCATCTTTTTTTTTTTTTTAGTGCCCCACCCAAGGCATATGGAAGTTCCCAGGTTATAGGTCAAATCGGAGCTGCAGCTACCGGCCTAAGCCACAGCAACAGCAATGGGGCATCCGAGCTGTGTCTGCAATCTACACTGCAGCTCATGGCAATGCTGGATCCTTAACCCACTGAGCGGGATCAGGGATCAAACCCTCTTCCTCATGGATACTAGTTAGGTTCATTACTGCTGAGCCATGACAGGAACTCCACAAAATTATTCATTTATAGATAGGCAATACATTACAGTGGTTTAAATAGAGCATAGATTGGGATATTATACAGAATAGATGTGAATCCTGGCTCTTAAACATACTATTAGAATGATCTTGTGTAATTTGCTTCACCTTTCTGGGCCTCAGTTTTCTCTTCTGTAAAGTGGGGATTAAGTGAAATTATGTATGATGTCCAATACACAGTAAGCACCAGAAAGGACTGCTATCAATAGAGTTCAAGAGATTAAATGTTCACTTAGTATTATGTGTTTAACAATTTAATTTTCTTTACATCTTATTGCCAGGAAAAGGACTTTAGGTATTAATGAGTATAATTTTCTTATTTTCTAAATCATATGACTTATGGAATTATATGGTTCTAAGGCTTGATCAAGAGTCACCTAGGGAGCAAATTCCAGGGCCTACCTTAGGCCTAATGAATCAAAATCTCTGGAGTGTGGAGCCTAGGCATCTTTTTTCTTCTTTTTTTAAAAAAACCTCTTCTGATTCCAAAGTCTATCCAAAATTGAGAAACACTGAGGCAGAGAATTTATGGGCAAGATTGTACTGAAAGAAACCACTGGTATGTTCAGTGAGGGACGGTATTCAAGGAAAGGTTATAAATGAGATTATGTATGTGAAGCTTTGTAAACTACAAAACACTATAAATGGAGAGTACTGCTGTACAATGAAGCATAATCGTGGTCTGCTGATGTTGCAGAGATCTTAGGAAATTAAGGTCCAGAGAGGTTAATGTAACTTGCTTCAAAGTAAGCAAAAGCAGGCAAAGCACATACGGTGTTATAAAAACTGCCAATGGGTGTTAGACATAAAATGTATGAGAACTTTGGAGGAGAAGTTACTGTGGGCTGGGAAGGTCAGGAAAGACTTCATGGGGAGATGAGAATGGATCCCGAGGGATGGTTGAGATTCCTATTAGTCAAGGAAGTGGAGAGGGAGCTGAGCAAAGGCATAGAGGGAGGAATGCACAAGACAGGTTTGAGGTGTGAGCCGGACCTGTGACACTGGAGCAGCAGGCGAGAGAACAGTGGTTGGGGAAATCCGTGGAGGGCCTTGAATCCTAAGTTAGAGTTGAGACAATCTTGTAAATAAAGGGGATCCAAAGAAGCTTTCTGAGTAGTACACTGTATAAATAGTTGGAAGGTAAGAATCTAAAAGCAGGATCCTTGAATCCAAAGGGCCTAAGGACAGAGGCTATACAGAAGCTACTGGAAGGTTCTAGGTACAGTCTAGGAAAGGTCTGAACAAGTGGAAATGGGGAAAACCAGATGCTACAGGAGGAAAAGATAGTTACTAAGATCTTTGTGGGGAACTAAAGGGGAGAGGAAGCGACCACTGTGAGCCTGGGAGACTGGCAATATCATGACACTATTGGCAAAAATGGGAGGCCAGGCTGGGATAAAAGGAGGCTGGTTTGAGACAGATGGTAGCACGGTTACAGGGCTCTATGTACACAACTCACCTTCATGTCCTGAAAATCTGTTATCCCCATCTGGGGGAGGTTTGAACAGTTTACATGGATGAGTTTTCGGCCACTGATGAAGTTTGTGGTAAAACACTCCTGTCAGCACAATGAGAGTATCATTCAAAAAGATGTACAGCAAATGCAGGAAGAAAAAGCAAGACAGGAAAGAAGGGGGAAGGAAGGCAGGAAGGGGGGAGGAAAGGAAGGAGGAATAAATCAATCATGTCTGTCTCTAGGTCTATACTGAGAAAAACATTTCAAATTTAAATTTAATAATAATGCTAATAATCCCACATATTTTCCATCCAAACTCTTCATTGAGTTTCATATTACTGCTTCACATTTGTTTTTGGCCTGATACAACCAGTGCTTCTTTTGAAGGTTTAAGGTCTTGTGTTGTTTGCAGTAGCCTAAGAACATAACTGACACCAGTGACATAAGAGAACTCACATTATTTCTTTAAAAAAATTCCATCCTTTTAATATTCCTGCCTTGCTTTTATTTATTTATTTAGGCCACACACACAGCATGCAGAAGTTCCCAGGGCCAGGGATCAAATCCGTGACACAGCAGTGAAAACACCACATCCTTAACTGTTAGGTCACCAGGGAACTCCCTTAAACTATATATTTTTAAACAAAATTATTATTGGATAATTAGGTATATAGTTCTTGCTGTGGCACGATGGGATTGGTGGCCTCACTGGAGTGCGGGGACGCAGGTTCCATCCCCAGCCCGGCATGGTTGGTTAAAGATCTGGTGTTGCTGCAGTATGGGTTGCCGCTATGGCTGAGATCTGATCCCTGGCCTGGGAACTTCATATGCCATGGAGTGGCTAAAAGAGAGGGAAAGAAAAAAAAAACATAATTGGCTATATGAATTAATACTATCAGATGCTCTTGATACATGTAACACATTTGGGGCAGACACAAGATTAATAGTACCAGTTTGGAGTTCCCATTGTGGCTCAGTGGTTAACGAATCCGACTAGGAATCATGAGGTTGAAGGTTCGATTCCTGGCCTTGCTCAGTGGGTTAACGATCCGGCGTTGCCGTGAGCTGTGGTGTAGTTTGCAGAAGCGGCTTGGGTCCCACGTCGCTGTGGCTGTGGCAGAGGCCGGCGGCTACAGCTCCTGTTAGACCCCTAGCCTGGGAACCTCCATATGCCGCAGGTGCGGCCCTAGATAAGGCAAAAAGACAAAAAAGTTAAGGGAGCTGCTACTGAAACAACTGGACAAAGTACCAAAAAATTCATCTTGGACAAAATTTTTTTTAAAAATATAGATTTCTATGAAAAGAAGCCTATATAAATTTCTTAGTCTTTATTCAAGCATTGCAGAGGCGTGTAATCACTGTGATTGAATAGGAAAAAAAAACAAATCCTTCCTCTCCCAATATATGCATTTCAGTAAAAAGGCCAAAATTAAAATCCAAATTATCTCTACTCTAGTCCATGACTCTCCTCTACTCCTAGAGAAGAAAAGCAAAAGCTCAGGTAAGGGTACAGGAATAAGAGGTAAAGGAATGAGAGTAAAGGATTTCAAAAAATGTTGATTTTGTACCTTATACTGAGGGAAGCCTAGCTTGCTAATCCACTCGGCAACTTCCTCTGGGCTCCATTCAAGATACTCAAATTGTAGGTCAGTATGCTTGCAGGGCCAGGCTTTTTTATGTTCCAGTTTCATGGACTCTGGGGACAGATCTACAGCTTTCTTTTCACTAGATGATTCTCTTATGTCCTTCCGAGACTCAGAGAAATATGAGTAAAATTCATAGTTGGTATCAGAAAGCTGAAACAGACTTTGGAGTTCTTTAGAAAACTCATAATCTGTATTCATCGAGTTTGCTTCACTTACTGTAAGAGACCCTGACACAGAGTCTTTGGAAACTTTTTTAGTTTCATTTAGTAACAACTTTCCTATTGGATGGTCAGAGTGCTCTAGCTCTTCCTTGTCTGCAGAATGCTTAAATTTGGTTGTCCTGTCTTCCCTGGCAAATTCTACAAGTGTCTCTTTTCCAAGTAGTTGTTCCACATTATCTGGTAACTCTAAATCTCCCTCCATAGTTGGCTCTGTTTCTGTCTTCTCTTGCACCTCTGGTTTGGTCTGCTGTGGTGGCATTTGATCTGTTTCCTCAGTTGGCTTTCTTGGTTCTTTCTTTGGAAACTCTGGTTCAGTCTGTTCTGGTGGCTCTAGAACTTTCTCCACAGTGGACTTTCTTTGTATCTCCTCTTGAACTTCTGGTCTGGTCTCTCCTGAGGGCTCTGGAAGTGTTTTCTCAATTGGTTTTGTTGATTTTTCCTCAGAAAACTCTGATTTGACTTCCTCTAGTGGCTCTGAAATTTCCTCTTCAGTTGACTTTCTGTGTGTGTCCTCGGCAGACAGACGTGGTTTCTCTTCCGGAAACTCTGGTTTGGCCTCCCGGAGTGGCTCTGTCCTTTTCTCAGGTGACGTACTTTGTGTCTCCTCTGGAATTTCTGGTGTAGTCATCTGTAGCGGCTGTAGATCTGCCTCTTCTATTGATTTTCTTGGTTTCTCACTCGGAAATTCAGGTTTGGTCTGCTCTGTAGGTTCCAGACCTGTCTGTTCATATTGCTCTCTAAGTGGTTCCTCCCGAGCCTCTGGTTTGCTCTCCTCTAGTAACTCTAATCTCGTCTCACTGATTGTGGACCCTGGGACCTCAGACTCGGTTTCCTTTGGTAGCTCTAGGTCTGTTTCCTTAGCTGACTCTGTGTGAACATCTGTAACATTTGATTCGGCTTCCTCCTCTGGCTGCTCCCCCTCTTCGTCCTCAGGGACCGCCATATCCTTGAAAAGCTCTCCTCCTATCTGTCTGGATGTCTCCGACTTTACCTCTTGGGGAATCCCTCGTTCAGTCTCGCTCCAAAAGTCTACCTCGGACTTGTTGGGAAGCTCTTCTTCGGACGCCCGGGTTGGTTTGAGGAGTGGGTGTGCTGCCCTGGCACTCTCCCGTGCCCCCTCTTTGAGGTCCTCTTCCTCCGTCTCTGGCTCTTGGTCAGTCTCCACAGTTAGCTCCGGGCCTTCCCCGGCCATCACGTCAGGTTCATCATCTTCAGTCGCCTTAGGAGACTCAGGCAGTTTTGGTTTCTCACACGGCAGGTCTTCATCTTCACCCAGGTCGGAATCGTAATCTTCTGGGACTTCAGCCATGACGCAGCCGAGAGGACGCGCCGAGGCCTCCTAGCAACCCCAACTTCCGATAGCGTCTCTATGGATACCACGACTTCCGGCCGGGTATCACGGAATCTTCCCCAGGTTTTGTTTGGTCTTTCAAGCCCTGACTTTACAGTCCTGCGATGGGCAGCACGCAGTAACCCTCCCCAAGCCCGCGTTGCCAGCCTCCGCTGGCCAGAGCTCCCGGGACCGCTCGGGGGCCGACGCGCTGCCCCTTCCGGCCCGCGGGCTCCGCTCGGCTCTTCCCGGCGCGCTCGGCTTTCGGCTGTTTCCGGAGCCACTGGCGGCGGGCGGCGGAGACGCTACCGGCGCGGGCTGCAGATGTCTGACCCGCGGGCCGCTGAGGGGCCGGGCGTCTGGAGCCCCGCAGCCCGCCGAGGGTCGGCGCGCGGCGTCGGGGACGGCCTGGGAGTGGAAGGGAGCCAGGCGGCCGCCTCAGGTACGCAAGGCTGGGGCGCCGGCGGGTGGGTGCCGCCCGGTCTCGGGGCCCCGCACCTCGGCGCGAGGCTTGGCCGCGCTCTGCCGGCGCTGCCTGGCGGAGTGGACCGGCCTGGGCAACCTTTTGGCGCGATGAGCCCCTGCCTTCGCTCCTGCTCGGGCCCCGCTCCCTCGACCCGCTCCTGCCACCTCCTGGGCCTGGTCTTCGTCCACGATTATTTTCAGCTGCTGTTTCGAAATGTCTTGGTTCCTGCTCCGTTTCCCCTCTTAGATCAGCCCGGATGGTAGTGACAGGGCTGCTCTGTTCCTGGCGACTCTTTGGCTTCAGCGGGCCCTTCCGTCACTCCCGGGCTGCCTGCCCCAACCCCACCTGCTCTCTGCCCCCCGCTTCTGGCTCCTCATCCAGATCCTCATCTCTGTCAGGTCCCAATCTTTCCACGCGCTTCTCTGCCCCCAACCAAATAGGCAGCCTCTCCTTCTGTCCAGAACCTCACTTGCTCTGGCTTTCCAGCACATAGGCCCCCCGCGCCTCACTTCGCATCCATCCTCTTCGTTTCTCAGGGCAGGAGAGATGAAAAGCAGAGTTGGAACAGGTGGGCTCTGGGTCTTTTCAGTGAACATAGCAGCCAGAGCAAAAGCAGGAAATAGAGGCAGAGATAGGAACTTTGGCGACCTACCTCATTCTCCAGGACCCTCCTCTTCTTGTTCGAGAGACTGTCTCATTTCCACCCACGCTAGTTCCTCCGTGTGAATTACTTTATTGTCAGTGTCCAAAAGCGAAGATGTCCGGCAGTCACTCCTTTAACTTTCAAGTTTCCTTGTGATCACCACACATGATGCAATTAAAAGGATGCCCATAGGGGAAAGAACTGGTCTCACTTAGTAGCAAGTGTAAAGTAAATGTCCAGTTCTTTTTTTTTTTTTTTTTTTTGTCTTTTCTAGGGCCGCACTCATGGCATATGGAGGTTCCCAGGCTAGGGGTCTAATCCGAGCTGTAGCCACCGGCTTATGCCACAGCTACAGCAACGCAGGATCCGAGCTGACCTGCACCACAGCTCATGGCAAGGCCAGATCCTTAACCTACTGAGTAAGGCCAGGGATCAAACCTGCAACCTCATCGTTCCTAGTTGGATTTGTTAGCCACTGAGCCATCACCGGAGTTCCACATGTCCAATTCTGAAGTTAAAATAGACACCTTAAAGTGTAGCAGTAAAGCTGGTGCCATGGTGCCTAGTTGGAGTCTGAATCTTTAAGGTGCTTGGGCAAGTGACTTCTCTGTGTTTCCTCATCTATAAAATATGGGCGCTGATAATACCTGCCTGATAAGATTGCTGGGAGGTTTACAGGAACCACTGTGTATGAGGCACTTGGTGCCTGGCCCACTCACTGTACACACTATAATGGTGTGATCCATTATTATGAGAATAAGTCTGGATTTGCTCACGGAACCTTTGTGTGCTGTCAGAGGAGGTGTTCCCGGATGTGTATCTTCCAGGATGGTGACTTTTCCAGTCTTTTTACTTCTGTCCCAAGTATCTCCCATTTCATAATGCTGCTTGGGTCAAACACACGTGCACGTGTATATACACCTTTGAATCACCCACCTTTTTCCTGTGACTTCTTGTTTTCTTATTTTAAAACCTAATTTAATTTGTGTCTTTTTTCCTTCTCACAAGCTCTTAGGCTTTGTAGTAAATTCAAAATTGATGGTATGTATTTAACATCGTAACAATAGAAAATTTAAGCATGCTTTCCCAAAAATTAAGCAAATGAGCATTCAGAAAATTGCATAAACGTCTGTGCCTTGCGTGTGTCAGTATCTATAAATTAAGAATGTTTAAAGACCTCTTTAGATCCGTGTGGTAAATATACCCAAGCATTAAATAGAAAGGTCTGAAAAACAGTCCAGGAATGTATTGCAGGATAGTGAGTTTGTCTCTGAGTGTGGCTTCCCCAGCCCGTACTCCTTGTAATTGGTTCCAGCATTCACATTTTCCTCCCAGGACGTTGACAGAAATGTTTAGGATTACTTTCTTCCTCCTGTGCTCAGAAAGCAGGGGACTGTTGATATAAGGGTTTGTTATAGTATGTAGGGCTGTCCTATTGTAGCCCAGAGCAAGCTCTTCTCTTTGAGGTAAGATTTGTTGCTAATAAAATAGTCGTAATGATAGCTTACCTTAATTGAATGCCTACTCTGTGCCAGAATGTGGAAAAAGCTTTCCTTGTGTTACCTGACTTAATGCTGTCAACAATCATTTCCTCCCCATTTTACAGAAGAACAAACTGCAGCTGATAAAGTTTAACTTATTTGCTCAAGTTAGCTGTGGAGTTTTTACTGCCTTTCTGAAATTGTCACCTTGTTATGATGAAGTTTACAATAGTTTTATTTTTTAATTTTAATTGGCTATTAATCAAGTGTTGGTATCCTGGGGCAGCTTATGGTCTTTGCCATGAAGGGCTTTTTAGTTTCATAAGGTCAGAGTCCCATAGGACGAAAAATCAGCAACCGAAAACATTATATAATTGGGTGTCTTTTATTACAATTCTTTATATGCTTACCCCTAAGAAACCTGCTTGAGAGTAGGGACAGAATCTGTCTTGTCTGTTTATATCCTAGAGCCCTTGATGTTATGTCCTAGAGGTTCTGTAAATATTTGCTGGATTGTGAGACAAAGTCTCAACACAGAAATTCTAAGAAGCCTGAAACGCATATGAGGAATTAGGGTTGAGATATCGAGAATGTTCCTTAGGAGTTCTCCTGTGGCTCAGTAGATCTGGCATTGTCACTGCTGAGGTTTGCCGCCGCTGTGGCACAGGTTCAGTCCCTGGCCTGAGAACTTCCATATGTCACAGGCATGCCCCCCCCCCCCCCGAAAAGGAATGTTCCTTAGGTTAAAGCCATGGTTCTCGACTGGGAGCAATTTTGCCTCCCTCAGGGGACATTTTGGTTGTCACAGCTTGGGCTGGGGAGGAGGGGGAGCACTATTGCTGTCATCTAGTGGGTAGAGGTCAGAGATGCTGTCAGGCATCCTCCGCTGCCCAGGACAGCCCCACACGGGGAATTATCTGGCCCCAAAATGTCTGTAGTGCTGCTGTGGAGGAACCTGGAGTTAGAGTTAAGCTGGGTTTCCAGAGCAGTGTGGAAATATGCATTTGGCTTTGCTCATGGTTGTATAGGCTGGGGAGTAAACTCAGAAAACTTCTTCTAATTGGGAGTTTGATGGGATTCTTGTGCCGCTTTCCTCTGGAAAATGACCCAGAGAGTAAGCAGTAGATGCCTAAGAGTGAAATCAAAAGAGGTTTTCTCTTAGACGAAAATAGCAATAAGAAATGAAATTGGACATTCAGTTATTGAATTAAGGGCTTCGATTTTTCAATGAGTCTTATTCCTTCCAAGTGGGAATTTATGATAATCCAGAGCAACCATGACTTGTTTTTAAAGAGTGCATTGCCAATGAATACCCTTTGAAGGTCTTCAGTTTTGTCAGCTCAGATTTTGGTTATGAGATAAGAAAAATGTTGATGTTCTGCTGAACTAGGTTCCTGTGGTCATAGTATTCTTATTGTTCTAGGAACTGTGATTGTTTTAATAGCCTTTTATTTGGGGCACCTGGGTCCTTCGGTTCCCAGGAGAAGAAAGAGCTCACTTTTTATATAGTGACGGTCTCCAGGGCACACATGTTGCATCACTTTAAGAACAGGCCTTTTTGGAGTTCCCTTTGTGGCTCAGCGGTTAACCAACCTGACTAGGATCCAGGAGAATATGGGTTCTGAGCCCTGGCCTTGCTCAATGGGTTAAGGATCCGGCGTATGCTGTGAGCTGAGGTGTAGGTTGCAGACACAGCTTGGATCCTGCATTGCTGTGGTGTAGGCCAGTGGCTACAGCTCCAATTTGACCTCTAGCCTGGGGAACCTCCATATGCCTCAGGTGCGGCCATAAAATAGCAAAAAAAAAAAAAAAAAAACCCAAACAGGCCCTTTCTTTCCTTTGTGTGTTGTTTTTTCTTTTATTTATTTATTTGTTTATTTATTTATTTATTTATTTATTTATTTTTGCCTTTTGTCATTTTAGGGCTGCATCCGCGGCATGTGGAGGTTCCCAGGCTAGGGGTCTAATTGGAGCTGTAGCCACTGGCCTACGCCACAGCCACAGCAATGCGGGATCCGAGCCAAGTCTGCGACCTACACCACAGCTCACGGCAACGCCGGATCGTTAACCCACTGAGCAAGGCCAGGGATCGAACCCGTAACCTCATGGTTCCCAGTCGGATTCGTTAACCACTGCGCCACGACAGGAACTCCTGTTTTTTCTTTTAAAGTTTAGGGAGCTTTGGGGAAAACAAGGGGCAAAATCTGTTATGACTTTGAAATCAGCAGTAGAACTTGGTGCATGTGACCCTGAGAGCTATCAATGCGTGCCTACGTCAAGGACTGGACCAGGTCAGATAAACTTGTTCATTACTCTTAGGTAGGATTTAGAGCAGTGCAGTGTCTTTCCACGGTGATGGAAATGTTGCATATCTGTGGCTATTTCACCTTCACTTAAAATTTAAAAATTGGTGGTTATTGTATTGGATGGAGCAAAAGAGTAGAAGTCTTTGCTGAAGAGCCCTAATGGTTTTGGGTTTCTATTGTAATTTTATATCAAAGTGGTATAAATTTGTCTACCTGTGGTTATTTTTTTTTCTTAAAGCATTTGTGTTTTTATGGTGTTGAGGTAGTCCATTAGTCCTCTCATAATTCAATCCATAACAGTACAAGCCAATGTTTGTAACCCGAATGTCCATGGAGCATGGCCCACTCATGGAGCCTGAGGAGAAACTGGATCACGTGGATGTGGTCTCTGGACTTGGTTGAAGCATGAGTTCAACTGGTTTCTTTTTAAGCCTCTTGAATCTATAACCACATAACCTGCTTTTGGTTCCTCTTGAATCTAAAAGGCAGGGCTAATTACCTTTTTGTGGCCTGTTTAGTGAAGGGGAAGTCCTATGAGACTTGTTCTAAAGAACTCTGGCCTGATATTCAAAAATATCAGGAAAAAAACGTCATTTTGGTTCTCTTTGTAGAGAAAGTACAAAGTACACAGTACTTTTAAATTTGTAGCTTGATCAGAATGTCTAAAACAATATTCTGGTAACACAGAAAATGTATATTTTAAATGTTGTCAAATATAAAATTATTTTAAAGAAGTTTCTCTCCCCTCACTTTTGCTTTAGGGGTCATCAATTATAAATTGATTTATTCTCAAGCGTCCTTTTTCTCTTCTCTGTTCATTGTTTCAACTTTGGCCAATTAGGTACCACAGTCAGGATTTTTGCCACATTAGAGAATATATTCCAGTATAATCTGGTTACTGTTTTTTTCTTTAAATTGCCACTTAAAATTTCATTTTATTCTAAATAATATCTATTACTAGTTTGATGTATCAGTTTTTCCTAATACATATTAAAATAAATGCATACCCATTAAAATAAAAACATTTTCCTAAGTACCATCTAAATTTGCAAAACGTGTCCTAGTTTCTGTGTTCTCTTCTAGGAATACTTGTAGAATTGGTCTATATTTGGCTGACATATTATAAGCTATAGTATAGAAAAATTGGCTTTTTCTTCTTTATAGTGGTCTAAATTTCACTAGGTAAACTTAGGAAACGCAAAAAGCTGTGTTTGTAATTGCTTTCTCTCTAAAACAGGACTGTATCTTTGACACTTTATACTTCTGGAAATAAACATGTAGTTCTTTCTCCTTTTCTTACTTCCTGTCTCTCTGAATCAACTATATGTTGTTTTACCAGCAGTTCTTACATAATTTAGTGACTATCTTTAACCTTCAAAATCAAAAGCAGTATCTCTTTTCACTTTTTTCCCCTGCATACATTAAGCTCTTAAGATGCTGTGAGAAGTAGCTCAACACGAAAAACGCCCAACCTAGCTCACAATAAGCAAAGTGGAAATCCTAACTACACTGGGTAGTTCGATATCTCGCTGTGTTAGTAAGGGAGTGCCGAGACACACCCTCCCATGCACTGCTGATGGGCTTGGAGATTGGTGCTGTGGAGGGCAGTTTGTCAGTGTCTGTTAAAATTACAATATACGTACTCATGTATCCATTTTTTTCCAGGAATTTATTCTATAGACTTATTCACACACCTTTTTAATAACACAGACACAAAGTTACGGTAGTATTGATTGTAATGGTAAAAGATCAGAAAGGACATAAAGGTCTATCAATAGAGAACTGGCTAAATAAATTATGGAATATCCAGCCAATGAAATATTAATCAGCTGTGGAAAAGGATCAGGAAGCTTTTTATATGTAATTATGGAAAGGTCTCTGAGACGTAAGTGGAAAAAACAAAGTATATGGTGGTATGTCTAGTATGTCTATTTGTGTAAAAAAGAATATACATTTTCTTAAGGTGTTCCTATGTGGCTGAGCAGTAATGAACCCAGCTAGTATCCATGAGGACTTGGGTTCAATCCCTGACCTTGCTCAGTGGGTTAAGGATCTGGCGTTGCCATGAGCTGTTGTGTAGTTTGCAGATGCGGCTTGGATCCTGCATTGCTGTGGCTGTAGTGTAGGCGGGCAGCGGCAGCTGCAGCTGCAGCTGCAGCTCTGATTCAGCCCCTAGCCTGGAAACTTCCATATGGCACACATATGGCCCTAAAAAGACAAAAAAAAGTGTGTGTGTGTGTCTGTGTATATACATATATACTTTTTATATATACACACCTACACATACTTTTTAAAATGCAAAACATTGTTGAAAGGCTACACAAAACCTAACAACATTGGAGGTAGGGACAACGATGGAAGAGTTTTCGTTGTATACTTTTATGCTTTTTGAATTTTAAATAATGTGTATATATTACCTATTCAGAAAAAAATACACACAAACATGCCACGAGATTCTTCACTGTGTTTGTATTGTAAGAGCCATTTCATATATCTCTTGCCTTTTCTGCTCGTCAGGAACTGACCTCTTCTGGGCTTTTTTCTCTCAGATGAAGTGTCTATGAAATATAGTTTGTAAATTTCCTTAGGGATGGTTTTTAGATTATTCTTTTAAAATCAAAGTATAGTTTCTATGTAATATAAGTTATAGGTATACAATGTAACGATTCACAGTTTTTAAATATTATACTCCATTTGTAATTATAAAATATTTTCTGTGTTCCCTGTGTTGTAAAATATATCCTTGTAGCTTATTGTATTATGTTATTCTTTAAATCCACTACTCTCTTCCTTTACTTTTGTGCTAATTTCATCTGTCTAAATACTCAACTTGAGGAGTTCCCTTGTGGTGCAGTGGGTTAAGGATACCATAGTGTCACCACTGTGGCTCAAGTTGCTACTGTGACTCAGGTTTGATCCTGGGAACTTCGACATGCTGCAGGTGTGCCCCCTCCCCCAAAAATTCAACTTTATTGAAGTCTTCATTATGATCCATAGTTTACAGAGGTGATGCTGTTAGCCAGTGAAAGAAAGAAGGCAGACTTTAAACTGCTGTTTTGTCTCCATTTTATTCACTAAGGTATCTTCTGGCTGAAAAGGGGAAGAGGCAGTGCACGTTGCTGCTTTGAGTAATGGCACACTAGGTAACTGGGATCACTTCTCCCACTGGGGACAGTTAGGAAATAACTTAAAATGTAAACATCTGCTTGAAGATCCTGGAGAGCTAGTCAGATAATGAATAATTGCCAGGCTATGATCCACGTGAGGGCAGATGTCCCTCAAAGATAGAAGTCCAAGAATGAGAATCCAATTTGGGGTTCCTTCCTCCTCTGAGGGGCTATGCTGGACGCCTAAGTGGGGAGGCTGCATGGCAAGACTGTGAAAGTGCTTCTCAGAACTAAAGCAGCAGGGATTAATCAAGTAGGAGGAGCCCTGTCAACCCCCTTTTCTCTGGGTTAGGACCGTGAGAGGCCGTGTTCTCGAAGTGAGGGTAAGTTAGAAGCAGGCTGTTGCAGGGGCTGCCTGCCGCTCAACTTCGGAAACATCTAAATTCCTGAAACTGGATGAAGGTAACCCTAGGGACCTAATGCCCCTAGGTATGTGGAAGAATCAAAGGCAGATCTTTTCTGAAGGATCACTGTAGTCTGCAAATTATTTTGACAAACAACTTTGTGAGAATAGTTTTTGGCTTGTATCAAAAATGACCAAATATGGAGTTCCCGTTGTGGCACAGTGGAACTAAACCTGACTAGTATCTATGAGGATGCAGGTTCGATGTGTGGCCTTGCTCAGTGGATCAGGGATCCCGTGTTGCCCAGAGCTGTGGTGTAGGTTTCACACGCAGCTCAGATCCTGCGTTGCTGTGGCTGTGGTGTAGGCCAGCAGCTACCTCTTCAGTTCGACCCCTAGCCTGGGAACTTGCATATGCCTTGTGTGTGGCCCTGAAAAGCAAAAAAAAAAAAAAAAAAAAAAAAAAAAAAAAAAAAAAAAAAAAAAAAAAAAAAAAAAAAAAAAAAAAAAAAAAAAAAAAAAAAAAAAAAAAAAAAAAAAAAAAAAAAAAAAAAAAAAAAAAAAAAAAAAGCTAGATACAGATACATAAAAAGAAACAGTGTGAACAAAAATCAAAAGAAACAACAGAAAAAATGAATCCACAGGGGCATCAGATTTTGGAGTTATCAGTTACAGGCTTAAAAATGATTATGTTGTAAATCAATTGTACTTCAATTTAAAGATAGATTTATCGTGTTCAAGGAGATAAAAGACAAGCTTGAGAGATTTAGCAGAAGATTGAAATTTATAAAAATAGAACCAAATAGCAATTCTGAAACTGAAAAATACAGATGAAAATTAAGAACTCTATTGATTGGTTTAGCAACAGGTTATTACCTTGAAGAGAGAATAGTGAACTAGAAGAAAGGTCAGAAGAAAATGTGTAAAAATGCTGCAATGGAAAATTCAGAAATGAGACAAGAGACATAGAAGATAAAGGGTCTAACATTTGTATAATTGGAATCCTAAAAGGTAAGGAGAGCAAGAATGGAGAGAAGTTATGTTTGATGAGATAACAGTTGCAAAGTTTCTAAAATTAATGGAAACTACAGATTCATAAAGCCCTATATACTTCAAGCAGGGTATATAATCCATGTAGGTACACATTAAATTAAAACTGCTATAAAACCTGGAGTTCCCATCATGGCTCAGTGGAAACGAATCTGACTAGTATCTCTGAGGACGTTGGTTTGGTCCCTGGCCTCGCTCAGTGGGTTAAAGATCCTGGCGTTGCCGTGAGCTGTGGTGTAGGTTGCAGACTCGGCTTGGATCTGGTGTTGCTGTGGCTATGGGTATAGGCCAGCGCCTACAGCTCTGATTCGACCCCTAGCCTGGGAACCTCCATATGCCGGTGTGGCCTTAAAAAGCAAAAACAAATTTTTTTTCAGTGAAAATAGTCCTCAAGAATGAAGGTATCAGAAGGTTTTGTGACATTTGGAAAAGCCATATATTTTCATTTTATGTTTTAAAACTGAAATAATAATTCTTTTTTTTGTTTGTTTGTCTTTTGTCATTTTAGGGCCGCACCCGCGGGATGTGGAGGTTCCCAGGCTAGGGGTCTAATTGGAGCTGTAGCCGCAGGCCTACACCGTAGCCACAGCAACGCAGGATCCGAGCCACGTCTGCGATCTACACCACAGCTCACAGCAACGCCGGATCGTTAACCCACTGAGCAAGGCCAGGGATCGAACCCTCAACCTCATGGTTACTAGTCGGATTCGTTAACCAATGTGCAACGAAGGGAACTCCTAAAATAATAATTCTTAATAATGTTTCAAACAGTGCTCTGCAAAGCAAATTATGGCTTAAAAGAAATATTTTCTTTTAGATTTTTACCAATTATAGTATTTATAAATCATTAATTAAATATTATGAATAAAGCATTTAGTATCCTCTGCAAAAAAAAAAAAAAATGAAGGTGAACTAAAGATATTTTCAGACAATCAAAAACAGGATTTATCATTTTCAGACCTTATGCTAAAGGAATAACTGAATTCTTCAGGCAGAATCAAAATAATCCCAAATGAAAAGAAAAATGTGATTTAATATCCCTCATTAACATAGATGTAAAGAGTCATTAGCAAAATATTAGCAGGCTAATATGACTAAGTTGAGTTTTTTTCAGGACTGCAGAATTGTTTTAACATTAAAAAAAAAGCAAAACAAGTAGGAGTTGTAGGAGTTCCCACCGTGGTGCAGCAGTTTAAGGATTTGGTGTTTTCTCTGTAGCAGCTTGGGTTCAATCCCTGGCCCGGCACAGTAGATTAAGGATCTGGCATTGCCACAGCTGTGGCATTGCCACAGTGGTGTAGGCCAAAGCTGCAGCTCGAATTTGACCCCTGGCCTGGGAAATTTCATATGCCATGTGAGCAGCTGAAAAAAAAAATTAAATTACCATTTTATTACAATAGAGGATGTAAAAGAAAAAAAGTGTTTGGTGTAATCAGCCTCCATTTATGAGTCAAAACTCTTAGGAATAAAAGGAAGCCTCTTTATTTGGATAAAACTTACCTACAAAAAAATGTATAAGCAACATCAAACTTAATGGGGAAATTTGAAAGTTTTCTTTTTGAGATTAGGAATAGGACGAGGGTGCCCACTCTCACCACTTGCTTTTCAGCCTTTAACTGGATATTCTAGCAAGTACAGTCAGGCAAGAGAAATACAGGCCAACATGCAAAATTCTGTTGCATTTATGTATACTAACAAAGAAGTTAAAAAATCTGTATAATTTACTATAAAGAAAGTTCAAATACTTAGGAATAAATTGCACATAATATATGGAAAAGCTTTATGCAAAAGATTATAATACGTTATTAGAGAAATTAAAGCATATCTCAGTAAATGGAAGAATGCACCATATTCTTAGTTTGGAAGACTCCATATTGTAAAGATGGCAGTCCTGCCTAACTTGATTTATAGATAAAATACAATCATAATAAAAATCTGGTGTTCTCCTGTGGTGCAGTGGGTTAAGGATCCAGCATTTTCACTGCAGCAGCTTGGGTCGCTGTTGTGGTATGGGTTTGATACCTGGCTGGGGAACTTCCATATGCTCTGGGCTAGGCCGGAAGAAACAAAAAATTCTAGCAGGGTTTTGGTGGGGAATTTGACAGGCTGGTTCTAAAATATATATAGAAACGAAAGGCCATAAATAAAGCAAAGACAGTAATAGCAAGTTGGAAAGATTCGGTCTATTATCAAGATTTATTTAAAGCTTTTACAGAATAGCGCAAAAGGCCCTAATAATAGATTAAAAGCCTAGAAACGAAATATTTGACTTGCAACAAAGACTGTACTGTAGAGTAATAGGGAAAGGATTGTAAATATTGCTGGTACAATTGAATAGCCTAAGAGAAAAGAAAGAAGGAAAAGAAAAGACACTCGATTCTTATCTCTCACACATAAACACGAAAAACCTAGCTGGATTGTAGATCGAAATGTGAAAAGAAGTACAATAAGCTCCTAGACATAATACAGGAGAATTTTTTTTTTTTTTTAATTTTTAGGGCTGCTTCTGCAGCACATGAAATTTCCCGGGTTAGGGATCCAATCAGAGCTGCAGCTGCCAGCCTTTGCCACAGCCACAGCAATACTGCGAGCTATGCTGCAGTTTGAGGCAACATGGGATCCTTAACCCGCTGATGGAGGCCAGGGATCGAACTCACATCCTCACAGACACTATGTCGGATTCTTAACCCTCTGAGCCACAACAGGAACTCCAGGAGAATATTTTCTTGATCTCAATATAGAGAAAGACATCACCGGACACCCAAAGACTAATAAAGGAAAGGATTGATAAATTTTGACTGCATTAAAATTAAGAATTTGATTCATCAAAGGACACCACTGAAAAAGTGAAAGGGTAAATTGCAGAGCGGAAGCAGGTATTTGTAACATGTATAATTGACCAAAATTAGTATCCAGAATTCCTTTAAGTAATAAAGAGACAATCCAGCTTTGAGCTTTTGGTTTGGAGGAGGCCAAAGTGCAACTTTCTTTGGTTGTCCCTAATCTCGGTTTATTTGGCACTAGCTGCCTGGACCCCACCACCCCTGGTTTCTTCTTCTCTTTGTTTAAATGCATCATTTTCTGTTTCTGACAATTGTCTTCTCTGCTTAGCCGTCTGCTTTTACATGGCTTGTGAAGGCTTCTCCCAAAAGGTAGGCTCAGTCACTAACCCCACTGAGACTCTTCACAGTTTGTTTCGGTCTCTGATACCAGCTCCAGATTTTGGGGAAGAGAATTGGACACTTTGGGACAGATGTTCACCCAAAACCAGTGAGCTATTGCCAGCATAGTATTCCTTGGTCATAGGTTCTGCTCCTTTAAGGCTGTCAACAGAGGAGGTTCTTAAGAAAGGGTTGTAGACATCTCTAATATAACATTATTCTCTATAACAGTGAAATATTTTAAACAATCTCTAGCTCTAACAGTAGAGGCTTGGGGATTGGTTAAAGAAATTATGATACAGACTATGGGATAATAGGCAGCCATTTAAATTATTTTTTTAGTCTCATTTTTATTGACCCTAAAAAATGCTCATGAGTAATGTTCAATAACATTAGGTGCATGTCCTTTCAGAAATATGAATATATAAATATAATTTATTAAAAATATAGTTTAATTTCTACACATATAAATATTCTATATATATTTATATTTATAGTGAGTCCTAGAATGAGTAGAAACTATGAAACATTAATGGAATAATTAATGATAAGCTGTATTCATACCTGAACTAGTAGGTATTACAGTTTAACTGATCAACTCGGGTACGGTACTGTCCAAACAGAACCTGTGGTCTCCAAAGTTGATTGCTGGAATTAAGGGGGGGAATATATAAGTATATATATGTGTATAATATACACATTTATCTATGTACATATACATACACATATATATATATTTGTATATGTAGAAATACATTTCTGAAAGGATTTGTACCATGATGTTAACAACGGTTATCTTTGTCTAGTGAGATTATTTGGTTGTTTTGGGTTTTTTTTGTTTGTTTTTCCTTGTCTGTATTTCCTGATATTCTCTATACTGAATATTGTATTATTTGTATATTAAAGTCTGGAAGGGTAAATGCAAAATATCTTCTTATCTGTATTTAGTTCTACATGTAGTTGTGTCATTTCAAACACTTAATTTGAAATAATTATCGATATAGAAATTGCTGCATTTAAATTAAAAAGTCAATTATTTTTCAAAAATCTGTTTCAAAAATAGAGGATAGGAAAGACCGGGCTTGGAATAAGTTTATTTTTGTAAGCCCTTGGAGATCATGATTGAGTTATTTAGGCCAACAGGGTAAGTTGGCAGTTAAAAAAAAAAAAAATCTAATGCCCAGGTAGCATATTGCATCAAGAAATACTGTGCCCTTATTAAGAGATTGCTGTCTTCAGTGTTCAATGCATGGTTTAGAATGCATCTGAAAAGTTGTCCATTTTAGCTCTTTACTTGAAATGGAACAAAGAGGAACAACAAAATGAGGCCAGGGTGGTCAGAGATCTTCTGAAGGATGATTGAGGGAACGGGAGATGGTTGGCCTGGGAAGGAACTTGCAGGAAATGTGATAGCAGGCTGTAAATATTTGAAAGGATTTTGTGGGGAGTAGTGATCGAAGAGCAGAATTTATTAGGAAGCAAACTTTCTTAGGTCAACATAGGGAAGAACTTTCTGTTCTCATGATCTCTCAGTGCAAAGAGCCTCTTCACAAACCAGCGGAGACTGGGGGACATCTAACTTTTGTCTTAGACTCAATTCCTTTGTTGAGAAGTGTAAAGAAAACTTCAGGAGTTCCCACTGTGGCTCAGCAGTAATGAACCTGGCTAGCATCCATGAGGACGCGGGTTTGATCCCTGGCCTCACTCAGTGGGTTAAGGATTCTGAGTTGCTGTGGCTGTGGTGTAGGCTGGCAACTGCAGATTAGACCCCTAGCCTGGGAACTGCCGTAAGCCAAAGGTGTGGCCCTAAAAAGACAAAAAAGCAAGAAAGGAAGGAAAGAAGGAAGGAAGGGAGGAAGAAAACCTCAGTCTTCCTCCTGTGTTTCTCCTTTACTCTCTACCACATTCACAACACTTCAGCCACCAGATGTGTGGAGTTTTTTTCCCACATCAAGCGATTTTGCAACACCAGCTGGGTATCCTACAATTTAACTAAATTCTAAACACAATCTACGTGGACATAGTGTTAGATCCCACTGGTTAAGGGCTCAGTCCCACGAGACTGCTCCTACCCCACTTCAGATGCTGATTGCCAGTAGTAGGTCCCCAGGTTACCCATAGCTTCTGACAGATTTGGCTGCAAATTGGAGATTCCTGTGACCTCCTCTACCTTGGATTTGATTATTTGCTGGAACAGCTCAGAAAGCTCAGAAACTTATGTTTACCAGTTTATTAAAGGATATGGTAAAGATTACAGATGAACAGTCAGATACAGAGGGTGAGGTCTGGGGCAGGGCGGGGGTTCCCAAGCGGAGGAGCTTCTGTCCCCATGGAGTTGGGATGGGTCACCCTCCTGGTATGTGGACATGTCCACCGAATTGGCAGCTCTCCAAACCTAATACTTTTGGGATTTTTTATGGAGGTTTCATCATCTAGTATGATCAATCATTAACTCCATTTCCAGCCCTTCTTCCCTCTCTGGAGAGAAGGGGGTGTTGTTGAAAATCCCAAGCTTTTGGAGTTCCCATTGTGGCGCAGAGGAAACAAATCCGATTAGTAACCATGAGGTTGCGGGTTTGATCCCTGGCCTCGCTCAGTGGGTGATTAAGGATCCGGCGTTGCTGTGGCTGTGGTGTAGGCCAGCAGTTAGAGCTCCAATTTGACCCCTAGCCTGGGAACTTCTATATGCCGAGAATGTGGCCCTATAAAGCACAAAAAAAAAAAAGGAAAAAAAATCTCAAGCTTCTAATCATGGCTTGGTCTTTCTATTTACCAGCCCCAACTAGGAGCCCAAGAGTCACCTCTTTAGAACAAGAGACGCTGTTATCACCCAGGAAATTTCAGGGGATTAAGGAACTCTGTGTCAGGAACCAAGTCAAAGATCAAATATTAGAACAAAAGATGCTCCTAGTACTCTAATCACTTAGGGAATTATAAAGGTTTTAGTTCTGTGCCAGGAACTGGGGGCAGAAACTATTATAGGGTATTTTCCGTTATCTTACAAGAGGAAAATTGGGTGGCATTAGTTCTCAGGTCTTTCTACCTATAAGAGTGTGAGTTGACTAAAAGAAAAATAGGTCCTGGGAATTCCCGTTGTGGCTCAGTGGAAACGAATCTGACTAGTATCCATGAGGACGCAGGTTCGGTCCCTGTCCTCGCTCAGTGGGTTAAGGATCCGGCGTTTCCGAGAGTGGTGGTGTAGCTTGCAGATGCAGCTAGGATCTGGCATGGCTGTGACTATGGTTTAGTCTGGCAGCTACAGCTCCGATCCGACCCCTAGCCTGGGAACCTCCATATGCTGTGGGCATGGCACCTAAGAAAGAAAGAAAAAGAAAGAAAGAAAGAAAGAAAGATCCTATTTACATATGGAAAAAAATGAGATCAGACTAAAGTTGGATCACAAATATTTGCACTTTTATGTTGCTACCAAATTCTGAAATGTCTAGCACTTGAAGTTTATATCAGTAAGTTGTATTTTATGTTGAGAAGTGAACCTTGAGCTTCAGTTTCTTGCTATCTTAACTAGGGGAGGTTCACCAGGGGTTATCTAAACACACTGAGCCATATGCTTTTCTGACAGAGAGGCTGAATGGATACACCATAAAACTTTGTAGCAGTTAATGGTTAAGAGCATGGTTGCCTGGGTTTGAATCCTATTTCTATGCCTTAGTTTCCTTACCTGCAAATAGCGATGATAATACCAGCCGTAGGCTTGTTGTGAGCCTGGGAACCTGGCCTTTATTTGGTATTTCGCCTGTGTTTTCCATGAGGATGCCTAACAGTTATTCAGTAAGTCATCGGTGAATGAGTGACTGAGTAAATGAATGAAATTGCAAAAATCCTTTACCTGACCCTAGATACAGTGATGTGAGCTGATTAAATGTAGAGATGGCACTCTGTGCTTTGGCGCTGAATTCTAGTTCATCTCAGCCTGCATTCCGTTCTGTCCTCTACCTTCTACCAAATCTAACCATTTGCTTTCTGAGAGATGTGATCCGTGAATTAGGATTAATTTTGTGGGGACCTGTTTTGGAAAAAAAAATTTTTTTTGAGTGGTTATAGCAGTCAGAATATTTGGATGTGATAACTTGAATAACTTACGTACTGGGCTTCCTGGAGTATAAACTTTGTGCCTAGAGTATTTTTAGAAAGAGAAAGTTGGTTGAAACTGCCAGATTTTTCAGAAGATACAAGATGATTATAATCGTGTTCCCTCTCAGGTATTGACTTTTTCTTCCCATGATTTTCTAGAGAATGAAGATCTAGAAAACACGAAGGTCGCCTCACTCGGGGCTTCTGCCGCTGATCCAGGACCCCATTCCTCACCCTACAGGTAGGGCCAGCAACTGCTGTGGATTTAATGCTTCTGGAGGTTTTACTTCTGAGTTAGTAACCGATGAAAGGAGTAGACAGCCACTCTAAGGGGGAAGACAAGTTGAGGGGAAGAGTATGGAGAGTTTCGTCATTAATTATTAAATCCTTAAGTGTGATTAGAGGCAATGCCAGATCTATTTCAGGTTATAATTTTTTTTTTTTTTTTACTCTCCAAGAATAAAACTGTAACAAATCGTGTAGTGTCTTCATTTATTCCCTCTTGAAGACCGGGTTCAAATGTTCAGACACTAGAAGTGGATCCCAGGTGGACATTCAAGAGAATGTGTATTAGGTTTTTACCCATAAATTGCACGCACACACAAACATACTCTTGGGGGCAGTTTTTTATTAGGCATTTTCAGATTAAACCATAATGATGACCTTGAGGTTGTCATTCTTAATTTCCCTCTTCATCCTTCTCATCCACCTGCCAAGATTAATATCAGAGTATATAGCAGAAAGGAAATAGTACTGAGCTCTAGAATGAATGGAAACTGTGAAATGTTAATGGAAGAGTTAATGAAAAACTGTTCTTTGGAAAATCCTGAGCTAGTGGATATTAGAGTTTAACTGATCAGCTTGTGGTACAGTGCTGTCCAATAGAACCTGTCATCTATGGTTCCCATACAAAGTTGATGACTAGGGATGGGGGAATGCCAAGATATTTTAAAAGTATGTTATTTCTTTCTTTCTTTCTTTCTTTCTTTCTTTCTTTCTTTCTTTCTTTCTTTCTTTCTTTCTTTCTTTCTTTCTTTCTTTCTTTCTTTTTTGGCTTTTTAGGGCCGCACTTGCGGCATGTGGAGGTTCCGCTTTTTAGGGCCGCACTTGCGGCATGTGGAGGTTCCCAGGCTAGGGTTCGAAATGGAGCTACAGCTGCCAGCCTATACCACAGCCACAGCAACACCAGATCCAAGCCGCGTCTGCGACCTACACCACAGCTCACGGCAACGTTGGATCGTTAACCCACTAAGCAAGGCCAGGGATTGAACACGCAACCTCATGGTTCCTAGTCGGATTCGTTAACCGCTGCGCCATGATGGGAACTCCAAAAATATGTTATTTGTTAAGTAGACATTCATTGTTCTTACCTTTGTATACAAAATAAAACATTTCCCCTCAGAAATCAGACACTGGGAGATACTGATTAGTATAATTATAATATAGTTGGTGATAATAATATAATAGCCACACCTCATTGAATGTTTCTCTGGAATAATGATACTTTTTATCAAATATTTCTATTAGCTCAATACTGTACTAGGTGTTAAAATGTATTATCTCATTTACTCCTCATAACAGACCTCATGAAATTAGTAATTTTTTTAAGATGAAGAAAATGAAACAGTGAATTTAATAATTTGCCTAAGTTCACACAGCTTTATCATTTTGTTTACTCTGAAGCTTATTCTCATAAGTAGTAACAGAAGGGCTTGGATTCTATGCTTAGAGCTAATAGATTATTACACTTGAGGATCCTTCCAGAAGACACAGCCTCCTCATGGCATTGATTATCTGAGACAGTTCCTGTTCTCATTAAACCCCCTGAGGAGAATGTCCTTCCGTCCTTCCGTTTTCCTGCCGCCACCGCCCTTTTTCTGCACATGTTGATATGAAGAAACTTTGGTGGATGGCTTTTGGCACAGAACTGATTTTTCTTCCTAATAGTAAATAAATATTTTATGGGAAGAATATAGAATATTCTTAGAAAAAAGATGAAACAAAATTTCAAGTTTTGTTTCTAAAATCTAGTGTGTGAAGAAAAATCCAGGAAGTATGACGCTTGAAGTTTTGTATAGTTTAGAAATGGGAACGGCACAACTCTGTCTTTTCTAGTGAGGCTGGCCAGCTGGCCAGGCTCCCCCTCCCTTTGGGATGGCCTGCCTGCTCTGGGCTAGCATAAACCAGAAGGCTCACAGTGGGGGTTTTTCCTTTCCGTGGTTTATCATCGGCATCAAGTGATTTGCACTTTATCTTTCCCCAGATACTCTTCCCTAATCCTTCAGAGCATAAAATGCTAATGTGAATATTAAATTCATGTAGCTATGCATGTCCTATTTAAAATATTTTTTAAATAAGCAGAACCATAGTTGTGCAAAGTAGCACGCACAAAGGCAAAGAAGATTTAGATGCAGTTTAGATGCATATACAGTAAGGCTGATGGTCACATTAGCTGTTGTGTTCTCACATTTCCAAATAGTCCTCTTTTGTTCCCAAACAAAAGTTAACTTATTCATTTATTCATTCAACAGATGTTTGTTCAGAGCCCGCTTTTACCTGGCAATATTCTAGGTTCTGATGATACCAAAAATGAACTGATATGTCAAGTCCCTGGTCTCATGCAACTTATATTCTAGTTGGGGAGGCAGATGGAAAAAGTTTACATCTTGTTTCATAGAATGTAAGTTATCATGAACTATAATAGGTACAGTTCCTTTACATACCACCAAGAAAGGAAAGAATGCCCAAGATAGTCTCATAAGAGCCCCACACCATGGAGCTGGGACACCAAAAGCCTGCACCTTCAGTGAAAAGAGAAGCAGGGAAAGAGATTGCTCTGCACAGAAAAGGACCACAGGGCAACTTTACCTTGCTGCGTAAGGGGAGGAATAAATACCTCCCCTGAGAATATGAACCACAGGTCTGTTGTCTAAATTCACTCTGCCACTGTGAATTAAACAAAACTCTTAAGCAGATCTTAATGTCAAGTCGCCTCAGTTGGTAGCATTCCCGCACCCTGGCAGAGGCAAATGCAAATCCCCGATGAAGGATTCCATGCCACCCCAGGCCCGCGGCAGTTCTAAAACACCACCAGTTTTTAGAACATGCTGTATTTCAGTTGCATTAAAATCTGAAAGCAGATGTACATTTTGTCATCAATACAACATGGAACATAACATGTCAGGCAGTCATAAGTGCAATGAAGAAAAATGAAGCAAGATAAGGGCATAGAGTGAGGGGACCAGGGAGAGGAAGCCTCCCTGAAAGTGATGGCCGGGCACATGCCTGCAGGAAGGAAGCCCTGGGGTAACCGGAGGAAGAGTTTTCTAAGTGAGACCAGAGCAGATCCCAAACCCTCAAGTCGGGGAGTGCTTGAGGTGCTCGAGGACTCTCAGAGATGCAGGAGGCCACTGTGCCTGGAGTGGACTGGGCAAGGCAAGAGGAGGTCATTCTGGGAGACGAGGCCGGAGCACAGAGGGCCTCGGTGTTCCATGCGACAGGCTTGGCGAAAGATGCTGTGCGGATACAGGGAGTCAGACCCAGTCCCTACCTTCAGGCTCATCTAATAGAGGAGACAGATTCAAATAGTGTCAAGGAACCAAAATGGACTCTAGTTTCTGGGTTTAAGAATAAAATAGGGAGTTCCCGTCATGGCTTAGCGGAAACGAATCCAACTAGGAACCACGAGGTTGTGGGTTTGATCCCTGGCCTTGCACAGTGGGTTGAGGATCCCGCATTGCTGTGAGCTGTGGTGTTGTTTGCAGATGCGGCTCGGATCTGGCGTTGCTGTGGCTGTGATGTAGGCTGACAGCTGTAGCTCCAATTAGACCCCTAGCCTGGGAACCTCCACATGCTGCGGGTGTGGCCCTAAAATGACAAGAGACAAAAAAAAAAAAAAAAGAATAAAATAGGCTTGCAGCCTAGACCAACTTGCAGTTTACACAGGATTACCCAAGCAAACCCGTAAAAATCAACCACAGTTCTGATTTTCATTAGTAACTGTCTTTTGTTTATTAGGAGGTAAATTGAGGAGACTTGAATAGTCCAAAAGATGGCTCTGATTTATCTGAAGAAGGGTAATTTATAAACTAAGAGTGAATTTTCTTGATTACGTTAAAAAAGAAAGAAGGGGAGTTCCCGTTGTGGCTCAGTGGTTTATGAACCTGACTAGTATCTCTGAGGTTGTAGATTCAATCCCTGGCCTCGCTCAGTGGGTTAAGGATCTGGCGTTGCCGTGAGCTGTGGTGTGGGTTTGTAGGTCACAGGTGCAGCTCGGATCCCGAGTTGCTGTGGCTGTGGTGTAAGCTAGCCCCCATTTGGCCACTAGCCTGGGAACTTCCATATGCCTCGGGTGCGGCCCTAAAACGCAAAACAAAAAAAACAAAAAGAAAGAAAGAAGAAAATAAACCAGTGAGCTCCAAAATAAGCCCTCTGTTTCCCTATGTAGTTCATTGTGCTGCTTCCCAGGCATTTCCTCAGCCTTTCTGAGGAAATGAACCATACCCTAAAGCAGCAGTTCTCAAAACTTTACACTCTTAAAAATTATTGAGGACCTTAAATAATTTTTATGTAAGTTGTATCTATTACTGTTTACTATACTAGAAATAGAAACTGGGAAATTAAAGAAATAGTTCTGGAGTTCTCTTGCGGCACGGGGAGTTAAGGATCCGGCATTGTCACTGCAGCAGCCTGGCTCACTGGTGTGACATGACTTCGATCCCTGACCCGGGAACTTCCACATGCTGCTGGTGTGGCAAAAAAAAAACCAAAAAACAAAAAACTTATTTATTCATTTTAAAAGAACTCATTGAGTAGTAATATAAATGTATTTAATGAAAAACAGCTACTTTCCAAAGCAAGGATAATTTAGGGAGAAGAGAGACATTGTAAAGCTCTTTAATATTTGTCTTAATACAAGACAATTCGATTCTCAGGTCTGCCTCTGCATTCATTCTTTTGCTGGACAACTCCATGGTAAATTCTTGAGAAGATGAAAATGAAAAAAGGCAAATAATATTTTAGAATTGGTGTGAAAAGGTTTTGAGTTCACAGACTCCCCTGAAAGAGTCTTAAGGACACCCAGGGTCCCCAGACCATACTTTGATAACTGCTGCTGTAAAGACTCCACGCCACCTTTTGCTGGCAACACATTTCTTAGAGGCCTGGGGTATTGTACTCCAGTCCTGGCACTTAACTCACTTTCTGGTCTCTCTGAAGCCAGAAGAAATGGAAGAGAGCATGCATTATTATTCCCTTGCTTCTTTAAAATCAGTTATTTGAAGAGTTGTGTTTAAAGTCATTGGGATAGGAGATTAATGTGTTTAAAAAAGGAAAAAAAGGAGTTCTCATCATGGCTCAGCAGTTAACGAACACGACTAGTATCCATGAGGATGCAGGTTTGATCCCTGGCCTCATTTAGTGGGTCGGGGATCTGGCGTTGCTGTGAGCTGTAGTGTAGATCACAGACACAGCTCTGATCTGGCATTGCTTGGCTGTGATGTAGGCCAGCAGCTGTAGCTCCAATTTTACTCCTAGCCTGGGAACCTCCATATGCCTAGCGTGCTGCCCTTAAAAAAAAAAAAAAAAAAAAAGAAATAAGTAAATAAATAAATAAGGGGAAAAGTGAATGCCTTTTTCTACTGCCCAGTAAACTGGGTGTGAAATGGCTATCAGTATAGGGTGTGAATGGGACTGCTGAACTGCCCCTGGGATGACAGTGGAGGGGGTTGCCTTGCTAATCAGTCTGCACATCCTTTGTTTTGTGATCAGTTTCTGGCTTAGGTGGAGCCCCCTCCCTTTGCTTCTAACAGCAGCTTTATGTGTAGAACAGAACTGGAATCCTGACTCTTGTTACATTGAAATGCTGTGTGGAACAAATGGCATGGGTCCCAGAGTGAGGGATAAACCAGATCTGCATCTCATCTCAGACAACCGAGCCGTGTGTTTACATGGTTCCCAGAGCCTGGGACATGGCGTTGTCCATCCTAGGCCCTCACATGCTGTCACCGCTTTACTGTGGGCCATTTCGGCCTTGGGCAGTGGTCAGCTGAAATGGCAGTGGACCTAAATGCCAAAGGAAAGCAGGGTTTGAAGCTCTTTAAAGGTTTTATCTTCCTGAGTTTCTCCAGGACTACTGTGCCTTTGAAAGGAGTGCTTGAATTGACATGCTTTCTTCCTCTGGGAGGCCGCAGATGGTATCTCCAGTGAGGGAGGATGCTGAGGAAGGCCAGCGGAAGGCAGCCGGTGCCGTGGAGGCGCAGGCCGCGGTGGAGCAGGAATTGCTGCCTGCAGACCAGGCCCCGGTTCTCAGCAAGGTAGGGAGCACATTCTCCCTTTGTCTTTGAAAAACACGAGTTTGTGGCACCAGAATTTAGATGCATTTGGTTGGGTTGGGATTAGAAAGCCCCGGTCACAGGAGTTCTCGTTGTGGTGCAGCAGAAACAAATCCAACTAGGAACCATGAGGTTGCAGGTTTGATCCCTGGCCTCGCTCAGTGGTTAAGGATCCAGCATTGCCAAGAGCTGTGGTGTAAGTCATAGATGCAGCTCAGATCTGGCGTTGCTGTGGCTGTGGTGTAGGCCGGTAGCTATAGCTCTGATTTGACCCCTAGCCTGGGAACCTCCATATGCCGCAGGTGCGGACCTAAAAAAAAGCAAGCAAGCAAGCCCTGGTCACTTCATGTTTAATTATTTGGGGAGTAATCATGGGCCCATCCCAGTACCAGCACCCAGTCAGCATCTAGTCACAAAACGAAACGTTATAATGACTGTTTACATGGTGTCTAAAATCCTCTCCATGTCATTGTAAATCAACTAGAATAGAAAAAAATAAAAATCTTAAAAATAAATAAATAAAATCTTCTGCACATGAGGAGCCCTTTACCACTGGATTATGTGTTAGTCTCCATTTTCTTGTAGTAGATCTACTCAGTATTTATGGTTAAAACCTCATAGAAATGGTCCCTGCCATGGAGGAAAGGGTTGTTTGTATCATTATTAACATATATATATTATAATAAGAAATGGTGTTGGTGTCAGTAAAGACAGTGCCAAACATCATCATTGCATTTCTGTAATGCTTTATAGTTTAGAAAGCATTTTTATCCACAATTCTTCATTCACTTCTGAGAACAACCCTGTGAGATAGGTACTAGTATGTCTCCATTTTACAGATGAAGAAACAGGCTGAGAGCAACGGGTGACTTTTACTAAGTCTGTGCAGCTAAGAAGTTGCAAACTAAATCTTTTGTTTAACATTCTGGAAAAGGAAGGAATCATTCAAGCAAGTCAGTCAAAGTCTGATTTACCTCATTTAACAATGGAGATAAGGGCTGAAGGACTTACTCTCCAGAAACAGATATTCTGCGAATATAGTCTGGGAAGTTTACAACACTCATTCATTCGTTCACCTATTTATTTCTTTACTGCAAAGATCATTCTGATTGTTTAATTGTCTCACTGATGTGTTTTCCCATGTTGGCAATAGTTGTACATTTCTTCTTCTTAAGTTACCTGCCAACTGCTTGGAGAAGGAGCAGGAAATTAAGGCATAAAACAGGGGAATGCTAATCTGAGTGGTTTGCAGTGAAACCCACTAGGGACAGATTGCAGACTCCTGCGACGGGTTGGTGAGGGCTTTGAGGATCGAGTGACAGTTGCACTCTTCCATTCAGATTAGATGTCTGGCAGCAGATATGCTATTCAAATGCCAATCCTGGGGCTGGTCTAAGGTGAGGTTGTAATTATTTATACAACATGGTTGGTGGATGGGGCAACCTATATATAATGTGAGACGTCCAAGGTGTGCTGTGGGTGAGAGAGAGTCTGAATCAAAGACTCTCTGCAGTACTTCGGTGAATTGCTCGACAGTGATTTGGAATAACCTTTGAATGGAGGGTGAACGGCTGAGTAGAGGTTGAGCTAAACCTCAGACACAAGACCGGCCCCGAGAGGAGGCACAGGGAGGGACTCTGCAGATAGGCAAGACCGAGGCACGGTCCAGAAATGCCTTTGATGCAAGTCAGCAGCAGACGTTGAGGATGTTCATGGGGAAGGGTTTTATGAAGGCTCTGAAGTGGGAATGTTGCAAGGAGTCAGAAAGAACAAGAAACTTTTTAAACTAGAGAACATGTTGGTGGCATCAGCAAAAAGTTGATAGAATTTATCGGCAACTTGTAGCTGGGGGAGAGAGGAGGGATGTTGACTAGCACTTAGACTTCAAGGTGGGAGAGTGGAGGTAACAGGGCAGGGATAGGCAGCCTTCATTTGCAAAGGGGCTAATTGGAATCTGCCTTCAAACACATCCTTTAACCAGAATTCTCTTGTGTAGATGGCCAGGTACTGCGGTCCACAAAGGTCTGGGGACATCGTTATGATCCAGTCTGAGCACACGGGGGCTGTAGATATTCTTTCAGCTGATTTGGAGTCTGCAGACCTTCTGGGGGATCACAGGAAAGGTGAGAACTTTGGGTGTATGGAAGGCGTTTGTTTATTCCCAGTGTGTAATTAAAGGAAGGCAGACAGACAGATAGAAGGAAAGGGAAAGAAAGAAAGAGAGAGAGAAAGGGACTTGTGGAAGGAAGTCACGGGAGTCAGCAGGAAGAATGTCTTTGACCACGACAGCCCCACTAAGCAAGTCCCTGGGTGCGGCAGCACCTCCTCTGAGTTTGTTTCTCACTAGTCAGCCATCTTTCCTTTCAGTCTCCCCACCTCTGATGGCTCCTCCGTGCATCTGGACCTTTGCCAAGATGAAGGAATTCAAAAGCAGGCTGGGTAAAGAGAAGAACGGCCGCCTGGTGGTGAAGCGGGGCGAGGTGGTGACCATCCGGGTCCCTACCCATCCAGAGGGGAAGCGTGTCTGCTGGGAGTTTGCCACCGATGACTACGACATTGGCTTTGGTGTTTACTTTGACTGGACCCCCGTAACCAGCACTGACATAACTGTGCAGGTCAGTGATTCCAGTGAGGATGAGGATGAAGATGAGGACGATGAGGAAGAGATTGAAGGTAAATTTAATTTTAACATAATTTGCAGTTTCCTTTTCTGGCTCAACCTAATTTCTGTCAATCACTTCCTGAGCCGTACCAGTCCTCCTCTTCCTCTTAGCAGGTGAAGAATCCCCGTCAGTATCGCCAGCTAAGTTGGGTGATGCAGGCCAAAGTCAGACCCTAAAAGAACATTCTGATGGAGAGGTATTGATGCTTTAGTGGGAAGCCACTTTTATTTTATTTAAGTCATTTTTATTTTTTCCATAATAGATGGTTTAGTGTTCTGTCAATTTTCTGCTGTACAGCAAAGTGACCCAGTCACACATACATGTATACATTCTTTTTCTCACATTATCCTCCGTCTTGCTCCATCACAAGTGACCAGACGTAGTTCCCAGTGCTACACAGCAGAATCCCATTGCTTATCCATTCCAAAGGCAATAGTTTGCATCTATTAACCCCAGATTCCCAGTCCCTCCCACTCCCTCCCCTGAAAGCTTCTTTTTAATCAGTACCTAGCTGTTTCCCCTAAGACCTCCTTGGGGACGGGGACGGAGTGGGGACGGGGAAAGGTGTGGGTCGGTGCTGCTGTATGTGGAGGCAGTGTTTTTCAGATCACATATAAACCTGAGATTATTTTGTATTTCTCTCTTAGTTGTAGGCTATTTATCTTCATTCTTGGTTTGAAACCAAACTGTGGATTAGGGTTTGCTAAAGGTACCCATTCTCTCCTCCCTCCAAACTGTCACAGCTGGCTGACTGCTGTTTACTTCTTTCCTTCATGCCCAGAGCAGTTTAAAAAATTGTGTCTGGACTCTGTTCCAGGTGTTGCTTGCAGCGCCTACCCATGGTGACCCTGAGGCTTTTTTTTTTTTTTAATGTAGCAGTTGATTCTAAGCATTAGTCTTATTCCTCAATTTTCCCGTATACTCTTGTAATCAAACCCTTAAGTTGCTTCTTCATGGGAAAGCAAGTCTGCAGGGAAATCTTCATGTGCTGAGGAAGGAGGAGAAGCTCAGGTCTTAGTTGCTGCTCTTCGGGGCCCCAGGAGAGTTCAGGGCCACTCTGCAGAGCGCGTTTATTTGCGTTTCCTGCCTCCTTTAACTTGTTCTTTCACCTATCATATAAAGGATGCCAGAATCTTCCCTTCTAAATTTTGGGACCGTCCAGATTCTCCTGGAGCTGGGAAGGCTCTCGAAGGCTAACTCTTTGTTTCTTAGTGGAGAACCTGCTGGCATTGGGGTGAGACACCTCTTTGTTGAGAAGGAACTGTCCCGATATTCAGCACTCCGGGACCCTTGGGCACTCGGTGCCGGTACCCCCCATCAGTCACTCTGTTGGCTCAAAGGCCACCAGACACCTTCAGACACCCGAAGGAGGGGGCAGCACCCCGCTGGGTGAAAACCCCTGGGTTACCTGGGCCGTGTTTTCACCTTCGGGTAGGCCTGTCTGGTCTCTGCTCATATCCAAACGCCCTGCCCTTCGCCCATGCAGACCCCGTCCCGGCTGGAGATGTGGAGAGAGGCTCCCGGAGCTCCCTGCGGGGCCGTTACGGGGAGGTCATGCCCGTGTACCGGCGGGACAGCCACCGGGACGTGCAGGCCGGCAGCCACGACTACCCCGGCGAGGGCATCTACCTGCTCAAGTTCGACAACTCCTACTCCCTGCTCCGCAACAAGACTCTCTACTTCCACGTCTACTACACGAGCTGAAGGCCCGCGGGGCGGGGGCAAGTGGGCGTCCGCGGGCTGGAGCAGGCTGCCCCCTGGGGCCTCTCCGGTGGACAGGCAAGAGCGGAACGCTGAGCGTGGGGCTCCTGACCCTCACGCCCTGCCTGGCAGTCCTGACTGTTGCCCCCACGTCGCTTTTCCCCTTCTTGGCTTCTGCAGATGGTGGTGTAGTGCCCCTGTTCTCTGGCCCCCGACTCACGCTCTTCTTGCTTTGGACTCCAGCGGAATCTCCCTGTGGAGGAAACCATCAGGCAAAAGCCTAAAAGGAGGTTGGGTGTTGCCTCTTGAAAACAGGTTTGTTTTGGTGTAAGGTGTATTCCAATGCTCTGTCTCCTCCCAGAGCCTTTCCTGCAGATGTGTTCGGTGGCACCCACTCTCTTCACTTTTCGAAAGGGCTGGAGAGGGCAAAGCACAGTGTCCAGGAAGGAGCCCAGTCTCCCGGATGGAGAAAGCTCTGTCCGGCCTCTCCCACTGCCATATGCCCGCCTGCTGGTTCTTCACGGTCTCAAGCCCAGGCCGGGAGCCCTCACTGCCTTTGGAGGGGTTATTAGTCCTGAGGGTCTGCCTCTGCCTCCTTCCCCCCTCTCCCCCCTTTCCTAAGCCCGTCTTTGCCGTTATAGCAAGAACTTCCGTGCGCCCCAACGTGATGATCAGTGTAGTCGAAGGTCCGGGAAGAAACACTGCCTCTGTCACTTCCTCTTCGGAGAAGTAGTGTCCCTTTCCAAGGGCACTGGTGGCTGAAGGGGAAAGGGTGGAAATGTAGGTACCGGATTCATCTCGGAACCCACATCTTTGAAAGTCAAGAATTCCTGAATGATTCTTTTGTATAGTCAAAGAAGGAGGGCTATGATCTGAGAGAGGAGGTTACAAAACAGAACGCTCCAAGTTCCCCACCAGTATTTTTTAATTTTTTTTTTGTCTTTAGAATAGGGTTGTTATTTAGAAATTTTGCTTTGAAACCAGTTAGATTTCCAAAATGTGTGGATTTTGGTTTCTTACACTGCGGGCTTAAAGCTTCTGGCATTCGAAGTCTCTTAGGGAAAAGATAATGAAGCGTCGTTGTTACCGCTAGATGGATTTGTTCTTTACCAGGCGGAAGCCGGCTCGTCCCTGGTGATGGCCTTTTCTGCTCTGTTGACTCTGAGGACCAGGCATGCATTGGGTGCTGCAGCCAGCGTCACCAGAGTGCAGGGTGGCCGGGCCTCTGGCAGAGGAGGAGGCAGACAAGGGACCAGTGCAGTTGTCTGTATCTCCTTCTTTCTTAGTCCTTGTGTCAAGCCTGTTACTGCCTTAGAATCTTGATGAATAATTAGATTTATTTATTACGTTATTTATTTTTAAAGCACATTTCATTTTGCCTTTGAAACAGTTTGCGTCTGTTTCTAGAAGGCTTCCATCTGCTCTGAGCCATTGGGGCCACCTCTTCTCTGGAGTTAAAGGTGATGATTTCAGGAGAAGTTGGGAAGTGATCGTGTTCCGTTGCCACCAGTCAGTCCTGTGATGCTTGGGAGGGATCCGCCCCTTCCGAGGTGGATGGATGACGCCAGCTTACCCAGGCACGCCCTGCCAGGAGCTCCATGTGCTGAGGGGATCTGCCCATTAGCCCAGGACCGAGGGCGGGGCCCTTGACATGCCAACCAGAGGTATCCTGTGATTCCAGGACTTCAGGTCCTTTGCCTGCTCTGAGGAGCCATCTTCTTCGCGATGTTTCCTTCAGGCCCGTTCCCCCCTCGTGTGGGTGCCTCACACCAAGCCTCCCCTCTGCTGCAGCAGAAGCTCAGAGAACAGGGCTCCTCCCAGTCGGGCAGCGGTGGCATCTCCGTTCTCAACGAAGGGCGATACAGCTGCACCTTCTAATCCTCTGGGAGCAAAGCCCCAGGCAGGAGAGGCTGCCCTGCCCCAGCATCCCCATCCTCGGAGCGGCCTCAGACCTCCATTGTTTTATACTTGAGTGCATTTCGTAGAGGATTACACTGGCCCACATTTAAACACCTTGTAAGAAGTTAGAAATTCGTTTAGTAACTCCCTGTTTGGGCAGTGAAAGCACCTTGCTCTGCGTTGTCCCATCAGGTAGCTGAGTGACCACTCTTGTCATCACTGGAGTTGAATCATGCCTTAGTTAACTGAATAGAATCTTTATAAAAGAATTTTCTACTGAGCTGTTCTCCAGTCAGCTAAAGCCTGGCTTATTTCTCCTGTTTATTATTATCTTCTCTTAAAATGGAGCTGTCAGACCATTGCAAGCTCCTTGGGATAACACTTCTTGTTTATTTTTGCCATGAAAGGCTCTGTACTTATTTTCTTTGGCTTCCTAGTTCTGTTGCATCAGGGAAGCCTGAGGGACTTGTTCCCATAGCCTCTGTGTGCCTCTTATTGTCTGGTCACTTTTAAGTCCTGGACGTGGTAGTATTTCATTTGGTACTGGTGTTTTATTAACAATCAGTGTTTCTTTGATCCATTCATCAAAAAATAGCCAAAATAAGATATTCTCACTGTCTAACTAATTCACTATCCTACATTAAATATCAAAAATTACTGCACTTTAGGGACAAAATATTATTTACTGAAGCACAGGTCATTATTGAGAATTTCATAAAAATACCAACAAATCCTAAGAAGTAGTGACTTCCTTAGTCTCTCCCGGGTCTGAGTTTACAGAACCAAACAATGAAATGAAAATCATTTGCTTTCATCTTCACCCTGTTCTCTTTATTTTGGCTGCGTGCACGGCATGAGAAGTTCCCTGGCCAGGGATCTAACCCATGCCACAGCAGCAGCCCCTAGCCATAGCAGTGACAATGCTGGATGTGCCACCAGGGAACTCTGACTCTCACCCTATTCTTTAAAGCACAAATAAATATTAACATGCAGTGGAAAGAAAGTACTTCATAGTAGGAGAAAGACTGGACTTCTCTCCACAGAGTGGTTGAGTTCTTAAGTTTCTTTAGTTTGTTTATTAGTTTTGCTACTTTGTTGAGAGATGGGGCTTTTAGAAAGTTTAAAGTATTCATTTTTTCCTAAGATTTTATTTTGAAAAATTTTTAGCAAACAGAAAACTCGTAAAGAAATTTATAGTAAACAGCCTAATGTAATACCCATCACATAGATTTTAAAATTATGAACCACTAATTTTTAAACCAAGATGATTTTGCCATTCTCTTCCTTTTGACAAGTGTCCAATTAGAGTATTGTCCCACACAGACATCAGCTCCCCTATGTCAGAGAGCTCCTGGCTTTTTTTTCTTTCTTTCTTCCTTTTTTTTTTTTTGCAAATTTGCTTCATTCAACACCAGTTACCTGCGGAAGTGGTCCTCATAAAAATGTTTCTTGGTCTCCATCTTTCAAAACTCGTGCTGTATTTCCCTTCTCGCTCAGGTCACGATTTCCAAGGTTTTCTACTCTGCCTGGCCTAGCAGATTGAAGGCAGTTATAAAACTGCTTTGGAAGGACTTTATTCTGTTGCTTTATGACACATCCTCAGGACTCTGAAATTAAAACTCAATCCTCAGACAAGATGTAGCTTTAAAATGAAAGTAGGTAGCAACTTGAAATCAGCCCATTCTTTATCTTTTTCTTTGATTCATGCACTTTAAAATATTTTTATCTGTTATTTAGGAAAGAAAATTCTAGACTTTTAAAAAGTATATATTGTCCCTTATAATATGTATGTGGAAGAGTTAAACCTGAAAACGCACTGTTTTATCTTAATCAGTGGGCTTAGATATTATTGTAAAACATGATTTATAGAAAATATCTGTGTATATGTCTTGTGGGTTTTGGGGGCCATGCCTGTGGCATGTGAAAAGTCCTAGGCCAGGGATCAAACCCTTGCCACTGCAGCGACCTGAGCCGCAGCAGTGACAACGCTGGATCTTTAACCCACTGTGCCACTATATGTTTTCGATAAGCCCTATCCAATCAGTTTTAGAAAGAGCTAGGTAAGTTCTAACCCTAAAGTCTGTATTTTTATGTTTATTTTTAAGGCCGCTTTTCTGCAAAAGGTTGCCGTTTAACCCCAAGATACAAGGTTCTAAGGTACAGAGTTGAGTGACCCTAATATTTCCATAAAAGCCTGTAGTTTTAAAGGAAAGGGCATGAGTGAAATGGTGCAGCTTGAGAACTGCCTTTTTACATCGAAGGTAAGAAATGAAAACAATGAGAGGAAAAGAGAAAAGACATCAAATGTATCCCAGAATTTTCTCATCTCCTAATTTTGTGTTGGTCTTCCGTTTGCCTTTCATTTGTTGGAATTGTTCTTTGGACCAGAAGCCTCACTGGTCCTCACTGTGCTTGTTGGAGGAATCACAAACCCACTTTGCTGCCTTTTCCAACAGGATTGACTTTAGAAACATTTTTGAGTAGGTCTCCTCTGCTGAGTGTAATCCTGGCCTGAGTATTGATTTCATCTCTGTTTACTATGTGACTTGGGAGTCTAGGGCTGTGAAAAAAGATGGTAAGTTTAGAAAGAGTCTAAGAAGGAGTTCCCGTCATGGCTCAGTTGATGAACCCAACTAGTATCCATGAGGACTCAGGTTCGATTCCTGGCCTTGCTCAGTGGGTTAAGTAAGGATCCAGCGTTGCCGTGAGCTGTGGTGTAGGTCGCAGATGCAGCTCGGATCTGGCATTGCTGTGGCTGTGGCATAGGCTGGCAGCTGCAGCTCTGATTCAGCCCCTAGCCTGGGAACCTCCATATGCCGTGGGTGTGGCCCCCCCCCCAAAAAAAAGAGAAAGCAAGAAAGAAAAAAAAAGAGACTAAGAAGAGTTCCAGTTGTGTCACTGTAGCCTCAGATGGTTTTGCCTCTGTCCAAAAGAGGGTGAAGCAGGTTAATCTTGATGAACATCCCAGAAGAGCCTCAAGCCACAAGAGTGTTTGTGAACGAGCCGTGTCCTGCATCGCGGACCTCCCTGTGAGCTGTAGGAATCACCATCTTCTTGAATCTGTGTGGGACAGTCATACACGCAGCAGTGAATGGAGCCTTCACCCAGACACCATTTGTTTCCCCTTTTAGAGCTTTCCTTTAGAGCTTCTGGGTCTAAAAGTTCACATTAACCACTTTCACTCTTCTCTTTCCACCTGACCTAAAGTGTAGACCTTTTGGGATCCTGAATTTACTAGAAACAGAAAGGGCGTCATCCCCAGAATCTCAGTGGTTGGAAAGGTGGAAAGTGAGCTTCCGTCTGAAGCAAGGTGATTTCATTTTGTTTTTGTGAGGGGCAGCTTATTAAGAGGTTTATGCTCTTTAGGGGGCAAGTCAAAGTATTCATTGCATTTGATTGTGCTCATGGAACCATGATGCACGGTTCCTTGGGGAGTAAGTAGGGAACTGGTGTCTAAAACCAGTCACAAGTTGGGTGCTTTCCAGCAACCGAATATATGGTGAGTATCCATATGGCCAAAGTCCTACTTTTCACGCACAAGGGATCCTATCCCGAGGCTCTCATGTCCACATAGCTGAGAGACAGAGAGGGACTAGACCCCTTGCATTTCCCTCTGATATCTTGATTGTTTATGGTATTATTTAGCACTGGCAGCACGGGATCCAAGGCCTCAGTGTACGTGATTAACCAGAATTAAATATCAGGGCGAGCTGAGTAGATAAGGTGCTCATCCTTGGTTGGAAACAGGGTGGGAGAGGGGTTGTGACTTATAGTCCCATACTGGGATAGCTGGGGAACTCGTGTATGACTGTGCAGCTGGAACTCTTGCTAAACTTACCAAGTGGGTGAAGAGGATGCGACGATACTATGCTGAAGGGAAGACAAATTAATCGAATTGGCCAATAAATAGAGCAAGATCCCATTCTGGAAACTAGATTCTGTCACCGCTGACAGTGGAATTTTAGAGTGAGTGTGCAGTTCCGAGAGTCTGGCTTCAGAGTCCACTACAGGAGTCAGTCTTCTGTGGGCAGTGACTTTGGCCTTCTGCAAAGGAGACCCCCCCTGGGAGTTGTTCCTGGCGGCTCTTCTCTGGGAAGGGGGAAAGGCACCCTGGCAGGAGCTGCCTTGGCTCTCCTGGTACCTGGTTATGGTCAGTGTCGCCCTTTTTTCTATCCAAGCAGTCCAGCACCTGTGGGCACTCCTTTGGCATCTACCCAGTTGTGTAGGTAGTGAGGTTAGGGCAGGATTTGGGACCCAAAGGGTGAGAGGAACTTTACTAAGTATTGTGTGGCCAGATTTCAAAAATCACTGCCCACTCTAGGGTGTTGTGTTATACCTGCCTGAACCAAGAAGGCCAAAGTCTGTTCTATTTTAAAGTCTTGTCACCAGCCTAAGAAAACCCAATTAATTGCCTGAAGCGTTGATTGTGGGGTTCATTTACAAATAGTCATTCCCACAAAAACTAAGTCCAAAGGTACCAAGACTCTAGCTTTGAAATTATTTGTATTCCCGGTCACTGGTTTGAACTCATGATCTGATTTCTAGTGTGTGTACTTTTGATTTCTTTTAGGCTTATAGGCATGTGGACCACTGATTTTCATGGCTCTTCTTCACATTCTTGAGCAATGAGGAAAAGGTACCCCAGAAATCTAGAGAGACAGGCATTTTAATAGTTAAATTCCACAGTTTTCTGTCATTTTTAAAGCAGACAGTTCTGACTTATCTAGGGATAAACTCATATATGTAAAACAATTTCCAGGGGACAAAATGTATCTTTTCTAATGGATTTCTAAAGTCCCATATAGGGTCATGAGCATTTGTAAAGTTTGGGGTTGAAATATTACAGCGTGTGGGATTACGGAAGAGCTCAGCTCACCCGTCAGTGAAAGGAGCTCTCTTCCTGAACTTTTCCCCACTCGGGCTTGAAATGCCTGGTCTGTAATGTTACCTGGGATTGATTGTTACTGTTGCTTTTTAAGTTGAGGCAAGAATCATCTGGAAAACACTATCCTAATTCCTTCTCTCATGCCCTAAGCAGTATATTTTACTAAGAAATTCCATATTGGAGTTACCGCTGTGGCACGGTGGCTTAAGAATCCGACTGCAGGGGCTTGGGTTGCTGCGGAGGCACAGGTTTCACCCCTGGCCCGGCGCAGTAGGTTAAAGGATCTGGTGTTGCTGTGGCTGTGGTTTAGGGGGCAGCTGCATCTCAATTCAATCCCTGGCCCAGGAATTTCTATATGCGGCAGGCGCAGCCATAAAACAAGAGAGAAAAGAAAAGTAATTCCATATTAAAAACTTCACTATCATCCCTTTCTGAGATTGTCCCATAAATGAATTTGGTTTGATCAAGTTGAATTATTTCCATTTAGCCACGTTCAAGAGCAAGGTAAGTCTGGAGAAAGCAATCCAGCAACATGTGACTCTGGTGTACGCATTCCCTTAATAATGGAAAGTGTTTTGAAATTCCTAGAAGAAAGCTGCTTTGTAATCCAAGTGATGGATTATAAGAAAGACAGACTTTGGGTAAGGATCACTGGAAGAGAGGAGGTGCTTAAATATTTCCTAAACTGTATGCCATTTAGCTTATATTTCTGAAATGTCTGCTTTGGTGCCATATATTGAGATCTATCAGCTGACTGAAAGGTGATCACGCTTTCTTGGTAAATAAGCAAGTGGTAACCACAAAGGCATTCTTTCCTTATCGTTCTGTATCATGCACTGATGCCAACATGACAAAAAAGATCTGGAAGGGAAACAGTGTCACAGTCTTTTCTATAAAATACGGAGTATCCCAACCAATCATTTATTGCAGTCACTTTGTTTTACATGTTTCCTTTCATGAGAAATGCTGTCAGTATCTCATGTGATTTCTAAGAGCTCTGAACCAAATTGTTACGTCCTGCTAAGCAGTGTTTTCTTTTAATGCCCTATTTTACCACCCCATGGCACTGAATGTGTTGCTGTGCTACACAGATGACCCTGAGCTATGGTTCTTGAAATAGCTCGGTTCTTGTGTTTTTATATTATGTAACAGTTTTGTGACGCTTTTGTGCATTCTTTGTCTTCTCTTCCAAGTTTTGAAATCTGTCATAAATAAACTTTTTCACTATGCACCTGAAACACTGGAGTTATTTCTTAATGAATATTACATTGAAAAAATTTTATTCATCTCTCCTCTGCATCTTAAGAGGAAAAGTATTCTTTAAATCTATATGAATTATTTTATAATACATTATTATAAAAATTAAGGGAAATTAAGAAAAATTGAGAATGAGATTAATGATGGATCTTTCATCTATATTTAAATATATGACAGTATGAACTGGGATCTGCGTTTGCCCCAAGAGCAGAAAAGTTGGGTTTAGAGTGATGATTACTAAATAGAACATTGTAGAATCTTGTATTTGGTCCCCAGTGATGTTCATTTTCCAGTGGGCTTACTGTATTTAAATTTGGAATCAGTCTTTCGGACAGCACAGTAATCATTTAGCACAGTCCTGAGTGATGTTAATTCGGCCTGTTTTCTTTTACAGGGATGACACCATAATATATCTTTGACATCTCTTAAAATGTTGCCTTTCACATCCTGGTGCTGTTGCAGAATGGGAAGGACTTACATCTGAGCACAGATGGGTACCATCTAAATATTTTCCTCAGTAATGTCTGTGGTCCTAAGATTAGCCTGTTAGGTCCTTGCCTGCTTCCTTTTGCAACAGATTTTAGAGGCTGATGTATAAAGGAGGAAGAGATCTGAACTAATTGTGAGTTAAATGAATATAATCTTTCCACCAAACTACACCACAAGCCACACTAAAAAGTCCAGGCAGACTACATGCAGCTAGGGGTCTTCAGTGAGCTGTGTTCGGGCATGCTGAATGCAGAGTGTCACGGCTGACCCATAAGGTGACCCGTAAGGTGCCGGAGATTATTTTCTGATTTTTAAAGGCACTCATACCTATTATATCATTGATCCTGACATCTCATATCTATTATATCATTGATCCTGACATAGTTCAGGATCATATGCGTCTCTGCAGCCCACACGTTGCAGCTCTTGATACAAAGCCTGATGTTTTTTAACCCAGGAGGGTCTGGCCACGCTCGGCCACCGTCTTAGTTCAGGGATTCTCCCAAAGTGGGATGACGCCTGCTTGTGAACTTGGAATCAAGCGCTAAATAAGGCATGTCTAAAATTAAGGAGGGGCCAGGAGAAGCAGTACTTACCTTAAGAAAATGTGCATCCATCTGCTTGTCCACTAAGTTTACAACTTGCCTTAATGGATGTGCAAAATTGCTTTGGAACAAAATCGTATATGTTTTGCTTTGTTCTCCAAGATTTCCTGGCAGCGCTCCCTTCCAGTTTTCATCCTTTCAAAGTATTTGCCAGGGTCTACTACTTTCATAGCATTGTAAGATCCTCCGCCTCTAATTACTAGCATCAGGCCACTCCCACATCTGTTCTTTTTCCAAGGTGGCCACGCCCATTGCAGGAAGATGGCAGGTCTGGACTCCTGCGCCCCCTGGCTTCCCAGGATCGGCTCTAACAACTGGTGTGGAAACAAAGGACCTGGCTCTTAGCACCCACTCAGCCTTTGGGGAGAAACCCCTCTTGGAGAATATACCCCAAATAGGGTGATGTTTTTTGGAGAGATAGATATATCTGACCCCCGGAAATAGGGGGAACAGCGAGTCTTGGGGGTAGTTTTCAGAACCCTTTATAGAAGCTTAATTGTTGCTAAGTCTTGAAGCCACTGACCTCTAGAGAAAAGTCTGTGCATTTAGGGGAATATTTGCTCCTGCCTGATCTCTCAGGGCCCTGAAAGAGGAGAGAGACGTTTGGGGAGGGGGGCAGGGTAGCCAGCCAGGGCTGCACAGGAGGGGTCTCTGTCTCTCAATTTCATATGCATTTATGCAGCAGGCCAGGCACCTTGCCAGGTACTGGGGTAAGAGGCAGGTCAGCCCTAGAGGACCTGGAGGGAGCTGTGCTCTCAGATGGGGGAGCCCGCATGGAAGTGCTGCAATCTCTTACCCCCCCCCCCCCGCCCCCCGAGAGCTCAGCGATATTCCTCTGGGGATGGAGAAGAGGCTTCTCTCCCATATATCCAGCCCCAGGTCCCAGGAGGATGGTTTCCTAAGGTGAAGGGCCAAAGCGCAGGTCTCCACATTCCTGAGCCGCAGGGCAGCTACCCACGGTTATGGCCCGGACCTCACAGAGGCCCCAGGGCTGGAACCCACTATAGCGTCTCTGCCTTAAAACTGCAGGCCCAGAAACCTGCAGCTGACCTCCTGTCTCACTAGCTGTGGTTGTTCAGTGAGACCACAGCCTCTCTTCGTCACACTGATCGCCCCTCTCCCCTCCCCGACACATCCCTCTTCCATCTCTCAGTTGGTCCTGAGCCGGTGGCTCCCCTGGGCCTGCCCTCCCTCCACAGCCCTCCTGATTCATGCCCCCGAAGCCCACAGGAGACGCCAGAAAAGCTGTGGTGGGCACTTGAGAGCTGAGTTGGTCTTATCCTTGGTTCCAGGTGAAGAAGGTGGCAAGGATGGCTTCCAGCCCTGGCCCGCAGACCAGCCTGTGTTGCTACAGACTGTGTGAAGAGCCAGGGCTCAGGTTCTAGCTTTAAAATACAAAAATCTGACTTACTTCACTTAGTAGGAGTCTCTAGTTCCATCCATGTTGCTGCAAATGGCATTATTTTGTTCTTTTTTATGGCTGAGTAGTATGATATCACTTACGTGTGGATTCTAAAATAGGGCACAAGTGAACCTATCTCCAGAACAGAAACAGATTCACGGACATAGAGAACAGACTTGTGGTTGCCGAGGGAGAGGGCGAGGGAGTGGGAGGGACTGAGAGTTTGGGGTTAGTAGATACAAACTATTGCATCTGGAGTAGATAAGCAATGAGGTCCTGCTGTATAGCACAGGGAACCATATCCAATCACGTGTGATAGTACATGATGGAAAATATTATGAGAAAAAGAATGCATATATATGTATAACCAGGTCACTTTGCTGTACAGCAGAAATTAACAGAACGTTGTAAATCGACTGTAATAATTTCTCTTTAAAAAAGGAAAAAATAAAGAAGGAGCTACTTGGCAAAACAAAACAAAACACCCCCCCCCCAAATCTCCTTCACAAAAACATCATGTACTAGAGCTAGTGCAGCTGTGAGCCACAAAGGTTCACGGAGCCCACTTCTCTGGGTGGCTCAGGTCATGGATGAGGGAACACTTGAAGCACCTAGCACTTTCCAGGTGAGGCAGCTCAGAGAAGCCTGGAGCGAGTTTCTTTGGCTTAGACACATTTGTTTTTGTGGGGAAGGACAGGTTTGTCTGGGTTTGGGCACAACCAGATGACGGCAGAGGGCCCCAGCAATGTCACGGATTCCAAGGATCTCCAGAGGAAAAGCCTTAGTGTTTGCTCTCTACCTTCCCCCACCACACCGGGCTGGTTTTCAGCTCACACTTGGCATGTATCAGAAAACTCCCGCTGAACTAGAGGACCGCAACTATGAGAAAAATATTCAAATATGTTTTGTGCATTAGATGAGAATGGTTTCTATAATGCTTGATAATGGAGGCTGTTATCTTCTCTTTAGCTGATTTAGATTTCCTTAAAAATCTCTTCAGCTGGAGTTCTCGTTGTGGCACAGCGGAAACGAATCAGACTAGGAACCATGAGGTGGTAGGTTCGATCCCTGGCCTCACTCAGTGGGTTGAGGATCTGGCGTTGCCATGAGCTATGCTGTAGGTCTCAGACTCAGCTTGGATTCTGTGTTGCTGTGACTGTGGCACAGGCCAGTGGCTGTAACTCCAATTCAATCCCTAGCCAGGGAAACTCCATATGCCGTGAGTGCGGCTCTAAAAAGAAAACAAAAAATCTGTTCAGCTTTGGCCACCCACTTTAGGTGGCTGATGGAGCCCAGGTTAAACAGGTTAATGTTGTGATACTCAAGAGTAGACCTGAGTTGAAATAGGTCAATTCATGGACACCATCTCGGATCAGATAAGCAGACAGGCAACAGACCCACGATGTTGAGCGGTGGAGTTAGAGACAGCCAGTTACATTTCCAGGAGTAAGCAGAGGGACAGTAAGAGCAAGGGCCACGTCCACCACAGCCCCATCACACAGCCACACAACCCAGCTCCCAGCCTGGAGAGTCGGGGGGGCTCACCGCACACGGCAGACTGAAGGAAGTGGGATGTCCGCTACCAGCTGGAGCAGGACAGCCACCAGGTAATTTCCTTCTGGGAAGAACCCCAGTCCATCCCCTCACTGCTCCTAGTTCCTGCTAGAATCATTCAGGCCTGGGGCGTGGGCTCAGGTGCTCTCCGCATCTGCACCTGGTCCTAGATGTGGATTCTGCCTGCCCCCCCCCCCCAACCCCGCCTTGGAACTCCTCTTGCGCTTCTCTGTTGCCTGGAGACAAGACTGGGAGGTGGAAGCCGTGGGGGAACCTGGTAACAAACCTCAGCAGTGCAGGAAATCGTTTTGGATTATCTGGGCTCCCAAAGACACCTGTTGGCAGGAGGCAGAGCCAGCTATGTCCTTCCTCTGGGAATTGGCAGCAACACCCCATTTAGCCAGGCCTAGCCCCTGCAGCTTGCCCTCTGCTCCTTCTTGGTCCCACTGTCTCTCTAGGGAGCACACTGCTGTGGGAGGAGTTGCAGGAGCTCGTCCTGAGGTCAGGGGCCACCCTCATTTCCCCTGAGTTAATTCTCTCTTTAAAATGCACAGGCACCGGTTTTTGTTTTTTTGTGTTTTTTTGGCTGCACCCACGGCATGCGGAAGTTTCCAGACCAGGGATTGAACCCGCACCACAGCAGTGACAACACTGGATCCCTAACCACTAGGCCACCAGGAACTCCTCTATGGGCACTTTAATCACCTTCAGTTTCTGAAGTCCAAGTCAGGTGACTGTTACTGATCCCTGAGCCAGGGAGTCTCTTATCACAGGTACAGGTGTCTTGGAGAGAGCCCAGGTGAGCCTTATGCAGCCAGGCAAGTCTGGAGTAACCTGAGGAAAGGGTCCAGATGGCAGCAGGGCAGGACCGCAGCACCACCGTCTCCTTCACCACCGCTGTGTCATCTACCTCCCTGCGCCTCCCGCTGGCTCTGCCAGGACAAACTCGCCCCAGGAACAAGAGTGGCCCACTTTGGTCATTCTAGAGACTGGAACCCAGGTCATCTGAGAGAGAAGAGCCCACAAAGGAGCCCAGGATGAGAGGGGAGAACTAGGTGCTCTGGGATGGGGGCTAAAGGGACTCATGGCCAAGAAGGGTGTCTTCCACGTGGACAGGACGTATATATCTTAATCCCTGTTCAAACTTCAGCCACACAGGGGAGATGACACTCAGGTATGGGACATAAAAGTCATCTGGTTTCCTAGAAAGGACCCCCAATCTCCCTACAGTATCTCTTCCAAGAAGCGATGCTGGCGCTGGCTAAACGCTGGCAGGCATGGGAATGCCCACTCTCCAGGGCAGCCCAAGGTCAGCTGTCACCTGGTTGATCTGAACTAGCCTGACAGTAGCATTCACGCTGCCCATGGAGGAGACTGCGTCCAGTTCCCAGGACCAGTCATAACTGGATGTTTCTTAAGTACCTAATCCTGGGCTGGTCCAGAAAATGCTGCTCCTGAAGATGAGGGGCTGGGCTGAGAGGCCGGCGTCCCCCTCAGTGTCGCCGTGGACCTGACCAATGGTCTCCCGGGCTGGGTGCTCAGCTGGTCACAGGGCAGCCCCTTTCATGCTTCTCCTACCTGTTCTCTTCTGGGTCTTGTCTGGTTCTCTCAGGCAGGATTTTGGGCTCATTTCTCTCCCTTGCCCTTAGGTCCCAGTGGCCAGGCCAACTGCAGGGTGGGCAAGTGGCTGGTTGATTCCCTCTCCTGGTCCAGGCGCAGGATTCCAGCTAGGAAGAGTGTTTGCCTCTGGAACCCAGCTCAGCCTTAACGCAACAACCTGGAGGTCTGGGCTTTAGTTTTATTATCCAATTTCAGGGGGCGATTCTCTGGAGTCAGGTACAGTGGAGGGGATGGCAAGAGGCGCGTGACCTTGCTGGTGGCTCTGTAAACGTGCCAGGCACTTACATTCACTTCATCTCCATGACTGTTCATGACACAGACAGCAGGTAATGCTTCCACCTCGCCCACTCCTGGCAGCCTCCCACCCTACCCTCCCCATATGTGACAGATGAGGGGGCTGACCCACACAGAGGTTCCATGGGAAGGGAGATGCAGGGCGAGAGTTCAAGTTCAAGGGCTAGGAGTTCAAGTCTCCTGCCTCTCCATCTGGGGCTCACTTATTTCCAGGCCTGTCCAGCCCGCCCAGCTTCTGCTCCTGCACCCCCTCCCTGCCCTGGCACCAGTGGGGTACGGTTTGAGAGCTAGGCCCTCAGCTCGGGGGGCGTATCCGGCTGCCGGCTGGGGTGAGACACTTGGAAGGCCTCCAAGGCCAGCAGTGACTTGTTGATGCGGCTGATAGTGGGGTAGGGAGAGAGATCCACCTTGTACCTGCGGCAGAGAAATGCCCACCTAAGCCCAGGTCTGCAGAAGCCCAGCGAGACTGCCCTGTGGGTGGTGGGCGAGCCTGGAGGCTGACCTGGGAAGGACTACAGAGGCAGCCCTGCCGGGGGCTGGAGGGAGTGGGGGCTTGTTCACAGGTAGGTCTCTGGGAAGGGGCAGGGTTTATGCAGTATCACCGGGCATCTCCGTTTCCTACCATCCCTATCCCAGGCCGTGGCTGTTTGCAGAACCTCCTATGGATAAGGTGCGGTGCTGGGGAGTTACAAACAGATGGTTTCCCCACCCACGTCAGCAAGCTTCTTGGGGGCGGGGAATGGGTCATGCATTTCCGTGCCCCTCATGGTGGCTGGCGGGATACCTTCTCCGGGGAGGTCCTCCTCCGTGCCTTACCGGAGGGCTGCCGGAAAAGAGCGGAGCCGGAGCTCACTGCCGAGCAGACACCCCACGTCTGGGGAAAGCGGGCTCTCGGGGTGGTTTCTTTCAGGGGTGTCCACCAGGTGAGCTGCCTCCCCTTAGGAGCAGGGGCTCTGCAGTACCACCTGGGCTGCGCTGGGTACGGAGGGGCACCCACTGACTTCTGGCCTCTCCTACAGGCCACAGTGGCGGGGGCACTGGGCCCAGCTGGGGAGATTCTCTGCCTCAGGTGCCACCTCAGTAGATGAAGCCGGGCCTGACTTTGGGCATTTTGAGCGGAGGAGCCAGGAGGAAGAGGGAGAGGGGCGGGGCTCTCTCTTACCTGTCGGCATTTGCCACCTGAGGCACTAAGCACAGGTCGGCCATGGACACCTGCAAAGAGAGTTGAGTGGGCTCGTATCAGGGTGTGCTCCCCAGACCCCCACTGGTGACGGCGCTGGGTGCTGGCCCCTGGCCTTCCCATCTGCTCCTGGTTCTTCCACCCGCCCCCCACCTCCCCTGGGCCCCCCGGGTCTGTCTCTGGAGCTGAAGCACTTCGCCCAGGCCACCTCTGACAACCACCTCTGCGGGTGGCCGGAGAAGGCTCGATTGCCCTGAGTGCACGTTGCTCTACTTGCTGAAAACTGCCACCGCAGGCACTTAGGGAGGGCTCCCGGCAGGGAGGGGACGCCTCTGGGTGGGGTGGGGGGCTCTGGAGCCAGAATTACCACAGGGACGAGCTGTAGGAGTCAAGGGCACCTGAATCCTAGAATCTTAGCATTGGAAGAGACATCAGCTAGTCTAAGCCCTCACGTGATGGCTGGGCCACCTCTTCAACTCAGAGATGAATACCTTCAGCTTGAATACCTCTAGGAATGAGAAGCTCACTTCCTCTTGAGGCAGCTGACCGGGAGTGAGCTAAGGAGCCCCCCCCCCCAGGAGCTAACTTCTGCTTTACGGAGAGGATGACCTTGGGTCCCCAGCTCCCCCACCCCCACTGCAGACGCCTCCTCAGGAAGCTCTCCGAGCCCTGCCTGCCCTGGGCGGGAAGGAGGTGGCTGAGTCTAAGTGGAAGACAGTGGCAGCCTGAGGTCAGCCTGAGGTGGGGGGCGGCTGGGGGCAGGCCCGGGGAGGGCTCACCTCATCTCCCACGCAGCACTTCCCCGCTGTGCTCTGCAGGACCTGCTCCAGAGCTGTGGGGAGGACAGAGGGGAGATGAGCCTTTCTGGGCCTTGGCATCCACAGCTACGAAACGGGCAGCCGAGTGCCAGGCTGGAGTGTGTGCTGGAGGGAACGCGGCAGTCAGATCGCAAGAGAGCTGATGGGGACGTGGGCGGGGGGTGATGCCTTCCTGGGCTCTTCAAGTTTCAGCTACCATTCCCTGCCCCCAGGGGATGTGACCAGCCACCGGCCACGGCAGCTGCTCTCACACTGACAGGCTGCTGCTTTGCTGGCCTTGGCTTCCTGGCTGGAGGGGAACATGAAGCAGAATTTGGGCCATCGAGCTCCAAAGAGCCTCAGGGGTGAGGTTCCAGAATTGCCAGAGGCTGAGGCCAGGTCTGGATGCTGTCCAGGACAATGCCTCTCGGCCCTGCGCCCCCTCACCCCCATCCTCCTCTATGTCACTGTCAAGACCAAAGAGCCCGGGAGTCTGTGGCAGATGCCCAGGGCCCTGGGTGCAAGGGGCCATTTCTCTGAGAGGCCACCACGGGGCAGCTCGCAGGAGTAAGGACTCACCGTTAAAGCCAGAAGCGATGACCTGCTGGGCCCAGGTCAGCTGGTTCTCCTGTCCCACTTGATTCAGGACAGACAGGTTCTGTGCAGCCCGAGGAAAACCTGGGGTGAGTTTTGGGAGCCAGGCTGAGGCCCTCCACCCAGCCAAGCCCCCTCAGGCAAGCTCGGTTCCCCCGAGTCCCTGGCTGTACACCTGTCCTGCCCTGGGCCCTGCGAGCTCCTTCCTCCCATCTGGGCCCTGAGGTGGAAGGGAGGGGGCCGTCCCAGTGGCCCCTGTATTCTGGAGGCCCGTGACTCTGGCAGAGACGTGTAAGGTGGGGGCACAACTCAAGGCCTCTCTCTCTGGCATCCAGTGCTTCTCCCTGACATGGTCCCTTGGGAGGAGAAGGGTTGGGGGGCAGCATGGGGGAGGCACATAGGGCCGGTTTTCAGGGGCTTTGGATGTCTGTCTGCTCCAACCTCCTTTGTTAAGAAAGACAAAGTGACAGGTGCAAAGTCTGTCGCACTTAGAGCGACTGCGAAATCACTCCATCTCTCTGGGGCTATTTTCTTATTTGCAAAGTCAGGGTTTGGCACAGATGAATTGTTTTTTGTTTGTTTTACGGATGAACTTTTTAAATGTATATTTTTGTTTTACCAGTGAAAACCTAAAAAAAAAAAAAGTAGAGAATTCGGATCTAGGATACAGAACAGGCAAAAGGAAGACTGCTCTGGCTAAAGGAGGGGGCTGGGCCCTGTGCTGCTCAGCATCTCCCCGCCACCTGGCCCTTTCCCCACCTCGGCCACCTCTGCACATGTCCTTGGAAACCTGGGGCTTCTCAGAACTGCCCAGGGGGGCAGTGCCTTCTGGGCTCCCACCTCCCTCTGCCACGTGGTCCAGGCCCAAGCCCTTGAGAATGCCCCCTGTCCTCCTGCCACCCCTGCCCGCAAGCTGGGCACCTCTCGGCACGCAAGGGCACAGGGGCTGCACCTGCAGGGGCTGGATGCCGCTGGCGATGAGGTCAGAAATCATGCGCACGTGGGCCCTCTTCTTTGGGTCCTGAGGCAGAAGTCGGGGCGTGGGCCGGGTCTCCTCCAGGTACTCAATGATGGCCAGCTGTCCAGAGGGGAGCAGTGAGGCAGGCGAAGGGCCTGGACCCCTGGACCAGAGGGGACTGCAAACTCCTCCTCTCCCCCGCTTCCAACACCACCACCACCACCTCCCTTTGTCCTCCTCCTTCTTACCCTCCTTCCCTCGAGCCCGTGAAGCCAAGGGGCTCCTCTTGTCCTATAGAACTTGGTTCCCCCATATGCTTGAGTCTCCCTTCACTTCCCAAAGCAAGCAAGCAGCCTCCCTCCCCGCCTCACCCCTACTTAGGGCTAGTGCCTTGGCCAGACACGGGCAAGGCAGAGCTGTGAGGCCCTCTTGTTCAGGGCACCACGCTCATGGGGGGGCCTCCCAAAGCCTCCACTCACTGACTGGCTGATGGTGATTCCATCAATCTTCAGGGCCGGCACCTGCTTCATGGGATTCAAGGCCTGGAATTCCTTGGAGAACTGTGGAGACAAGGCCCTGGTGGGCTGGGTGGCCTGGCCTGAGCTGGCTAATGCAGTCTGGCGAGCAGGGGGCCCCCAGGCCCACTGGCCACCTGCACCTCCCTCCCCGGGGCGGGGCCCTGGCTCCTGAGCCAAAGGTGATACCTGGGGATCCGCATATTATCCCCAACCCCAGTGGCAGCTGAGATGCAGGCTTTGTCCCAATGGCCTGGTTACGCGCTTGTCCCTGCACCTTCTTCCTCTCGTTCATTTTTTTTTTTTTTTTTTTGGCTTTTTAGGGCCACACCTGCAGCATATGGAGGTTCCCAGGCAAGGAGCAACAGCTGCCAGCCTACACCACAGCAAACACAATGAATGGGACCAGGGATTGAACCTGCATCCTCATGGATACTGGTTGGGTTCTTAACTGCTGAGCCACAATGGGAATTCCCTTCGAGCACCTTCTCTGTGGCCACCAAGGCACATCAGGAGGGCCGGGCATGGGTCAAGGACTACTCACCACCCACCATCCTGGAGTCAAGACCTTGAGAGGCCAGGCTGAGGTATGGAGCCTGGAACCTGGGCCCTTCCTCTTGCTACTGAGCTTTCCATCAGCCCCACAGGAAGAGCCAGCAGCCTCCTCTGTCCATGGGGACCACAGGGACCATGGGGGCACAGGTGCATCTTTTGGGGGCAGAAGTCGGCACCCCCTGGCAGGTCCCTCTCCAAGGCCTTTGACTCCTACACTGTGGTCTGGGGTGGCCTCCTTACCTGCTGCCCCCCATCCTTTATAAGGTTGATGGTTATCATCTCATAGTCGATGTTTTTCAAGGCCAAAGCTAAAAGAGAGGGCAGACAGCAGTCAGGGGACAGCCTCTGAGCACACTTCCTAGGGTGACAAGAGGGAGGACGGCTTCCTTCTCCACACTGTGGGGCAGCCCTGTCCCCTTCGTCCCAGCTTCCTGGATTGCCACCTGCTCCCCGACCTCAGGGAAATGGTGCTCTGCCCTTCTCACTCCTGAACTCTCTGTATCTGCAGTGGAGCCCTCACGGCCCTGGACGGAGCTATGGGGGCCTGTGCCCTGGCACACTGTGGGGTCCTGGAGGACATCAGGGAAGTGACCCCTTCACTCTGTCCCCCGTGGGGCCAGTGGCAAGCAGGGCTTATTTCTTGGAGACATGCAATCATTCCTTCGTTAAGGCACCTGAGGGCCAAGGGAAGGCGCTCCGTGACCATGCAGGGCCCACACGGGCAGGCAACACTCTTCTGTTTAGAGAAGAGTCCCTTTCTAATCCGTCCTCTCTGTGCTCAGGGCTGTTTACTACAGATTCCAAGCGGGGCATCAGGGTTCTCTCTCGGTCTCAGCACATTTGCTGTGACTCCCAGTGGCTGGATTTCCTTCCCATCTCCTTTGATGTTTCCCCTGGCAAGGAGAGGGTAGAACACGTGGTCAGCCCCCATGGAGGAGGCCATGCGAATGCAGACACGCTTGCCTGTGCATTAAAATATGGCCATGGCCAGTGTCTGGCAAAGGAGTAGCGGGGAGAAGGGTGAACCGTATCAGAGTCTGCAGAGAGCCTGGAGATGCAGGGCTCCTTCTGAGCGCTGGCCAGCTCCACCCAGGAGAGGGAAAGCTCTTGGGGCCAGACAGGAGGCCAGTGAGGGCCCTGCAGAGATGGCGCCCATGCTGCTTGGGTCTGGCTCAGCTGGGGAAGAGGCTCCAGGCCCAGGGACGGAGTCTTCTTGGAGAAACAGGTCCTACTGCAGTGCTCTTGCCTACTGATGCCAGCAAATACCACGTGACTGTAGCAGAGGGAGGGCCAGGGAGGATGGCTTTCCGGTCAGGACCAGGCTCCTAGAAGTGGGCTGCCTGGGTTCAAATGTCATCACACTTGCTAGCTGTGTGGTTTTGGGCAAGTAACTTCATGAGCTCTGTATTTTTTCATCATCTGACAGGCAGCACGGTGCAGCAGAAAACATGGACTCTGGAGCTAGCTTAGCTGGTTCAAATTGCGACTCTGCCTTTTACTAGTGACATGACTTGGGGCAAGTTATGTAACCTCCCTGTGCCCCAGAGTCCCTGCCTGTACAGTGGTGACAATAATACCTCTCTCCTAGGGCTGCTGCGGTTTAAATGGAGTCACGTATCCAAAAGCTCTCAGTGCCGTTCTCCTTCTGTGTGAGCTGCTATGACCCTGACCTTGGTCAAGGGCTGTGTTAAGCTGAGGGAGAGAGGGCTCAGACTAGGACTAACCAGAAGGCCCCATTTCTCCTTCCCTGATGCCTCTGGGGTTGACACTGGCCAGTTCTATTTAATTTGCCAGAGCAAATAAGATAAGAACCGAGGAAGGCCAGCTGTTCCCTGCCAGTTGCCAAGGACTTCTGGATTCTGTGAGCCTGCCCGAGGCCTGGTTGCTAAGAGGCTCTGGAGAGCAGCAGGGAGGAGGTGGTGGGACCAGGAGAAAAAAAACAACCCTCCCTTCCTTCCTCTCCTCTTGTTGGACTTCCGAGGTGGGGGTGCCATTCAAGGCTGAGGGTTCCAGAAGACTGGGGATGCTGCCCTGACAGAGGCCTGCTTTTCGCGCAGGCCTCCTTCCACCCACCCCACCCCACCCCACCCAGGCTCTGGTGGAGACACAGCTCTTACCGATCCGCACTCTCCATGAGCAGGAGCTTCGGAAATAGGAATAGAGGATGGGCTGAGGAGAGAGGACGAGGATGCACGTTAGCCACTCTGGGTGGGGTCAGCCCCCGCCAGGGCGCTCCAAGCCGGCACTGTTTCCTCCCAGCCCGCTAGGCCTCCTTCCTCCTCAGGCCAGACTCAGAGCTCTCTGGGAGTCATGTGGGGTCCCTCGGCTCCAAACTGTGCCGTCATGCATTCCTGAGGTCTGACGGGTCCCCAAAGGGGCAGCCAGCCTGCAGGTGCCCTCCTTACCTTGCTAGACTCAGTCATGGTGGTGCACTGGCCCTCGGCCTCTCAGGGAATGTCCCGTCCCACAGAGCTGCAGGGCAGGCGCAGGGACGCTGAAGGGGTGCGTCCCACGAGCCAATGGAGAAGCTGAGCTAAACAAGTTCAAGGGAACTTTGACTCTAGTCAGAAAGGGCATCTCTTTCCAACCTGCGGGAAGATTTTTGTTCTGGGCAGACAGGGAGGCCTATTTTTGTTTTTGCTTTTTAGGGCCAAACCTGTGGCATATGGAGATTCCCAGGCTAGGGGTAGAATCGGAGCTGCAGCTGCCCGTCTACGCCATGGCAATGTAGGAGCTGAGCCGTGTCTGTGGCTTACACCACAGTTCATGGTAACACCGGATCCTTAACCCACCAAGTGAGGCCAGGGATCGAACCCGCATCCTCCTGGACACTGGTTGGGTTCATTACCACTGAGCCACAATAGGAACTCCGGGAGGCCTGGTTTTGAAGCAGCAGTTCATGCAGCGCAGGGCACTGGGAGCTGGCAAACCTGGGGTCTGGCCCCTGTGCAAGAACTAGCTCTGCATGGCTGGGTACGAATCCCTCCCTTCCCTAAGTCTTCAGCTCCCTCGTCTGTAAAACAAAGGGCTGCCCTAAAATGACAGCGGAATGGCTTCCAACAGTGGCAGAAAGACCAGGAAATCTAATTTTCTGATGCTCTGGTACCCATTTCTTTCAACACTCCAACCCCCAGTGCTCCAGGCTCTCAGCTGGTCTCAAAAAAATAGCTGGGGAATAGGCCCATTGACTCCAGAGCTGAGGTCACAAGCTGGCAGCCCACAGTGTTCTGTCTGGTCTACAAGGTACTTCAAAACGTTTCAGTTAGTTGCTAACATTAAAAATCACATTGTTTCCTAATACAAGTCCTATTGTCTATTTTATTATTATTTTCTCCTTTTTTAAGACTGCACCTGCAGCATATGGAGGTTCCCAGGCTAGGGGTCCAATCAGAGCTGTAGCTGCTGGCCTATGCCACAGCGATGGCAACGCTGGATTCGAGTGGCATCTGTGTCCTATGCCGCAGGTTGCAGCAACGTAGGATCCTTAACCCACTGAACGAGGCCAGGGATCAAACCTGCATCCTCACTGACAACACGTTGGGTTCTTAACCGCTGAGCCACAACAGGAACTCCAATTTTTTTTCTAAAAAATCTCGAGACAATGGACTCAACTGAGTAGGAACAACTGATCAGAGTGAAGGAATGACACACTTTAGGCAGGCATGCCCTCTCAGATCTGCCATGGCCCCCATCTGGCCTACTTCTCTCATTTTTGTTAACTTGAAGCCCCTGAAGGCAGCTGGGTGTGTGACTTCTCTAAAGTTTAGGGGACTCGAAGTTAATTTCTTTGGTGCTTCTTGGTAACCAGAATTTCAAAGCAAAACCCAGTCCAAAATTACCAGTAATTAGTGCTCATGAATGTTCCAGCAGACGCATATACATCCTCATGGATGAGAGAGAACTCAACAGAACCTCTCCCATCACCCCTGTCTACCACCCCTCTGACTACAGACACTACACCCAAGTTCTCTCTTCCATTTGCATCCCCCAGCCCACTAAGCTGCCACCTGGCCATGCTTTCACCATCCCTGAACTACCAACTCTTATATGTGGACCTGGGCACAGTGGGGCACCCCCCTTCCCCCGCAGGCCCTATCCCAAGTTAGATCCCAAGCCTGGAGTTCCAGTCTATTCTGAAAGCAACTTTTTTGGGGAAAGTGAAGGTAGTTCTGCCAGAGGGCAAGTGACAGGCTGCAGGTGGCGATGCTGAAAGGAGAGGAGCTGAGTGACTGTAACTGGATACACTCTGTTCTGAGGCGTATCCCTTTCCTTAACTGGTGAGGCTGCTGGGGCTCCTGGAGCCACAGCAGTGACTAGAGAGGCGCAGACGTTAGCTTAGACTCTTTGAAGCAAAGCCTTACTTATTTACTAAATGTTACACCTTTGACCTGTACTAAGGTGACCCCAGAATCCCTGTAAATGCCACTGCCCTCACAATTTTCTACTTATGGGCCATCAGGACATTTAAGGGAGCGCCGTTCCTGCTATTTGTCTAACTAATGCAATAACTGCACAAGCCATTTCAGGTTCCTTTTGCATTTGTACAGCGAAAGTTTGAGCCCAGATTAAGTATCCATTTCGTCATCACTCCTGGAGGAATTGTTTCCAACTCAAACATGGATTCTGACCATCCAGCAGATATTTCTTTAGAAAACTAGCCTTTTAGGAGTGCCTGTTGTGGCTCAACGGTTAGTGAACCCAACTAGCATCCACGAGGATGTGGGTTCTATCCCTGGTCTTGCTCACTGGGTTAAGGATCCGGCGTTGCTATGAGCTGTGGTGTACATCTCAGACGCTGCTCAGATCTAGCCTTGCTGTGGCTGTGGTGTAGGCCAGCGGCTACAGCTCCGATTTGACCCTTAGCCTGGGAACCTCCATATGCCCTGGGTGTGACCCTAAAAAAGAAGAAAAAAAAAGAAAAATAGCCTTTCATCCATTTTTTTCTCTTTTTTTCTTTTTATGGCTACATCCACAGCATATGGAAGTTCCCAGGCCAAGGACTGAATCTGAGCTGTAGCTGCAGCAAGGCAGATCCTTAACACACTGTATGGGGTTGAGGATCAAAGGTGTCTTACAGCATAGCCCCGCTATGGTGGGAACTCTCAGATTTTACCTTTTTTTTTCTTTTTGTCTTTTTGCCTTATCTAGATCCACACCCGCGGCATATGGAGGTTCCCAGGCTAGGGGTCTAACAGGAGCTGTAGCTGCCAGCCTTTGCCACAGCCACAGCAAAGTGGGATCCGAGCCGCGTCTGCAACCTACACCACAGCTCACGGCAACGCCGGATCCTTAACCCACTGAGCAAGGCCAGGGATCGAACCCGCAACCTCATGGTTCCTAGTCGGATTCGTTAACCACTGAGCCACGACGGGAACTCCCTCAGATTTTACTTTTAAACCATTTCTTACACACGATTTTCAAGAAAGACTCCTATAATCCTATTTGGATGTGAAAGGGCTACACGTTATTAAAGAGATGCTATATCCCACCTAATGGGCCCGCCACCTTCTTTTGAGCTAAAATGGCGGTTCTTTCTCAAACTTTAATAAGTGTCAACCGGACGCTTATTAAACACGCAGATTCTCGGGTTCTGCGAGATTGATACAGTGGTTCTGGGGCGGGCCCAGGAGACGCAAATTAATATCGGTGAAGCTCCCCAAGTGATTGTGATGACGAAAAGCGCCACAGCCTCCCCTCGCCCCTAGCATTGCAAACCCCTTCAAAATGCACACAACCCTTTACGGCCATATGTTTAACCGATTGTACCTATCGTGCCAAAGAGTCGGGAAAAGGTCCGCAGTGCTGCGCTAAAAAGGGAGACGAGGGACTGTTTGGAAGCTCTAGAAAATCGGGTAGGGGAGAATGCTGAAGCGCGAGGGAACACGGATCTAACCAACCCCGGGACGCAACACCGCGACGCAGCGCTGCGGAGCCGATCCGGCCTCGACCACAGGCCCCAGCAGCTAGCGCGCAGGCGCAGAGAGGGGCCACCGCGGGCAACATGTAGGTAGTATGTCGGAGCGCCCTTCTCCCCTGGTGCGTGGACAGACCTTCCCCGCTTGCATCTTGCACTTCAGACGACCCTTCTTCCAGGCCGGGAGAAACTTCGCGCCTAAGACTCTCTGACCTGTCGACGATTTAGGCCCAGTGAGACCCCGACACGTCACAACTTAGGTTTTGGTGTCGGTAAAGTGAGGGGGTTGGACTAGAATGAGCTTTAGGGACTCTTCTGGCTGGCTCCGCCCTTCCCACCACGCCCCCGCCCCGGTGGCTGCTGGGAATTGTAGTTCTTTGAGCCTGTTTTCTCCCGGGCCCCGGCCCGCCCGGACGTCATGCTCTGCGCCACTAGCAGCCTCCTAGCGGCCCGGGCGGCGACCGCACTCCCCGCCCAGCCTAGAGACTGGGGCCTGGCGCCCTGCTGCCGGCGCAGGGAACTACATTTCCCAGGGCACCTGGAGAAGTCCCTTGGTGACTTCTTGACCGGGCAGCTCGCAAGACCCAGCGTGCCTGCAGGCCGGAGGGCCATCCTGAGAAGAGTAATTATGCCGCCGGCGGTGGGCGAAGGCCTGGCAGGGTCCGAGCTACGTCCCCGGGGGGGCCGCTGTGGGTCTCAGGCTGCAAGGGCCGTGAGCGCGGATGTGGCTGCCGAGACTACAGCGCGGAGCTCCAAACGGTCTGCTCCCGGCTCGCGGCGCTTCGAGGCGGCCGGCCAGTGGGCTCTACTGGCCCTGGTGACGCTAATGTCCTTCGCCACCCGCTTCCACCGTCTGGACCAGCCGCCGCACATCTGGTGAGTAAAGGGAGGGAGTCGGCAGGCACCATGGCAACTGGAAGGGAATGACGCGCCTTCTCATTGGTCCGGGGCACGGAGGGGGCGGGATTCGCAGCACCCGGCTGGGCAGTGCTGGAGGGGAAACTGAGGTTTCTGGTAATTGGCTTTGGCCAGGCGCAGGCTCTTTGAGAGAAATCGTTTTTTTTTGCTCCGGTGAAAGGCAGTGGGATTCCTTAGGATCTGAGGAAGCAGTCTCATGTCTTGTAGGTTATGCTGTAACGTCTCTTCTGGCTCTCAAAGTGTGGCTTTTAACTTTCTAAGGTGCTTTGAACTTCCCCGGGAGAATCTTAGTACAGAATTTCTTAAGGCCTGAGTTCCTGGTCTACAGGATTTCCAGGCATCCAGAGGAAGGAAATGTTCCTGACTGGGTGCCTTATTCTCGAGAACCAGAACAACTTGTGTGTCCACGCTTGATTACAAGGGTCCCAGGAAGCAGGTCTATGATCATCCTGCAAGGAGAGACATAGTTCCTTAAGGTTTTATTTTGTAGGACTAAGTTGTGGGAGTCAAATTTCCTTAAATAGACTTAAAAAGTCTCCATCTAGAGGAGGAAAAATTTATACTACCTGAAAATTGTCCATTTGTTTGGCCAAGAAGTTTTTCTCAGTGTTTTCTCAGTGCCGCTGAGGAGAAAGTTAGTGTAGGGATTGTTAGAAATGGAACTCCTTGACTAAAAGCAATAGTTTGGGCCAACAAACTGTTAGGGTTACCTGCTTGGAAGTTAATGAATTAGCTTATTATTTCACGAGTGCCGGCAGGAGCTATGAAACTCCCGGGTCAGAGTCCAAAGACTTATTAGTAATGGCTGAGGGAGCAGGATGAACATGGGCATATTAGATTTAGTTTCTCTTGCCTCTGAAGTCCCACGAGGTGACGCTATGGGCTTAGATGGACGACTGCACGCACAGTGGGTTGCCTTGCACCTAAGGAGCAACAAGCTTGTTTTATAACAAGCAACAAGCAGACATCCTCTTTGCCCTGGAGAGAGAAGATTACCACATCTCTCGAGGTTGCTTGGTGCAAACACAGCTCTGGGAAATGGCCCATGTAAAGTGCAGTCAGGGCCCTGTATTCTTGGCATACCTAGCAAGACGTGTGGAAATACGTGAGACCCACGGAGGACGGTATCTCCCAAGAGTCTCACTCAGTGATCTTACACTGCCTTGATTTGTAGCAAATTTTCACGTGAATGTGCCACTCCACTGTCTCCTCTGATCATCCTGGCAAAGAGGCAAGGACTAGGTCTGTTCATTTTGCCCTCCACAACATCTCATTAAGGCCAGTCTCACCAGGACTCAAAGCAGCAGCATGAGACCAAGCTGTGGTGTTAACCTATGCCCTCCAGAGTTCTAGATTCAGTCACCTGTGAATAATTGTGTGTGAAGGGGTTGGCTGGGTGAGTGGGGCACTGAGGGGAGAAGGACCAGTAAGTCTTATTTCAGATAGCTGGGAAGTAGTCCAAGGCCAATCTCTTATCCATTCTCATCTCTACAGGAGCTGTTTAGACTGACCTCTGATTTTTAGTGTCATTGCCAATAATTATGATGAGTTCTCCCATTTAAAAAAAAAGAGCAACTCCCATGCCCAATGGAAAGACATGCCATGGCCCATTCTTCCCTCCATGCTAACAAATTACCCGCAGGGGTGCACGTCACTCCCGTTCAGGATTTTTTGTTAAATTTTTTTTGGATCACCATGCAGTTTGATTTAGATCACTGTTAGAGTGGTTTGATTAAGTCACATCGGCAGTGAGAGTCACCGAATCGCTACAGCCTCAATCACTATAAAGGACAAAACCTAAGGGCCCTAGGGTGTTGGGAGAAGTGTATGAATTTATTCTTATCATTTTTTTTTGTCTTTTTGCCTTATCTAGGGCTGCACCTGTGGCATATGGAGGTTCCCAGGCTAGGGGTCTAACAGGAGCTGTAGCCGCCCGCCTTCGCCACAGCCACAGCAACGCGGGATCCCAGCTGCGTCTGCAACCTACACCACAGCTCACGGCAACGCCGGATCCTTAACCCACTGAGCAAGGCCAGGGATCGAACCCGCCACCTCATGGTTCCTAGTCGAATTCGTTAACCACTGAGCCACGACGGGAACTCCAAGAAGTGTATGATTTTATATCAGCGATGTTGATTGAAGGTTGTGCCAGTCTATGTATTTGCACTCATGTGAGGGAAGTCCACGTTTGGGCATTAATGTTGATGTCGGTGGGTCCATCAGTATAGTTCAAGACTGCTCGTGTCCACATGAGTTTTTCTGATTTCATGGTGGGATGACAGACTCAGCAACAGGTCCGACTGTAAGCTACAGCTGCCGCTTGACTTAGTTGTGCTGTATTAATTTTTTGCCAGGCTGGGTGCTGAGCTTAGGAGGCAAAGAAAGCATCGTTTTCCTTCTCTTTACATTTCCAGGAGTCTAAGATGTTCCATCCACAGGTGGCAAAGTTGCTTCTGTCCTCCCACTACCATATAATCAATATCTCCCACTGTGGTAGTGACATCTTTACCCCAGTTACTGCCTACTACTAATATTCAGACCTTTTTGCCGAGGGCGCTGTCAGAAAATTGACAGACTATTTATATCTTCCCCCCTGACCCATATGAGCCACTGTGGGGAGTCTTCACAAGCAGTGTACCCATCCAAGTGTTTTTTTTTTTTTGTCTTTTGTCATTTTTTAGGGCCACAATCACAGCATGTGGAGGTTTCCAGGCTAGGGGTCTAATCAGAGCTAGAGCTGCCAGCCTACACCACAGCCACAGCAACGTGGGATCCGAGCCGTGTCTGCAACCTACACCACAGCTCATGGCAACGCCAGATCCCTAACCCACTGAGCGAGGCCAGGGATCAAACCCCCAACCTCATGGTTCCTAGTCGGATTTGTTTCCACTGAGCCACAACGGGAACTCCCCCATCCAAGTGTTTTTTTTTTTTTTAGGGCCGCACCTGCGACATATGGAGGTTCCCAGGCTAGGGGTTGAATCGGAGCTATAGCCGCCAGACTATACCACAGCCACAGCAACACGGGATCCCAGCTACATCTGCGACCTACGCTGCAGCTTAGGGCAACGCCAGATCCTTAACTCACTGAGCCAGGCAAGGGATCGAACCCACATCCTTACAGAGACAACATCAGGTCCTTAACCTACTGAGCTTTAACGGAAACTCTCCATCTGCTTTTAGTTTCGCCTAACCATCAGTGAACCAGACACAAGCATTAAGAGGAGCCTCTGAGAATCAAAGGCCCTGCTGAGCCAGCAGCTTTGCTTCAGATGGTGGAGTGGAAGATAGTTTCTTCCAAAGGCAAAGCTGCTACTTCTCTTGAAAAATCCAGATGCCTCTAGAGCCAGGCCAGCCATACTTTTGAATATACCACTTCCATTTGACCAAGAAGGCTTGTTGAGCCCTTTCCTTGTTAGCCGTTGATTTCAAGTTGACCCACCCCAAAGTGGCACTATTAGGCCAAAGAGCCATGAGGTTCTCAGGCATCAGGCCCCTCAATTTCAACAAAAGCTTAGTAGTTTAGAAAGAGTGTTCTTGGTGTCTGTGTCCAGCAGATGGCGCTGTAATCCTGGAGAACCTACTCCCCTGCCCTCCCCGCCAGCCACCCCCCCAACACTCCCCACGCCCCTCAATTACATGTTCAAAGCAGTAATTTCCCTTTCTCTTTCTGTGATTTATATTATTTCTCTAGGACCACTCAGGAGGGGACAGGATCACCTCTCACTATGTGGCAGTGTCTGAATGGGACAGTCTTTGGCACAGAGGATAAATATGACTGTGCAGTGGGAACACAACAGTAGTTACAAGGGCCCTACCCGCAAGCCAGTTTACCTTCCTGTCCCTCCTGGGACTTGGCTCAAACCCAGCAGGTGAATCTGGGTGCTTTTTCCCTCTTGAACTAACAGGTCTAATAGGCCTGCATCAGGAGCCGTAATGATGCCACTCCCAGGTGGGGAGTGTGGGGAGGGCTGGATGCAGGGCCTGAGAAGCCTTTTTTCCCCTTTAGCCCCTCGACAGGCTTGGCACCATTTCTTCCCAGTGTACTTTCCTGTGTCTGGTGAGCCCCTGGGCTTGGGGGCCCTTTTCTTTTCAGTCCCTGAACACATGGCTATGGCTTGCCCTCAGCGCTTTTGGTAACCATTGCACCTAGCAGATCCTTGCCTACCCCAAGTGTGTGAGTAGGATGCTCCTGTATCCAATAGGACCTTGAGCTTGGGTCGCTCTCATCCCCAGAGTTCCCCAGCATGCCAGGGTGGGTGTCTATGGCCATTAGTCCTCTTTAGGGACAAAGAGACCCTAGTCTCACTTTTAATCATCTTATTCTTTAAAGCAGCTGAGATTGTGGCGAGGGAGTGATCACAGACACAGGTGGACAGAGTGGCTCTGAACCTCTAAGCAAGGCCGACTTGCTTTTGGCTTAAGCACACAACTCACCCAAAGACCTTTCAGTGTTTTCATTTTACCCAGAGTTTTATATTGAAGAGCAGGGTCCTTACTGCTGGCATCACTTATGTCAACTTTTGGGGCACCTTGATTCAGCAGCCACATCCATCTTGCCTTTCCCCTGGGGCTGCTCAGCCTGTTGCCCCATGGTTGTGATTACATCCTTTCCTCCTGGGCCAGAAGCGCGTGAGCAGTAAGCAAGGCAGCATCCGGCCACTTTCAATCCTGCCTGTCTCCACTCAGCCACATTAATAGGTAGGACTGTGGGGGGATTCTTATTACCTCCCTCACTCTCCAGCTGGGGGAGAGCGTTCACTACCACATTCCAGGGCGTCTTCTCTTATTCTCTCCCTCAGTCCCTGGGGCCCTTATCCTTTCTTTTATCGAAAGCTATGACTCAGGGTCTCGGATTCTGTTCTACCCAACTTGCCAACTAATAGGTCAGCCTGTCACTGTTTTATGGATGCTGGCAGAAGACACAGTCCTGGGTCAAGGACTTTATTTCTCACAGCACAGCAGGCAGCATGAGCTTCAGTAGGTTGGCCTCGGTTCCCTTTGCTCCCAGCATCCCATGTGTTGCCTGGTCTGGATTGCATCACAGCAAGGAATACTGAGCTTGGGGAATCGGCTCTTTTATAATAAGCAGTCTGTGCTTTTTTGCCCCAGAGGGAGACGCTGTCTCTTCCTCAAGGTTTCCACAAGCATAACCCTGAGAAATGGCCTGAGTCAAGAGCAGGCAGGAGCTTCCATTCTTGGCACCTGCAGCAAGGTCTGTAGGAGCAAGAGAGCCAGGGAGGACCGTCTCCCCACCACAAACACGCACGAAAGCCAGGAGGAGGTGTGAATATTACTACTAGTTTTGCTTCAAATAAAACTCTCGAACCCTTTTATCACGGTGTTTCCAAACAGACTTCAAAACTAACTCCAAATGTTGGGACAGTTTAAGCAGTGCCCAGCGTGTGTGGGACTTTATAGTCTCCAGAGTTCTTTCACTCTTATTACCTGTCACCTCCCCGCCAGGTGACGTGACAGATACAGTTATTCACTGTGCAGGTGAGAAGAGAGATCCGGAGAGGGTGAGTGACTTTGCCAATTATGCCAGCAGGAGGTACTGGAGCTGGGACCCGATTGCTCTTTTTTTCTACAGATCTATTTTGTCACACTGCTTGGAAGTCATTTCTCTCTTTGCATCACCATGCCACTGTCCTCACTGCATGTCAGGCAGTGTGCTTAGCAGATGCAGATGTAGATTTATCTCCCTTCTGTTGGTCCCACTGAGTAAAAAAGAAAAAAAATGGGAGCCCTACACTTTTGGTCAAGGCATATTTTGCCCCTTATGTTGTAGGTCAGTGGTAACTGCTCATGGAAGCTGACCTGCGGATGGACAGTCACTAGAAAGCAGCTCTTGGTGTTCCCTTGTGGTGCAGCGGGTTAAGGATCCGGTGTTGTCACTGCCGTGGCGAGGGTCTCTGCTGTGGCGAGGGTTTGATCACTGGCCCAGGAACTTCCACATGCCCTGGGTGCGGCCAAAAAAGTAACTGTTCTTCTATGCTGCAGGGAGAGACCGCAGAAATGGCCTGGTGCTGCTGCTGTAAAGCCCCCAGTTAGGGTGTGAAGAGATTTACTGTGGTTGTATAGAAGAGCAAGACTTTTGCATTGTGTTTAAAAAGCTAACGTATTAAATGAACCTATCCACAGAAAAGAAAATCGTGGACATGGAGACTAGACTTGTGGTTGCCAAGGGGGAGGGGGAGGGAGTGGGATAGACTGGGAGTCTGGGGCTAGTAGATGCAAACTAGTGGGGCTAGTAGATCCACCTTTGGAGTGGATAAGCAATGAGATCCTGCTTTATAGCCCTGGGAACTATATCTAGTCACTTACGATGGAGGATAATGCAAGAAAAAGAATGTGTATGTGTATGTGTGATTGGGCCACCTTGCTGTACGGTAGAAAACTGACAGGACACTGTAAATCAGCTATAATGGAAAAAAATAAACATCATTAAAAAAAACTAATGTATTGGAATTATTTATTTACTTGCAAAATAATTTGCACAATAAGGATAGGTATTAGATCGGTTGTTAATTTAGGAAGCAAGCCTTCATTTTTTATATACCAGTTAGTCCACTATACTAAGATCAATGAGTTCATAGTTAGCAGGTTAGTTATCACAGAGTTGGGAGCAAAGCCGGACTCCTGGGCAGCCATGGTCGAGGGCTCTCACTGACCAGTAGCCCACAGTGTAGTTTGTAGCAGCAAGAATAGCGTGGTTTCTAAGAGGGAGGGAATCTCACAGTTAGAAGCTAGCAGACTTGGGAGAAAACTCTTAACACAATACCTGCTATTGTTTGCCTTTGTAAAATAAACAGAAACTCAAGATACAGAATAAGTATAGAGTTAACTTTATGATAACTGGTTGGTAGATATTTGCTAACCTTTCTCATCTGTCTGAATAAAGGTTAAAGAACAGTGTGATGTCAGATAACTTGGTTCAGAAGCTTTTTTTTTTAAATCCAGATTTTCCCCTTCATTACTTGAAACTTATAGCCTTTGGTGTTTTTTTTTGTTGTTGTTGTTGTTGCTTGTTTTGTTTTTGGCTGCTCCCATGGCGTGCAGAAGTTCCCAGGCCAGGGATCGAGCCTGTGTCACTGCTGTGACTGGAGCCACTGCAATGACAATGCCAGATCCTTAAGCCGCTGAGCCACAAGAGAACTCCAGTATAGCCTTCGGTTTTAACTGTAATTTTAACCGTGCTATTTGGTTAAAAGGCTCTTTGGGTTGTATGATAATTTAAGAATTTCATTTCTCTTTCTGTTTTTCCTTCAGCTGGGATGAGACTCACTTTGGAAAAATGGGAAGTTACTATATCAACCGCACCTTTTTCTTTGATGTGCACCCGCCTCTGGGAAAGGTGAGCGGTGTGGTGAATGCAGCTCTGCTAAGGGTTGGAGCCAAGTCTTGGATTTGGATTAAGAGTTCCCTGACATTCCAGAACAGCTGCTTTCATGGGAAACCTTTGGTATGTTTAGCATTGCTCTGGGCTCAGGAATGGAGAGAGTCCCTCAGCTGGTAGGTGGATAAACCAAGTATGGTACTGTCTCTGCCACGAAATATCATTGAGCTGTAAAAAGGAATGAAGTGTGGACACACGCTCCAACACACATGCATCTTGTAAACACTATGTAAAGTGGAAGAATTCAGGAATATTGTGTGATTCTGTTTATATGAAATATCCAGAATCGACAAATCCACAGAGACAGAAACTGGATTAGTTGTTGCCAGGGTCTGGGGGGGACTGGGGAGTGACTGCGGATGGGGCGGGTTTCTCTCTGGGGCGACGAAATGTTCTGGACTTAGCTGGCGGGGATAGTCGCTCAGCCTTGTGAATAAACTAAAATTCACTGAGTCGTACACTTTAAAATGGTGAATTTTACGGTATATGAATTTTATCTTATTTGAAAAAAAAGGAGTTCCCGTCGTGGTGCAGAGGAAATGAACCTGACCAGGAGCCATGAGGTTGTGGGTTTGGTCCCTGGCCTTGTCGTGAGCTGTGGTGTAGGTCGCAGACGCGGCTCGGATCCTGGACTGCTGTGGCTGTGGCGTAGGCCGGCAGCTCTAGCTCTGATTCGACCCCTAGCCTGGGAACCTCCATATGCCTCAGGTGCAGCCCTGAGAAGCAAAAAAAAAAAGACATAGAGAGAAGGAATAGGTTGCATCAAGCTGAAATAGCATAGGGGAGCTGCTGTCCTCAAGAGCACAAGACTCCTTTTCCCTCTCGCCCACAGCCTACTCATTTTATGACCTGTTCCTTCCACATGGTTTATAATTAGAACTCCCACCAATCAGCTAAATCATTTTGCTGCACATCTGAAATGAATAAAGTCAACTATACTCCACTATAAAATTTAGTAAAACGGAAGAAAAGCAAGGGAAGGTGAAAGTGAAAGAAAGGATTTTTTCATAGATTTTGAAGACTTGACCAAATAAATGGGTAAATTTTATTGCGTTTCATTTTGAAATCTCCTATAAATATAATGTATCCTTACCTGGTTTCTAAATAAAATTTTTAAAAAATAAAAAAAAAAAAAAAGAAATTCCGGAGTTCCTATGGTGGCTCGGCGGAAGTGAACCCGACTAGTATCCATGGGAACACAGGTTCGATCCCTGGCCTTGCTCTGTGGGTTAAGGATCCAGTGTTGCCATGAGCTGTGGTGTAGGTCGCAGATGCAGCTCAGATCCCACATTGCCGTGGCTGTGGTATAGACTGGCAGCTGCATCTCCGATTTGACCCCAGGCCTGGGAACTTCACTGAAAAGGCCAAAAAAAAAAAAAAAGGAAAAAGAAAATAAAGAAATCCCACCAGACTCTCAAACACAAACGTCCCCGAGAAGGCTGATGGATTAGCCCTGGTTCACTCAATCCTTTCTTTCTAGTGGGAGGCTGAGATCTTTGATTCCAAGGGGACCGTAATTGCCTGCTGTGAAATTAGGGAGTGTCCTCGGATCATGGAGCACTTGGGGGTGAAGGCGGCGGGCGAGGGGTGGCGGGGTGGTGATCTGTGATAGGTGGGCTTCAGGAGAAGGCACCAGAATGTGGGGTAGAGACCAGGGCGCAGGCCCTGCAGGTGGCGGGGCGGGGGCGGGGGTAGAGAGGAAGGTGGGAGAGGTGGCCTATTTCAAAATTAGCTCCAAGCCCAGAGAAGGAGCCACAAATGTAATGTTTCTTTCTGTCTCCCTTATAACTATAAAAGAGGAGCAACTGAACAGTCTCTTATGAAGTAGGCACTGTTGAATCCTCATGTCACAGATGGGGGAGCTGGGACTCAGAGGCTGTAAGTAGTTTGCCAGAGGGAGCTGAGCTAGTAAGTGGCAGTGTCAAGTTCCACCAGCTTAGAGTTTGCTCTCTTAACCTTTATACCACTGCCTCATGAGCTTGCCTGGCACCGGCACTCGAGCAGGTGCATCTGCAGCTACCACAGAATTTAAGCCACAGGACGAGCTAGGTATTTGCGCTGGGCTAGCCTGGGAACCAGCTTAGCGGTGGAGATTTTTCATGGGAAACCCAGCCCGGGCTTTCAGCTGGGGACGGCCCGTCTGTTTTTGGAGGCCCCTTAGAGCTCAGCCCAGTGAAGACCTGTGGACAACACTGGCTCATTTGTTTTTACTGAAGCCTTGCCTTCCTCACATCTGTCCCCCTGTGAAGGGAGAAATGTGAAGCTTCTTTCTAAGGGCTGCCCCCAGGGAGGGCGGTCCCTCTGCCCCTCGAATTTATCGCTGATGCTTCTGTGCTCTGCCTGGTGATGAGCAAAGCAGCTTTCAAGGTTTTGTGGCCGAGCCAATCAAAGAATCCAAAAGCCCCTTGAAGTGGCGAGTAGGAAGTTTTCTCCTGCAGAACCAAGGCCTATACCTGCCACTTCACGCTGGTCCCTGCCCTGGGCGCGGGGCTCCAGGCACAGAGGTACTTCTAAAAGAAATGAAAATGCCTGCACATAGCAAAAAAATTGCTCACTGCAGAAGGAGAAAAAAGGCCAAAAACTTCATTCCCTCACATTTCTATTTCTTAGAGGCAACCAGGGTCACCTTTATTAAGTTTCATATATATATATACGTATATATATATATATGTATATATATATATCCATCCTCAGGAACTTTATACAAATATAAGTGTGTATATATTTATACACACATACACATGAATATACATGAACAGCGTATTATATATACAAACAGGATCAGACTAAAGTTATTGAACAACATGTATTTTACTTTATTTTATTTTTGTCTTTTTAGGGCTTTTTAAATTTTTTACCTTTTATCAGTCTTAGTTTATCGTTGCTTCGTTCTGGTTTGGGACGTGCCAGGGCGGCCTCCCTCTGGAATACAGGAAATAGGAGAAACTCTGGCCTTTGGGCACTTTTTCCACTGGCATTTTTCTCTTCCCCTCTGGGGAAATGCATCGGGCTTACATTCCATTTTCCCATTTTCTTCCCTTCTCTCTGTTCCTGGTGTGTAGCAACTTGGCCACTTTCCTCCCTCTTCGTTCTTTCTTGGAACCTCGGTTTCCTTTCAGTGGACCAGTCTCCCAGGAGTCCACCCCGCCCGGGACCTGCCCCCTGAGCTGTCATGTTTTATTTCACAGCAAATGAAAGAGAGTCACACTGGTCCTGCCCTTGGGCTTGTGGGCTTGTTTACTCCCCAAGTACTCAGTCTGCGCTATTCCCAGGAACCATGCCTTCACACAAGAAAGGCTTTGTTTTGGGCAGTGAGCTCTGTAGACAAAAGATTCTTTGCTCTGCAACAGCTGCCGGAGAAAACATCACATCTCTTGCTCCATCTATGGACAGTTGTCAAGGGAAGCCAAGGTCTGCGTGCAGCTGGAGGAAAGTCCAGGGGGCGGAGGAACCATCTCTCAGAGGCCTCTCATCTTTTTGTTTCTTCTCCTTCTCTCCTCAGATGCTGATAGGTCTTGCTGGCTACCTGAGTGGATATGATGGCACCTTCTCGTTCCAGAAGCCTGGGGACAAATACGAGCATCACAGCTACATGGGAATGAGAGGAGTAAGGCTTCCTGACTTGCTCTAGCCTGACTGAGCCCTGGGGCCACACTCAGTCAGAAATGTTAGAGTTGGAAGCCCTGGAGTGCTGGCAGGTGTAGAGAAAGGGACTTTGGAGTGGGGGGTGGGGAGGAGGACAGGACCCCCACCCTGCGGTGGATTCAGAGCTGGGGTGGGCCAGAGGGGGGACAGAGGCCACAGATAATGCAGCGGTTACACAGACAGGAGCAAGCCCGCCCTGTCATCTGTTCGCCTGCCCACGTGAGGCGGCAGACTTCAGATTGGAGGGCAGCCTGGGACTCAGAAGTCTCCTGCACATTGGCAGGCTACGCATTCTTTCTCTATGAGGCCACAGCTGCCAGGTATTACCCACTTCTGGGGGCCTTTATTAACATTTCAGCATCCCCACACCCCTGTCACCAAGTTGCTCTTGCCCCGTGAAGGTTTCAGGGACACACAGGGGTTTTCCAGTCTTTTAAGGAAAGTGTGTGTTTGCCTGGTCCTCTGTGCTCTGAGTCCCAGCATCAGCCTGGGTGGAGCACGGCAGGGCCTAAGATGCCCCGTGTCTAGGGACCCTGTACCTGTAGCTAAATAAGACCTGTAGAAAATGTCCTCCGATGTGGTTCCCTCAGAGTGGATTGCATTTGCAGGCTCCTTTCCTCAATGAATTCAAAGCACTTTGGGTAAATGCCATGTGATGATCTGGCCTAATTATGGGCTGATTTTTGTGGTCATATCATACTATATTAAACAAGGAGTGTCCACTCCCTCCCTGCTGGTTCATATATTTCCTTTTTTTTCTTTGGTCTTTTTTTTTTAGCGCCGCACCTGCAGCATATGGAGGTTCCCGGGCTAGGGGTTGAATTGGAGCTGCAGCCACCAGCCTATACCACAGCCTTGGCAATGTGGGATCCAAGCCACGCCTGTGACCTATACCACAGCCCATGACGACACTGGATCCTTAACCCACTGAGCGAGGTCAGGGATCAAACCCGTGTCCTCATGGATGCTAGTCAGATTCGTTTCCACTGAACCATGACAGGAACTCCACCAGTTCATATTCTTAAGTGATTCTGTGTCTTCCCAATGACTTTTGAACCCCACGTAGCATGCCTAACTGGATATAGGCCTGACTCACTGTGAACTTGCAATGGACACGAGAACGCCAAATATAACAGCCTTATTCCCTTTCGCATTAGGGCACATTGCTTTCTGCAACAAAGGGTGACAACCTAAATGTGAGAATTTCCATTCCCTTGGGCTTGTCTGATTTCTTTTGATGGATAAGGTAGGAGGATGGAGAAAAGACTGGTGGTTAAAAATAAAACAGAACTGAAAGACAGCCCTCCAGAGGCTGGAGCGTCAAGCAGTCTTTTTTTCTAAAATCGAAATATAACTTACAGATTAAAGAATGATTTCTGGTGTGATTGAAGAAAAGGGCCAAAAGAGAAATAAATAACAGAAATAGCACTGAAATTCTCTAAAATATTAAAAAAACTTCAGCACCTCATTTCTCATCTTGCACCCAGTTTCATAACAGAAGCTAGTATTTATCAGGTATTTTCTGTGTGGTGATAAACTAGCTCATTTAATCGAAGAGCAGACCCCTCTGAGGTAGGAACTCCTGTTTTCACATTATACCAAAGGGGAGGCTGAGATACAGAGACCTGACTTTGTCACGGCCACAGCTGGCAGTGAGGGGACAGTCCAGCCCCGGGTCCCCCACTTGAAACCAGTGTACTGTCCTGCCTGTACCCCCCCGGCCGAACTTTGCTGATTTCAGGTCGGTGCCCAGGTGGGGCTCCATGGGCACATAAATGGTGCCTCAGTGGTGCACCGCCCCTTTCCTGTTTGAGCATATTCCAGGTGGTTTTAGCTCACTGAGTTAAGCCGTCATCAGGGCCCTCCATCGTAAACATTAGTTTGTTCTGAGTCAAGCAGGTCCCGGATGTTTAGCTTAGTCACTCACTCACTCACTCGCCTGCTTCTCTTGTGCTGCCGTAGTTCTGTGCATTCCTTGGCTCCCTGCTGATCCCCTTTGCCTACCTCACTGTGCTGGAGCTGTCCCGGTCCCTTCCGGCAGCGCTGCTCGCCGCTGCCCTCCTCACCTTTGGTAAGTAGTCCCAGACTGTGGTTCTTGGGCAATTGACTACCGCACTGTGAATGTAGCTGGAAATCAGTGTTTAAAAATCCTGTCGATGGGCCCTGTTCTCTCCCTCTCTCTCTCTCTCTCTTTTTTTTGTCTTTTTAAGGCCGCACCTTCAGCATATGGAAGTTCCCAGACTAAGGGTCAGATCAGAGCTACAGCCGCCGGCCTACACCACAGCCACAGCAACAGGGGATCCGAGCCGTGTCTGCGACCCACACCCCAGCTCACGGCCATGCCAGATCCTTAACCCACTGAGCAAGGCCAGGGATCGTACCCATGTATTCATGGGTACTAGTTGGGTTGTTCCTGCTGAGCCACAATGGGAACTCCTCTTTTTTTTTTTTTTAATGGGCCCTGTTCTTAAGTAGCTTCAGGGTTGGGTAAGTGTTTTATAAGTCTCCTTTTACTTTATAAATACTTGCACGTAGCAGACTTTATATTACTGGAGGGGTGAGTTGGTATGGGTAACCCCAAGGAATAATCTCCAAGTTATCCACGTTTGAGTTTGGAATGGATGATAAGTTTCTGTGTGCTTGTGTGTTTGTGTGTGTGTATGTTTGAAGGAAGCTTGCAGTTCTAATTCTGCTTCTCTTAGGTTACTATCAAGGTTAGTTCGTATTCCTTAAACTAATTTCAGTTAAATGCAAGAGTAATTGCCTCATAAGTCACTGGGTGTCAGAGGATAACAAAATAGGAACTGAAATTATTTCTGTGGATAGTTCTTACATGGGTAATTGAGAGTTGATCCATAGAAACTGATCCTTTGCTGACCTTGCTCATATGAAAGTGAATTCAGGACCTCAAAGAGCTTAATATTTAAAGAAGTCCAGACCAGTTCAGGTGGTTACTTTAGGGGTGATTCTGACTTTGCTTTGGCAAACAGTGTTGCAAGGTTATACAGTCTCTCTGTAGAGGACTGGCTTTTTCCTTGGGTCTTTAATTTCCCTCTTCAGTTATTCATTGATTCGTTTTTCATTCAACAACTCTTTTCAAGCATCTCCTCTGTGCTAGGCCACTTTTTCTGGCCTCAGAGGATGTGATGATGAGATCGCCATCATGGAGCTTACTGACGAGGGGGCAGATTGTAAGTAAGCAGGTAGATTAGTGAGTCTGCAGTGTGACATCTTAAGGAGTAAGTGCCGCGTGGAAAATAGAGTAGGGTAGGAAATGGCGTAATGGGGAGCGATTCTGTTTTAGGTAACATGGTTAGCGAGGAGCCCCCCGCGGTGGAAGCCTTGAGCAGAGACCCAGGTGAAGCCAAAGATTAAGCCAAGCAGAGATCTGAAGGAAGGGTGTTCAGGCAGAGGGAATGGCACGGGTTGTCCTGGTGCAGAGCAGCACTCGGCAGATTCAGGGAACAGCAAGAAGACCAGGGAAACCAGGGTGGAGGGAGGGAGGCAGTGGGTGCTGGGAGAGGAGGTTGGGTAGGTAGGGAGATCGTGAAGGCTTTGGCGGCCGTCACTAGGAGTTTGTTAGTCTGAGCGAGATGGGAAGACATTGGAGGGCTTAAGCTAGAGCATGATGTGATGAAATTTTGTTTAAAAAACCCCTCGCTTCAGCATCTGCGTGGATGGAGAATCAACTCCCAACAGAGACTTCCTTTGAAATGGTACGATTCTGCCCTGAGTGGATTTGGTTTGTTTCTACATAAGCATGGTGGCAGAACTTCCTTTTTGATGATGGAAATTTCAGGAGCCCTCACCCCAGGATTGCTCTGTCTGAACAAATGACAGGACCCTTCCAGGCCCTTGACCTTTTCTTGGGTCAAGGGCCCGGCAGCAGTATGAGATATTCTTTCATGTCATTGGGCTTTGGTGTCCCCCGAAGCTGTGGCCTTACACCTTCCAAATGACTCAGTGGGCCATCGAATCTTGAATGTACAAATGCTTTCATGCAGCGAAGCCTGGGGGACTGTTTCTTACTGCTGGGGTGTTTGGTCCTTGGGGGGGGCATCCTGATTCTACGTTCTGACCACGAGCTCATGTTTTTCAGACACAGGATGCCTCACTTTGTCCCAGTACATCCTCCTTGACCCCATCTTGATGTTCTTCATCATGGCTGCCATGCTGAGCATGGTCAAGTACAACTCCTGTGCCAGCAGGTCAGAAACACCATTTGGGAAGGGGTATCAGAAGCTGTGGCAGCTCTAGAATTTCTATAATGGTCGGGGACGGGGTGGGTGCAGTGTCTAGAGGATTGGTCTTGAAGCTGAATTTAAAGCAAGCATACTTAAAAAAAAAATTATATGTATGTATTTATTTATTTGCCGCAACTATGGCATGTGGAAGTTCCCCGGCCAGGGATTGAACCCAAACCCCAACAGTGACAATGCCAGATCCTTAACCGCTAGGCCTTCAGAGAATGCCTAAGAAGTTTCTTTTTTTTTTTTTAGATTGCTCATTTTAGATCATAAAAATACATTTGCAGAAGTTTTCCATAGAAACTTCTATTTTTGCTTTACATACGACTAAGGAAATGTCAATTGTCTTTTTCAAGCATATTGTTATTGGAGTTCCCGTCGTGGCTCAGTGGTTAACAAATCCGACTAAGAACCATGAGGTTGAGGGTTAGATCCCTGGCATCACTTAGTGGGTTAAGGATCTGGTGTTGCCGTGAGCTGTGGTGTAGGTCACAGACGTAGCTTAGATCCCGTATTGCTGTGGCTGTGGTGTCGGCTGGGGGCTACAGCTCCGATTAGACCCCTGGCCTGAGAACCTCCATATGCTGCCAGTGCGGCCCTGAAAAGACAAAAAAAAAAAAAAGGAATATTGTTATTTTTACAGTGGGGGTGGATTTGAATAGGGGTTTGGATGTTAAGAAGGTGTCCTCATGGCTTCCCCCACGCCACCATCTTACAAGCCACTCCTTGGCACCAGGGCTGGTTCTCATTCTCTGCCTCAGAGGGCTGGGCACCAGCGTGGATACTAGCTGGGAACTCTTTGTCTCCCTGCCCTCAGTGGCTGCATCCTGACCTGATGATGGGAATAATGCATATAAGCTTGGTTTGAAGGGTCTGCATCAGTAAGAGGATCCCCGCGGGCCTGTTAGTCCTAAAACTGCTCTGGAGGGCCTGGTCTTCTTCCAGAACAGTCCTTTGCAGAGCACCCTTCTCCCTCTGAGAGAGTAGAATAGGTCATTCATTCTCTTCAAACCGAAAGCTGACTCTGCCAAGGCTTTTCCAGAAGTCAACTTGGTTTCACCATGGCCAGTCAGTGAGCACACGCCCTTCCACTTGCCATTTCTTGAATACATACTATGTGCCAGGAACTGTGCCAGGAACACGTAGGTCTTGGCTGTTAAGGAGCCTTCGCTCTGACAGGGGAGCAACCGGGTGACCAGAAGCCTGTGGCACAGAACCCGTGCTCTATGTACAGCAAGCCTTGGGACCGACTGCCAGGCTGAGCTCCGGCTCCACTGCTGGCTGGCTGTGTGACCTGTACCTAAGCCCTCTGAGACGCGATTCCTCCCATGGGAGAAGAGGATCTACCTCCTTGGGGTCGTAGTGAAGCTTAAAGAGTTAATCCGCATAAAGTGCTTAGAGCAGTGCCCGACGCGTAGTAAGCGCTCAGTAATTACTGGCTTCTCAGGGTCCAGAGGTGGCACAAAGCACAGGGCTGCCTGAATCCAGTGGGCCTCTCTGGGTTTTCCTTCCACTTGATTGGCCTCCACTGAAGAATAAGCCTCTTGCTTACCCGAAGCCCTGTACTCAGCCAGGAGAGCCATGGCCCCTCTCCCAGAAGAATCGCCTGTGGTTTTGGGGGTCTCACAGACCACATCCTCCTCAGAGCCATGCCAGGTCCCCCGAGGCTGGGAGCCCTCAGGAGAGAGGCCGCAGGGCAGCCTCGCAGAGTCAGAGGACCTTTGCCCTCTCCCGCTGCTGCTCTTGCCCCTGAGTTTGGTTCCCGCTGCCCAACTGAACTCTGTTTCGTTGGTTTTCAGGCCCTTCTCTGCCCCCTGGTGGTTCTGGCTCAGCCTGACTGGCGTTAATCTGGCTGGTGCTCTAGGGGTCAAGTTTGTTGGCCTCTTTATCGTCCTGCAAGTGGGGTGGAACACCCTTTCAGACCTTTGGCACCTGTTTGGAGACCTCAGTGTTTCAATGGTAAGAACCCAAGCACTTGTAGAGTGTCTTTGCTCCCCGGCGTCGCTCAGCTGAGCCAGTAGCCCTTCTCGGCTTCTGCTCCCGGTGGCAGAGCAGCTGTGTTCTGGGCCCGAGGCGGCTGGATCCGGCTGCCCTCTGGAGCGGGCAGGAAGGCAGGGAGTGGGCCATGGCTGACGGGCTGGAGAGGTAGAGAGGGAGAAGATGGACTGAGGTCCTTGAAATTCTCTTTTGGCCGTTCCGTGCATTGGTTCTTAAATGCTCTATAAACGAGCCAGCAGGGGGATTCTGTCTGTCTCTGCGCTTGCCAAGTGCCTGGTAGATGCTGACTGCATGCGGCTGGAGGGGAAATTGGTGGGATGACTTTCTGAACTTACATTTTCTTTTCTTGACCTGGGGTCTCCAGATGTGGAGGCCGGTGAGGGCCTTTAGGATTTATGACAATGTGATGTATTAGGAGCTGTTCTGGGCCAGGTGCTATGCAAATGCTTTACCTTCATCATGTCATTTCCTCCTCATATCAATCCCACGGGGTAGTTGACAGGTGAGGAAACTGAGACTTAAAGAGGCAATGTTCCCCAGGCCATACAAACAGTAAGAGTTAGATCTAGGGTTCTGACTTGGGCGAGGCTGGCTCCAGGCCTGACCTGCTTTGCTGTAATGCTTCTCCATCACCTCTGAACCCAAAGCCCAACAAGTTCATTTGTTCACTCGGAACATATAGACAGACTGTCCACGAGGTGTGAGGCACAGAACATGCGGACGGATAAAATAGGATTCCTGCTCTCTAGAGACAATGGAGAGAGTGAACTCAGTAAGGAGGCAGTCACAGCCCAGCCAACAAGTGCTGTGAAAGCCCAGAGGCGGGCATGAGCCCAGTCTCAGGCCAGTCCAGTAAGGCTTCTGGGAGGAAGCAGAGGCCCCCAGTTAAGGTGCAGTTATCCGTGTGATGGGTGGGGCTGGTACAGTGCAGGAAGCATGGGGAAAGTGCAGGGTGACGGGCTGGAGAGGAAGTGATGAGGGGTGATGCTGAAGATGCAGGCAACGCCTTGGCAGCAGTTCAGTGACAGCCTGGGGTTCTGGGTGCAGGTCTGGACAGGCTGCGGAGGCCTGGCCCCGCTTCAGCCCCCTGCAGTGCTAGGTTCGTGGGGTGTTATGGGAAGGCTTAGGGTTTCCACATATCTTTCTTGCGTGATGGCCGTTAGTCTTTTAATGGTTTCTAGTTACAACTTATACATAAAGACTTACAAAGAATACACATGTCAGGCACAAGGAATGATTAAGCCTCATGGTCCCAGCACCTTGTACGGGCTCTGTTTGCAGGTGACTATGGGAAAACACCTGGCTGCTCGCATCCTGTGCCTCATTGTGCTGCCGCTGGCTCTCTACACGGCCACTTACGCTGTTCACTTCATGGTGCTGAATAAAAGGTACAGTCCTGGGAGTTCCCGTCATGGCGCAGCGCTAACGAACCCAGCTAGGATCCATGAGGATGCTGGTTCGATCCCTGGCCTCGCTCAGTGGGTTAAGGATCCTGTGTTGCTGTGAGCTATGGTGTAGGTCACAGACGCACCTCGGATCTGGCGTTGCTATGGCTGTGGTGCAGGCCGGCAGCTGTAGCTCTGATTCGACTCCTAGCCTGGGAACTTCCATATGCCGCATGTGTGGCCTTAAAAAGCAAAACAAAAAAACAAAAATAGAAAAAAATGTATAGTCGTCCTTTCCAGTGTCTTGCTTCTGGTTTTCCTCTTGCCTCTAAGCCCCTTGATGGGCTGTATGATTTCTTGGGTCTGTGGTCGGGATGATAGGAAGGGGAGCTAGGGTTTTTTCCCTCCTGTATTCTATCTCTTGGGTACCCTGGCCTGAAGGAAGAAGAGAATATCCTAATAAGCCAAACTGCCCCTTATCCCTAAACAAAGTCCCTTGTGCTTGGAAGGGGTAGGTCACCATAAGCACGTGCAGTTGGAGTGAGGATAAGCATAACGACACGAGAGGCAGTTCCCATTTATCAGGGAGCTGCTGTGTTCAGCGTTTTGTATACATCATCTCATTTAGTCAAAGTAAGTCTTGACATTTTAAAATCCCTGATTTATAAATGAGGAATTGAGGTTAAACAAGGTCAGGTACCTTCTGAAGTTCACTTAGCAAGTGGGTGGCTGAGTTGTGATGTGGACCCAAGTTTCTCCGACTCCATCACGGCATCTGTCGCATGATACCACAATGCCGCTCCGTTGTACCTTTAAACCAGCTGTAAAGAATTCTTACTGGGGCTCCCAGGAAATCAGTTTCACCCCATTAACTCAGCTGTCTTCCTCTCCTTTCCCCACAGCGGTCCCGGCGATGGCTTCTTCAGTTCTGCCTTCCAGGCCCGGCTTGCAGGAAACAACCTTCACAATGCTTCCATCCCGGAACGTGAGTGTCTCTTGGCCTTTATGCAGGTAGAAGGGCAGAAGGGACTCCTGGGGGTTGAATCAAGACGGTACGACCGCTTGAGTTATTTAACTCATGGATGCCAAAGCGGAGAAAGATGCAGTTAAGTCTGGTGTGAGCCCTCAGGAGAGTGAATGGGGCACAGGAAATGCCGAGGAAGACGTCCTGAGCAGTGAGCTCTTCGACCGCAATGAACAACTTGTACCTTAAGGCTGTGGGAAGGCCGACAAGGAGAATCCTGTGAAAGAACAAGGCCCTTCAGGGCTGGCGGTCGGTTCCCACCCCAGTGTTGTGTGATCCACATCTGTTAACTGTTCACAGGAAGTCACGAGCAAGTGTAGCCACGCTGGAGGCTGTAGGTGGACGCCTTCCAGAGTGTAGAGTCTGGAGTAGAGGCGCTCTCCGTGCTGTAGCCGTGTTGTTAAGTGTATAAAGAGGGAACGCAGGGCTATGGGGGTTGAAGGTGTGAGAGCGCACTGCTGTTCAGGATCAGCAGAACCCAGAGTGAGTGGCCTTGGAGTCAGGCTCTGGAAGAGTGGGTAGATTTCCCCAGGTGGAGAGGAGGAGAGGGCACAGCAGGAGAAGGGAGAGCATGAGCAAAGCCAAGAATGGGGCGAAGTTTAAGGCATAGGTTATATGCAGAAAAATACTGGCAGACAAGGTTGCAAAGATATTTTGGGCCCAGGTGATTGCTTCCCGGAGGCAAGGATAATGTCGTTTAGTCCTTCCAGAGCCTAGAGCTCAGTGGGCCTGTCCAGACTGTGGAAAGAATGAGAAATAGGAAAGCAAGTAAATGTTGGTTTGGAAAGGCAGACATTGGGTTCCACGTTAAGAGAGTTAACTTTCAGACGTTTGAGGAAATCTGTGCGGTGGGGCCAGTGGGCTGGGGCTGAGGCTTGCAAAGGAGGACTGGCTAAGTAAAGGGATAGCCGATGCTATGTGGTGGCTGTGGTCTGCAAGGAAACTGTAGAAAGAGGAAGAGGACAGAGTGAGGTCGGGCCACAGGGGACCTCGGGGGCTGGCGGCTGCGCAGGAGCAGTACAGGAGGCAGTGTGGGGTTGGGGGGGGCAGCATAACCAAGCAGCGTGCCGGGCCACAGCATAAGGACTTAGGAGGATGGAGCTGTGGACTTAGCAAATTCCTGTGCATTATATACAAGGCCCAGCTCAGCTATGCTCTCTTCCCTCAAGCCATCCTCTTCTTACTCTTTGAGCAAGAATTCGTTCTCCCTTACTCTGGGCTCCCACCACGCCACACGTTGTTGCACCTTTGCTGGAGTGTTTGCCCCCTGCCCCGTGCTGGTCAACGTGTGACGCCATCGTCCCCAAGACCGAACTCTGCGAGGGCCGTAGCCAGGCCTCCTCTAGCTCTGGATCCACCATGTATTCCATAAGGTCTGCTGAGCAATGAATGAGCAGCAGAGGACAGCAGCAGGCAGCTCCGGTGGAGGGAGGCCCTTTTCAGTGGAGCGGGGAGTGGTGGGCAGCCAGGTTGCAGGGCCCGGAGAAGAGGGGCAGTGATAAGGCAAAGAGGCCTCGCCTGTCGGGGAGGCGATGAATGCGCTTGGGTGAGCTGTTCACTGGTTTTTTGTTTTTTGTTTTTTTTAATTCACGGTGAAAACCCAAAGCATCATTGAACGTACGGTACTAGATTCAAAAGGCTATGTGGTGAAAGTCTGTCTTAACAGTCCATCATAGCAGTCTATCTTGGAGAACATTCCAGATGAAGACATAAAATACTTCTTCCTTCTTTATTCCTTGGAATGTATGTAATAGACCTTGACCGAAGGACAGGTGGTTTCTGGTCCTTTGCTGTTATAAACAGTGCTTTGATAATAACATTGTTAAAACCCAGCTTCTTCTGGAGTCCTTAGGTGAGGGGGAAGGGCGGGCACAGGCCAGACTGTGCTGTGAACTCCCTCTTGAGATGACACCATCTGGTGAGAAGGCAGCTGTGCGTCTTGCTCTTGGCCGTCCTGGGCCCTGGGGAGACTGTTAGAGGGTTGGGGAGCCCTGAGCTTCGGAGGCATCTCTGTTCAGAGCGACCTCTAGCACCGTGCCAGGTCCCGCTGCCACTGTCCTCCTCCTCCTGCCAGACCTGGCCTATGGCTCTGTGATCACTGTGAAGAACCTGCGGATGGCCATTGGCTACCTCCACTCGCACAGGCACCTGTATCCTGAGGGCATCGGTGCCCGCCAGCAGCAGGTCAGTGAGCCCTTCGCACCTGTGTTGTGGCAGCACCAAGCTGTTTGTCACGGCCGAACCCGCTGTTCTCTGTCTGGCTCCCCATCCTCTGCCCGCGCTGTTTCCCCTGCTTGAAACATCCTTCCTCCTCCTGAATCCTCCTGCTCTTTCCTCTGCCTGCCTCCTTGGGCTTCAGCTAGGGAGTCGCCACTGACACCATGACCCACCTCTGCCTGGTCCTGGGTCGGGTGCGTCTGGTAGGGGAGGCTTTCTCAGCGCCCTTTACAAGCCTGTGCAGTGATCCTCTTCACGTTGAATTGTGCTTCCTTCCTCCTGTCTCTGCTGCTTGATTGCTGGCCCCTGGAAGCTCGAGTGCTTGTCACAGTGCTCAGCATGAACTAGATGATGAGTTGAGTGTAGTTGTTATAAATACAGCACTGGGAACCAGCGTAGTTTACCTGGGTTTGAATCCTGGTTCCACTAGACTGTGATTTTGAACAAATTCCTTAACCGTTCTCTGGGCTTCAGTGGGTTCATATGTATATGTATGGTATGTATGTATGTATGTGTGTAGGTGTGTCTTTTTAGGGCTGCACCCGCGGCATATGGAATTCCTAGGCTAGGGGTCGAATCAGAGCTGTAGCTGCCAGCCTACAGCACAGCCACGACAACGTGGGATCCAAGCTGCGTCTGCGACCTACACCACAGCTCACGGCAACGCCGGATCCTTAAGCCACTGAGTGAGGCCAGGGATCAAATCTGTATCCTCATGGAGCCGGGTCGGGTTCACTACCGCTTAGCCACAACGGGAACACCAGTGGGTTCATCTTTAAATTGGGGAAAGTAAATAGTACTTCTCTCCATCATAAAGTTGTTTCGAGGATTGAGTGAGATAATACACATGAAGTGCACTTTGGAGGGTTACCAGGAGTATCACCTGAACAAGTTGGCACCACTGTCCGTGCCCACATTAAGAAGCGTTAGGTGTGGCTGTGGTGGACGGTGCCTGAGAGGGAAAAAGAGGGTGTTAGGGTGATTGGTGGGGCCAGACTGTGGAGAGGCCTTACTCATTACAGTAGATTTAGTTTTGTTCTGTGGACACTGGGGAGGCATTGAAGGTGAAGGGATGACATGATGTGATCAGGTTTCTAGTTTAGAAAGACACTCCAGCAGGAGTGTGATGGATTGGAGGGAGGAGCAGACTAGAGGCAGTAATCATGACAGAGGCTGGTGAATGGAGGCAGAGAACACGGGCAGAGGTGAGAACGTGAGGGCCTGGAACTGACAGATGTCAGGGAGGTCTTTAATCTGGAGGTCAAGGTGGATGTGTGACGATGCTGTTTCACCATCATCAGAAGAGAGAACAAAGCGTGGCCTTGGAGATGAGTTTTCTTTGTGTATTTTAGGTCTGGGGTTTGTTTCAGAAAAGAGACATGAGTGCGTAGCGTATGGCTATTAGTGACACAGCCATGGTGACGTTGCCCTGACAGGTGTGCAGAGGGGTGGGGGCCAGCGGAGGAGCCCTGGAGAAGGGCAGCATCTAAGGCAGGGTTACAGGCGCTCAGAGCAGTGCTGGTAGAAGAAGCTGGGAAGGAAGGCGTGACCGGGGAGGTGGGAGGAGAACAGGAGGAGGCGCAGGGCAGAGAGAGTCTCCAGGCGGAGGATACACAGCAGTTCAGGTGCTGCAGAGACCCTGGAGAAGGAGGCCTTTGAAGGGCAATGGGGAGACCTCGTAACTCTGACAAGGCCGTGGTCAAGGGCAGCGACCTGAGGAGAGGACCAGGAGAAGATGGGGACTTTGGGGCTGGCTGCCGTTCTGAGAAGCTTGGAAATGAGTCTGTCTTCTTGCAAAACGACCAAACTCTTTACTTTGCAAAAAAATTTTCTCAAAATATTTTATTGTTATTATATCCTTATTTACTAGTATTGAGTTTTAGTATCACTATCTCATTCTTTTTTAAAAAAAATTTTTTTTTCTTTTTAGGGCCGCATGGCAGTTTCCAGGCTAGGGATTGGATTGGAGCTGCAGCTGCCAGCCTACGCCGCAGCCACAGCAATGCCAGATCACAGACACTAGTCAGATTCCTAACCTGCTGAGCTGCAACGGTAGCTCTTTTTTTTTTTTTTTAAATATTTTATTGTTATTATTTCCTTATTTACTAGAAAGTTGACCCAGGATATTGGGTTTTAGTCTGTTTCTCATTCTTTAATTTTTTTTTTTTTTTGTCTTTTTGCCTTTTTTATGTAGAGCCGCACCCGCGGCATATGGAGGTTCCCAGGCTAGGGGTCTAACAGGAGCTGTAGCTGCTGGCCTTCACCACAGCCACAGCCACAGCAACGTGGTATCCGAGCCGCGTCTGCGACCTACACTACAGCTCACGGCAATGCCGGATCCTTAACCCACTGAGCAAGGCCAGGGATCGAACCCGCAACCTCATGGTTCCTAGTCGGATTCGTTAACCACTGAGCTATGAAGGGAACTCCTCAATTTCTCATTCTTGACTCTACTTCTCTCCAGTGCAGTGGTTCTCAGCCCTGGCTGCCCTTTAGAGTCTACTGGGGAGAATTAAAAAAAAAAATTCAGATGCCTGCGATCCACCCCAGGGAGTCTGGCTTAATTGATCTAGGATGGGGCCCTGGCATTGTGTATTTTTGTCTTAGTTTTAATCTCTCCAGAAGGGCTAATGTACCGCTAGGGCAGAAAACCACAGCTAGGCCCTCCATGTGATAACCTTGCTCCTGGTGTCACGAAGGAGATAAAGTTACATGACAGACACTGTGCAGAGGCAGAGAAGGGCCACGTTCTGAAAGGTCCCGTTAAGCTGGTCTTAGAGTGACACACTTGAAGACTGTGGATGAAGGCATGCAATCGTGACAGTGATACAGAGAGATCGTTTAGGCCAAGGGACAGAAGACCCTAGCGTTTTCGTTGACTGAATCGCTGAACCTTTCTCAGCCTGTGTCTTCATCTGTAAATTGAAAGGACTGGGCTAAATGGCCTCTAGGAGCCCTCCATGCCCTGCAGTTTAATATCTTATCAATAACCCTAAATCTCAATTTTTCAATATTTTAAAAGCATAACATTTATAAAGTAAAAGTGGAAAATATAGAAGAGCATAAAAAAGAAAACAAATTACACATAATCTGAGGGTCGGTGTTTATTCATGTAGTTTATTGTACAACACTCCACTCTGTTGTGGTAGGATGCCTATATTCCTGGGAGACCTCATGTTATATATAAAAAAAAAAGCTACATTGTAAAAATAAATGTCTCAATGGGAAAGAGAGGCCAAGTGATTTTTCTAATAGGAATTTTAATAATAATGATTTTTTTTAAACACCCAAAACACAAAGTGCACACATGAGCATCACAAAACCTTAACATCCTTGAGCAAATTCAAGCTGAGTGAACTAGATATCCATAGCTTTTGTTCAGGAGTGTGGACTTAATTTCTCTCTGGCTACCATAACTTTTAAGTTCTTGTATGTTCTTAATACCATTAGCCCAGCTTTTTTTTTTTTTTTTGGAGAAAGCAAAAGCCACTGAAACAAAGCAGCCATAATACGTGCATAATTTTTCCCCCTACATTGCTAATTCCAAATCTCTTTGCAAGTCAATAAGTTATGTTTTGTGCAGTTGGAGTTATTAAAACTCACTTTGTTGAGAGACGCCTTTATTTCCGTTGTTTCTGGGTGTTTATGTGCTTGTTTTCATAATGAGCATAATTGTATGTATACAGTCTCTCTCCTGGGAGCGCAGGAGTTAGCTGCCTCGGTTTGAATCCTGTCTCTCCAGCTGACAAGCTCTGTGACCTAGAGAGAATTATTTACCCTCAGTCTTCTTGTAAGTACCTACAGCCTACAGATAAGACTTGCCTGGTGCTTAAAGCAGTGCCTGGTGATAAACGGTAGCCATTTTCAACATCAGCATCTTATAAGCCTTTTCCTGTGCGGGTAAAAAAAATGCCCTGAAACATTTTCTGTGGCTCTATAATATTCTTTCCTGTGGATTCTTCCTCTGTCATTGGACATTTATACTGTTTCCAGGATGTTTTCTGGTAGATTAATTGAAGCATTACGTGTGCGCGCTCATGCACACACAATTAAAAAAAAAAAAAAATCAGTGTTTGGAGTTCCCACTGTGGCTCGGTGGGTTAAGAACCTGACATAGTGTCGTTGAAAATGCGGGTTCGATCCCTGGCCCCGCTCAGTGGGTTAAGGATCCGGTGTTGCTGCCAGTTGCAGCATAGGTCACAGATGCGGCTCGGATCCGGTATTGCTGTGGCTGTGGCGTAGCTGGCAGCTACAGCTCCATTTGGATCCCTAACCCAGGAACTTCCATATGCTGCAAGTGCAGCCATAAAAAGAAAACAAACAAAAAAAACAGTCTATACAAAATGGCAATGACTAAAACTTCAGGCTTCTAGAACAAGGTATTAATAGAGCTTTTCTGTTTCATTTGGCCATATGGTAGAAAATATAATTGCATGACTTTTTCAGTTTGAAAGTTTGAGGCATGGTCTTAATGACTTTTTAAAATGCACTGAATCCTCTTCGTGTGCTGGGAACTGTGGGGCACAAGGTGTCATGGCTCCTCCCTCTAGGAGGCTGGGACTTGAAAGACAGGATAGAGAGAGAGAGAGAGACAAAGGGACAAGTCAAAAAGGCTTTTGTGAGAAAAGGTCTCTAGATGCAGAAAGAAGGAGAGACTCACCGAATGCAACTTCTGAGCCCCATCGAGAACTTGGCCCCTAGGATTGGTGGCTGGGGATTCTGAAGGAGGCTCGAGCATCACTGGCTTGCTGGGGATTGGCCCTGGGCCGGCTGTGCTGGTAGTGATGGTTTTTCCCTCCCACCGCCCCCTCCCTCTCCCACCCCACCCAGGTTACCACTTATTTGCACAAGGACTACAACAACCTGTGGATCATCAAGAAACATAACACAAACTCAGGTAATGCAGTAAGGGAACTGCTGCTTCGTATGTTATTACTTATTCTGAGCCCTCCTTATCTTTCTTATGCTTCCAAAAGAGTGGTACCGGGATGGGCTTTCCTAGCGCTCTTTGGCATCTTTACTGATCTCATTTATCCTTTCAACAGCTATTTACTGAGCCCGCTACGTTCCAAGGCCTGTTGGCATAGGGATAAGCAGTGAGCAAGACAAATAAGATCTGACTCTTGAGCAATCTTTCTGAAGCCAAGAGAGCAGGCCGAGGCTCAGACTTAATCCAGAAGCGGTTACCTGGGCACGTGCCAGGGGCGTACGGTGGCGGCTTGCATTTCTGATTCAGAGCCCCCCAGGCCTTGCAAACGCCAGCATACAGTGCAGCCCAGGTTGTCTTGATGTGATAGGGGGCTGCTGCCCATTGGTGGTCTCAGGACTGGGCCAGCCCAGCCCCGTGGCTTGGCTTGTGTAGACTGGTGCCTGGGACCACCGTCCATGCCTGCGCATCTGCTTCTGACTGCCCTGGGCAAAGCTGCTCTGAAGCACACCTGTAGGGTTCCTAGGGCTTTGTGGCAAGTGCTATGTCTGGACCTTCTGTTTTTTGGTCAGATAGTTTTACCTGCAGGCAGTGCCTTCTGCAGCAGCCGAGAACAAAACAGAGGGCATCTGGCTCTCAGCTTCTGAGCCCCTGCTGATTGTCCCATGCTGCAGGTGTTCTCTGCGAGTCCTCGGCAAACACCACGTGGCCCAGCCTGCCTCGAGTTAGCTGCTCCGGAGCCTTTGTGGGCCAGTGGGCGGCTGCTCAGCTAAATTCACCTCTGTTCCTTTCCCCGCCTCCTCTTATTGCCTCGGTTTTTAGGTTAGAAATGTGGCCTACGTGATTGCTGTCTTTGCATCCTACTCCTCAGTAATGTAAATTAAAACACCAGTGGGCAGGATCTGTTTCTGTGCCCTATTATACTGGTATAGATTATGTTCCGTTTTGATCCAACAGGCCAGACTTAAGTGGTCCATCACAGTGAAGGGTTGTGGGGGAAGACCAGCTTTCCTTCTAGAGTCATGTGGGTTCCAGCCAAATTTTTGACCCCTTTACTGATCTCATCTATCCTTTCAACAGACCATCTCTGTTCTGTATTTCTGATGCGGCTTCCAGGTTAAGGTGCCTGCATCTCACCAGGACATCTAAGGATTCATGTGAAGGCAGATGGCTCTGGGCAGTGTGGGGAGTGGGAACTGCGTAGCCCAGGGCCTTTGTGTTCTTGCTGGCTGTAAATGCCCTCCTCACAAATGCATATGGAGTAAACCTTGCCTCCCCTTTAACGTCTCTGATTTGTCACCTTGCTGGTTATGCTTTTTAAGAGACCTTAGAAGGCAGCGTAGGCATGGGCATTTCAGCAGCTGAATTCTCTAATTCTCTTGAGAGCCAGGGATTTGTGCTGGGAGATTTGTCTTTCCTGACCTTGAGTGTTAGTGTCTTCTGCCTGAGACAGAAATTTGCAAGGATCCTCTGCACTGCTGTGATTACTGCCAACTGCCTTTCCATTGTCATCACTTTTTTGGATCCTGATTGGTCTTGACTTCTTGATGATATAGAAGTGGTTCTTTTCTTTCATCATTTTCTTTGCCTCACATTTATCAAGTCTATTGCCAGAGACAAGATAATCACTGGCAGAATTTGCAGGGCTTAAGGTCTGATTTTTGAGGCGATCTGGGCAAATGATCATTTGCATGAAATGGCTGTTTGGAAGGCAGTTTTTCTACTGCTAAGAGGAAAATCTTAGTATTTAGTTTCGCAGCTTAAAAATCCTCTAGTGGAGCTTCCGTGCTTGTCAGATAAAGGCCACATAGCCTGGCATACCCAGTCTGGCCCCCCTTGCCCACACCCTCACCTGTTCCCGGTCTCCTTTCTGCCCACTCGTCCTAACCACGTGAATTCATTTGCCCTCGATCAAATGAGTTTTGCTCTTTCGTGCCTCTCTGCCTTCCCCCCACTGACAAAATTCTGCCTCCCCTTTAGGAGTCTTTTCGAGTATTTCCCTGATTCTCTGAGGCAGTTAGGGGCCCTTTCTCTTTGGCCCTCTAGCACATGCCACATTGCTCCATAACTCTTTACCAGTAGGCCCTCGATGAAGTCTAGCCTAATGAATGATTATTTCAGACATCAATGCGTATTTCTTCTTGGCAGATCCCCTAGACCCTTCACTCCCAGTGGAGTTTGTAAGACATGGAGACATCGTTCGACTAGAACACAAAGAGTAAGTGCGTTTGCCATTTGGGATAAACGAGTGCTCTGGGCACCAGGAGAGGGAGTTCTTTTCAGCTGGAAATAAATAGAAGTCAAAGGCGGACGAGGCTAGCAACTGGAACAAGGCTGCAGTGCTGGACCAGGACAGCCACTGCTCTGCCTGTTTTGGCTTTGGGAAGCTTTGGACTTGGAAGGTAGCTTTCAGTTTCCCTTTTCCTAGGGGAAACAAGAACAAAAAAATTGTGTGGCCCGAAGCTGCTTCTTCAGGGGCTGCCTTTGGAATTATGTAGGGGTCTGTTTCTGAATATGGCAAACTAGTGCATTTAACCAGCGTTCTCCCTGAAAATGACTAAAAATGCTAGAATAAAGTGAAAATGTCTTTTAGAAAGCATAAATGGCTGACAGGATAGTAAGGAGTTGCCAGGTCAAAATCACAATGAAAGGCCACTTCTGCCTTGATCCTGTCGTCTTGAGGTTTGTTCTCTGGCTTTTGACTGCCTGTTGAGAGGAAGTTTTAAAAGTCCAAGCCCTAGGCTCACCGAAAATGGTAAATTATTGTGATCTTCCTCTTAAATTTATAATTCCAAAAGGCTTAGAGTAAGGATAACTCTGTCCTAGTATCTGCCTATTTCCAGAGCGTGTTTGGGAGGGCAGGGTGGGGGGTCAGGTTGGGGTGGGGTGGGCACTAAATCTGGTTCCTGAGAAGCTGTAATCACCACTTGGTTTTCACATGGATTTGCAACTCGGTCCATTCCACTTGAATGGTCTCAAAATCTTCAAGCCAAGAATGTAAATGAACGTGATCCCAGACTGTGGTAATGTCTCCTAGGAGCCTGGCTAAAAAGCAAGTATTAATCCGCTTTTGGGAAAGACGCTGTTATACATTTTTATAAATAGTTTTTCAGTGACAGTGAATGGTACACGGAAAAAAATAACTAAGCACCCAAGGAAATAGGGCACCGTGTGCAAGAATGAACAGGAACAGGAGACAACAGAAGCAGCCCTGTGAAAATTTCATATGAATCGTCAGATACACATGCTTTTTAAAAATCAGAGATTATTTTCTATAAATGGAACAGCTATGAGCAGTGCTTTTTTTTCCCCCTTGTCAGTAGGACTATGGATACTTAAAAGTTGTATGCATATTAAATAAATTTATCTTATGAATAAATTAAAATGTATTGGTTAGATTTTATTTTTGCAAATGTCCAGTATTTTAATAACGAACAGTGATTCCTTATTATGGATAAATTAAGGATTATTACAAAAAGCACAAAATAAATCCAAATTAAACCCTCCATTTCTCCTACAGATCCTTACTTTGTCAAACTGGTGATGGGAGTAGAAAGAGTATATGGGCGGGAGGAGGCTTACCTTTCTCAGGCACGTGTTCACTGCAGATTTTAATTTCCTTCTCCCTAAACCTACCCCATAAATCAGGCTAGCCTGCTCAAAGCCCCCGAGGTGTTCCGCCAGCCCCCATCCCTCGCCTGGAGCTGTGGGTGAGTAGGAGGCCAAGCCCCTCCCTTGCCTGCAGCCCAGCATTCGGCCCCTCTGCCCCTCCTGGTCCGGGCAGTCATTCAGTTCTCCGGATCTTTCCTGTGAGTAAATGGGCAAGAAGTTCCTGATATGTTGAACTTAATAGTTGGGATTCTGATTTTTCTCATCCAAACAGATGACCCGAAAATAGGGCATACTGCACGTGTCTTTTCTTCAGGATAATGGCGTTTCTCTCTGTTGATTTCAGGACTTCTCGGAACCTGCACAGTCACTACCATGAGGCCCCCCTGACCCGGAAGCACTATCAGGTCACTGGCTATGGCATAGTAAGTGAGCCACTCAGGAGCGAGCAGGATGTAAGAAATTACGGGGCCTGGCTCAGGGCCGTGTGGTGGAGCACCTCCTCCCCAGCATTCTGGAATGGCCCTAGTGATTGGAGGCTGACAGGGGCTCTTTTTTAACACTTGGGAATTTTTTGGCTAGGCTTTCTGTGGGAAAGGCAGCCTATGAAGTCTGTTTGTTTCCGTCTCTTGCCTCCCATAATAACCATGCCATTTTTATGTTCTGACACTTCATAAATGTCAAATATGAATACTATTTGGGTCTCTTTTAAAATCGTATTGTACTTAGAAGCCATGGGCTCATAATATGACCCCGGATGATTATATAAGTTTATCCTTTGCCGGAGCCCAGATTCACGTTGGCTTGATTTTTAAGGATCACTTCCGTGTTCTGCAGCGGGTTTTTGTCTGCTTTTGGAGGTTTACTGCCTGGGGCGGGGGGGAATGCAGTTAATAGAGGAAGCTCCACCAGTCCTTATATAGCTTGGGGAGTAATTTGAAAACAAAAACAACTGGTAGGAAACTCGATTTATGTATTTGGTTCGTTCCCTTCCAAGGGCTTTGGTGCTTCGGTAAAGCTTCCGTGTTCCTTAATGGGGAATTCCCGAGCCTCTTTCTGTTTGCTCGTCCTCCGTACGCTAGAGCTAAGACTCTGAACTTCATCTTTTCCTGGTGGGCACCTCCTGAGGATAATTAGACACAACTGTCTTAATTTCCAAAATATGATGTCTAGACGAGACATTTCTTAGATGAGCGAGCGAGGTAATGGATGCAAATGGCCCTGGTCTCTTTCTTTTGGCTCCCAGTGATATCTTGAGTTTGGTTTAAGGGCAGAAACATCTATTTTGAGCTTAAGCTCTAGTCCTATGAGGCGAAGAGTTGGACTTCAGTTTCCAGGAGTAAACTTTTCCGGTTGTCATAGTGCGTGCGGGGCAGTGGCAGTCGCTTTGGATATTTCTGTGCTCCTCGTGTCCCCTTTCCCACCTCAGTCATTTAGGCCAGTTGGTCTTTGACCCTTGTAACAGGGTGGCGTCTGAAAAGGGTGGCCATCTCCCTTTTCTGCTATGCCTCCTCTAAGGTCTCCTTACTTTCATTGTATTTTTTTCTTGATTTACGGGGCAGAATGGGACAGGGGACTCCAATGACTTCTGGAGGATTGAGGTTGTAAACAGAAAATTTGGAAACCGCATCAAAGTGCTGAGGAGTCGAATTCGCCTCATCCATCTGGTCACCGGTTGTGTCCTGGGCTCCTCGGGAAAGGTGCTGCCCAAGTGGTGAGTCTCCGGTGTTCTGATGTCCCAGTAGCGGCTCGTGCTTTTCCTTTGACACCACGAGGAGTGTATCTGAAACTTCCATTTCCCAGTGGCCCACGTTCACCCTCGTGGCAGATGGAGGGAGAAAGGCCTCCGGAGTTTTATGGAGCCCAGAGCTCCAGAGTGTCTTTGGTGTTTTATGTGTTGTAATCTACAGCTGGCTGTGATGGCTCTCCGGATCTGTATCTCTTTCTAAAACGAGAATTTTGTTTGCTAGACCGCTCCTGGGGTAGTCATGGACTGTAAAAGTGGGAGGCTGAAAAAAGCACGGCCACTGGCTTGGAAAGAGAGGGTGCCACGAATTTAAGAGCGGTTGACAGTGTTTCTCTCTGGCGGGTTTCGGGTCTTCTGAGAGGCACGTGTGACTACTTTTCACAGGGGCTGGGAGCAGCTGGAAGTCACCTGCACTCCGTACCTAAAGGAGACCCTTGGCTCCGTCTGGAATGTAGAGGATCACATCAATCCCAAATGTGAGTGAGTCACGTCTGGGGCTGGCTCTAAAGGGAAACCTTCACGAGTAACTCTTATCTTAGGAAAGTAAACCTTTACAGATTCTGCTGCCACTTTGTCTTATTGTTACCATTTTTTTTTTCTTTTTTAAGCCTAATCTCTTTCGTATGCATTGTCTAGATAGGTAGCTACATTTTCTCCCCATCCACTTAAACGTCCCATGCTTCTTAAACTCCTCTCCCTAAAGTGCCCAGCAGCCTCCCTCGGGCCTGGAGCTAGTTGTCTCTGGTCCTTTTCCTTGCCTCTGGCTGGATTTGACTCTTCTCCTTGCTGCCTATAGAGGCCCATCTGTCTTTCCTCCTTCTGGCCTCTTCTATTCCCACCCCTAAGGCTTAGAGCAGGCTGGTGCCTTCCCTCTGTGCCCCTGTGGAGGGCTCCTCCCCTCCCCACCTCCAGCCTGTGCTTTTACAGAAAGCGAGGGCTGCAGCCTTTGATCTGATCCCACAGTTAAACTCTGAGGCTCCAGTCCAACATTTCCACTTCAGTGTCATCTCCAACTTGGCGAGTCTTTGGATTCATCACCTGTCCTCCCAAACTACCTGCTTCAGGCTTCTGCGTGATTTCTCCCCTTTATGCTTTCCATGTCCTTCTTGTTGCCACCTCATTTAACCAACTAGCTCATTCACATACTTTGTTGAGTGTACCGGGGACCACGTGGGTGAATGAGACAGGCTCAGTCCCTGTCCTCTCGGGGGCAGCAGCATGAGGGAGCACCGTCACAAAGGGTAACAAGCGGAATGCATGACAGAGAATCCTCCAAGCTCCTCAACACTCCCACTGCTCATCAGCTGGAGTGAAGGCTGCCCTCAGCCCCGGTGGCAGTGCGGATGCCCTGGGCAGCGGGGAGAAGGGGTACGTGAGAAGGTTTCCTCCTCTGTCGTTTCTTTTCCTAGTGCCAAACATCAGCCTGGACGTGCTGCAGCCCAGTTTTCCTGAGATAATGCTGGAGTCCCACATGGTGATGATCCGGGTACTGTGGCCCCTTCCCATCGGGTGGCTTCTCTAAGAGCTCTTGGGCATCCACAAGTTTGGATCACAGATCAGTAGCCATGGTACAGACCCACTGCCCCCTTGTGGAGCACTTTGAAAGTGTCTTCACTTGTGGCTTGCTCGGTCTTCAAACGCCACGGTTGTTGCTGGTGAAAACGGTGGTTTTAACAATGATGAACACTTACATAGCACTTATGTGCCAGGCCCTACTCTAAGCACTGCATGGATATTAACCTTTTTTTTTTTTGCTTTTTAGAGCTGCACCCAGAGCATATGGAGGTTCCCAGGCTAGGGGTCTAATCAGAGCTACAGCTGCTGGCCACAGCCACAGCCACAGCAATGCAGGATCTGAGCTGTGTCTGCAACCTACACCACAGCTCGTGGCAACGCTGGATCCTTAACCCACTGAGTGAGGCCAGGGATCGAACCCACAACCTCATGGTTCCTAGTTGAATTCGTTTCTGCTGTGCCACGATGGGAACTCCTATTAACTTAATTAGTACTTATTACAGTGCTACTGAGATTATTGTTCCCAGTTTACAGATGAGGGCATCGAGGCACAGAGGTTAAGGAACTTACCCAGGTTCACGTTGCCAAGTGCAGGCGGTGGTCCAGCCTGCAGAGTCCGCGCTGGTTACCACTAAGTCCTCATCATGATTCCCAAACCTGGTCAGGTGGCAGAGCTCCTGAAGATGATGGCGCTCTTGGTTGAAAGTCATGAGACACTGATAGTTCATTCCATCACATGAAATTAGGATCAGTTAGGATGAATAGCTAATTTGAGTATGTTGTTTATGCAGCATAAAATCCTAACCAAGAGCCCACTCATGTTCCCAGACAAAAACAAAAACAAGCTGTTCAGGGGGCATGGCTGATTCTTTTTTGAGGTTTTTTTTTTAAGACTCATTGTTTGTACCCTGTACTGTCAGTAGCTGGCAGCTGACATCAAAGGTTTAAGAACAGCTGAGAGAGGAAATCTTTAAATTGAGAAAATTCTACCCCACTAACATAAAACTCCCCCCATGAATTGGAGAAACCCTCGTGCAATTTTGATGTCGAGAGGGAGACCTCTTTACTGTGGCTTCTGGAAAACCAGTGCTCTGCGGGAATCACACCAGCCAGGTTTGTGAAGCTCAGCCCGGTTACAGGGAGTTGTTATTTTTCACCTGGCGAGCCATTGTCAGTTGGTCTTGCCTGGAAGTGATTATGTAAGTCGGTCTCAGTAAATGCAGTTGACTTATTTCACCAGATTGAATTACAAAATTTAAATTCTGTCATTTCTGCACGTTGGGAGGTGATGAGTTGACAGTAAGCAATCTCCGGGCCACTTCTTCTCTGACTCTCTGCTTGTAGCTGTCACTCTGGGCTGATGACCTAGCTCTTTTGAATAAGTGCCCGTCAGTCAAAATCATTTCAGGTCTGGGAAGAATTTTAAGATTAAGTCTAAATAAATAATCTCCCTTCTTCTTCTATTATCTGAGAGGGAGAGTTAAAGAAGAAGAAGGACAGGGGGAACCTTCCTTATTCAACTGATGTAGAGACAGCATGGGGAGAGAGATCAAAATAGTCCAGACCATGGAAGCTGCAGGGAACAGGGCTCCTGCTCGCTGAGCGGAGGGCCTAAGGCCTGGGACGGAGAAGGCTGCCTTGCCGGCTGAGGTTAGCTGGAACAAGCCCTCTAGGGGCGAAGCATGGAGAAAAATGTACAAATACAGATGCCTATAATGGTTACAGGTGTTGCCTTCCTTCCATTTCTTGGTTTACTCATGGAGCTAGATTTCTTAGGAGTTTGATGTGTAGGATGCCCTTGGCTTGTTACAGCTCTCACCGGAGTCCCTGGGTTTAGGACTGAATGGTACTGGCTTGAGGGAATTGATTTCTCTCAGCAGCTGATGGTCTGGGCTCCAGAATGATTTATTCTTCATCCTGAAACCCTTCAGATGGTCACAGTGGTTCAGGGGCTGTGTGGCTGGCCTCTCGGGTCTGACACCCCCGCCGCCTGGCACTTTTGACCCTGTAGGAGCCACCCAGCCACGGTAGGGAGGCCTGCAGACAACTCTAAGCCCCTCGAGGAGTTGGTCGGTAAGGCACTGGGTGGTGGGTCACTGAACCAGACCTGGATCTTTCTCAAGCCAGACCAGTGATTTTGCCTCCCAGACGATATTTGGCAATGTCTGGAGACGTTTTTGGCTGGCGTAATGGAGGGGTAGGGGTGCTTCTGGCATCACATGAGTAGAGGGCAGGGACGCCACACATCCTACACGGCAGGCCAGCCCACGCCAGAAACTTCCCTAGGCCCAAATGTCCATAGCGCCGAGGTGGGGAAACCCTGACCTAACTCTGAGCGCCTCGCTCCCCTGTCCGGAAGTGCCTTCTCAGTCTCTCCTGATGACGAGGCTGGCCCCAGTCCTGCTGGTCAGCATCCAGAACCCTGGTCCTCTTCCTTCTTGTTTTAGCAAAGATTTGCCATGACTTTGCCATGTACAGATGGGTGGTTGTGTATTGGCTGCTGGACAAAAGGGGCTGAGTCTGGGTCTTTCAGCTAAAGTGTGCACTCTTATACAGTGGGAGACGACTCCAGCAGGTAAAATGTGTTCTTGGAGGGCAAAAACAAAACAAACCAAAAAACCCAACTAAACTCTTAACTCTTTAATAGATAAAGCAGAGGTTATCATATAATATATAAGCAGATACACAGAATAGCTGTGGTATTAAAATGCCGTGGGAGACTTAGTAGAGTGATAAAACGTTTTACAATATATGCAGATATTAAGTCATTATGTTGTATGCCTGAAACTAATATACCGTTATATGTCAATTATACCTCAATAAAAAATTCTTTTTAAAAATGTCATGTGGAGCTCGGGAGAGGGCGGTGTTTAGGAAAAAGATGTCTAAAAGGGCTAGAAGGGGTGAGCAATCATGAAAAAAAAAGGGCTGAGAAACACTAGGCTAAAGTAACTTTTTCGTAGAGTTTCCGCGTTTGTGTTTGCAATTGGCCTTCCAGGGGAGCCCGTGTCCTGTTTTATACGCCCTCTGCATCCTCTCGACACCTTATCCTTGGCCTGGAAGATGGATATGTATTTGGTGCCCCGGGAGACAAGTCTCTCATTCCTCACTCTCTTAAAGCAAAGAGGTTCTGGCGGCCTGTCCCTGCTGGGCCCCGGGGCTGGCTTGCCGGGAGGAGTAAGGCAGCTGCAAGCAGGCGCTCCGCGACTGACAGCTGCACGCGGGGAGCGGGAGAGGAGAGGGGTACTCCTGACACTCGGCCTCATGTCAGAGACATCCGTCCCTCAGGTCCCTGTCGGCCTTCTAGAGCCCGTTTTGACTACCCTCTCTTTGCCACTTTCCTGCAGGGGAACAATGGCCTCAAACCCAAGGACAATGAGTTCACGTCCAAACCCTGGCACTGGCCCATCAACTATCAGGTAGGGCCCGGGGCGAGGGCTCCTCCCAGGGAGAGAGAGGCTGCTGAGACTTGGTGGAGGTGGGCTGCACCGGGGTGGCAGGGCGAGGCCGCTCCTGGCGTGGGGTGGCCGGAGTCCGGCTTGTTTTCTGCCCTGATTTGGACCCAGCTGTCCCAGGGGTCCACTCCATGCCTCCCGGCCAGGCTCCCTTCCGTCTGTGAGGAGTGACCCTCCTTCCTGCCCCCTGGAACTCGGGCGGCTGGGGGGAGCCGAGCTCCGGGCCAGCAGTGTGTCCTCTGCCCCACAGGGCCTGCGCTTCTCGGGGATCAATGACACTGACTTCCGAGTGTATCTTCTCGGCAACCCGGTGAGTGCCTCGCCCTCCCGGTTGGGGCCAGAGCCGGTCTGCGGGGGGCTGCAGCTTCGCCTCACCCTCCTGTGCCCGTTTCCCTGCAGGTGGTCTGGTGGCTGAACCTGCTGAGCGTCGCCCTCTACCTCCTGTCCGGGGGCATCATTGCTGTGGCTGTGCAGAGAGGGGCACGGCTGCCCGCCCAGGTGGAAGGTCAGGTCCCCGCGCTCTCTGCCCGCACGCCCCCAACCCCCAGCAGCCGGCGGGGTCACCGCATCGGGAGGACCCACCTGCTATGGGCCTTCCTTTGCCTCTCCCTTCCCTTCTTCCCTTCTCTTTTGCTTTTTAGAGCTTCCAGTCACCAAACGCCCAGTGCTGTGTTAGACAGTGCGTCCTCCAACAACACTGTAGGGATTTTTACCCCCATTTTATGGATTAGGAAACCAAGGCACAAAGAGGTTGAGATGCATGTCCCAGTAAGTGATAGAACCGAGGTTTGCACCCAAGCGACCTGAGTTCAGAGGCTTCACTTGTAACCTCTGTGCCCTCTGCAGAGCTGCCCAGCTTTTCTCTGCTGCTCCCTCCTGGGCATCCTCTGGTCAGGTAGACGGGACCCCCAGGGTGTGGTCTGTGGGTTCCCCATCCTGGTGCTGCCGCTGGGAGTTTTAGCTGCCAGGCCTTGGATCGCAGCACCTGAGGCATTCACAGAGGCTCTTCCTGCCTCTGCAGCTCTGGGTCCGAACAGATGTAGCCCCAGACCCACCTCACCCCCAGCCTCACTTCTGCCCGCACCTCTGCCCTGTCTGCCGCTGCTAAGATCTTTGTGGCAGCAAAGACAGGGGAGTTGGAGCTGGAGCCCGGGCTGCCTCCTGCTGGTGTTGGCGCCCCGGCCGTCCGGCATGGGGGCCGAGGCCTCCTGGGGCTGGGCAGCAAGCAGTCGCTCCTCTCTTCTGCCAGCCGCTATTGGGTTATTCAGCCTGGTCCGGACGGGGAAGGGAAGGCCCAGTAAGGGGCTGGGGCTCACTCAGTCACGCGCTGAGGAGGGGGCAGAGCTGGACCAGACCAGGCTCCCTGCCCCTCCCTGTGGGCTGACGGGGCTGTGCTGCTTGGGACCCAGGGCTGTCCCAGGTCCTGCTGCGAGGAGGCGGGCAGCTCCTGTTTGGCTGGATGATCCATTACTTCCCCTTCTTCCTGATGGGCCGGATCCTCTACTTCCACCACTACTTCCCCGCCATGCTCTTCTCCTGCATGCTGACAGGTCAGCGCTGCCCACCCCGACCTGGGGGAGGAGGGCGGGGAGGCGGGGGCGGGGCGCTGAGGGCGAAGCCCTGCTTCCCAGACCGGACTGGGTGGCTTCTGCTGCCTGTGGCAGCAGGTGTCCTCCGACACACTGGTGCGAGGTTCCTGTTCCTTCCGCCAGGCGTCCTGTGGGACACTCTCCTGCGCCTCTGTGCCTGGAGCCTGGCCTCCTCTGCTCTGGCCAGGGGCGTACACGCACTGGGAATCCTGAGCCTGCTCCTGGGAATTGCCTACAGGTGGGCAGCCCCGGCACCTTGCACTGCTGCCCCCCAACCCGGATGCTCAGCCCCAGCGCATTTTAAACCCCTGGGGGGCTTTTGAAGCACACTGGTGCCCCAACAGCAGGTTTCAAGGCTCCCCATGTGTCACTGATGTGTAGCCTGATGGGAGGAACATGGGCAAACTCCGCGTTCTGCCCTCTCGCCAGTGCCCCCAGCTTTTGAGCCACTCTGGCCCACGTGGGAGGGCCCCCCTTTGGGGCACGTGGCCCCCTACGGGAACAGCTCTTCGGGGGGGGTGAGGGAGTGGGTGGTGGAGGGGTGCGGGGGATGTGGCGCAGCTCAGAATAACTGAAAGGAGGTTGTCTGGCAAACTGCCCCTCCTTCCCCGCCTCGCGGGTCTCACAGACCTGCTGCTGAGAATCCCTGGCCTGAACGGGGAATGGGGCGCCTGTGGCCTGAGAGCACTTCCACATTTTAACAGTCTGGATCCACCAGTCACGACCAGGCCACAGACTGTTCTGTCTGCTGGGCCTCTAGGGAAGAGCCCTCACTGTCATTAAGCCAGCCTCTGTTGGGCTCGCGACAGTCCGGGTGCTCAGGTGGCAGACGCGCACAGATGTGATGAAAGGGGTGGGTCCTGCAGGTGGAGAAGGTCCCATGACCTCCAGCAGGAGAAGCTGAATTTCAAAGATCCGTGGGGCCTCTTGCCTCCGCTGAGGCGCTGGGGTGCCAACTGCCTCCCTCTGGATTTTCTCTCTCAGCTTCTACCTCTTCCACCCTCTCGCTTACGGGATGGTTGGTCCCCTAGCCCAGGACCCCCGAAGTCCGATGGCAGGACTCAGGTGGCTGGAATCATGGGACTTTTGAGGCCACTACAAAGACTCCAACCCGAGCCCAGGAACTTCCTGGGGACAGCCAGCTGTGGAGCCAGTCCCTGGAGGAAGCCGCCCAAGGAACCCGCGGGATTCTGCGGCCTGCCGGAACCGCGCCCTGCGAGCATCTGGAATTCAGCCCACCAGAGCCACGTGTTCCACCACTGGGACTGGCTCAGCAACAGGCGACGGCGTCCCTCAGGCCCGTTTCCCCGAGTGTGTGGCCTGAGGAAGCATAAGTGTGTGAGGGGGTGGGTGTGAGTGTGAGGGTGTGTGTGTGTGAGGGAACGTGTGTCTGTGTACCTGTGGAATATACCCCGTGATTGTGGACGGCTGAGCGTCATAAACTAAGGAATCGTCCAGGGCTACAGTAGTATTTTTTGGTATCTTTTTCATACTGGATTTGTTTTTTTGGGTTTTTTTTTTTTTTTTTTTTTGGTCTTCTTAGGGCCGCACCTGCGGCATATGGAGGTTCCCAGGCTAGGGGTCCAATCAGAGCTACAGCTGCCAGCCACAGCCACAGCCACAGCAATGCAGGATCTGAGCCATGTCTGCAACCTACGTCACAGCTCGTGGCAACGCCAGATCTTTAACCCACTGAGCGAGGCCAGGGATCGAACCTGTGTCCTCATGGATACTAGTGAGATTCGTTACTCCTGAGATATGGAGGGCACTCCTCACACTGGATTTGGTTTGTAAGAGTCATCAAAACTTCTCAGATCTCCAAGAAGGCTGAAGGCCCCGGGCCCACGGTGGGCTGTCCCGGGGGCAGAGCAGATGGGACTGTCAGGGCTGTGCTGCCCTCCTTCCCACAAATGAGCCACGCCGGCTGCGTGCCCCTGAGCCGGAGCGCCGCCTCCCAGCTGCTTCCCCGCCTGGCTGCTGCTCCCAGAGTCTCCCCTGTGGCCTGCGGTGGCTGGACTTGTGCCTGCAGTGTGCGCAGGGGCCTAGACCCCAGAGCCGGGCAGCGGAGAAGGCACCGGCCGTGCCGGCCCTCCCCAGCCCTGAGTTCCTCGCTGTCTGGGGACATCACACGTGAGACTGACGGGAGGAGCGGCCCCCTGTCCTCGGCTTTGCGTGTTCTCAGGCCTTGTGAGCCAGAGGCGATTTCTGCCTGTCCCTCTCCCTCTGCACCCAGCCTGGCTGTGAGGCCGGGACCGGGGCTTTCTCCCGATTGCCTGGGGAGCCTTTGGGACCCCTCTCCTGGCAGGCGAGGTGGATGTGCAGCAGGGTAGGGCTGTGTGCGGTGCTGGGCTGGGGTCCCAGTGGGGCATCAGGGCGTGGGCTGCTCCGGCCTGTCTGGGCTGCTATTCCTGTCACTCACTAAGCACTCCCCGATTTTACCTCTCTGGTCCTCTTCTGCTGAACACCCCCCCCCCCAACTCCATTTAATTTCCCTGTCTCTGTGTCACCGTTTGACCAACCTCTTTTCCCCAAGGACCCAGAGCCCCTAGAAATGCATCAGAGCTTCTACTCTTTACCGCTTTGAAGCCCTAACGAGATGCTCAGAGCTGTTCCTTTCCCTTCCTCCCATAGAAAGGGATAAAGAAAACCCTTGGGTCAGAACTGAACTAACCCAAGGCCAGCCCTTCAGCTTGCCTCTGTCCTCCTGGTGCATGACAAAATATTAGTTTGTCTCAGAGGACTGTGAAGCTTCAAGGTCTAATGATGAATATCTGCCACACTCCCATCTTCCCTCCTCTGTAGCCCCCACCAACTCTGTCAGGGTCAGAGCTCTTTAGAGCATCTTAGCTAAGCGGTTGCCACGGAGACTGGAAATTGGTCCCAAGGACAGGCTGTGCTACCTACTGGGTGGTGGGGAGGGGAGCTTCTGGCCACGCTTAGGCGAACGTTCAGACCAACCATCATTAATGTTAATAGAGGAAATGCAGCAATGTCAAAAGCAAGGCAGGTTTGTTAATTAGATCTGGGGCCTGATGACCTCCCTTTCTCGGTGCTGCAGCCCTTCTGACTTCCCCCAGCAGGAAGCACTGCCGGGTGCTGAGTCTGGGCTGCTTGCTTAATTGCATTTCTGGAAAGGAAGGAGCCCAGGGACGGACAGCCTCTGCTCCCCGATCTCCTCTCCACCCCCAGGCCGAGTTGGTTTCTCCCAGGCTGGGTGGAAGCAGCCACCTGAGTGGGCTCTCCTGGAGGTAGAATGCAGGAACCTGTGCTTGGCTCTTAGCAGAGAACAGGACCCCACTGTGACAGATGACCACTGGGAGGTGGCTGATGTTCCTTTGTGCCTTCTTATTTTCCAATAGGAATTTGTTGGAAGGGGGTGCGCTGAAGGAGCCAGAGGGGAGCCACTCTGAGTGGGGCGGGGTGCGGGGTGCGGGGAGAAAGCTCGGCCAGCTTCCTGCCCACCCCTCCCTCCTAATCTGGCCACTTGGGGACAAGTTTCCTTTGTCTCTTCCACTTCCTTCCAAAGATGGCAGAAGAACTGTCTGCCTACTCCCTCCTCTTCCTCCTTGACCAGACTGGCAGACCTTTCTCTGGGGACAAGGCCACTAGGGTTGATGCAGCTTCAAGCACTCAGGTTCTGTTGCTAGAAGATGCTGTGGAGAGGGGTTGTCGGGGTGGGGCTCTGATTATGGCCCCCGGTCCCCAGAAGCCTGCAGAATGTGACATGCCCTACAGACTTGCTGGTGGAGGGAGACATTTGTTAATCCAACCTCTCGCCAGCTAACAAATATTTTATATTAAAACAAAGTTTCCTCAGATAATCAGAGGCCATTTACTTTTGTAATAAATAGCTCTTATTTTGAATGCCATGTTGTTCTTGTACTTAATTGAATCTGACTTGACCTCTGGCCCCTAGAAAGAAGAATGTTTTGAGTGCAAGTACCATTCCATTGTGTCTGGAGTCTGAGGCCATTCAAATGCCAGCAGAGGCCCTGGGCTAGGCAGGTGAGCCCGATCACAGAGCCCTCTCCTGCATCAAGGTTACTGGAGTCATGTTGGTTGTTATTTGATTTATTTAAACTTACTCCAAAATAGGAAGGAAGCTGGACCTTATTTTTTTCTCTTTTAACCTCCTCACACAAAGTATAGAAAGGAATGAGAGAGTAGCAGTTGTCCACTTCTGCCAGCAGCTGAGTGGCCCATCACAGTAGCAATGCCCACGGTGCTAACCAGAGGCCCCCGAACCTGACAGGGGCTTCTGTTATCAGGAGTCCTGTTAACGGTCCGAAGGAGGTAAGAGCTGATGGGTGCTGGACAGTAGCGAAGCGGGGAGAGGGGTCCATTGCACAGTGAAGCTGGGAACCTTCCGAGCTGAATCCCTCTCCTCCTGGGGACCAAGAGTAGCTGGAGGTGGGAGGCGGGCATCCGGCAGATCCTCAGGAACGGATGTGCCGGGGAGAGGCAGGTTGGGAGGGGACCAAACGCTTGACTGGCACAGCTTGGTTTACCAACTCCTGACACATCTGTGATGCTTAATCCTCATGAAGACCCAGTGAAGTCAATGCTGTTTGGTCCCCAGTCTACCCATGAGAGATTGAATTACTTGCCTAAGGTGCCACAGTTAGTAAATAGGACAGATGCCAAGTTGTGCTTTTTCAGCTTCTCCAGCCTGGTCACAGGGCAACCTGGACCCCCTGGGAGGTCCTGGACTCAGCACCTCGCGTGTTCCTTTGTACATTCTGCCTAACACACCGACAGCTCATTCAGGGCCCAGTGTTTCCTGGTGCACTCAGACCAATGGTTTTCTGGGAGGGAAAAAACCCTGATTTATAGCACTTGCCAATTTCCATGGTGTAAACACTCCTCTATGGCCTATTTCAGGCTACCAACCTGGTGTCACCGAATGAGAAGCCGGAAAGATGCACACAACTGGCTCTCACAAGCCATCAAAGAGCTGGTTCAGACACGCCTTTGACCCAGACCCAGTGACCTTGGCTTGGTCTGAACTATGGATACAGCTCTTGGTCACAGTCCATTAAAATGAGGGAGGCAGTGGCGCATGGAGGCCTAGAGGAGGGGCCAGAGTCTGTCCTGAGGTCAGATCCTGGCCCCACCACTTATTAACTGTGTGACCTTGGGCTAGGTATTTAACCTCATGGCCTCCCTTTACTCAACAGTAAAACAAAGGTGTGATAAATAGGAACTACTTCACAGAGTTATCATGAGAATGAAAAACATTAGCCATGCCAAGTCCCTTGCACAGCGTCTGGACATGAATGCTCCATAAATGCCAGCTCTTTATTGTTGGCGATAAATCGGCCTCAGTGACAGCACCAGCTCTGGAACAGTATTTGAACCCTCCCTTCATTACAGCCTGCTGCCCAAGTATCAGGCAGATGCCAGGGAGGGGAGCCCCTGTGACCTTTCCTAGCCCCTCAAATGTGGAGTGTACCCCTGTCTCCTGGTTGGAATACACCACCCTGACTGCATAGACCCAGACAGGGTCTTGGGCCTTTTTGCTAAGGGAAGCGGAGGTTAGAGCTCTCCTCCTGCTTTGACCCAGACCCAGTGAACTCCTGGCTCTAGAAAGGTGGAGCGAGTGCTGGCTCCACCACTTACTAGCCACGGCCATCAACTCATTAACTCGTCAGACTCCGGACCCTCCCCGGAGGAGAAAATAGGCAAGAAGTGTCCCCAGAGTAGACCATTGCCAGGAAGCACACACTGAGTGGAGCGGGAAGACCTAGACGAGCCCGGTGCTTTACACGGAGCACTGGGCATCTGGGCACTGACAGGTCAAGGTCTCCAGATACTTTTGGCCTTTGTAGGCGACCTACTGACCTAGCTGCAGGGCCATGGGATGCCGGCCTGGGATTCTGATCCCCAGGCACCCGGCCTTCTCCTTCAGCACCCCCAGCCCCGTTGTGCTCTTGCTCAGGGGTCTCCTGGACTCCTTGGGACACAAGTCAGGCCACCTTATAGCCTTGCTCCCCTGCTCCGGCCCAGAGGCAGCAAGGATGGTGGCCGGGGTGCGGTTGGGGGGGCAGGGAGAAGAGAGGAACAAGGCGTGCTCCTGGAAGGGGAAGAGCAGCCAGATGCTATCACCGGCCTCGGCTGGGAGCACGAGAGAAGAGTTTTGAGGCACTTAGTCCTGATTCAGGGCCAGGAGAAGTTCTAGAAGGCAAGGATTCAATCCTCCATGCCCAGCGCAGGGATCGGCATGAGCCTCGCCTGTTGATCACCCACGGCCCTGGCACACCCACCCTGACCCCATGGACCGAAGGAAGTGGGCTGAGAGGCTTCCGAAGATCTTGTTAGCCCACTGCCTTACTGCACAGCTGAGGAAACTGAGAGATGAGATGGGGCAGGCGACTCGACATAATGAAAAGTAAATGAGGGTCTTGCTCTTCAAAACCCGGGCCCTAGAACTAGGCTGGGGCCTGAGGAACTTTCATGCTTGAAAGAGAAAGGTTTAGGTCTGATTGACAGGTGACCAAGGTCACACCCCGAATGGCCAACATGAGATTCTGTTACCCGAGCTTCAAATTCAAGAAATAAACAGTACTTCTATTTAAACTTTTACAAAAGTCTATTAAAAATCGCCGAACAGTAGAATGCTCTAACTCCCCTATATGTCCGGGTAGCGGAACACTCACAGCTGCTGCACCCAAGACCCTGCTCTGGCCAGGCAGAGCTGGGGTTAGAACCGGAGTTGAGCGATATCTAAAGATTGAGTCTCAAGAAAACCCAGGCCTGGCCGGCAATGGCTGTGGTTTTGGTCCTGTCCCTAAAACTGAGAGCCCTGGCGGCCCCTGGATGTCGCAGGATGCCTTAACGGGGCCCAGAGTTAGGGCAGACCTCTTTCTATCCTTCTCAGCCTTGTCACACAGGTATGAGCCCTGGCATTCTCTGGCCTCACCTCGGGCCAGCTGGAAGGAGACCCCGTGCCAAGGGGTCAAATGCCTCCGAGCTGTGTTTGAGTGGGGCTCTTGGCAAGATGGCTCTGCCAGAACCTTCCTAACGCGACCAGTTGAACACGGTGCACTAACTGGTAAGTGGTAATATTGTCACCAGTCTCCAGATGAGGTCCCAAGAGGCTCGACGATTTCTGCGAAGCTCTGAAACCCGGTCTTTTCCCATGCCACCAGGTGTCCCCAGCCAGAGCCCGTTGCCCAGAGGGAGGGGGGCGGGGGCCGCGGTTGCTTTAAAGCGCCCCAGCCCGGGCGGCGCGGGGCGGGGCAGGGCGCTCTCTGGGCCGCGGGGCGCCGGGCGCAGCGGCCGGAGCGGGGTCCCCAGAAGCGCCAGCAGGGCCGGCGGGCGGGGGCGCCTCCACCCGGGCGGGGAAGGAGCCGTTGCTGGACCCCGCCTGACCGAGGCGCAGGGACTGTAGCGGGTGCTGAGTGCCCGCGTCGCCGCGGAGATGGCGCGGCACGTGCGGTGACTGTGCCCGCGCCTCGAGGGTCCCTGCCTTGAGCCCCGCGTCCCCGGGTGATCATGGAGCGCCCGGAGCACGAGCTGATCCGGCAGAGCTGGCGGGCGGTGAGCCGCAGCCCGCTGGAGCACGGCACCGTCCTGTTCGCCAGGTAAGGGCAGCCCGAGCGCCCCCGGGGGTGCGGGTGGCCGGGTGCCTCGCCAGGAATGGGTTCGAAGCGGCCGAGCCGGCGCCAGAGGAAGGAAACTGGCCCGCTGCCGTGGCGCTGGGGCGCCTCCAGATGTGCGCCAGAGGATGGGGGCACGGCGACGGCTGGCACAGCCCCTCCTGCCCTTCCCCGGTGGTGTCTCGTCTTGCAAGTCAGCGCCGTACCCCGCGCTGCTCACCGGGCTCGCTGGGTGCCCTCCAGGGTCCCCTCGGGCGGATCTCCTTACTCACCGGCCAGCAGAGGCCCCGCCTGCGCTGCGCCGCCGCCCGGGCTGTGGGCCTCCTGAGTATTCTTCTTTTCTTGGTTGGTGACTACAGGGGTGCCCACCACTGCTGCTACTGGAAGACTGGGGTGTCCGGGGGGCCTGGGTGGGGAGGGTGTGATGGGTGTCTGGCCGGCAGCGCACAGATTCTGGGCCCTAGGAGTAGGCACGCCAGGAACCAACAGAAGGATAAACCTTTCTGAGGAAGGGACCAAGCCAGGCCCAGAGACTACCCAGGGAAGGGATGACAGGTGCCCAGTTCTCACCACTAGAGAGAGGGGTAACGGGGTGTGCAGACCCCAAAGGGGAAGGGGAGGCCAGTCTTCAGCCTCAGCTTGAGGGTGCCTGGGGGTGTTGGTGACCAAAGAGGCAAGTCTCCCTCGCTGTGTGTTTTTAGGAGCCTTGGCTTCCTAAGCCAGCCCAGAACTTCTGAAGAGGCTTTTGCAAAACCTCCCCACGAACAAAAAGGGAATAGCTCTGCAGAGTTACACAGAATCCAAATGGTCCTCCCAGATGTGGCCAAGAGCTTCTGCTTGTGCCTCCTAGCTTTCCCCAAACCCACTATTTTCTCAGGCACCCTCTGTGGCTCTGCTACTCCCAAGCTGTGTGACTTTAGGCAAGTTACTTAACCTCTCTGGGCTTCTGTTTCTTCCTTTACAAAGCAAGGATAGCAATTACACCCAATGCTTAGGATTGTGAGGAATACACGAGTCAACCACATGTAAAGTGGTTAAGTCAGCTAGGGTAGGAGTTCAGAATATTATTATTATCACTGGCCCAACATGATGAGACTGGGAGGTTTTGACCAAAGAATGGGAGAGGAGGAAAGAGGGGAAGGGGGGTGGTTAAAAGAGAGAGGGGCTTTCTTCTTCCTACCGTGGACACAAGTTTTCCTGTCTGAGGACCCCTTCCTGTCCCAGTCCACACCCTTCAACAGTTTATGGAGGTCCCACTCTATGCCAGGTCCTAGGAGAGGCCTGGGGGACACATTGTTTTTTTCCAGGATGCTCCTTCCAGGGTGCGGAAGAGGTGAGAAAGGGGTGCAGGCAATCCTGGCAAAGGGGTGCGTGCCAGGTTGAAGGATGTGCTGTAGTTTACAGCCAAGGCTGTGCCCGCCCCCTCCTGCTGCTGGGCAGCCAGGGCTGGTGGCGCCGGCAGGGGCAACACCCCAGGGCTGACACCGGACCTCCCCCGACAGGCTGTTTGACCTGGAGCCGGACCTGCTGCCCCTCTTCCAGTACAACTGCCGCCAGTTCTCCAGCCCGGAGGACTGCCTCTCTTCCCCTGAGTTCCTGGACCACATCAGGAAGGTGAGGGGCGGGCGAGGCGCCTTCCTGGGAGAGAAGGGACTTGAAATCGGGACTGCCGCCCCCAGCCCCCTTTTGCTGGGGCATCTGCCCCTTTCCCTCTGTGCTGAACTAGGTGCGGTCTCAGGCACCAGAATCAGCCTTCTCCCCCACCCTGTGCTCTGCCAGCTGCTCACAGCTCTGCTGTTTGCCCTTGGCCTTGTCCCCTGGCTCCTGTAGTTGGTGTTGGCTCTGATCCATCAGTGGCCATCTGTCTGTGAAAACCAAACTGGGGTTTTCTTAGAGGCTGGCGACACTCACAGGGCCTTAGTGTCCCCTCGTCCCGGGGAGGACAACCCTGTCCAAGAGGTGTGTTTAGGGCTTTGAGCCCCTCAGAGGAGAGGGGCTTCCTTCATGGGGCAACATTAGTAAGTTGGCCACCACATGCTGAGCGCCTACTGTGTACAATCACAGGCTGCTTTCTGTCTCTGACCCTGGAAAACTGAGGGCCCTCTCTTCCTTCTGGTCGGGACCCCCAGGTCCTGGACTGTGGTTGTGAGTGGGGGCAGGGCTGGGGAGTTGCTCTGGCCTGTTTCACTGTTACCTTGGCCTTGGCAGGTGATGCTTGTGATTGATGCTGCGGTGACTAACGTGGAGGACCTGTCCTCGCTGGAGGAGTACCTTGCCGGCCTGGGCAGGAAGCACCGGGCCGTGGGTGTGAAGCTCAGCTCCTTCTCGGTGGGTAAAGGGGCTCTTCCTGTCTCCGGAGCTCCCCACCGCTCTCTCCCAGGCCTTCCCATCTACCTGTTCACTCTCCCCCACCACTCCCATACCTTGAAATGACAGGGGCTGGGGCCTGCATTGTCACATACCTGCTGTGTGACCCTGGCACTGCCCTGACCTCTCTGAGCCTCCAGTTTTTCTTCTTTAGTGTGGTTTCTCTCAGAACCACAGAAAGTGAAGGAGCCTCTGGGATTATCTGGTCTGCCCAGTTTTATATGGCTGCGGAGAGAATCAGCCCAGAACAAAACTGGCTCAAAACAATGACTCCTGAGCTCTCTGGGCTCAGCTGAGCGGTTCTTCTGTTCTGCATGGTATGGCTGGAGTCACGTGTGTACTGCCTTCAGCTGGGAGGTCAGCTGGGGCTGGAATGTTCCCGACAGCCTGTCCTCCTTTGGGATCTCTCTCCTTGTGGCCTCTCACTGCTCAGTAGTCTAGCTGAGCTTCTTTACAGAGTGGCAGCTGGGTTCCAAGAGGGAGTTTTCCAGGAGGACCAGCCAGCTTCTGCTTGTATCACTCTTGCTAATGTCCCATTGGCCAAAGCCAGGCACATGGATGAACCCAGAGTCAAGGCAGATGGCCCCCAGGCAAGGGCATAAATCCTTGAGCTGTGGTTCACTGGGGACCACTGGCCTGACAGCCTACCGCACAGTCCAGTCATCTTGCCAGATGGTAAGCACCTTGAGGAGGGGACTGAGTTTGCCTTGTTCTCTCCATCCCCAGCACTAGCACAGGGTCCGGTCTTTAGTGCATATTCACTAAACATTTGTGGAATAAACTGTATTTTGTAATTAATAATAAAAATGAGAGCCATTACGATTGTTGAAGACTTACTATGTATTGATGCTGTGCTAAGAGCTTTGCAGATGATTTTATTTCATCATCCCAACAATCCATTGAATTGGAAGTTTTACTTTTCCCTTTTTTTTTACTGATGAAACAACCGAGGCTCAGAGAGTTTAGTTCATTTGCTCAAGGTCACACAGCTCCTAAGTAGTAGAGTCAGAAAGTGAATTCAGGTCCACCTCATTGCAGAGCCTGGACTTTTAACATCACGACTTCTGCCTTGCAGGGGAGGAAACAGGCCTGGGGGCAATGACTTCGCTTTGTCTGAGCTCAGGGTCCCAGGCAATGCCGTGCCCCCTCACATGGGGTGGCTGTGGGGCTGGGGAGTGGAATGAAATGCTTTGTTCACTTTAAAGCCTCACCTTTAAGGGGTGCACAAGGATTGGGGCAGAATCCTGCTCAGGAAGCGTGGGCCCCATGCAGGACAGAAGAAAAAGCTGGTGCCCACCACCAGTTTTCCCACCCGTGGAATGGGGGCGTGCCTTCCCACCTTGGGAATGACAGTGCCGTTTGCCTCTGCAGGCGGTGGGCGAGTCCCTGCTGTACATGCTGGAGAAGTGCCTGGGCCCCACCTTCACACCAGCCACGCGGGCCGCCTGGAGCCAGCTCTACGGGGCCGTGGTACAGGCCATGAGTCGGGGCTGGAATGGCGAGTAGGAGGCGGCCCTGCCCAGCAGCCTCCACCAGGGGGCCCCCGACCGTCTGTGTCTGTCTGTCGGTCTGCGTCTGTTGTAGCCCAGCTCTCCTAGGCCTCCCTGCATCAGGTCCTTGTCCCCTAGGCCGTACCAGAGAGGCGATGCGCAGGGCTGGGCCTTAGTCCCGCTCTCGCCCAGCTGCAGACACGGTGGCTTTTCCTTTAGAAAGGAGCTCCTGGATTTCCTTGAGTTTCCCATAGCTTCCTCGCTGCTGGCTCTCTTTCCCTCTGGTTCCCCTCTTCCAGGAGGAGGAGCAGCAGTGTTTTGGTGGCAGAGGTGGCACGGGGCCCCCCAAGGTACTGGGCTTTGAGAGCATGGGTTCTTCCGTCACGCTCCCTTCCCAGGTGAGCCTGGGCCAAGGCAGGGAGTCGGCGGACCGAGCTCGGGGCGCTTTCCCAGCCGGCCTGCCCTCAGTGCTTCTCTCTCCCAGGGGCCTTGGCTTTTCACAAGGAAAGAGACGGGACAGCTTCAGCCTTCACGGCAGAATCACAGGCAGTGGGAGCAGGTGACCAGGAGGAAGGGAGAGGTGGCCTGGCCCTGTGATCCGGGTTTCCAGGGCCCGCTCAGATGCCATCCGACAGAGCAGTGGTTCTTTTGTAGCATCCTATGGGAGCTCCCCCGTTACTGCTCTGCAGGAACCAGTTAGCCAGCCAGGGTGGGGCAGGGCAGCTGATGGACAAGAAAGGAGGGGGGGGCTTCATTCCAAAGAGACCGAGTCCCCGTGGCTCTTCCTCACCCTGGACCCCAGTGGCCCCTGAGTCTTCTTGTCCCCCAATCCTTTCTGCCTCTGCCTCCATTAACTGTTGGCCCACAGCTCCCCATATGTAATACCTGCTGTGTGCCTGCCTTTAGCTGGATGGATAGAAGAGAAAGCAGCAGGAGAGGCCCCCTACCCTCACCCTGAGCTGTCTCTACTTTTTTCGTCTGCTGCGTGCTGTGGTTGTATAAACTTATGGGGAATAAATCTGTTCCACAGGCCTCTCTGACCCTCTGGGACTGGTCTTTTCTTGGGTATTGGTCTGTGACCAGTGAAGAAGCTGCAAGAAGATGGTTGTGGGTCAGGAAAGAAAGATGGGGTCAGAAGGGCCAAAGCCAGGGGAGTTCCCATCATGGTACAGCGGAAATGGATCCGACTAGGAACCATGAGGTTGTGGGTTCGATCCCTGGCCTTGCTCAGTGGGTCAAGGATCCGGCGTTGCCTTGAGCTGTGGTGTAGGTTGCAGACGTGGCTTGGATCCCGCATTGCTGTGGCTGTGGCGTAGGCTGGAGGCTACAGCTCCAATTAGACCCCTAGCCTGGGAACCTCCATATGCCACAGGTGTGGCCCTAAAATGACAAAAAGACAAAAAAAAAAAAAAAAAGGGCCAAGTGGGTGGAAAAGAAGGGAGAGGTGTGAGGGGAGCCAGCGTGGAGATGGAGTGAGGGGTCTGTGGTAGAAACTGGCTGCCAGGGCACACGACTGGACTACATTTCCCAGCCTCCCTTGCACTTAGGTGGGGCATGTGACTGAGGTCTGGCCAAGGGAATGTGTGGACATGTGTACCACTTCCAGACCTGGTCCCCCTGCCTCTGCCCTCAAACTCCTGCATGCTCCTCTGTGCTCTGCTCTGTCATCTTTCTGCCAGCTTAATGCAGACTTCACAGTGACCTTGAGGGCCTTGCACTGAATGTGGCAGAGCCACAAGGTAGAAGGATCCTGGGGCCCTGAATCACTCCTTGAGGAGAGCACCCATTAATCAGAAGCATCTTGCAGGATCCAAGCAGTTCTCCAGCATGTAGAGCAGGGGCTCATCCATGTCACCCAGGAAGGAGACATAAACTTCTATTGTGTTTGTGCCATCATACATTTGGAGGTTGGTTTGTACAACACATGTCCACACTGATCCAGAGTCTGAAGCAGTCAGGGGTTCAGAGCCCACCTGCTAGGGTTTAGATGGGGTCACTGCCAGGACAGCAGCAAACAGCACCAAATATTGCAGGGTTCCTTAGGAAAGCTTCTAGATCCTCCTGCGAGAGGTAAGTGCCAGTTCCGGGGTGGGCTTTTGAAGAAGATTAAGTGGTTAACCAAATAGGTGTGTGTGTGTGTGTGTGTGTATTAAGGGTGGGCTTCATCTGAGCCGACTTGGGGTTAACCATTCACATGCTCCTGGCTTCCAAGGTATGAGGCCCTGGACCTGGGTTGTGAGTGGCTGCTGCCGCTGCACCCGGGACAGCTACCATCACCCTGGGGTCCAGTTTTCTCGGCCAAGACCTATGCTGCTGGTACCAGCAGAGCCTCCTGAGCTCCCGCTGGGGCCTCGTTTTTGTTAAGCTCAGAGGGCCAGGCCTGCCAGGCTGTGTGACTGCAGGCACTAGGTCCAGAGCCGGCTAGGAATGCTTTTCCCATTGGGGCATCCAAAGTATTTTTTCCCACGCCCCACAGGCTCCAGTGAGAGGGGTTCCTCCGCGTGTGGCCAAGTAGTGGCTCAGACTCAGGTGGCTGAGCCTGGCCTATGGCTCCTGAATGTCTGACACCCACCCTGGAGACTGGGGTGACCGGGCTCTTGAAAGGCTAAACACCCTCCTCTGATGTGCCTTGAACCATCCCAAGTATGGGTGCTTTCACCTCTCTTGAAGGCTTCTCTTCCACTTGTGCGTGCATGTGTGTGTGTGCACACGTGTGCGTGTGCGTGATGTATTCTAGGTCTCAGCCCTGGAATCTTCTCTCCTGTGTTTCTCCTCATTCTATCAGCCCATATTTCCCAATTTATACAAAGAACCTCCCCCTCCTTCCCCTCCAGCTACCACCCTCTACTTCCTTTGATAGCAAAACTCTTCAAGAGTTGTGTTTCCTCGCCTTTTTCATGTCCTCACTCCTGTGAAAGGATGGGAACCTATTTCAACCAGGCTTTCAGCCCCTCTCCCCCGAGTCTTACCGTCAAGTTCACCAACAACCTCCATCCTGCCAAATTCAGGGGTCACGTCTCTGCGTTCTGCTCTTCTGCTCAGCTGCACTTGGAAGAGTTAGTTGATCAGTCCTTCTTTTATTTTTAAACATTTTATTATGGAAAAATGTTAACACACACAGAAATCAGAGCCTAGCAAACTTTCGAGCACCCTTCCTTCACTCGGTGTCAGCAGGGAACAACTCAAGATCTCCCTCCATCTGACCCTTTAATTTTGCTGCAGAGTCTCAAAACTAATCCTGGACTTTACGTGCCTTCACCTGGAAAGTCTTCCATGTGAATGTCTAGCTGATTTATTTTTTACCTCTTAGCCCATGCTGTCATCATACCTACCAAGATGAATAGTATTTGCTCAGCATCGCCTAATGCCCTGTCCATTTTCAAGTATCACCGGTGTCTCAAAGATGTCTTGCTGCAGCAGGTTTGTTCAGTTCGAGATGCAATCAAGGGCCGCACGTGGCAGCTGCTGGTATCTCTGAACCCCTTCGTTCTCTCCCAGACTCTCGCCCTCTTCCCCGTGCCACTGATTCAGGGGAGAGACCTGGTTGTCGGTCCAGTGACATGTCCAGCATTTGACCTGGCTGGTGCTTCTTGATGGCGTCTTTGAGCTCATTCCTCTCTGCCCCGTATTCACTGCCAAGTGTGGTTAGAGCTGGGCCCTTCCGTCCCCTGTGAGTCCCTTTCATCGCTTAGCTTCTGGGACACCGGGGCTCTTCCGGTTTTCCTTCTTCCTCTCTGTGGCCCCTTCTCAGTCTCCCTTGTAGATCCTCCCTCGCGTTTTTTTCCCTCCAACTCCCCTCCACCTTCGCTCGAAGCCCGCGGAGGCTGCAGCCAGTCCCATGCTTTCGACCCAATCCCGATGCTGAAGACTCCAGAGTTTACACCTGCGGCCAGACTCGGTCAACCACCCAACATCTGCGCAAGGTGCCACCTCAAACGTAACGCCACCAAGATGCGACTCCTGGTAGTTTCCCCCAGACCTGCTCCCTGCTGGCGTTCTCTGGTACATCACTGCCCAGTGGTTTAGGCTGGAGAACCGGAAGTCCTCCTGACCTCCTGGCTTTCTCCTAGACCCCACATCCAGTCTATCCGGGAGTCCTCAGGCCCTATTCCGGATTTCACTACCGCTCTCTGTTTCACAGCCCTGCCCTTGTCTGAGCTACCATATCGTTGTTCCTCGATGCCTCCAGCGAACCCTCCCTCGCACCCCACAGGCTTTTCTGCTCCCATCTTGTCCACACCCAGTAGCTAGTAAGGGGACCACGTCTCTCCCCTGCTCAGAATCTTCCAATACCTTAGCCTTGCAGCCCCGGCCCCCCCACAGACTCTGTCTCCTTCCGCTCTCCCCCGCACTCACGCTGCAGCCACTCTGGCTTCCTTGCTGATCCTAGGGCTGCGTTTGTTCCCTCAGTCCCGCCCCCCGCTGCCCCGCCCCCTCTTGCAGCCTCTGCTGGCTCACGGGTCTCCTTCCCACAGACCTTGTCCCCCCCCTCCCCATCTCCCCCATCTCCCCCATCTCCAGACTCCGCCCCCACTGGCCCATCCCGCTTTATTTTTTTCTTCAAAGCACCTTCCCTGACATCCTATGATGTAAGCTGGCTTATTGCACTTATAATCTATTGCAGTCGACAGGGGAAGGCTGTCCCAAAAGCCATTTGGGGCTCTGGGTTGGGGGGGAGGGGGGCTTCATACCTTTGTCGAAGGTGAGCAGGCAGCCCGAAGTGACCCCTGAAGCCGGTGCGGCTCTCTGGCCCAACAGTAGTCCTTATTGCCAAGGAAGACGACGCTAATGGAAGGTGTGGCCCCTGCTAGGCATTCATGGCTTGTTAAGCCCAAAGGCAAAAATGCTTGGTGTGGCCTAGCCTTTGATTACCCACCAGACACTGGCCGTTTGAGTTCCCTGGAGGCGATATGAGGAGAGGAGAAGTCTCCCAGGTGGTGGGTTTGTAATTATGTACAGGCCAGAGGGTCAGCCCTCCCTGAGGTGAGAGGCAGCGTGAGATGCTGAGACCAGCTTCCCAGTTCCGAGCCATGAAGCTGGGATTGTTTTCCTTACGGCGCCACGGGAGCTTGCCCACTCTGCTCTCCCCGCACGCCAGTGTCACCGAGGGCGAGTTTGTAAAACAGAGAGGTCTGGGCCCCACCCCAGAAATTTGGGTTTGTGGAGGGAGGGGGGCCTGGACGGAGATTGTTTAAAATCTCCCAGAAGACTCCAGTTTGCAGCTGGAATGGAGACTCCAGCCCTTGAGGCTAGAGAGTTGCTACGATGCTAATTGTCAAGGCCTGAGGGACCTCAGCTGTTCAGAAAATAGCCTGTATTGAGAAAACCTGTGAACTGTCTTCCCAGAAGCCAGGTTCTGCCATGCCACCAGAGGGCCATTACAGAGCAAACCTGGAGACAGCCAGTGTGGAGCTTTCCCCGTGGCTTTGGGAAGGTGGCAGGGAGCTGCTACAAGCTTGGCCACAAGGCAGAGCCTCCTGGAGCCCAGGGCCCTTCTGCTTCCTCTCCAGCCCTGCAGAGTCCAGCTTGGCACTCGGTCTGGTGCTCCAATGCCCTCTTGGGCAGAGCCCCATCAAGCTGGCATCCTGGACCGCCCTGGCACCAGGCCTCTCTCTTGGCCTGTCCCCCTGTTCCCCCGTCCGCCCACTCCCATCCCCCGCCAATTCTCAGCCGGCAGGACACAGCCCGATCCTACCGGCCAGGGTGGTCTTTCTACTCCTCTCCCCACCGAAGCACCCTTTGTGGATTTCATCTGGCTCGACTTGGAAATAACGGCTTTGAGGGGAGGGGGCTCGAGGGGATGGGCCCTGGCCCCATGCCTGGGCTCGCACCATGGGGGGCTTTGAGCTCCTGCCCACGGGCCGGGGTAGGGGTGGGGGCTGTGAAAGCTCGAGGAGGAGGTCTGGCGAGCATCCCTTGGGCAGTGTGCTCCACACTCTCTGTCCTCACGGGCAGCAGCGGGGGAGAAAGCCACCCCCACCCCCATTCCCTCCGTCCCCGCAGCGAATCTGCCCGAGTCGGTGGTCAGGCAGGGCAGTTGACCTCCTGTCCTCCTGTACTGAAGATGAGGTGACCAGTCCCAGGTCATCGAGCTGGTCGAAGGAAGGGCCAGAACCCCAGTCCCCTAGGTCAGAACACACGGCCCCCAGGACGGCGAACTTTCCTCCTGCCACGATGAGGAGGCAGACGGAAATACCCATTTCGGAGGGTTTTCTTATCCTGTGCGGGTCTGACCTGGCAGCCCTGCACACTCCCTTGATGCCCAACCTTTCCCTGACCTCCCCCTGCCCTTGTGCTGAGGCTGAGTCTGGCGCAGACCTGAGCCCCACCTGTGGCTCCTTCCGGGGCGGGGGGCCTCCACCTGACACCTTCATCTCATCAACTCTGCTAGTCTGGCCAGTGGCCTGCTCTCAGGGCCCGGAACTTACCCGAGGGCTTCTGTGGCCCCACCGGCTTCCTGGGGAGCTCAGTGACCAGAAAGCTCTCCCCTACTGCTCAGGGGCCCCCGAGAGTATCCCCAGTGGAAAGAGGCAGCTTCACTCTGTCTCTCCAGCAGAGCAGGTGGCACTTGCCAGGACTTCCCCTGTGAGGACAGGGGCCAGAGAAGGCCTCGCAGGTCCGAGGATCCCAGAGGGGCAGCTCTGGCCGCAGAGGTCAAAGCCACCAAGCGAGATGTGATCCTCCAGCCTGGCTACCTCTGGGAGCTCTGGCTCCTTCCAGGTGGAGGGGCGGCCCTGCCGGGCCGGGCCGGACACAGAGGCACAGCCAGCAGGGGTTGGGAGGACTTGTTTATTCAAGGCACAGTCACAGCGTTAGTAACAAGAAGGTTCGGCATTCTGGCACATTCCTTTAGTGTTGGTGGCCAAAGGAAGTCCACACTCCCCACTGGAGTCCCCAGAGGATGCGATGCTGCTGATAGGCACTTTGCTTCCCGAAGCTTTTGAGGAAGAGGCAGGCAGGCCTGGTGCTGCCCTGAGCCCAGGGAGGGGCACTTCTCAGAGGCTTTAGGCAACACCCGGTCCCGGAGGCAGCTCCTTCCGGAGAGGGTCAGGTCTGAGAGGCGGTGCTTTGGGGACAGATGGGGAAGGGACAGCTGGGCAGTGGGCGGTGTGGGGGAGGGGTGGATGGTGGTGGGTGGAGGCCAATGTGTGAGATGCGTGTGGGCAGAGAGAACGCGTTGAGGGCGGTGGCTGAGGAGGGCCTGAATGTGGCGTGTGAGGAGCCGAAGCAGGCCCACACCCCCTGCAGTGGCCATGAGCGGTCCAGCAGCTGTGGCTGGGCCTTGCTGGTTGTCCCGGGTCTCCAGGAAGAGCAGAGAAGTGAACGAACTCAGGAGCATTCCCAGTATCTTCATTACCTTCTCTCAGAGCCAGACTACACTTGACCCAGATTCAGAGGGGGCGGCACCAGCCGTGCGGCCGGCCGTATCATTTGCTGGGGCCCTTTCCGTATGCAGCTTCTAAGGGCTGCCGGGGAGCAGGGGGAGGAGAGGGGGCCACAGAGGCAGAAGCAGCTGGAACCGTCCGGCAGGGGCCTCGGAGACTGGGGGCTGATGCCCGCAAGTAGTGCCAAGGGAAGCTGAGCCCTCAGGCTGGCTTCTGGCGGGACGCCCCTTGCCACACACCTGGGGATCGAGCAGGGCCTAGAGCCAGCCAGTCCCATGGCAGGAAGAGCTCCCTCTGGATCCTGACCACTCTGTCTTGAAAGGACCATTCCCTGCCCCCCCCTTTTTTCTTTGTGGCATATGGAAATCCCCAGGTTAGGGGTCAAATCAGAGCTGCGGCTTCTAGCCTATGCCGCAGCCACAGCAACTCAGCATCTGAGCTGCAACTGTGACCTGCCCCACAGCTTGTGGCAATGCTAGAGCCAACCCAGCGAGTGAGGCCAGGGATCGAACCTGCATCCTCTTGGAGACTGTGTCGGGTTCCTAACCCACTGAGCCACAATAGGAACTCCAACCCTTCCCCTTGTTGGCTGGTGAAATGCTTGGAGGAAGAAGCCCTGTGGGCCTGGGTTTGTGAGGAACCAACTAGGCAGAATTTCCTCCTTATTTCTACCTGGACAAGGAGGGACTGCAACCTCCCCAGCTGACCGAGGCTCTCCGAAAAGACCCCTGACGCCAAAGTCTGGGCTGAGCTCTCAAGGGGGAGCAATGTTTGCCTCTCAAGTGCTATTTCTCCTCTGGGGTCAAGCTTGGAGCTCCTGGAGCCGAGGTGGGAACAGGTGGAGCAAAGTGGGGCCCAGGTGATCCGAGCTCAGGGGCCCCCATGTACCTGGGGGTTGGTGGGAAACAGCCAGGGAGGTGAACCTGCATGCCCACCTTCAGCAGGTGGACTGCAGGGACCCAGACGTTTGAAGAAGGGAGTTCTGGAAAGCTCTAGAACACACAGACCTCATTTGATTTGGCTCATTCTGGTCCACCGGGGCCCCAGCCAGCCCTTCTTTGTGCCTTCCCACACCGGCTGCCCGGTGGTCCTGATGGGGGGCCTGTCCCAAGGCTGAAGCCTGCACCCCTCTGCCTGCGACAATGAGGCTAGGTGTCCCCAGCGCTGTTCCTACTCAGGCACTGGGCCCTCCAGGCCTCAGGTGGTGGCAGCCCCGGGAGGGGCCGTCCAGGGCGGACACAGCCCCCACCCCAACCCCCTGCAGGCCATCCACGGGTCTCAGCCAGGACCGCACTGGAGGCCACCTGACTGCTCTTCAGTCGGGTGCTGGGTGGCCCTGAGGGGAGAGGGTGGGGCCTGCGTGGAGGCCCAGGAAAGGCCAGCGCCTTCAGTTTGCAGCACGGGCTTCTCACCCGCAGCTGCCACCCGCCCTGATCAGCATGGTGGTCTAGGCACTCAGATGGATATGAGGCAGAAGCAGCTCTCAGTGGCTCTCCTCGACCTTGGGGAGGTCCTCTCATTAGGCCCTGGAGCTTGGAGAGGTATATCTGGTTTCTCATCACTCAACAGTTTGGAAGAAGCCCCCCCCCCCACGAATTCTGCCTCTGCCCCTTCCACCTTACAGTCACCAGCCCTGGTGGCTTCATCAAAATGCCCCATTTAATGAACCCCGAGTGAGTAAGTCCCAGCTACTCTTGCAGGAATAGGGAGGAGAAGGTCTCAACCCTGCTCCTCCCGGGGACATCTGATGAGAGGGCAGAGGGACAGGAAGGGGCTCGGCCACCCCCGTCAAGTCTGTGCTCTCAGCCGGCCCTGCCTGGCCGCGGCAGAAACGCTTCCCGCGCAGGGAAACCCGGAGGTGGTGGCCATCTGTGTCTTCCGTGGAGGCCCAGCATACATACCTTTGCTTCGTCAGACTGCAGGGGAGGGGTGGCTGGAAGGGAGGGGAGGGGGAGAGGGAGGGCAGCAGCAGAAGCTCCTCGGACAGGGCAGCTGGGGGAAGGGTGGCAAAGACTGCTTCCTCCTGCCTCCTGCCTTGGGCACGCCTTCTCCATCGTGACCCCAGGAGAGTCCCCCAGGCTTCAGTCTCCGCTTAGGGCTCCAGCCATTGCTCCCAAGACATGGTGCTTGCCCATATCCTCCATCCCATCCCGGGGTCCCTCTGCACTGCCCAGCATCTCCTGTTCTAGCTGGTCGGCAGGTCGGGCCCTCCACGTGGCCAATAGACAGCCGGGGTTCCGCTGGCCTTCCCAAGGTCTGCAGAGGGCAGTGGGGCGGTCTGGGGCCCTCCTGCCTCCTGCTGCCAGGCGCTCCCCTGGCTATTACTCCGGGCTGGAGTCGCCAGGTGGAGGCCTCGGGCCCTGGTCAGTGATACTGGCTCTGGCCCTCTAGTTCCAGCCCTTCCTGGAACTGGGCCGAGTCCAGCTCCCTCACAAAGCCCCTCACACCACTCTCCTCTTCTCCCTCTTCCGGCTGTCTGTTCATGGTGCCGTAGGTGTGCCGGGCGGGGGAGGAGGCTGGGGTCAGGTTCATCTCCGGCTCTTGCAGCACGGTGGCCACATACAGCTGCTCGGGACAGAGAGGGAGACGGGGCGAGGTCACATCTGGGGCAAGGCCCTGGGCACACCCTGCCCCCTCGTGCTCTACCGCAGAGCCTCCGCCGCTGTAAGCCACGGCTCCTCCTGCCCCAGGAGCCCGAGTCCTGGCCGCCTCGTCTGCCCAAGTTGCTCGCGATCCCTTAATGAACATCTATGCGCTCCCTGGGCTAGTTAGTGCGGGTCTCCTAATTCCTAGTTCACTGTTCCTTTGTTCTTGGTTCCAGGTCAGGCTGAGCCCAGGGGGAGATGACACTAGGTTCCCCTGGGTTGGGGTCTGGAGAGACCCCCATTCCTGAGCAAGTGCACTTTCTAATACAGCTTCAGAGGTGCATCCACAGCTCCACTGGGCTGTGTCATGGTTTCGGCTGTGAATCAGGATTTGAAACTGAGGCTGCAATCTGAGGTTTTGGTCATGTGACCTGTGAGATGCAGGTGTGGTCCTAGGAAAGCCTGGGATGAGAGCAGATTAAGAAACACAGGAAGTACTAGGGACAGAGCTGTTTGTCATCCCTTGAAGTGACTTTTTTTTTTTTTCCCTGCTGAGCCTGAAACATGGGAAGTTCCCAGGCCAGGGATCGAACCCACGCCACAGCAGCCAGTGACCTGAACCACAGCCATGGCAACACCGGACCTTTAACCCACTGAGCCACCAGGGAACTTCGGAAGTGACTTTTAAACCGACTCCTTACTTTGAAAATCAGTAATTATTGGGTAGCACTAAACCTTTCCTGTAGAAATTTATTTCGGTGAAGCCAAATAGCCCTAGCTGATGAGGGAAGAGTCTTTCTACAGAAGAATTATAGATATTTCCATAAGGCCAAAGGAAACCCCATAGATGACTTTTTTTTTGGTCTTTTGGCCTTTTTCTAGGGTCGCACTCGCGGCATATGGAGGTTCCCAGGCTAGGGGTCTAACAGGAGCTGTAGCCGCCGGCCTTCGCCACAGCCACAGCAACGTGGGATCCGAGCCGCATCTGCAACCTACACCACAGCTCATGGCAACACCGGATCCTAACCCACTGAGCGAGGCCAGGGATCGAACCTGCAACCTCATGGTTCCTAGTCAGATTCATTAACCACTGCGCCACCACGGGAACTCCCCCATAGATGACTTTTTGGTCATGAGGGGAAATGGTAGCTGAGCATCGAAAGCAGCCAGCAGTCCTCTCTGCATCCGGAAGTCGCTTCGGCATCATTCATGGCAATAAACGGGATATTATCTCCCCCCCCCCAGTGTGTTCTTGACCCTAGTATTGAACCTTTGGATCTGACTTCTGGTTTTCAGGAAATATGATAGACAGTGTAACCTGCTGTGGGAGATCATGAAGAAAAAGCCAGAAAATCCAGAAGGCGGTAAAGTCGGCAGGACTACTGGCGTGGTCTCTCCAACAAGTCATACAACAGAGACGGTGCTCAAATAAAAGGGGCATGCACAGATGCTGGATTAATCTATCACAGGGACTGGATTGGATCTTGGTTTGGACAAGCTATGAAAGAAATTTCTGGAACATGTCAGGCAAGTTGAATATGGACTGGATATTTCAAGAGGTAAAAACGTAAATGTGTAGAAAGACGGAGGCTTAACTACAAATGCAGGTTATAGAATAGCATGATTATGTCATTTTAGAAAATATATCTGAAAGAATATACATTAAGGTATCAGTGGCCATCTCTGGGTGGTCGGAATATGGACTTTTAATTTTCTTATTTTTACTTATCTGTTTTTGGATACCACTATTATAATAATGAAATATTTTAAAAATTAGTTCCAGTAATTTTTTTTTTTTTTTTAAAAGCTCAAACTCTAGAGTCTGTCACACCAGGTTCAAACCTTGGTCTGCCCTTTCCTTGCTCTGTAGTGCCCTAGGTCTCAAGTAACTCACCTTTTTGAGCTTCAGTTTCCCCATCTGTAAAATGAGGATAAAAACCCCTACTGCGCAGGTTTAGCATAAAGATCAAGAGTGAGAATGGCGAGGCGTCTGGTTTGTAAGATTTCAATAACCGAGTGCTGACAATATTTGAGAGGGCTCATCTTGGAAGGGCCCCCAGGGAGATGCCGTCCTGCTGCGAGACGTTTGGCGTCTTTCTGGAACCGAAGCTCCTCCTCACCCCTGCCACCTCCCAGAGGTCACCGGGCCCTAACTGTGGGCTTGTTTCAGAGCGAGGCAGATCTGTGCGTCTGTGCACCCGACGTGGGAACGCCTGCCCACTGCTGTTTCTGCTTCGACCCCCCCCTCTGCCATAACCTGGGGGCCTCTTCTCCCGCGGGTACTGCCGCCCACTCTGCATCGGCACCAGGCCCAAAACCATCTTTGGTCCCCTAGTGCTCCAGATTCTCTCTTCCGGGCCTTTGCACAGGCTGGTTCTCTTCCTTGAATGCTCACTCCCATACCTATTCCACCTGGTCACCCCTACTCTCCCCTTCCTGGACTGGGATTAGATGTCCCCTCTTCTAAGAAGCCTTCCCTGAGAGCCCAGGCTGGCTGGTGCCCTTCTTTAGTGCTCCTCCAAGGCACCCTGGCATCGGGGCACTGGTTGACCTGGTACCCAGCTCACGCATTGGTGGCCCTGCGTCCACCCCTGTGGCCGGGCTGCGGGCAGGCGCTCACGCCCCTCTAGGCTGAGCCGCCGTGTGGCAGCCAACGCCCAGCCGGCTGCGCCCCTGCACTCTGAGTCCTGCCTCGTCTCTTCACAAGCTGATGGGCTCGCTCACCCGGCGCGGCACCTGCCTTACCATTCGGCGCAGACCTCCGACAGCTCGCTGCAGCTCTGTCTGCACCACTCTCCCTGGCACCTGTACCCTGGGAGGCAGCCTTTGGTCCTGAGGCCGAGTCCCAGCACGTCCCTGCGTCTACACGACTCAGCTGGCTGTGGCTGGGTTCGCCCTGACCTTTCTCTTCCTCTCTGCGTTCCTTCTAGAGAATGCCTTGGAGTAGTAGTAATTCCTGGATCTTCTATCTTTCTGATAGTTCTTCAGCCAGGGCCACGGCAGAAATCTGACCTGGGCCAAGTCCTGCTGCGTCAAAGGGGGTTGTCCGGGGACCCCCATCTCCTCCCCAATACCCATGGTGGGTGCTGACTGCTGGAGCCCCCACAATGCTGCTGGAGTAGCCCGACCCTGCAGGCGCCCCCCCACCCCCCGAACTGTCCCAGGGCAAAGGCTCTGACTCACAAGGGAGGTTGGCGTAGAGGAGGTGCTGCTGGGCTCCAGGTCAAAGACGGTCTCCGTTTCCTCCTCGGGCTGCAGCATGCGTGGGAAGAGACACAGAGGGTCAGAGAACGGGGAGATGTCGCTCTTTGCCCCTGCCCTCCCCACATCTGGAGAAGCCAGGACCTTGTGCCTGGGCCTCTTGCTCCCCTTAAACTCAAATTATCTGCTGTTTTACCAGAACTGCAGTGCAGCTGGCGGGGCTGACGCCCAGGGGGACAGAGAGAGGACTGGGATGCTGTGGAGCCTCTTAGGACTGTTCCGTTCTCAAGGACCATTATGGGGGAAAGTAAGCAGAGCGGAGGATGGGGTTCAAAGATGAACCTGCTTTGACTGTAGCGGAAGCCTTGACTTCAACAATATCTTCTTTACACAGCAAAGGAAGCCATAAAAAAAAAAAACCCAAAAGACAACCCACAGAATGCTAGAAAATAGTTATAAACAATGTAACCAGCAAGGGCCTAATCTCCAAAATATACAAATTACCCATACAACTCAACAACAACGAAACCCATTTGAAAAACGGGCAGAAGGAGTTCCCGCTGTGGCTCAGTGGAAACGAATCTGACTAGTAACGTGAGGATGCAGGTTCGATCTGTGGCCTCGCTTGGTGGGTTAAGGATCCGGAGTTGCCATGAGCTGTGGTGTAGGTTGCAGATGTGGCTCAGATCTGTCATTGCTGTGGCTGTGGCGTAGGCCAGCGGCTACAGCTCCAATTCAACCCCTGGCCTTGGAACCTCCATATGCTGTGGGTGCGGCCCTCAAAAAACAAAAAAAGAAAGAAAAAGAAAAAGAAAAATGGGCGGAAGACCTAAATAGACATTCTTCCAAAGAGGACATATGGACGGCCAGCAGGCACAGGAAAAGATGCTCAATATCGCTGATAATTAGAGAAATGCAGATCAAAATCTCAATGAGGTACCACCTCACACCAGTAGAATGGCCATCAATAAGAAGTCTACAAATAACGAATGCTGCAGAGGGTGTGGAGGAAAAGGAACCCCTACACCCCTGTTTACAGTCCCTCCTGTTCCCATTGGTGGGAATGTAAATTGGAAAATCGCTATGGAAAAGAGTATGGAGGTTCCTCAGAAAGCCAAAAAACAGAGCTACTGTATTATGATCCAGCAATCTTACTCCCGGGCATATATCCAGACAAAACTATAATTCAAAAAGATACATGCCCCCCAGTGTTCACTGCAGCACTATTCACAATAGCCAAGACATGGAAACAACCTGAATGTCCATTGACAGATGAATGGATTAAGAAGATGAAGTACATATACACAATGGAGTAGGATGGACAGGGAGTTTGGAGTTGGTAGCTGCAAACTATTACATTTAGGATGGATGAATTATAAGGTCCTACTGTACAGCACAGCGAACTATATCCAGTCTCCCGGGACAGACCGTGATGGAAAATGATACTGAAAAAACATGTATGTGTGACTGAGTCACTTTGCTGTACAGCAGAAACTGGTACAACATTGTCAATAAACCATCACCTTCTGCCTCTACAGAGTAGACACCCTCAGGCAACCAGATCCCAGGACATCACTGCACCGGGAAGACAGAGTCAGAGGTGCTATTCACCCTGGGCCTTCACTAGCATGGGCTCAGGCCAGGGGAGGAGGCGGCCAGGTAGAAAGGGCAGCTGTCATCTGTGCCCGGGGCCACAGATACGGGGCCCCCAAAAGCAAGAAGATCCTCTTCCCAGAGGCTCCCTCCTCCGACCCAGCAAGATGCTAGCACTTTCTTTATTTATTTACTTTTTGCCTTTATGTACAGATGCCCCCGCGGCATATGGAGGTTCCCAGGTTAGGGGTCTAACAGGAGCTGTAGCTGCCGGCCTTCGCCACAGCCACAGCAACGCAGGATCCGAGCCGCGTCTGCAACCTACACCACAGTTCACAGCAACGCCGGATCCTTAACCCACTGATCAAGGCCAGGGATCGAACCCGCAACCTCATGGTTCCTAGTCGGATTCATTAACCACTGAGCCACGACGGGAACTCCCAAGATGCAAGCACTTTAAATCAACTTTCCTTCTTACATACATTCATTTAGAAAGGAAACAATTTACTATTACAAACAGAAAACCTGAGTCACTTGCCATAAGCAGAAGGTCAACTAGAAAAATAAATCTATAGCCATGAAAAATAAAAAAAATAATGTTTCAGTCCTCTGGAAATCATTCCAGTGCACCTCTACAGTCCCTGCACTGGAAGCACTGATCTAGCGCTCACGGTATCGCTGGCATGGGTTGGCTCCCTTCTCTAGTAACCGGCTGGGCCCTACCGGCAGAGCGTTGAAAGAGCCATGGGGCCCAAAGAGCAAGGCCTCCCTTCCAGAGAGCCTCAAGTTCAGTACGCTGAGATTCTCTCTCTCTTTTTTTTTTTAACTTTTTAGGGCCGCACGCTCAGCATATGGAAGTTCCCAGAATAGGGTTTGAATCAGAGCTGCGGTCGCTGGCCTACACCACAGCCACAGCAAGGTGGGATCCAAGCCTCATCTGAGACCTACACCATAGCTCACAGCAATGCCAGATCAAACCCACATCCTCATGGATACTAACTGGATTCATTTCCGCTGAGCCACAATGGGAACTCCAATACCTCGAGATTCTTAAAAGGAAGATGACTATCTCCCTTCGCCAGGTTAACGTCTTTTACCACTCCCTCCTTCACTCCATTCTCTCAAGCCCCCATCCGTTGGAATGGTCCTCACAGCTCAGCGGCTGGACAGGCTCACATCGTGGGAAGCACGGGCCCAGAGCCTGAAGTTTGGAGGAGGCGTCAGAGGGGAGAAGAGGAGAGAACCGCTGTTTTCCGGATGCCTCCTCCCTGCGACGTGTGATTCTGGGGTCAAAGAGCAGGCGCAGCTGGCCCTGAGTGTGCACCTCCCATCATCAGAGCGAAAGGCAAGAACCTGTCACCACTGTGGTGCTGTGGGTGCCCCGGCCGGGAGGGTGTCCTGGAGCTGTGTCCCCCGGGGGCCCGGGGAGAAGCAGTGGAGGAAAGGCAGGCTGGCAACTCACCTCGTAGTCAGATGTTCTCTGAAGCTTCCGCAGAAAAGAGCCAAGGCAGGCAATTATCATGGATATGACGAGGGTGGTGAGGGAGAAGAAGGTGATGGCATGTAGGGACCCTGCAAGGAGAAGGAAAGGCGTGGGCTTGGCGCTTGCGGACTGCAGCTGTGGGCAGCGGTGCCAGATGACAGGCCGCCCGGGCTGACAGATGCCTGGGGCCCAGCTCAGCAGCTCTGGAGGAGCTGCCAGCCTTGAGTTAGAATAAATAGGATGGGGCGGGGAGAGGGGTTGCCCTGAGGCTTGTAAACCAAAGAGTATACGATTGGACCCCGTTTCTTCCCTTAGCTTCCGAGGTCTGCCGAAGCCTCACGCAAGCGCCCCAGGAGGCACCGCGCTTGGCCACGTTGTACAGGCAACAGCTTGGTACCTACCGAGTCGTAGGACGGAGAAGAAGAGCATCCAGAATAGACCCAGCACCGGCGCGAACATGGCCTGGTGGATGGCGGCCATGTGGATCTGCTCGTTGAGTTTGGTGGGCGCGTAGGAATAGTACATGTTGTAGCGGTCGGTGATGTGCTTCATGCACAGGTACAGCAGCCCTGGGGGCCGCCAGATGGAGGCACCCTCAGCGGCTGCTTCCACAGCCGGGACCTGTGCCGTCCCAAGGCGCCCCCCGACCCCCGGGCCTGAGATGCCAGATTCAGGTCTGTCAGAGCGGCCAGGGCCCAGGACGGGCTGTGGGGGCCCCGTGCTGCTGACCTCCGGGAGCAGCAGCTTCCCTGGAACCCCTAGGAGCTGTTTGGCCAGTTTGGAAAATAGGCATTTGTTCAAAACACATCCTGCGTGAGGAGTTCCCGTCGTGGCTCAGTGGTTAACGAATCAGACTAGGAACCATGAGGTTGCGGGTTCGACCCCTGGCCTCGCTCAGTGGGTTAAGGATCCGGCGTTGCTGTGAGCTGTGGTGTAGGTTGCAGATGCGGCTCAGATCCCGCGTTGCTGTGGCTGTGGCAGAGGCTGGCAGCTACAGCTCCTGTTAGACCCCTAGCCTGGGAACCTCCATATGCTGCGGGTGCGGCCCCAGATAAGGCAAAAAGACAAAAACAAAAAAAAAAAACAAAAAAAAACACATCCTACGTGAACAGCCATTCAGCCTCAGCCCCCTGACTGCCTCGGCCCTTACCTGGGCCCTCCTCGCCCTTCCGACAGGCCGTCCCCGGCCTCCTCAGCATCTGGGAGGGGGCTGCGGGGCTCGGAGCTTCTCCTCCCGGTCTGAGGGGGCGCAGCCCTGGGTGTGTCTCAGGGAGGACTCACCGAAAGGGACAATGATGGGGCAGGTGATGCTGTACGCCATCACCACGCTGAAGACGTTCAGCATCCACGCGTACTCGCGCCCGTACTGGAAGTCCATGGCCTGGTTCTGGGGCGGAAGGCAGGGGTCATCCCGAGGAGGCCCGGTCCGCCCGGCTCGGCTGCTTCTGCAGCTCCTTGTCCGGGACGGCAGCCTCCCTCCCAATTCCCGTGTCCAAGAAGCGCCTGGCCCCACCTCACCCTGCCTGCCGCCTCCGGCCCCTGGGCCCTCCGTGCACCGAGCAGCCCCCTTCGTGACACCTGCCCCAGGGACACTCACCATCCTGATGTGGACTCTTTCCGGCTCCGACCTGGAAAAGAAGAGGCGCGTGGTGTACAGGCAGAGCGACCCCAGGCGCAGCAGCTCCATGCCTGTGCCGATCAAAGCCGACGTGATCACGTAGTTGACGAAGAAGGCGCCGTTGTCTGGCAGGAACACACACCTGGGTGCGGGGAGGAGGGAAAGGGCAGAGAAATCGGCAGGGAGGAAGAGAGAGGAAAAGCGTCGAGGGAGTGGGGAGCGGGTGGAGGGAGAGATGGGGAGAATAATTTTCAACATGCAGTCGTCCCTAGGTGTCCTCAGGGCACTGCTTCTGGGACCCCCTACGGATACCAAAATCCAGGGGTGCTTCGAGTCCCTTAACTGAAATGGCATAATACCTGCGTAGAAACCACGCGATCCTCCTGTCTCCTCTAAATCATTTCTAGATTATCTACAATAACCACTACAATATAAAGAGCTATGTGATAAAGTGCTGTGCAAATAGTTTGTAGGCAACACACAGCAAATTCAAGTTTTGCTTTTGAGAACTTTCTGGAATCCTTTTCCAGAATATTTCCGATCGGCAACAGGTTAAATCTGAAGATGTCGGACCCCTGGCTATGGAGGGCCCACTGTACATATGTGCTCCCAGCCCAGTTTAAGTTAACTAGGACCCTTTTGGGCAGGGATGGGGGTGTCTATGGCAAAGATGGCCGTATGGGGGATACATGCACGGACTTGATCTAAAGCGGGGATGTTTACGGAGTTTCCGTTGTGGCTCAGTGGTTAACAAACCCGAATAGCATCCATGAGGATGTGGGTTCGATCCCTGGCTTCGTTCCGTGGGTTAAGGATCCGGCATTGTCGTGAGCTGTGCTGTAAGTCGCAGATGCAACTCACTCAGATCCCGCATTGTGGTGGCTGTGGCGCAGGCCGATGGCTACAGCTCTGATTGGACCCCTAGCCTGGGAACTTCCATATGCCATGGGTGCGGCCCTAAAAAGACAAAAACAAATAAAATAAAACAGGGGTGTTTGGCCTTGGTTCACAGGCCCTAGAGAGACCATAGTAGAACTTTGGGGGTCTGTGACCTTGAATAGGGAAAAAAATTACATTTTTTTTTCTTCCTTTTTAGGGCTGCACCTGCAGCATATGGAAGTTCCCAGGCTAGGAGTTGAATTGGAGCTGCAACTGCCAGCCTACACCATAGCCACAGCAATGCAGGATCCTTAATCCACTGAGCGAGGCCAGGAATCGAACTCACATCCTCATGGACACTAGTTGGGTTCCTAACACACTAAGCCACAGCAGGAATTTCTAAAAAAATTGCATCTTTATTTTCACTAAACTCGAATTTCAGTTTAGCGCTTCCTTCCATTAAGAATGTGGGTGACCAGTCACAGCAGTGTCAGCCATGGCCATGAGTCTGTCACCAGTTGAAACGAGGTATTTTCACATCCTGTTGCACTTATTGTTGAGCTCTCACAAAACGCTTTGTGCTCATCATCGCTTCAAAATAGTACTAGTTATTAGACAGGCCGCTAAATTAGATAAGCTAAATTCCCGTGATTGAAATTTCCCTGTCTGCACACATGTGTTTGCCGCAGTTAGCTGGCGAACTTCACCTCAGTCATTCAGCCACCTGAACAGATGGCTACACTGCCTGTTTTCACACTGGTGACCCAGGTCTCTGTTGCTTTCCCCATCTACACAATTCTGTCAGTTTTCTTGAAAAGAGAAATCTGTGAGCCCCTGGACGTAATTCAGAACTCCTTCAAAACTCTTCTTTCCTGAGGGTATCAAAGTTGAGTCATGAACTCACAATTCTTTTTTTTTTTTTTTTTTTTTTTTTTGCTTTTTAGGGCCACACTTGCGGCATATGGAAGTTCCCGGGCTAGGGGATGAATGGGAGCTGTAACTTCCCGCCTACACCACAGCAACAGCAACAGGACCCAAGCCACGTCTGCAACTTACACCACATTCCAAGGCAACGCCGGATCCTTAACCTACTGAGCAAGGCCAGGCATTGAACCTGTGTTCTCATGGATGCTAGTCGGATTCGTTAACCACTGAGCCAAGACGGGAGCTCCCTCACAGTTCTTTTCTTTCTCATATACAAACTGTACTGAAGATAATGACCTAGCCAAAGATGCACTCGCTCATCTTGGGGGAAAAAATCAACAAATTACAAATTGTAATTACAGTTGTAGTTTAACTGTAGAATGCTTGGACAATTCTAGTCCTTGCCCTAGAAAGCAAGCTGTGAAAGCTTGCCTGTCATTTGCAATATTACAGTTTTGAAAACTGGGATTTTTAACTTTTGTAACCCCAAAAAGAACAATTAAAAAAATGAAACTGGCTGGCTATCCAGCAAGACCTGCATGTTGCCTTATCAAAAAATTTACTCCCCGCCCAAATTTAATATTCTTCTTCTAGCAGAGTAACATCAGCTTTCATACCAATGCCTTCACAGCAATATACCTTTCGCTTGCCTACATTTAGAATGCATTACCCTGTTATTAAATGTGTTAATAGAGATTGTATTACAAATTTGAATTTTAAAATATTTTGCTAACTACATTTAGTAAAACTGGTTTTCATTATAACCCAAGTATTTTGTCCATTTGAAGACCTCTATCCACTCTGAGTATATGTAAAACTAGCAAAATCTGAATAAGCTCTGTGGGCTGTATCAATATCGATTTCCTGGCTGTAAGATTGTACTATGTTTTGCAAGAGGGTACCACTGGGGGAAACTGGATGGGCGGTACATAGGACATGGGGGGATTTCCTTTAAATTTACAGTTGTTTCAAAAACTTCATTTAGGGAAGGAGCCCCACGGATTTATGAGATTACCAGAGGGGTGTATGGCACAGGAAATGTTAAGGGGCTGCCGAATGAGAGTGTTTGCACGCCTTCATCTCTATGTGTGTGAGCAAATAAAGGATGCACGTATCCACCTGGTGTGAGCCCACAGAAGCCCCGTGCACACTGGGAGAACACCTGAAACGTGTACTCTAGTACTCACTGGAACCTGATGGATGCCTGTTCCAGATAGTAGATGTCAAAGAGCCAGCGGAAAAAGACATCCAAACTAGAAGCAGGAATAAAGCAGACCCTTCAGTTAATGAATCTATGAGCTGAGGACTGGGGTTCCATTTCTCTTGGGCTGGCCTCCCTCCTCCCAATCCCCCTTGTCCAATCCCCAAAGACTCATCTTGCATCTTAATATTCCAGCTGGCCAATCCACACTGCCCCTTCTTCCTTCTTAACGCTGGGCCACCCCTGACCCTAACCCTTTGGCCTTTCAGCTCAAGGCCATCTCCTACAGCAAAATTTCACCAGTGTTCTCTCCCTCTTCTGAATTTCTATGGCATATTTTCCCCACCTGGGGCTGTCAGTTAGCTCGTAGGTATGGCCTGTCTCCCCAGATGGTTGATAAGCTCTTTGAGGGCAGCGTTCATGGCTGACTATTTAGAGTTCACATGACACCTGGCTTATGCTAGGTTCATGACAGGCCCTGGACTATTATTTCAGGAATGGATTTGCAGCAACCACAGGTTGGCCTACAGTATCTGAAGGAGGAGGTTCCAATTCTAAAGTGAGCCTGGCTGAGGGAGGAGGGATAATTGGAGGTGAGGTACCTGGTCAGCCCCATAGAGGGCAGAATGACCACCATGAACACCAGAAAGATGTAGCATTTGCGCACTATGGTCAAATTCTGACTTGATCTAGAAAGAAACAAAGAGAGACGTGGTAAGAATCAAATGCCATTGCTGTACACCTATAAACGTAATAAAATTCATTAAGTAATTAAAAAAAAAAGAATCAAATGCCTAACTACAGAATGAAGAAAGAGAGAGACTGCTACCTGGGCTGGAAAATGGCTTAACAGTACATACCAATGCCATCTCCATGCAGCACCGTGAGCTGTGCTGTGGCTGAGAGCCCAGGAAAGAATCATGTGATCAACTAGCAATGTCTGCCTTGGGCATACGAAAGGGAGGGAGAGGACACACGTGCCATATACTTGATATCCCTGTTTAAAGGACATTACCAATGATACTCAGAATCCTTGCAGAGTTTCAATAATCAACATAAGCCTTATTCTTGGCCAGAGGAAAGACCAGTGAGGATTTCTGTTAAGACAACCTCCTGGCTTACTGCCTGATAGAGAAACTTTCGGTGCAGGACAGAACTTTTTTATTTTTTGCTTTTTAGGGCCACACCCGAGGCCTATGGAATTTCTCAGGCTAGTGGTCTAATCAGAGCTGTAGCTGCTGGCCTTCGCCACAGCCACAGCAACACAGGATCCGAGCCATGTCTGCGACCTACACCACAGCTCACATCAGTGCTGGATCATTAACCCACTGAGCAAAGCCAGGAATCAAACCCATGTCCTCATGGATACTGGTCAGATTCGTTACCATTGAGCCACAATGGGCACTTGTTCTTCTTTTTTTTTAGGAAATAACTTTTGAGACCCATGAAGCCTGCAGGCCATAGCAGGTCCACCTGCCCCAGGATATGGCAAATACTTTCTAACCAGTTACCTCCTACGTTGGAACTGTTAGGGCTAACAAATAAGAAATAGCTCCTAATTGTTAAAAATGTGGGCACTTTGTAGGCTACAGGGTCTCCAAGCAGACTGAGTGTATGGACTCCCCTGCTATGCCCACTGCAGCCCTTCTGATATTTTCCAAACAAGTCCTTTTCTCTCACTCCTTCCTGTGCCCTCTGCCTGATTCCTGGCACTGCCTATCTCTGCCTACGGCTGCAGAAGACCCTCAGTGCGTGGCTGGAGGCTGAAAGAGCTCAAGGAGGGCTTGGTTTTAGCCCCACATCCCCGAGACGGTGGCCCTATCTCAGCATCCCTGAGGCCAGAGGCCCAGGAACAAACAGGTACCCTCTTTCCAAAGCAAAAAAGATGTGTTAAGTTTTGGGGGATGGTTTCGAGGATCAAAACCATCCCCTATCGATTCCATTCCTTAGGCCAGATGGGCAGCTGGAGCACCAGGCTGGCGGGGGCGGGGTTGGGGGGGAGAGGCAGAGGAAGAAGCTGGTGCCAAGAGCAGGGCTAGGAGGGGAGGGCCCCAGCTCACCTGGTCCAGTGGGCTTCAAGGAAGGCAGAGAGGTAGACGATCAGAGGCATTATCACCGTAAAGGCCCAGAGCATCAGGGACGGGAAGAACTGGGTCACGACTGGGCTCTGGGGGTGGGGGTGACACGGAGGAGGGCAGAGAGACATCAGTGCCAGAAGCCCCCCTTCTCCTTGCAGGCCTCCCCGCCTGCTCCCAGGCCCGGCCTCTTCTCCAGCTCAGTCCCAGAGGCGACCTGGTGTCTCCGAGGCTGCGCAGTGGGCCTGGCCTTTCTGACCCGCCTTCCTGGTCGGGGCCCCTGCCTGGCTGGGGCGGCCAGAGGCGGACACCCCAAGGTCAAGCGACATCTCCCAGAGGCGCAGGCCTCCTATGCTGGGGTTATTGGAGGGGCTGCCTAGGCTGCTCCTAGTGACTTGGCCCTAAGGTCAGCTGCTGTCATTCAGACCTCGGGAAGGAGATACCGCTGTCATTGAGACGCTGTGTGAGATGTGGCATAGGGGGGAGGGGGTGAAGCAAGAATCCCCAGGGAGAGCTGCCGTCCCTTGCCTGGGGCCTGCTGTGAAGCTGACTCAGGCGCTGCTTTAGCAGCAGCAGAAGTGCTTGGCGTGCACCCGTGCTTGCGTGTATGTCGCTGAAACGGGGACTGGGATGGCATGAAAGGAGGGGCCTTCTGGGATCATTACAACACCCTTAGGGCTGCAGAACTTGGAAACGGACCAGTCTGGTTCCTCTAAACTCCTCCCCCCCCGCATGAAGCGCCCCCTCACTTCAGGGACGGCTCCTGTGGGCCGAGCGCTCTGTTTGCGGTGGGTGTGTCTCGAGGTGAGGGAAGTGGCGACAGAGCTGGGGGGCCTGCTCCTCTGGGAACCCACCCTCAACCCTATCTTCAAACCAGGGAACTCCGCTCCAACAAAGCTGTCACGCTTACCACACACTAGCTTGACCCAAGCTACGGAAGCCCCTAAACTCACCCCAGAACTTGCCTGCGGCTCCCCGCTCTTCAGCCCCAGGCCTTCAGATGAGTAACAACCTTCATTCCCTTTAGAACTCAGCACACCCTACCCCAGCCTATGCTGCTATTCACACCGCTGCCACTGCCACGGCTGCGTGGGCTCTGGAGTCCCGTCCCGGGAGGCCCCCCATCCCGTCCTCGCCCAAGCTCTCCCTTGGTCTCCCTGGGGCCCCCATGCCTGGCCAGGGCAGAGGTGGCACCTGCAGATTCTCGATGGGGCGGGTGACGTTGTACATGTCGATGGTGTTGATGATGATGGCAGGCGTGGTGAGGAAGAAGAAGAGGAAGAAGAGGAAGGTGTTGATTGCGATAAAGCGGGCCCACCAATGGAAGCTGCGCACGGACAGGTGCTTCCTGGGGAGGGATGGAGGAGGGAGACGCGCTCAGGACCCCAGGTCGCAGCCCTCAGAGTAGCCCACGCACTGTTGCATGCATGCCAGCTGTGGACTGGGCTGCCCTGGTCTAATGCAGGCCCATGGGCCCACACCTGCAGGTGACAAGCCCTGGACCTTCCCCTCAGTCACACTATTTCTAAAGGCTCCGCACACATCCCATAGGTGAGGCCCCAAAATGATCTGATTTCTTCCTGCGGGGAAAAAACTTTTCCTCAAAGGTTGGGTCCCTTCTATGCTTGTGCTGGGGTGGGTTTGGGGGCGGGAGGAGGCTATGATGCCCAGGAAAGAAAACAGCCCGGGGAGCGGGGTGCTGTAGGTGGTCAGTGAAGTGGGAGGACAGGCTCTGCTTCCTTTGCCCGGCCTACTGCCTTCTTCAGAGGAGCTTGAAGGCGAGGGGAGGGACAAGGGGGCTTACCAAATAATGTCTTTGGGGTGTGGGGCCAGGGCGACCCTCCAGTGGTAGGATTTGACGATGGTGGTGACCGAGGACTGCTGGGGCTGCACACCACACTGGATGTACCTGTAATCCTCCCGGATGCTGAGGAGATGGGAGGAGGAGACAGAGGTCCAGGGGTGAGGATCAGGGGCTCGGAGGGGGACGTCTCGTGACGGGGGGCCCAGGGCCACGGCGGCCATCCTTCACGTGGGGGCTCGTCCACTTCCTGGGAATTCTTGGAGACTTGGGTAGGGGGCAGCTCCTAAGGTCTACTCACTGGAGAAAGGGGACATCAGAGGGAGGGAGTGCCCAGGACGGCAGGAGAGCACACGGTTGTCAGTGCGTGTCTTTTCCCCCTTAACAGTAGTGATGGCACAAAGATATGCTCTTTCTGGGAGGCTGAGAGGGGAAGTACTAATTTCATCCTCCTCTTAGTATCAGTAACTACCGATCATTGAATTCTATGCAGAGCCTGACGCTGCGCTAACTGGTCAGCAGCAGCAGCCTAATTGCATGTGTTACTGAAGGTACAGCCAGAGAGGAGCAGGTGCTGGCTCTGGGGCCCCTTCTTTGGTTTTCTTTTTTCTTTTTGTCTTTTGCCTTTATCTAGAGCCGCACCCGCAGCATGTGGAGGTTCCCAGGCTAGGGGTCTAACAGGAGCTGTAGCTGCCAGCCAGCGCCACAGCCACAGCAACGTGGGATCCGAGCTGCGTCTGCAACCTACACCACAGCTCACGGCAATGCTGGATCCTTAACCCACTGAGCAAGTCCAGGGATCGAACCCGCAACGTCATGGTTCTTAGTCGGATTCATTAACCACTGAACCACAACGGGAACTCCCCCTTCTTTGGTTTTCACACATTTGCCGTAATTAAACCTTAGGTTTTCTCTAATGAGTGACGGTTCTCGGAAAGTAAACAGCATTGGCTTATGCAGATGCATTATTTTATATAACCCACACTAAATAGAGCACATATCCCTTCTTAATCTGCTGGGAGGTGGACAGGGAAGATGTAAGCAACCAAATTTGACAGATAAGAAATTTGTAAGTCATTTGTGAAATTGCACACAATCTTTTGCAACTAAATTCTAGGCTGTTCCTTTGTAGGGTGAGGTAGGTTAGGACGAAGTGTTGCAAATGCTCAGGCTCCCTCAGAGGGAAGGGGGGTCCATAATTCTCAAAAGGACTGATTCTGAGGCTCTCATCTGTTTGACTCTGTGCTGAGTCCTTCTAGAACATTCCAGAGTGGACCTAATCCACTACTTATCGAGGTGCAGCTGCCAGAGACTGAGGCAGAGTGGGGAGGAGGCTATAAGGCTACAGATTAGGGGAGCCGTGCAGCAGGAGAGGCTTCTGGCAAGCAGGGCTTCTCTACTCTGACTGTCACTCGTGCTGAGGAGACGGGTGATGTGCAATGAGGGGGAAACTGGGTGCCATTCTTGTCAAGGCCTGCAAGAGGAACCCAGAGGTCAATGGCTACTCTGACCTCTTCTGTGCGGAAGCAGGGACGTATGGGAGTGAGGCGCCCAGGGCCTGGGCACCTCTGGAGACAAGCTGAGCCTGGCAGCTGGGGGAAGACGGACGCGGCCATGCTCTGGAAAGCAAGATGGCGGCTGCCGTGCCCGCGAGGAGCACTGAAGGGGCAAGGGGAAGGCAGAGTATGGCAAACTGGAGGGAGGCTCTCGTCTCCTCCTCTCGGCTGGGATGGGGGTGAAAAGGATGGTTTCAGAGCAGCAGAGGCCCACCCCGGGGCTGGGCGGGGCACAGCAAGCAGCTGGCCCCGGCACTCACTGCTTCGTCATCCTGGCGTCCTGGAAGGTGACGAAGATCAGGTCCAGACGCTTCAGGCGAACACGGTTGAGCTCGGCGTTGAACTCATCCGTCAGCTGCTCCTCCAGCTCGCTGTAATATTGCTCCGCGTCTACCTGGGGTGAGACGTGGCCCTCAGAGCTGGAGCGGCCAGGGCTCTCTCCACCCAGGCGCAAGCCCGAGGCCTCCGGTCCATCCTGGGCTCCCTTTGAAGCCTGGCAAAAGGCTCAGGACCCCAGCTGAGCTCCAGGATCCCGCTTCTAGAGGAAGAAAACGGCTGTGGCTCTGAAGTTAGCTCCCTGCTCTGAGATGCAGGGGAGGTCAGGCACAGCTCGGGGTGGGGGGTACGTCTGGGCTTGGGGTGGACTCCAGAGGAGTGAGAGAACGTGGCTGCAGAATTTTCAGGAAAGAGGGTGATTCTTTCTCCGGACTGGCTGGAGTGCAGTCCTGCCCTGAGACCTTCTGGCCACAGTGGTTGGGTGATAAGATGGAGCCACTGCCTTCAAATGCTCTGTCCCAGCTCTTTGAAGGCCTGAGGCCCGGCAGCCTCCGGCAGCCTGCTGTGTCCTCACTGGTCCCCCCCATCCAAGACCAGAAGTGAGCACGAACCCCCCCTGGATCACTCTGGAGGGGTCCCAAAAAAGGCTCCAGCTCCTCTGCATTTCAGCAGGGAGTCAGGACGCGGAAACGAAAAGAGGAGCTATGGGGGCCATAGCACAGAGCAGACCTGAATGGGGCTGGGGCCCGAGGGCACGGGCACGGGGCACCGCCCAGAGCCGCGGCCAGAGCCTGCAGACCCAGGGCCCGGTGCCCGTGCCAGCTACCTCTTTGAAGCAAATCCAGCACTTGCAGAAGCACAGGCGGGAGCAGGGGTGGATCTTGATCATCACCTTCCCTTTCTTCTTGGCCTTGGCAGTGTAGTAGAGCCGGCCCCGCATGGCGTGGCGCCTGCAGGGGAAGGATCTGGTGGTCAGGGGCCAGCAGAGCCACGATCTCCCCTTCTCTGCCCACCCCAGATCCAGACGGGCCCCGCCGCAGCCTCACCTCTGATTATCCAAGTCGATCAGGGTCCTGACGTCATAGCAGAAGTGGACTCTGGTCACTACGCACCCTGGATAGGCCTCACTGAAGCCACAAACAGGGATGTTGAGCCAGCCTGTGGGGCTAGGGACTTCCCCCCTCCCCCAGCCCACCCCTACACTCAGAGCTACAGCCTGCAGGGCTGGGAGGGCTCGGCTACCTGTGGTTCCTGGGGCTTGGATGGGGGAATCCATCCTTTGCTCCTAAGGCTGGACCTCAGGGTTGATCCCTTGGTTCATCTGAGATTTGCTACACTGTTCCCAGATGGTACAGAACAGGGCCAGGGGGCAGAGCTGGGAACTGCTGCTCATGGAGAGATAATTAGCTCCTATACCTGGGCTACGAAAGATGACCTGCTCTAGACGACTGTGGTCTGGGGGCTCCCTGGGCTGCACGGTTGGAGGCACAGGGAAAGGAAGATCAGCACCCCCCGTCACACCTACGCCGTGCAGGAAATCCCTGACTTTGCACCCCCCGCTCTGGCCCCAGCCTGGGCTCCCCCTTTCTGAAGGGCCGATCCTGAGCTGAGTCTGGGGTGAGCCACCACCTCCCGCCCCGCCATCCTGTGTCAGCTCACTACGGCCCAGGCAGGGTTACCAGGAGGAGGCAATCCCCTGCCTCAGCCCGCTCGTCTCACTTACTGAAAATGCTTGATGATGATTTCTGGGTCTTGGATGTCCGTGGGGACATAGGTGATCATTAGCGTCCTTGTGACCTGGGTGGGGAAAGTCAACGGAAAAGGAAGACTGTGCTCACACAGGATTCTCGGAGTCTGGACCTTCGGGGGGCCTGAACCACCTGGAGCAGGTCCTCTACTCACACAGGGCTGCCCCTTTGCTGGGTAAGCCAAGCGCCCGCTTCCCCAGCCTGTCCCAGAGGTCAGCAGGCCGTGGGAAGCTGCAGGCGGGCAAGCTACACCTGTTATCCTCTGTGCCCCGCTCTGGGCCCCTTGCTGTGGACGGCCATGGTCAAGTGAGGCTGAGGCTGCAGACACGGACATGGCTGGGGGAGGACCAGAGTCCTCCTGCTGGTTTCTGGTCTTCCTGCCACTCCTCTGTTCCATGTGACGTCGCAACTCACCGGGGCCGTCCCTGACATCAGACTGTGCAGGCGAGTTGGGAAGTGAGCTAGACTTTGGGGAGCGAATGGGGAAGCCCCTCAAAGGTCATTTCATTTTATGCGTGGGAAATGTCTGCCTGAGCCATCACCTCCAGGTGACAGTCCGGTAAACTTGCTGCAAGAGAGGGGAGTCTGGGCAGAAGCTTCTGGTGACAAGAGGGAGGCTGAAGTAGCTGAGTCCAGACTAGTCAGGAGAGCCCATGCCTCCAGGCCTGGCAGGCTGAAACATTCGGGGTTACTTTTCAGGAGTATGCACATTAGGGTAGAGTGAATCAGTGCTTTAGGATGGACAGCTTGAAGGAGCTGATCTCTCATTTATCCGTGGACAGCTTGAAGGAGTTGATCTCTCTTTTATCCGAGGTCTCCCCTCCCAGAGGGCCCCCCCAACCGCCACCCAGTGGTCCTTGCTGCGATCACCTCTCAAATACTGCTACTCAAATCCTTGTCTCAGGTCTGCTTTGGGAGGGGGCATCGGGGAGACACAAAACCAGATGGTGGGGACACGTGGGACAGGACATGGGGTCTCGGGGAGATTGTGGAAGCACAAGGAGCTTAGGCGCAGCAAGAGTGGGCCAAGTAGTCAAAACGTCTCTCCAGCGTCAGCAGGGGGTGCTGGCCGCTGAGGATGGGGGCCTCCCGCTGGTCCAGAGGTTAGTTAAGCCTTTAGCTCTGGGACAGCGGGGAGGCACAGGGGTCCTCGGAGACGGTCCAGGGCAGCACGATGCTGGGGGAAGAGGCACTTGAGAGCAGCTCTTTACCAAGTGGCTTGCAAGTGTTTCGATGGTTGAACGACCCAGACGGGTATACCAGGTGATGATTCACAGGGATAAATGGAGGAGGCTGGCCCTGCGAGGTGACACTGCCCCCCGCAGGTGTGCAAGACACACCAAGCTCGATGCCTCTGAGGGCTGGGAAGGGGCTGGTCCAGCAGGGGAGGGGCCCTGGCTCAGAGGGAGTTATTCTGGTAGCTCTTTTCAGTTACTCACCTTGTAGTTCTTCTTGGGCACAAACCCTAGGCAGTGATGAGTCATGAAGAGGAAGTTGGTGATGAAGTATACGAAGGCGAAGAGGCTGTGCAGCCACAGGAACTTACTCCTGCCAAGGACAAGATACAGGAGGCGTGAGACCCACTCTTCCACCCCGAGCGGTCTCCCCCGATCACCCCCTCCCACCCCACACAGTCCACCGGGGCCACCCTCCGGTGCCTCTGGACACTCAGGCACCTTGGAAGGGAACGGAGAAGAGGATGTCCACTCCAGCTGATAAAGGCTCACATTTATTGAGTGCTTACTGTATGCCAGACTCGGGGTGGGGGGGCTAGACACTTCAAGTCCATCTTCTCATTTGACTCTTGTACCATGTGAGGGTAACACTGGGAATATCTTTATTTTACTTGCCAGGGAGTGAGGGCCAGAGTGACTGCCTGAGATCACTCCTGGCCGTGGCTGTGCCCGGAGGTGAGCCCAGAGCTGCAGAGGCACTTACGCTCTTCACCCTACGACACGCTGCCAGTGGCTGTGGCCGTGGCTCAGCGCCTGTCCCCACACCCCGTACTCCCTACTGGGCGACTGTGAGGCCAAGAGGAGGGGCTGCCTGGCCTCTGTGGTGAGGGGCTCGGGGGCCAACCACAGGCCTGGAGGAAAGAGGGCCTGGCAGACTCGGCCCCCCTCCCCTGGGGTAGGTACAGTGCTGGCACTCGGGCTCTGTGCCTGGGTGATGCTGCCCCAAGGCATCTGGCCAGGAAGCTGCTCAGAAATCGGGGCCACCTTATTTGGTGCAGTTTGAAGAGAGAAAGGCTGCCTTGCTTCAAAATATCTCACCACTGTCCCGTGCCCGACATTTCCCTGAGAGCACTCGCTGTCCAGTTAGTTGCCTCTCTTCTCAGTTTTTCCAGAGGGGGCAAGGTGACACAGTCCCTAAGGGACATTCTGGCTCTCTGTCAGTGTCGAGTTATGAATGTTGAAGGCTCTTTGCTGCCCCGTTAAAATTCATTTCTTGCTAGGAAGTTGGAGCCCCTTAGACCACTGGCCAGCCTGGGAGAAGCTGGTAAGCTCTGCCCTGGTGTGGGCAGCACCCGCGACAAGTGGGTTGAAAGGGGAGGTGAGAGGGTCCCCCATCCTTCAGCTGATCTTGGAGTCTGATGGATTTGGAGTTGATGGAGTTTGCGGGGCTGCAGGGCCAGAGGATCGGGGTTGGGGCAAGGGGAGATGGGGCGGGAGCATGCAAACCCCCACTCTCGCTTGCTGGAAATGCTGCTTCGGCTTTATCAGGAAGTCAGCCAAGCCTGGCCCGGAGATGCACAGGGCCTGTTTTCACAGCCTGGACCAGCAGGAGCACATCCGGTTTAGTACAGATTGATCTGGCCGCCGACCGGGCCAGCTGATGTTAAACTCCACAGGTTCCCGGACCACGGGGGCTGCAGGGGGCTTAGAGATCATGTCCAATGGCTCTTCCCCGACCCCAGACTAGGGATGAAGCCCAGAGCGGGAGGGTGCGCTGCCCCAGACCCAGGGACGGCCGGCTAAGGAGTATGAATCCAGCTCCTGCGGTTCCTCGGTCTCGCCACTACAGGAATCCGGTCTGTGCTTCACTCAGTTATATGAGGGTTGACCTGAACTATTTTGTGGGCAGGGAAGCAAGACCTTAAACCATGCTTGCTGCAAAGTTTCTGCCTGTTGGGAGGTGGGCCTATTTAACAAAGGGACCATTTTCGCAAGTCTGCAGGCGTTTAGGTGGTTCCACCCATTACAGAGATGGGGACACCGAGGCACCGAGAACACCGTCCCACTGAGAGAATGCAACTTCTGGCATCCCACTTGGGGCCTGGATCTCCAGGGAAACCGGGCCTTTCTGATCAGCGAAGTGGTGCCCACGTTTGGGATGCACACATTGGACCGTCTCTGCCCACCGGCACCGCCCACCCCCCGCCAGCCCGTAGAAAGGGAGGTAAGAGGGTCAGGTACCTACTCTGTGGCGACATTGACAATGGTGGTCCGGCCGAAGTGACTATTCCAGTCTGCAAGAGAAGAAAGTTGCTCACCTCAAGCCCGGCTCCTTGACTGCTTAGCTGCCAGACCTCAGGGTTCCTCAGTGAAGGCCCGGGGTCGAGAAAGGCATGCCTACATCCCGCTTTTCCTCTTAGTTTCCCAGAGCTTGCCCCCAGTTTCAAAAAAAAAAAAACCAGCAGAGGCCTCCTCTCCTCCCTGGGATGGTGGACTGGGGCTCCTGGGCTGTGAAGGGGGACCGAGTCTTGGTGTGGCACCCTTAGGGCACGGCTGGCTCATGGCAGACACTGGTAAATGCCCCGCCAGGAGCAGGGTGCTGAAATTAGCAACACCGCTACCACTGGCGACCACGACGAGAACCCAGAACTCCAGAAAACGTGTTGCTGCCTCATTCGGACAGAGTAAATCCTTCTGGCTAAATGTGTTACTGTGCAAGTTTAGACATCTCTAGGTTTATTTTTTATTTTTTGTCTTTCCTAAGGCCACACCCGCGGCATATGGAGGTTCCCAGGCTAAGGGTTTAATTGGAGCTGTAGCTGTCGGCCTACGCCACAGCCACAGCAACGTGGGATCCGAGCCGCGTCTGCAACCTACACCACAGCTCACGGCAATGCCGGATCCTTAACTCACTGAGTGAGGCCAGGGATCGAACCCGCAACCTCATGGTTCCTAGTCGGATTCGTTTTCGCTGCGCCACAACGGGAACACCTAGACATCTCCAGGTTTTATGAAGCATGTCTACAGACACGTTTATACTGCTTTATACTGTCATTGCCAGCACACTAGTTCCAGGTTCCTAGGGTGAGAATCTAGGAAGATGGGACTCAGTAGTTATTTACTCTGGTGCTAGTATTTGGTAGCAAAAGCACTGGGTACTAACTGAGGTCTGTAGCGAGGAGACCGAGGAGGGGCCGAGGAGAAACAGGTGGCAGCCTGAGCAATCGGGGTACAGTGGCTGCCACCCGGACGTTTAAGGTGCCATCCTGTACCGCCTAGTTGTATGGCCTTCATTCGGCTTTTTCTAGTGAAATACTGGCTGTTATTCACTGGGCACCCACTATCAGGCACAGTGCCACGTACTTGATGCGAATCATCTCCCAATTGCGATGACATTAAGGAAACCAAGGCCTCAGGACCCTGTATGGAATGAAATAATTTTCTGGGAAGGAGATGTGGGTAAGAGGTGGGAAACCAAGATTTTTTTCTGTCTTTGAAGTCCACGCCAAGGTGACCCATTACATGACTTTGTCAAAATTTACCCTGTTGTAAGGACTGTGGAGAGACCCCCTCTGAGAATCTGTGCACTTAGGGGCCTGTGTCCATCAGAGCGGGTACAGAGAGAGAGAGCAGGTCCAGAGATCTTTGCAGTGGGTCCCATGTCATAAAAGGCCTCCACGGACACCTGGGCAGGTGCAGTGTGGAACTACGGATATTTAGTTTCAGACCCGAATTTCTACTCCGCGCTTTCTATGCACCAGGCCCTGGGCCAAATTTGTATTAAAGAAGGTATTACCTCCAGTTTCCCCGGGAGGAAACTTAAACAAGGGTTGCCTAAGGTCACACAACTCATTCAGAGAAGCGGAATTAAAATTTAGATTTCTAGATGCTCAAGACCCGAGCTCTGTCCCACCTACCAGGCTGCCTCCTAGGAATAGTGGGCTGCACTCAGGGCCCGCAGAGCTCTGCCTACCCAGAACATTTCCAGTGTAGTTGATGGGCAAAATGACGCCCAGGGAGGGGACGCAGAGGATAAGCACAAAGACGATGAGGTGATACTGGAACGTGATGTAGATACGGGCATCGTCTCCACACTTGTTGATCAGATCTTCGTTCCTGGAAGAAACACAGAGACAAGGACATTCCTCAGGAGCCAGAGTGGCCACAACTCAGGTCAGGGGGAGACAGAGGAAAGGGGGAGAAGATAACCACCCTCCCTTGAGCTTTTATCTTTATAAGTATCGCCCTTCTCTGGAGTTCCCTTCGTGGCTCAGTGGTTAACGAACCCAACTAGGATCCATGAAGATGGGGATTTGATCCCTGGCCTCGCTCAGTGGGTTAAGGATCCGGCGTTGCCGTGAGCTGTGGTGTAGGTCGCAGATACAGCTCAGACCCTGTGTTGCTGTGGCTGTGGTGTAGGCCGGCAGCTGCAGCTCCAATTGGACCCCTAGCCTGGGAACCTCCACTTGCTGCGGATGTGGCCCTAAAAAGCAAAAAAAGAAAAGAAAAGAAAAGAAAAGAAAATCACTCTTCTCAAAACTCCTATTACACTGGAAAGGTATTTCGCTGAATTTCACAGGCAAATCAAAGACAGGGCCAGACAGGCACTTGGGAATCCAGAAACACTTTTTTTTTCTGTCTTTTTATGGCTGCATCCACGGCATGTGGAAGTTCCCAGGTAGGGTTCTAATCAGAGCTACGGCTGCCAGGCTACACCACAGCTCACGACAACGCTGGATCCTTAACCCACTGAGTGAGGCCAGGGATCGAACCCACAGCCTCATGGTTCCTAGTCGGATTCGTTTCGCGCCACAATGGGAACTCCCCAGAAGCACTCTTAAATCAGGCATTTATTTCATCTTTTATTGCTTCTTCAAACATTTTGAGTGCTTGCTACGGTGCAGGCACTGAACAAACCATTAGTGATATCAAGATTCGTCCTATTTTTCAAAAAGTTCTTCCTTAAATTAAAAAGGGATACTTAATGCTCTACCTGGAGGCAACTATCACCTTTCTGAAAAAGACCTATTTTAGCATAGATCAATTACATAGGAATGTCAGCTAAAGCCCATACACATTTCATTGTGAAGGCCAAAAGTATCTAGGTTATGAATCATCATAAATCTTTTGCTATTTGACAATCAGTCTTAGGGGAAGATTTTTGAAATAAGATTTCTCTTCCAAATGCTAGAAAAGTCTAATTAAATGAGTGCAATTTTTAAAATAATTATAATCCTTAACAGCACAGCGTATATTTTTCAGACTTGTATTTGCAACGGAAATCACAATGTGTCATAACATGACTTCCTTAGTTTTAGAGCCTTCAGCAGTCTCACTTATAACACATTCACAGCCTGATTCTTCTCATTCATAGCCTGATGAATCCTGATTTTACAGCATAAGCGCAAATGCAGTAGACACGATTCTCATTTAAATGATGTGAAATTGATATCGCGCTGCACTCATCTGCCTTAAGAAAAAGCAAAGGAATACTTAGAACCACAATGAGTTATCACTCGACACTGCCAGACTGGCCAGAGTTGGAAAGTCAGTGAGGAAAGTGCTGGTGAGAAGGCGCTGGTGAGAGTGTGGAGTTCTGGGAGCTCTCTCACCCTCATGGGTACATACGCTAGCACAGCCTCTTTGGAGAACAGTTGGCATATTAGCTACAGAGATCAAATGCATATGTACCCTAGGACCTAACGATTCCATTCCTAAATCATACGCAACAGAAATCCATGCACGTGTGCACCAAGAGACATGTATCAGAACCTCATAGAAGCATTACCCAAACTGGAAGAAACCTAAATGTCTATCAAAGGTAGAACGGACACAAGGATTGAAATATGCATGTAGTGAAGTATATATACAGTGAGATATATATCACATTATGTACATGTAATGAAATAGGACCCAGAGATAAAAATGAATGACCGTAGCTGAACCCTGAAGACACAATATTGACTGAAACATTGCACAAGCAATACATGCTGTATCATTTCATATATAAAGTTCAAAAATGGGCAATTTTGAACTGCAGAGTTAGAAGTCAGGATACTGGTTACCTTTTTAGAAGGGGGAGGTGATAAAGGACTGGGACGGAGCAGGAAGAGGGCTTCTGAGGTCTTGGCAATGTTCTAATTCTTTATCAGGATGGTGGTTGTATAGGCTTGGCTTTTTGTGATAATTAGGCTGGACATTTATTTTTTGTGCACTTTTCTGTTTGTGTCTTATACTTCAACTAAACAATTTAAGAGCAACACAGGCTTACTATAGAAACTTTGGAAAATAGAAAAGAAGAAAATCATTCTCCTATAATCTCATCAAACCCAAGACAAAGGCTATTAAACATTTTGGTCCATTTCCTACAGTTCCTGATTTTTCTTTTTCTTTTTTTTCTTTCTAGGACTGCACCTGTGGTATATGGAAATTCCCAGGCTAGGGAATCAGAGATGCAGCTGCCGGCCTACATCACAGCCACAGCAATGCCAGATCCTTAACCCACTGAACGAGGCCAGGGATCAAACCCGCATCCTCATGGTTACTCGCTGGGTTCCTAACCCACTGAGCCACGTCTTCCCACCACTCTTTAAAGTGCTGCCCCATGATGTTCCAGGCTTCACCCTTTCTCCTTCTCACAATTTCTTCTCGTCTCTGCTCTAACCACCTCCTCTCCTCTCCCTCTCGCCGGAGACTTGCATCTGTCTTCCTTCTCTCTGCTTTCAAAACGAACATCGACCTCTCTAAGGCAACCCACACCTCTTCCCTTTCAACTGCAGCCAGGTTCAAGTGCTCATTTTTTATTCGTTAAAAAAAAGCCAAGGGAAAAAAAGTTCAAAAAACCAAACCAAACCAAACCTAAGAAACTTCTCAAGCGTTCGCGCCTTCATCAGTTTCCCCTCAAGTTCCACCCGATAACTTTACTCACCTCCTCCCACCACCTCCTGAAAAAAGTGACTTCCTTTTTGTGCCTTTACTTCCTGGACGTCTCCGCATCCGGGAACGGCCCTCCCCAGACCCGAACCCCCAAAGTCAGCCTCTCCCCCGAGCGGTCATTCTACACAACCCCTTGGGGTTGGAGGCTGCTGGACCGCAGCCTGGAGCTTCGCGAACCAGCGTCCAGGTGCCCTGGAGGCGCCGCCCTATTCTCCTGCACTGATTACTCTCTCTCCCTTGGGCTTTTTTTGATTTTACCCCTTGCGTGACCCATCTGCTCCCATAACTATGACCTCTGTGCATCCATATCCCAAGTCAAAATCTCTGGTTTTGATCCTTCTGCTAAGCTTTAACCCTGCTTTTTTGAACAGCTTGCTGGTCAACTCACATGCTCGCCCCGACCCCCTCTCATCAATTTTCCAACTCGCCATATCTCTTCATCTCCCAACTAGTGGTAGTACTACCCTCCCCAGGATCCAGACCTGGCTTCCTCCCTCTTTCATAACCAGGTGGAACCCCGGAGACTGTCGCCCTATGATCCCCGTCCCCCGTGTCTCCTCCGCGTGGTTTCCCTAGTCACCACCGCCTCTCACCTGGACACTGGAAAAGCCTTCTTAGCTGCTCACTTTGCCTTTGAACTCCTCCAGCTGCCATTCACCCCTAAACTCCTGCCTACAAACAGACATCATCCTGCGTTTCCTGTTCAGAAGTAGTAACTGGCTCTCTGCTGCCTCTAGATCAAGGGCCGAGATTCTCAGGATGGGGGTCAAGATCGCAGCGGATGCTTCGAGCCCCATCGTTTATCCTCTCTCTTGCTATGTACTCCCGCTTGTAGCCACACCAGAAGAGTGACCATTTCTAGACACTCTGGGCCCATCTCTGCCCCAAACCTTTACTCATGCAGTCCTTAATTTCTGATGGATCCTCCCCACCACAATGGTCAAAAGTCTTCCCATTCTTCAAGGCCTAGTGCAAACCTACGCTTCTTTGAACCACCTAATTGGAATTGATTTCCCAGTCTCCCAAATGCCCTCCACACAGCAATTCTGCTCTCCCCATTGGGAAACAGGTGTAGTCGGGCTTCTCAACCTTGGCTTTTCTAACTAGACTGACTGGGCTTGGAGCGCCGGGCTTTGGCTTCTGCAGGAAGAGGGCAGGTCCTACAGAGGGGCACGAGAGACTGGAGGTGAACTTTTATGTTTCTCCTAGTGAAAATGTATTCATGCAAGCTTGTGCATGTTTTAAAAACTATCAAAGCAAGACCAAGAAGGTGCCAAGAAGCCAGTCTCCCCCCCAGCTCCCCCAGGTGTGGCTAAGATTCGCAACCCACACGCAGACTAGCTGTATCACTTCCTGGGGACTCTGGTCTTCAGTCCAGCTCTGGATTCTTAAAGCCCAGTCATGGTGCCCTGTGCCCCAAAGGCTCCCAGGCCCTTCAACGGGTTTGGGTAAAGACAGGTGCCCTGTTGTGGCTCATGTGGGTGGGCTGGGGTCTTGGGACAATGTCTGAATGCTCCCAGCAAGCCCCCTGAACAATGGGCATGGAGGTACATGAAGGAAGAAAACCTATGAGCCTTTGCAAAGAAGCAAATGAGCAGGTCCAGGCAGGCCCCCAGTGCAGGTGGCCTCTGATGTGTGGAGGGGCTGCTCCCTAAGGCGGGCATCACGGGGCAAGGACGGACCCTGGGGGAGCAATTTGAAGGCCAGGCAGGGCAGGCTGGGTGGGGATATTTAAGGAGAGCCCAGGAACATACAGAGCTCTGAGGTGGAGACAGCTGCGTGCACACGTGTAAGTGTGCATGTGTGTGCCGTGTGCATGCGTGTGTGTGTGTGTGTGTGCGTGCGTGCATGCGTGCATGCAGGGAAGGCATGGAGCTTTGATAAGTGTCTGCTCTGCTGAGCCATCTAGTTGGTTTGAGGGAATCAGGAGATGACAAGTGACACGGGGTCCATCTCCTTGCCAAGTGAGGCCGGACACTAAAGAGATCCCGAAGGTGCAGTGGGCCAGGGCTGTCCCTCTGTAACGGGCCCCTAGGCTGAGAGCAGAGGCCTGCCCTTCTGCCCAGCGGGTATTGTTTTTTCCATCTTGGCAACTATGAGGAAAGAAGTCGACAGAAATAAAGCAAAAGGCATGCAGGAAGGAGTTCCTTGTCTGGGTGTGGCCTTTATAAAAGCATTTTTACCCGCATGTGAAAGTGGTCCTTTCCTGAGAACTGCGGCAGAGGGAGAAAGGGCTGTGGGCAACTGTTGGTCCAGTTCCCGTGTCACCAACTGGAACCCCAGAAAGCATCCCCTACCCAGGCCAGGCTGCCGTGGGAGGCGGGGAGTGGAGTGTGGGGCACAGAATTCGGGCCCAAGGCCGGGTCACTCAGGGCAAGAGGCCCCGCCCCCACCCTCTCCCAGAGAAGGCCCGGAGGCTCGGAAAGCTCAGGCACTTACTTCATGGTGATGGTGTTGAAAAACCAGGAATAGAAGCCCTGGAGAGAAAGGAGAGACAGAGTGAGAAAATTCAGCGGCTGGGGCATCCGAGGCAGCGAGGCAGTGCTTGGAGGGGGGCCTCCTGCCTAGGAAAAGACCTAGACTGGAATGGGTGCTGAGGGAGATGGGCTTTCAGAAGTCCGGCATCAGTTACAGGAAGCGGAGGCTAAGGACAGAAGGGACTCTGGGGTGGATGTCAGGTGCTTTCCGTCTGTCCCTCATTGCGTCCTTCTGGGAAGTGGTCCATCGAGTGGACTGTCCATCAAGTAGGCATCAGCCACCAGTGGTCAGCTGACCAGTGGGGACAATGACCCAAGTGGGGCTGACCAAAATGCTCTGAAGGTGACCGGGATAAGCACTGAGCGAAGGGCCCCTCTCCCTCTGAGTTCTCGCACCTCAGTCAACACCAGGCCACCTGGTGTGGCTTGACAATGAGTGAGACTTTGATGCCACAAGCAGGAGCTTGTCTGAGAACAAAAAGCCCGCTCGGAGGAGAGAGGGGCAGAGAGGGGCCCTGGCGGCGCTGCTGGACTTCCTGGATCTGGCTGCACCTGAAGCAGCTGGCTCTCTTTAGATTTCCCCGCACTCCAGCCACACATCACCCTTTGGTCATGACCAGCTTGAGCCGAGTTTCTTCTCCCGCACCTGAGGGTCCTTTCCCTCAGGGTCGTGCTGTCCGGAATTCCCAGGTGGTGGGAACAGGTGGCCGCGGTCGGGGGCTGGGAGGGCCTCGAGAGGGGGTCAGCTCGGGGACTGTGCACGCAAGGTGGGCGGAGCGTCACGGCCCTGAAACTGCTGGATGCGGTAGCAGGTGAAGTGACCCCGGGGTGTGTTTCCTTCTGGGATCCTGGAGGGTTTAGCCAGATCTTGGAAAAAGTGGCAGCTCTTGATTGGCCCCATCTAGGTCACGAGCACATGGGTGAAGCAGGCTGGCCCGTCTGGTGGACAGCTCCCCTGAACGACGCGGACCGGGGAGGCAAGATTCTCAAAAGAGAGCAAGGAGGGCGGGCAAACGCGAAACGGAAGCAGGTTCCTCGCTCCCTTGGGTGGATAGGCCCTCCTTCCGAGCCCCGCCCGGCGTTGAGTGGACTGATTGGACTGACAGCGGGAAGGTTCGCCGTGGGGTGTCCACCTCTGGGGACCACTTCCCCAGCTACGTCCTAGGGAACTAAAACTGGGATAGACGCCCAGGTGGGAGGCGGAACGATGAAGGGAAATCGCACGATGGTGGCAGCAGCGACCAGGAAGAAAAGCGACAGGGACCGGGTACAGTGCCAGACGAGAGCTGGGCTGAGAGCCCGGCCACGCCTCGCCTACACCTCTGGGTCCAGGGTGCGATTCACTAAGGTGCAGGCAGGTTTCTGATGGGCTCTAGTGGTTATGCAAGCGGAGGACCACCAGGAAGGGCAAAGGTTGTGAGTTCGAGTGTGGCTGATGTGCCCACCAGAAGCACGTGGACACAGATGTGTGAGTGAGTTTGGCGGACACCCCCTCCCTCTCTCTCTCACCCTCTCCCCTGTGTGCCTACACGTCATTGCTTTGAAAGGTATGAACCATCCAGAAAACTCAGCAGCTCAACAGCGGGCCTGAGAAGCAGAGACAGCAGCTCCTCTCTTCTCCACGCCCCCAAGGAGACGGCCACCAACTCCCGGGGACCAGCTCAGCTGACAAGACTGAGTGACAGTGATCAGTTCACTGCACCCACCTCGGTGACCCCGTCTTCCCCACTCTGGCCGCACCTGCCCTGACTTGCTCGGGGCGTGACGGGGAGAGCCGTTTGCATGACCCAGACACTCAGCCTGGCTGAGGCCCCACCGCCCTGCCTGGGGCCCTGCAGGGGCCACTTCACTGCACTCTCTCCGGGTCTAATTTCTATCCTCTTCTGTTTGACTGCCCTGTGGCTGCCATAATGATTTATCTTCTAGATGTTTTTAAAATAAAATGATCTTTTTGTCATTGTACAGAAAAAAAAAAAACCACACAAAGCCAAAGTGATGCTTCTAAAGATAAATCTGAGAACTGCCTTGCAAAGGAGGTGTTACTGCCCTTATTTGATGGAGAAAACCTCCAAGACGTGACCCTGTCTGAGGCTCCTGACCTTGTCCGGAGCCGGTCTTGGCAAGTCAAGGGACCAGGTCCCAAGTCAAGGGATGATAATGGAAGGAAAATGGCTTTACTTACTCGTTGCCTCCATCTAATACATACTGGCTAAGAGTCACAAGACAGGTGGGACTGGGTGCTGGGACCGTGGGAAGACCAGTACAGCACCTGCTCTCGCCGGGGGAAGTGGACACACTAGACCGACTGTGCAGACGAGGAATCGTCACAGACTGGGTTAAGAGCGCTGAAGAAGAGGAACGCATTTTCCATGACTAGGTGACAAGAGACCTGGACCCAGACGGGGTGGACAGGGGTCCCCGGGGCAGCGGTACTTGAGCTGAAACCTGAACAAAGCGTGAGTGTGTTAGCCAGAGAGGGCCGGTGGGGAAGGGGGAGGGGGAAGCGCAGGTGGAAAGCCCCAGGGAGAGAAGAAGGTGGCCCTTTTGGGGATCTAAAAGGTGGCCAATGTGGCAGAGGGTGGAGGAGTTGGGAGAGAAAGATACACCGGACAGGTGAGCAAGAGGCCAAAGCATGAGACGACAGCAAGGCACCTGCGGCTGATCCAAGAGCATTAGGGAGTTAGTGAAGGTTTACCCTGGAGGCTGTGTGTCCCTGTTCATGGAGCTCACTCTGGATGGAACCAGGGGCACAAGTGGACCTAGAGATTATTTAGAGCCATGCAAGGGACTGATGGAGGCCAGACTGGGAGATGGTGGGGGAGGTGGGGGGAAAAGAAACGGGGAAGGTAAAAGCAATACAACCTGGTAATGCACCAGCCACACCAGGGGCCTAGACGAGAGCAGGTGCGTGCACCTGGGTGGATGGTGGGAAGAGTCTGAGACCAGGGACGCAGGGAGGCGTGAATGTGGAGGAAGATGACGGCGTGTTTTGGACAAATTGAATCTGAAACGCCCTTAGAATATCTAGGTGGAGATATCTCGGATGCCATTGCATAAGTGGGGCTGAAACCCTGAGGAAGCTTGAGCTGGAGATAGGAATTTAGGAGGGATCTGAGCAGAGGTGGCCACTGAAGTCGTGAGTGTGGATGACACGGCCTGGGAGAGAGATGCCAAGGGTCTGGGGTCTGCCACGGGGAATTCCTGGCGTGTGGCAGGCACTGACCGAGGGACAGAGAGCAGGACGTCATGGCAGTAGCTGCAAGTGCCTTCCCTCTATTCAAGAAGGACGACGGGAGTTCCTGTTGTGGCTCAGTGGTAACGAACCCAACTAGGATCCATGAAGATGTGGGTTCGATCCCTGGCCTCGCTCAGTGGGTTAGGGATCCGGTGTTGCTGTGAGCTGTGGTGTAGGCTGCAGACACGGCTCGGATCCTGCATTGCTGTGGCTGTGGCTGAGGCTGTGGCCAGCAGCTGCAGTTCTGATTCAACCTCTAGCCTGGGAACTTCCATACACAGCATGTGCGGCCCTAAAAAAGCAAAAAAAGGTGAGGCAATGGCCCACAGGCTCAGGGGTCTCTGAGAGATCAGATGAGATGATAACTGAGTAAAGCCCGTTGGATTTCATGACCTTGAGGCTCTGGAGGGGAGCCACACGCGAGGGGGCTGAGGAGCGAGAGGGCGGTGAGGAGATGGAGAGAGCAAGCCAGACCTCTCTGGAGTTCAGCTGCGATGTTACAGGGGGAGGCAGGCGGTCGTGTGGGGGAGGGGGGTGAGACCACCCCCGACCACCAGCAGTAACACCTCCGCTTCGCTCCATCGCTCTGAGGGCCTTTCCTGCCACCTTTCCCTTCATGCGCTACAGACGCCCCATATGCAGCTGTCCAGATGCTCCCACCAGGGAGGAAGGGCAATAGCGGAACTTGGTCCATTTGGTTCACTGCCTGGTGCCCTGTCCCAAACAGGTGACTGGCCCCCATGGCACGTGCCCCGTAGCTACTGGCTGAACGAACGGCCCTATTCAGGTGGAGGACTGGCATGTGACAGGGAGGAAGAGGGAGAAGAAGGGGCTCCCTCGATGGAACTGGGTGGCAGGAGACTGAGGGGGATTCCTGCCTGATGTCTGGAATCTTCTGTACAAAGAAGGAGGTGAGTCCTTGGCTTGGAGCGGGGACTGTGAGAAAAACTGGAGTGTGGCGAAGAGCAAAATAATTCATTTAAAATATTCCTTTAAAATAGAATCAGCTAACACTTTCTGGGCACCCTGGGAGCTATGGTTAACGCCTCCATATTTCCCACGGGGAAACAGGCTTGGCAAGCCTGAGGCACTCGTCCAAGGTCACGGGGCTGCAAGTGGTTGGTGTGGCTGCCGGCAAAGCGCCTGCTGACGGGTGTGCTCCTTCCCGCATGCTGTCGGGACTGCCTGCCCGGAGCCGGGACCCCCGTCCCTCACCCTCAAGGGGCCCAGGCCCACGCCAGCACCCACCTTGTCCTTATGTTCCATCTCCAGGGAAATATCCGAGGGGGACGTCTTCTCACTCTGTTCCCCATAGATCAGCGAGGTCAGGCTGCCGGCCAGCACGGGCAGTGGGCAGGTGGAAAAGGAGAAAGTTCTTAGGAGCCCGCCTTGCTCTCTCTCCCGCTCCCCGGTCCCCTCCCGCCCAGGAGCAGACTCGCCTCAGCTTGTTTGCTGAGCACACAGCTCTGGGCACAGACAGGTGCCCGAAACATCTTGGGAGTCATGAGACCCAGAAAGTCTGAGATCGGAGAAAACAGTGGCCTCGTGCCCAGTGGTGGCTGCCCTCCAAGTCACCTTCGTGCGAGGAGGGCCAGAGCAGGGGCAGAGGTGGTAACGGGACGGCACCTGCCGATGAGACACCTGTGCAGCGTGGGCTCTGATAGGAGCCATGTCCTGGTCGTGGCAGCACGTGCCCCCGGGAAGCAAGCAGCTCACTCCGGACCCCCTCACCTGTCGTTGTGGATCAGCAGAGCCAGGCGCCCGTAGTCCCACGCGGCTTTCCGGAGGAAGGAGTAAACCAGGATGATGACCTACCGGCCAGGAAAGGCAGTAAGAGGCAGGAGCGCTCGCGGATGCCTCCCCCTCGACTGACCTTCACGCTCCCATGAGAGAGACCCTGTCCCTGAGACCCCCAGGGGCTCCCCGCACCGTGGCCAGCTCTGTCAGGGTGGGTGGGGTCACGCCCTGTCAATTCTAGATTCCCGGTGCCCAGCAGCATCCTGGCACAGAGAGGATGCTCAGAGTTCACTGAATGATGGTGCTGGTGCCGTGCTGAGAGCTACCGGATGAGAGCACTCCTTTGGACAATGGCACATGGAGGAGGGACCTTTGGACAATGGCACATGGAGAAGCCGGAATTTTGCCGTTCTGCAGCCTCTCTTACCCACCTGGGCGGCCCTGGGCAGGACCCAACTCAGGTGGTTCCTACCACCGGGGCCGGCCTCCACGGGCAGCGGGGGCCCTGTTGCACCACTTGTGAAGGTTGTACTGTCCCCCCACCCCCGTCTGTCTGCCCACCGCCGTGCCCAGGACTCACCACCCACAAGATGACGTTGAGGCACAGCACGGTGGGGATTCCCCCAAAGGGCTGCCCCTGCAGGACGGTGTTCTGAGACTGAAAGCAGTCACCCGCCGAAAAGTTCTGTCCCTTTCCCACCACATTCAGGTTCCCTGGTGAGACGGCCATCCTGGGAGGCTCCCTGGGGAACAGAGGGGTCTCCAGGTCAGACACGAGGCCACCCCCGCCCGCTATGCCACACGCAGAAGTTGGGGAGCCCGGGGCGGGTGCACTGAGCTTTAGAACTGCTGGAGGCAGGAGGGTCAGCCCTGAGACGGCGTGCAGCCCTGCCCTGTAAGACACCAACTTCCTCAGTCCCAGGGCTGCGACGGCAGAACAGTCCAGATTCCCTGGGAGAGTTTGTTTTTCCTTTGTGCCACATGCTTCCTTTACAAAGCTGTAAAACGCATATCCAAATGGGTCTTCCCACTTCTCTCTTTGTGAAGCTATTCTTGTATATAAATGAACAAACCTCACAGGGGTCTCAGAGCGGATAATTTGGTTTAGAGGCTGCAACCATCCCATCTTGGGACACCTGTGCAGACAGGGCCCCTGATGATCGTCTCTAACATCTTTGGATTCTCTGACCTAATTTCCAGAAAAGGCAATAGCTCCTAAGACCAAGTAAGGTGAAGACGTAGAGGGCCTGGCACACAGTGAGCGACTCAGTAAATGACTTTACCTAGACCTTGAACCAGGGACATCCAACACCTGTTCAGGGATGTGAGCCAGTGCAGTGAGCCTGACACTCAGATGCAGAGCTCACGGTCATGGGCATCCATACCCTTCAGGCCTGGATAAGAGGAGAAAGTGTGAGTGAAAAATGGAGGTGATTGCATTGCACCCTCGAAATTCTTTGCTCCCATTCAAGAAAACTAGGTTGATTCATTCAACAAATATTTGGTGAACAACTGCTTTGTGACCAGTGCTGGGGGTACATCAGCGAGCAAGACAAATAACAACAAGATAATCCCTTCCTTGTGGGATTCTCCTGTGGAGAAGTGTGTCAGGGGCTGGGGTGAGATCTGGACTGTAAAGAGGGTGACCAGGGAAGGCCTCCTGGAGAAGATGACATCGGGGGGGACTTGAAGAGAGGGAGCAGGCCATGCGGCTGTGGGGGGAAAGGGCGCTGCAGGCAGAGCACAAAGCAGAGGAGGGGTGCAAGCTTGCCCGGAGCAGAGGAACAGCTAACGGGTCCCTGTGGCTGGAGGAGGGAGAGCGAAGGTGTGGGGTGGGGGGGGGGTGCCTGACCAAAGAAGCGGCATGAAAAGACTCATGTTTTAAAGAGGTCACTTGGACGCTTGTGCTGAGGATAAATGGAGGTGGGGGCAAGCAGAGAATGCAACAGCAGTCCTGGGGTCTCTAAGCGGATCGGGCCAGCATCTCAGCCCTCCAGGGCTCTGGGTCAGTGGTGGCAGGAAGCTGCAGTTCTGCTGATGACCACGTGGGGGAGCCCTTGTTGAGGAAGCAGGTGGGAAAAGAAAGAAGGTGCATCGGGTAAGTCTGAAAGCTTTGGGAGAAATTTTCCCTACCTGAGTCAGTTCTGTGGCAAAGGGTTCCCTCAGGCCTGGCGGCTCCACTCAGCTACGGGGCTGCTGCAAAAGAAAAAGTGCAGTGGACACTCCACGAGACTTAAGGGGACTAAAGCCAACTCTGCTGGCAGCCTCATTCCTCTGGGATGAGGTTTAAGCTCAGGATGGTCTTTGTTTATCACTTGAGTGTTCTGCAAATAGTTTTTCTGCAACCTGTTGCTGGTCTTTTCATTTTCTTTGTGGTATCTTTTTTTTTTTCTTTTTAGGGCCTGCAGCATGACCTGTGGCATATGGAAGTTCCCGGCTAGGGGGTCAAATTGGAGCTGTAGCTGCACTTCCGAGCTGCATCTGCAGCTTGTAGCGAGGCCAGATCCTTAACCTACTGAGTGTGGCCAGGGATCAAACCTGCAACCTCACAGACACTATGTCATATTCTTAACCCACTGGAGCCGCCACTCCGTGGTATATTTTGAAGAACCAGTTACAGATTTTGACAAAGTCCGATTTATCAAATTTTCTTTTATAGAGCATGCTTTTGGTATTGCATTGAAGAAATCTTTGCCTAACCCAAAGTCTTAAAGATTTTCTTCAATGTTTCTGTCTAGAAATCTTACAGCTTTAGCTCTTACATTGAAGTCAGTGATCC
>PVHT021183631.1:9527851-9587570 GCA_004024745.2 Catagonus wagneri | reverse complement strand
GTGAGGCCAGGGATCGAACCTGCAACCTCATGGTTCCTAGTTGGATTCGTTTCTGCTGCGCCACGACAGGAACTCTGGGACTGTTGTTATTATTTGGTTAATACTACGCATGATGAGGGCAGGGGAGTGAGTCGCAGGCTGGGGAGGGCACTGGCTTCTATCTGACTCTAAGAAGGTTTGAGTCCTGGATGATGCTCTGTTCACTCCTCAACTCCCACGTCTCATTCTCTCTCATTCCAAACACACCTCTCCCTCCCTCCCGCCCTGCTTTTCTACCTTCTGCAAAGATGGGCCGAGTGCTCAGTAGAAGCCAGGCCTCACGGCAGGTTCCAGGGCTTGGCAGACCTGGTTCCCACCTGCATGAGGCTCCCAGACTCACTGGGAAACACACAAGCAGGCCAGGCACTTGCCTCCACAGCCCACCGCATTCTGTTCGCCCGGGGGCCACGGAGAGAGCCCACCCCGAGCGGTCACAGAAGCCTTCCGTGGGAAAGTGAACTCTGAGCCGAGGGGAGGTGTCAGAGTCCAGAGAGTTCCACGGGGAGGCAAGAGTGGGGGCAACCGTATTGGCAAAGACCCAGAGGGGAGACAGAGCACGGCGGTTTGGGAAGGGGAAAATGAGTACTCGTGGCTCTGGTGCAGGCAGGACAGATCACCGGTCTGTTCTTTCATTTGTTCATTCATTCGTTCAACGAGAATTCACTGAGTATCGAGGGAGTTCCTGTCATGGCTCAGTGGTTAAAGAATCCGACTAGGAAGCATGAGGTTGCAGGTTCGATCCCTGGCCTTGCTCAGTGGGTTAAGGATCCGGCGTTGCGATGAGCTGTGGTGTATGTTGCAGACGCGGCTCGGATCCCGCGTTGCTTTGGCTGTGGTGTAGGCCGGCAGCTACAGCTCCTGTTAGACCCCTAGCCTGGGCACCTCCATATGCCGCGGGAGTGGCCCTAGAAAAGGCAAAAAGATCAAAAAAAAAAAAAAAAAGAATTCACTGAGTGTCGAGAGTTCCCGTTGTGGCTCAGCAGTAACAAACCCGACTAGTATCCATGAAGATGTGGGTTCAATCCCTGGCCTTGCTCAGTGGGTTGAGGATCCTGCATTGCTGTGGCTGTGGCGTAGGCCGGCAGCTATATCTCCGATTTGATCCTTAGCCTGGGAACTTCCATATACCGCAGGTGCGACCCTAAAAAGACAAAATAAATTAAAAATAAATAAAATAAAAATTAAAAAGAATTCATTGAGTATCTACTCTAGCCAGGCCCTGCGCAGACCCTGGAAGTACAAATATGACATTCTTTTCAGGGAGCTGACAGCTTCTGGGATCCGGGGAGAGGAATGGTGTCAGAAGACCTGGGCCCGCTTGCCGTTCTTCTGGGAAGGACCCTGGCTACAAGGTCCCGGCCTCTCAGCTGGGAGTGGGATGGAATCCAGCCAGCAACGGTGGGTCAGGTGCAGGCTCTCGGTCACCTGGCTGCCCGGCCTGAAGCGGGGATGAGGAAGGAAAAGAGAGACGAGAGCCTCACCCCAGCTCTCCATCCTCCGCAGCTTTCCCCAGCAGCAAGCAGAGGCAGGAAGGAGGGAGGCTGCTGCGTTGCCATGGAAACCCAGAGCAGGACCCAAACTTTGCTCCTCATCCCTAAACCACGCCCGGACCTTCCTCCTCCCTCCTTTCTGGAAGGATAGCTTTCTGGAGGTAGAGCTAGCTCTTGTGTGTGAAGAGGGGACAGAAAGCTTTACTGGGAATAATCAAACCTGAAATCGGGGAGTGCTGAAGAAGTACAAGCAGGGGCACCAACCTGCCTGGCATGGAGGGGATGGGGGGGCACAAGGAACGCCTCTCTTTGGGCATGAATTTCACAGTCCAGCACAGGGAGGCTGATCAGGGAACCAGGGAAAAGCAGGCTCTCCGAAGCCAGACTGTCTGGGCATAAGTCTCAGATCCACTCTTGCGAGCTGTATGGCCATGGACAGTACCTTCACCTCTCTGAGCCTCAGTTTCCAAATCTGGAAAGTGGAGGTAATGACAGCACTGCCTCACAGCGTTATTGTGAAGATGAAATAAGATTATCCACATGAAGTCCTTCACACGATGCTTGGAAATATATGTGCTCAAAATCAGCCATCACTGTCATCATCATCACTGGTTTATTTGTGAGATGTAGTGAGGGGCCTGGACAGAACCATTCCTAGTCTCCTTTCCCCTCTTCTGCTCTGGAACAGACAAAAGGAGAGGTGCGGAGTCTGGGGAGGATTTTACGACACCCTCAAACTGCAGCCTGTAGGTGGCGCTGCTCCCCCTGGTCCTGTATATAAAAAGCAAATGTCAGCCTTGCTTTGGGGGCCAAAGAGGGGCAGCGAGAAAGGTGTTAAGGCTGGTTGATGAGTCAGGATTCTCACGTTCCCTCGCTTTGCACGTCGTATCTGATAGGCCTGTGTGCAGCCCTCCTCCCCACCTCTGCCCCACCCTGGCTTCCCGTGGCAAAAGCTGGAGGCTCAGCCGTCCTAGGCCTGGACAAAGTTTTCCTCAGCAACTGGGCAAAGCCTTCAAAGGGAACTGGCTTTGTCTTTATTACTCCTCTGGACCATCACTCACTCCCAGGCTCCCAGACCCGGCCTGAGTGCAGCCACCGCCACCCCAGGTAGCCAGGCTGGCACTTTGCTCCCCCCTTTTCTTTCCAGGTGAGGTGGCCATCTCAAGGTCAAGTTCTCTGTGTGAGAAGCCCAAATCCCAGAGCTTGGGAGGTTTGGGAAGCCCTAGAAAGGGGCTTAATTTTATGAATAGCCAACTTGTATTGAGCACTTACTCCAGGAAAATACTTTCTGTTAAAGTGGCTAGCTCATTTAACCCTCAGAAGTACCTGATGGTACTAGCGTCACCACCAGGTGAAAGAGAGAGTTAAGGCTCAGAGAGGTTGAATAACTTGCCCAAGGTCTCGGTGGGTGCCGGTAAGTGGCAGAGCTGGCCATGGAAGCTGGGCTGTTTGTAACCCCCCGCTCTGCTACCCCCTGGACCCTCTGGTCCTCGGCTGGGCAGGGGTCAGAGGGAGGGGATGACCTCCCTCAAGCTCTAGTCCAAGGACAGAACCTTGCCCAGCCCCTCAGAGGGGTGCAATGGAAAGTACTGTGGCCAGGGGGTCCCAGGAGAGCTGGGCTCTGTGCCACCTGTGTGGCCTTGGGCAGGTGCCTTCCCTTCTCTGGGCCTCCTGTCTGTAAGACAAGGGGTTTGAGCAGGAGGTCTCTGAGGGCCAGGCTGGAGCTAGGATTCCAGGTGCCCCAGAGACGAAGCCTACAGCCACCCAGCCTGCATTTCCTGGCACTGCCCACAGCCGACCTGCTCTACCATGCCCATGAGTTCTCAGGCACTGGTCCATAGTGCTTGCACTTTGAATGGGAGAAGCAAATCACTGCAGCCTTAAGTTACATCCTAGCAGAAGAAGCCGTGGGTGGGGCCACCCCGATCCCCCTCCCCCACGCCTTTCCCCCTCAAGAGTACACAAGCCGCGGCACCTGCGCTGCACCCCCTTTACCATCTGGCTTCTCAGTCTCTTCAATAATTCAGCACCTTTTCGTTATCAACAAGGAAGATTACTTCCCTTGGTTCTGGACCTTACAAAAACAGAGTTCCTGGCCATGGGCACTCCTCCCCATCTCTCCTTCTTCTCTAGGTCTTTCCTCATATCTGCTTTTCCATGCCCTCTGCGCTCAGATCTGCCCCCACCCCCACCCCTTCCAGCACAAAGGTTCAATGCTTACTCTCACCGCTAGGGGGCAGTGAGTTCCTCTGGAGGACGGGGAGGAGAGGAAGCAGGTGTGACTACACAGAGGGTTCTGGTTCATCTTTCCCTACCTGCCACGTCCGCTGGCCATGACTCTTCCCCTGAGTGTCACTAAGCTCTTCCTTGCTCTAAACTTCCCTTGGGTCTCCTCACAGCTTCACAGCCAAGGAAGGTTTGCCCAACTTTATGTGTGAGGAAACTGGGTCATCAACAGAGATTTGCCTGAGGCTGGGAAAAGCAGTAGATTTGGGATCAGAGCTTGGATGTTCTGCGCTCCCAGACTTGGGTCACTGACCTTAGCCGGGGCATGTGGAACACTGGAGTCACCTGGAAGCTGTTTAGTAGAGCCAGATACTCATGCGCCACTCTCTACTTTAGGAATGAGAACTTCCAGTCAATTCTTATATGCAGCCAAGAAAGAGAAAGACCAACTTAAGATTTCCAGGGTTACCTACATTTAAAAAGGAGTTCCTGAAGATGCAAAAGGTTTTGACTCCCCCCTTAATGAGAAGGGAGGGTGAGGAGCTCCTGTCGTGGCTCAGTGGTTAAAGAATCCGACTAAGAACCATGAGGTTGCGGGTTCGATCCCTGGCCTTGCTCAGTGGGTTAAGGATCCGGTGTTGCCGTGAGCTGTGGTGTAGGTTGCAGACGTGACTCGGATCCTGCGTTGCTGTGGCTGTGGCAAAGGCCGGCAGCTACAGCTCCTGTTAGACCCCTAGCCTGGGAACCTCCATATGCCACGGGTGCAGCCCTAGAAAAGGCAAAAAGACCAAAAAAAAAAAAAAAAAAGAAGAAGAAGGGAGGGTGAGGAGACTTGTGGATAAAGGATGGCAGCTCATGAGACTGGTCCTCATACTCCTTTCTAAGGAGACGTCCCCTCCCGCCTCCCAGCAGTTGGCTGGACGTCTACAGAGGCCCAAACCACCTCTTCACTTGAATCCCCAAACGCCTGCATTTCTCCCCACGTTAGTGGTCAGTGGTCTGGCCGCTTCTTCACGGGGCACCATGCCTGCCCCCCGTCCTGTCCTTGCGTCTCTCAAGGCTGCTCCTCCTGCCCTGACTGAGCTCGAGCCACTTCTTCCTGGGCTTGGCTGGGACCTTGGTCTCATCAGCCTTACAGCCCCAGGGTCCAGCTCAAAGCCTTCCTCTAGCGTGCAGCCTGGTTTGGACCTTGTCCCCACTGTCTTTACACAACCGGTCTTGGCAACCACCACCTGGCACCCTTCTGGTTTTCTATGCACAAGAGTGGCCTGCTCCCTGACCAATCTGTGGGCTCCTTAAGGCAGGGCCTATGTCACTGTAGTTCCCCCATAATGACCAGCATGTAGAGGCCTCAGTGAAGATGGGCCTTTACCCAGGGCCGCATTTGGGGTAGGAAAGAAAATGATGGTGATTTGTACCTGCTTGTGAAGTGTGCAGAGTTTCCGAGTACCTCATTTTTGCCCCCCTCACCCGCAGCACACTGTCGTTGCCAAGTTTTGCTCCCCAGGTCACAGCATGGAGAGGAGGGAATATATGATTTGGGGTCAGGAGATTATTTATTTATTAACTGCCACTTAACCTCTTGCTGCTCAGTTTTCTCTTCTATGAAACGGATATAATTGTGTCCATCCTGCCTTTACCAGGGTGGTTATGAAGACTGCCTAAAGGAGATGATACAGGGAGACGTTTTTGTAAATTATCAGAACCCCAAATGTCGGTTGCTGCCTTTGCTATCCTCTTCTTAAGTTCGAGGTCAGCCCCTAGATGGTCCGCTCCATCACCCCTGTAACCCCTGCATGAGCTGAGTGGGCTGGAGTTCCATCAGAGCCACTAAAGCGGAAGGACAGTCAGCACCACGGACAGCACCAGACTGAGCGACTCCTTTCTGCTGCCCCGCTCTGCCAGCGCTCGGGGGCAGTGCTCACTGATACCCCAGTCCAATAAGAACAACAGATAACATCCGTTGAATGAATTCTGTGTGCCAGGCACTGTGCCCAGTCTCCTGATGCACCGTCTGGGTTAACACACCTGCCTATCAGATTGCCTGCTGGATACGGTCAATGGCCTTTGGCATCCATTCCCACCCCTTTCTAGTCCCCGGTGTTCAGTACTGCAGAAGCTGGAAAGCTGAAAACTACATTTACAACGCTCCCTTGCAGCTGGGGTTCTGAACGCAGATCGGGTTCCATCCATTAGATGCACGGGAGATGGATTTACTGGATTTACGAGGCGGGAGGGAGGAGGAGGAGGCCACCTTCCTGCTGCCAGGGGCCGTGTTCTGCGGACAGGCAGTGCTGAGGAGGGGAGGGAGCGATCTGCGGCAGATCAATGCCCAGCCTTAGGTCCTGGGGAGGAGAGGCGAGAGGAAACAGTGGTGCCGACTTGCGGAGGCTCCCTGGCCCCGGCTGGTGGGTGGGAGGATGTGATTTCATGGCTCCAGCAGACCCAACCTGCCTGGGACTGAGGCGCAGCTTGTCTAGGGGGTCAGTTCTGCTCTTTTTGAAGACCCAGGTTCTAATCCTTCTGGTGATGTTATCAGCATGTGGTTCTCTGGCTTAAACTGTCTGCTTAAAGTTCCTAGAGCGGTTTTTGCTTCCTGTACAAACAGCAGGCTTATTATTATTATTACCCCATCTTGGGCCCAGAGAATCTCGGGCACAGAGACGCCAAGTGACTAGCCAGGCTCAGGCAGCCAGTGAGAAGTGGCACCCGAGCCCAGGACGTCCAACTCTCCAGCTGCCTCCTACTCACTCTGCTATGTGCCAACTTCAAGGCAGAGAACACCGACCCTGGCAAAGAGGAATAAAGCCCCCGGGCTAAATAAAGAAAAGAAAAAGCTGGCAGGGAATTCTGAGAATGAACTCCAGGCCCAAGTAGGCACAGCCTGTCACAAATCCTCAGAAGAAGAGGGAAGTTTCCACCATGGTACAGCGAGTTAAGAGTCCTACTGCAACAGCTCGGGTGGCCGCGGGGGCACAGGCTTGATCCCTGGCCCGAGAACTTCCATATGCCATGGGTGTGGCCATAAATTTTTGTTTTGTTTTGTTTTTTATGGAGGTTCCCAGGCTAGGGGTCCAATCGGAGCTACAGCTGCCGGCCTACATCAGAGCCACAGCAATGCCAGATCCAAATGCATCTGCGACCTACACCACAGCTCACGGCCTGATCCTTAACCCACTGAGCGAGGCCGGGGATCGAACCTGCAACCTCATGGCTCCTAGTTGGATTTGCTTCCACTGTGCCACGACCGGAACTCCACAGCCATAAAATTTAAAAAAGAAACGAAGAAGAAGGGGAAGGGCCAGGCCCAACACAGGTGCCTTGGTGTGGTCATCACATCCATCAGCACTCACGCCTCACGAGCTACGAGGCAGCTGCCTGAAAGGTAGGTGCCACTATCTCCATTTTATAGGTAGAGAAAATGAGGCTCAGAGAGGTCAAGCAATGGGCCTAAAGATAAACAGCTGGAGAGAGAGAGGCAACACTGGAATCTAAGGTCTGGTGCATCACTTCATGCAGGCACGATGAGGAAGAGGGCAGCTCTGCCTATTCTGGGGCCGGGGTGCTGTACTTCTGGATACAGGAAGACGAGCTCTGCTCCCACATCTGTGCTCCATCCTGGAGACTCGCCACCAACGGGCAGGAAAAGCCTGCAGGGGTCGGGGGGGGGGCGGGGACGGAGGGAGCCCAGCACAGCAGGGGGAACGGGAGCCATCTGGATCCGGCTGGAGGCTGAGCCTGCTGGCTTTCCCCTCGCCTGTCTCACCTCTGGGCCCCCACAGGAGGCCCACTCCTCGCTGGAAGGGTCCCCTGGCCCTGCAGACCCTGAACCCCCACCGGGGCTCATGCCTTCTTGCTTCTGGCCTCCTCGCTGGCTAAGCAGCCATGAGAGGGTTTCAAATGCTGGAGGCGGCAGCGGGGATGTCGCTGACAGTGACGGGGGGGCAGCTCCCTACTTGTGCTGAAAAGACAAAGCAGGAAGAGCAGCAGAAGCATATAATGATGTTAAATTGGATGATTTCAGTTCTAAGAGAAAGGCGAGGAAGAGGAAGAACAAAAAAAACAAAATTATACCCGAAGGAAAAAAAAGATCAGTTATTTCTGGGTAGGGGGACTACATGCTTCTACTGGTCTTTAAAAAAATTTTTTTTCTGAATTTTTAAAAACTATTGAATACAAGCATATACTGTTATTTATAATTAGAAAAAAAGCACATTTGAAAAGGAAGGCCCGTTATTTCGAGGCCTGCGGACGATCGGCTTGCCTTTATCTCCTGTACCAGTGCCTTCTCCTTCCCTCCTCAGCGCCTTCATTTTGACCAGCTCCCCCTCAAGCTTGTCAGCAGGGCAGAGGGTGGGGGTGCAGGGGCCGACCCCTGGACTGACATGTGGCCCAGTGGCTCCTGTGCAGGCTGGCTGCTCAGAGAAAAGAGTCAAGGCCTGAATCTGAGGCCACCCCCTCCTCCCGCCCCCACCCCCAGGGCCTGGCCGGCCAGGTGCAGGAAGGTTAAGGTTTGACCTTGGACCATGTGGGCCAAGGGGGGCTACCAGGCCCCTGGGGGTCGGCCTGGAAGCCAGAGGCGCCTACCTTCCCCAGATCAACAGCTCCTCCTGGCAACTGCGGTACCCTGATGACGGCAACGTCAAGGCCCAGGTACAGCAATCGGGGTGCTCCCCGCCACCCCGCTCCCTCTCCCTTCCTCACCCCAATCGATCAGTGGATGACAACCACTGAGGCCACTACGCACGTTTGGGAGGTGGCCTAAAGCTGGATTCCTCTGCAGCAAGGAGCATTCGCCCTTACTGGGTGAAGGTAAGGATTACATGAACCAATGCACATGCAACAGAACAGTGCCAAGCACACAGCCATGGCTCAATGAATTATTTTTCTTGTGAACACCCAGTATCTTGGATGTTTAGTAACAGGATGACACAGCGAATGGCTGACTCTCTCAGTGGACGGAAAGCGTCTTGATGACAGAGCCCAGGGCTTTTCCTCTATTTTCTCTGCTGTGCTGGGTAGAGCTTAGTGCTTTACAAATACTTGTTGAAGAAAAGAATGACTGGCAGTGGGGCTAGGCTGGGTCCCATTTGGCCCCCATGACCCCAAACCCAGAGTGGTTGGGCTGGAGAGGCTCTTAAAATCCTCCAAGATTCAGCTCCCCCTTCCTCCGATGAGTGAGGGTTGCTGCTGGTTGACCCTGCCCTCGCCTCCAATCTCACAGGGCTGGGCAGCTGCCGCCCCACTCCATCTCCCCCTGGGCTCTGCTCATTCTGTGGATTGAGGGCACGGTAAAATCTTAGGCTGAGGCGTCCGTTTCTGTCTGATTTAGAAAAAAAAAAAACGTGGCACATCTCTTATGTGAGTGCTGTGGGAAAAATACATTCCCACAACCTGGTGAAGCTGCAGGCTTGTGTTGGACCTGAGTTATTGCTGTAATTCCCGTCTCCGTGGTAACAAGTCCAGACTAAGCCTTCAGCTGGCAAAGACCCGGCAAACGGCTCCGCAGCCGCAGAGCCCCCACCTCCAGGCTAAGATGCTGGCGGCAGAGTCGTTTTCTCCGCAGCCTCTTCCCTGATGGATTCCTCTGCAGGGGTCCCTAGGGGACTGAGAGAGGAGGGCAGGGGAGATGCAGCCACAGCAGAGGCCTCTGTCCATCCCAGAGTCGGTCCCAGTTACAGCCGGCGCGAAGGTACCCGCAGCAGGAGCAAACAAGCGGGATACTCTGGGGTGCCACCTCACCCCAGCTCCGCCTGCCGCCGGACAGGCTCTGCGGGACGGTGTCAAGTGCTGGAGGAGGCAGAGGGACCCAGGGCTCTGCGGCCAGGAAGCTGAGCCCCAGCCCAGGCAGACCAACCCGCTGTTGATGATTTGTTGACAGGCAGAAAGAGCCGGACTTAACTGAACACCTGCTCTTTGCCGGGCACCAGACGAGGACGTGGGGAAGAAAGAGAAATAGCAGACGGACCTGCCCTCCGTGAGCTCACAGTCAGGTGACAGCAAATCATCAGGACAGAGTAACAGGTGCTCTGTTCAGAGAAGACAGCGAGATGCAGACGGGAGCCTGCGTCCTGTGCACCTGCCTGGGTCTGGCTTTTCTCTAGAAGGAGACTCGAGACATTCGTGACAGTGGCTGCCTCCCGGGAGGGGAAGGAGGTGGAGGCCGAGGCAGGGTGGGGAAGGCTTACTTTTCACAATGCCCTCTTTTTCGCTTTTTGGATTTTGAACTACGTGCATATTTAACAAAGCCAAACCCCAAACAGCAAAACTGAGATGAAAAGCACCACGTGATGGGTATTACAATAGGATGTGACACTGTGTGCTGGGCCCAGGAGGAGGAACAGGCAGCTCTGACATCGAGGCACTCAGACTTCTCATCTGCAAGGGGTTGTGCATGTCTGTGTGCGTCTGTCTCTGTGCCTGTGGGTCTGGGATGTGTGGACCTGCTGGGATGAATAGCATCCCTCCGAAGTTCATGTCCACCTGGAACCACAGAATACCACCTTATTTATGTAACTGTGGGTGGTAAAGGGTGTTAGCTGGACTTATTGTGGTGATCATTTTGCAATATACACAAATATTGAATCATTATCTTGTACATCTGAAACTAATCTGTTATCAATTATACCTGAATTTTAAAAAAGAATACAACCTTCTTTTAAAAAATAGGGCTTCTGGGAGTTTCCGTTGTGGCTTAGTGGTTAACGAATCCGACTAGGAACCATGAGGTTGCGGGTTCGATCCCTGGCCTCGCTCAGTGGGTTAAGGATCCGGCGTTGCCGTGAGCTGTGGTGTAGGTTGCAGACGCGGCTCGGATCCCGCATTGCTGTGGCTGTGGCGAAGGCTGGTGGCTACAGCTCCTGTTGGACCCCTAGCCTGGGAACCTCCATATGCCGTGGGTGCGGCTCTAGATAAAGGCAAAAAGACAAAAAAAAAAAAAGAGGGCCTCTGCAGATATAATTACTTCCAACGAAGTCACACCAGATTAAGGTGGGCCCTAAATTCAGTGGCCGGAGTCCTGACAATAAGGCTGTGTGGAGACACAGGGGAGAAAATCATGTGAAGACGGAGGCAGAGACAAGGACCGCCCAGGGTTGCCAGCAACCATGGGAAGCTGGGAGAGGCTGGGATGGATTCTTCCTTAGAGCCTGCAGAGGGAGCATGGCCCTGCTGACAGCCGGCTTTCAGACTTACAGCCTCCGGAACCACAAGGGAATAAATGTCTAAGTCACCCAGTTTATGGCAATCTGTCACAGCTGCCCTAGGAAAAGAACACAAGAGGTCCATGCATTTGTGTTTGTGTATTTTGAGGTGTGTGTATCAATGGGTTTGGAGAGTGTGTCTATATACGTTTGGGGGGTATCTGGGTGTGCTTGGGACTGTGTGATGATAATTCGGATTTGGGGTGCCTGTGTGTGTCTGAGGGTGCAGGCATGTTTATGTGCTCTCACATATGTGCAGTTGAGTTGTATATATGTGTGTATTTATGTGTGTGTGTGTATTTGTGTGTTTTCCAGCATCTGTGTGTGTAGCCAGTGATCTCTAGGGCCTAACATTCCAGAAGCCTGCCCTGGGGCCCCCGCTGCAGGGGTGGGCCTTGAGAGGATGCTGGTCAGTGGTAGTGGAGAGGGACAAGCATCGAGGCTGCCTGCTGGAGCAGCACGCCCTCTGGTCCAGGACCATCAGCGAGGAGAGTGCTCTCACTGCACTTGCCTCGTAGGCGAAAGGCTCTCAAGGTTAGGAGTGTGGATCGAGCAGGGGCCATACCCCGGGGGCCCAGCCTGAATGCCTTCTTGGAAGCCTTCACCAGAGCACAGACCCCTGAGAGAGAGAGAGAAAGAGAGAGAGAGAGAGAGAGAGAGAGAGAGAGAGAGAGAGAGGGAGAGAGAGAGAGAACCTCCTCCCATGAATCAGTTACTTGGAAATATCAGAGCCACGGTTCTCAAACTTCGGTGCATTGGCAACACCTGGAGGGCCTATTACATCCCCAGATGGCTGGGCCCCACCCCAGAGTTTCTGATGCACTAGGGCTAGGGTGGAGCCTGAGAAGCTGGGTCTCAAATAAGCTCCTGGGTGATGCCCACACTGCTGGCCCCGGGACTGCGTTTTGAGGGTCCCTGTGTTAGTACAACAGGATTTAGGGTTCCTCTTCTCCCTTTCCCAGGCCTCTCAGCGGGCATCAAGGTCTTTTAGGACAGGCTTTGGAAAAGTCAGGCCTGGCCGGCTCAATCCTATTCTCACAGTCTGTCTCTTACGGTCACCCATCTGTCACTCACAAAATCAATTATTCAGCAAAATAATGGACTAGGCTTTGTTCACTTATAGTCTAGGACAAGATTCCAGTGGGTACACAGACCCCCAAAGAAACCACGTGGGTCTGTATAAGTGGACTGTGGAGGCCTGCTGAAGGGGTGCTGGGAGCACTGCGGAGGAGCCCTCGACAGCCCTGGGCAATCTGGGAAGGCTGCCTGGTGGAAGTGTCAGCCAAGGCTGCTCTTAAAGGATGAACAGCAGTAGTCACGTTAATTGAAGGCTTACCGCCAGGTACTGTGCTGAGACTTTGCAAGCCCGAGCTCTTTCAGTCCTCACAATAATCCCAAGATGGGAACTACTGTGGCCAAAGGGAGATTTGAGCCCAGTCTGCTTTCCAGCAGCCACGTTCCCAGCCTTGAGTGTCCCGGGGATCGCAACCTGAGAAGGAGAGGCCGTGTGAGGGCCAGGGTGGGACATTCCATGAAGAAGGTCTTGGGGGGTGGGGGGAGATAGGCGCAGACTGCCTTCAGGCTTTCCTCCAGCTGAAGAGCCACAGCCTCTTGGGGAAGCAGATTCTCAAAGGACACCAGGCTGGCGGCCTCGGGGGCGGGAGCTGGAAAGAGGCGGATGGTGGGTGTGCAGCTGCTCCAGCAATGGGAGCGAGCCAGATGGCAGAGGCTGCGGGTCTGGCTCACATGGCTTCACCTGGCCTGGGGCCAGAGAGGGGACGCAGGGGGCCTGGGAATCACAGCGCGACAGGGGTGAGGATGCTGTTTACAGCTTTGTCTGTGACGAAGGTTAGCCCCGAAGAGAGGCTGAGGGTTGAGCAGCCAGCACCACCTCCATGATCTAGGGTGGCCCCCGGTCCTTGGCCCCCAGGCAGTCTCTGTGTGGCTCTGGGGATCCCTGGTTTCCTCAAGTAGAGCCCAAGCCCCAGGCCAGGGGCCAGCCTCGTGACAACCTTGCTCCTAGCCCTTGGTTCGAGGGGTAAGGAAAGCCACTCTGAGCCATGCTGAATGAGCACTCAAAGATGACCTGAATTCAGAGGATGGAACTGAGGAAATGAGCTCCAGCTGCAGCAAGAGATATTCTAGTTAGACACAAGGAAGCACTGGCCTGGGAGGCTCAAGGGAGTAGTAGCTATTTCTGGGGAAGACGAGAGACTTAACCTTGCATTTCTGACAATCTGCCGGTCTGGAAAAAATATCACGGAGAGTTCTCTCTCCCCTTCCTTCAGTAGCTTCTCCAGCAAATCTCGCTTATGTTTTAGTTCCCGCTCTCCTTTCCTGATGGCCTCTCACTTTGGCCATCTTTGACTCAGTGGACAAAGGGTCACTCCAGCTGGTCTCAGTGTTGCTTGGGGCTTTTGAGCTTGGGCACACTCAATGCAACCGCTGAGCCCTACACCCGCTGGAGGTGAAAGAACTCCAGAGTCTGCTGTCAGGTGGGAGCTCATACGGTTAAACCAATGCCTACACCCAAGGCAGAGTGAGGGCGATGCAACGAGAAAGGAACAAGCCAAGGGGATAGGGCTGGTGAGAGATCACAGCCTCGGGGGCCAGCAAAGGCTTCAGAGAGGGGCAAGTGGGGTTGTGGGTAGTTCAGGCGGAGGGGACACATGAGAGGAGAAGGGAAGCACAGAATGGAATATTCCAGAAATGGCAGGTAGACTAGCTTGGGGGTGGGTGGGAAGAATCTGGTCAGATAACAAGGCAGGTTGGGGGTCACGAGGTCCTGAATGATTTGCACTTAACTTGTAGGCAGCAGGGAGGTATTGAAGATTTCGGAGGAAGAGCTCGACATTATCTGGGCTGAGACTAGAGAGGCTTCTAGACTTTGGTCCTAGCCTAGGATCTCCTGGAAGGCCCTGATTCTGAGCCCACAGACTTCTCAGGGGTTCTCAAGGGCAGCAGACAACTGGTATCTCAAATGCCATCTTTCTGGGGAGGCCTCTTCCAATGACCTTATTTAAAAACCCAGCTTCCCTGGCTCTCTCGAGCCCCTTCTCTGCCTTCTCTGCTTTCCCACCCTATTTCCAACTTCTAACATGCCCCATCCACGGTTTATACCGTTTAGCATCTGCGCCACCCTCACTGGTACGAAAGCCCCATGAGGGCAGGGTCCATGCCTGTTTTACGTGCAGCCGAATATGCCAGTGCCTAGCACAGTGCCTGAGTTCCGACACATTCATTCACGTGCCGGATGAATCAAGAGAAAACTCCCGCCCCGCGTGAGCCAGCACGGTCTGCTCTCTTTCCTTCCCATCACCTCGCTCCTGGCATCCTGGGCTTGGCAGCGCCCGAGTGGAAAAAAATCTCTGAGCCAATCAGACGGAATTCTGCTTCTTCCAGCTGCACCTCTCCCCCTTGCCAGGAGTCTGGGAAGAGCTGGACTGTTCCTCCTCCTCCTCTCCTCCGCCAAAAACACCACCGCTTCCCTTCGTCTTGGAATAGAGGCCGGGCGAGGAAATTTTTAGCTAAAAGAAGCAAGAGGCTAGCAGGACTGAGGCAGGACCCAGCAGCCGGAAAGAAGAACTTTGATGGATTCATCGAAACCAAGGCAAATTAAGGAGTGCCCACCACGGCAGGCACTGTACAGGGTCTCTGGGCATTTTGTTCCATTTTGGCCTCCCCTTATGAGAGATGGGCATTATTCTCCCACTTTACAGATGGAAAAACAGAGGCTCAGGGAAGCTAAGGGACATGGCCCTGTTCTTCCCGCCAGGTGAGGAGGCCTGTTTTGAACATGGGTCGGGCCTCCTCCAACCCAGTGCTCGCTCCTCCACGGCACTTGGTCCCTCTTGTCAGAGCAGCAGCTGAAAGGCAGGGAGCGGAGCTTGCGCCCGATCATGGGTCCAAGGCGCCCTGATGGGATGCCACCTGATGGTGCCCGATCATGGGTGGTCTCTGCAGACCTCGGGCTTCCCACCTGAGCTACGGGAGCTGAGGGTTGGGCCTCTTCCCAGTGATGAACGGGGACAATGATGCCATGCCTGCCACCCAGCCTGAGCTCATGGAGTGTGTGAGTTATGGCTGCGGGCACAGCCTATCTGGGCTGCAGCCAGGCAACCTCTCCTCACTCTGGTGCGCACCGTGAGAGCTGAAATCCAAAACAGGGCTCCCTGACTTTGCGGCCCCAGCAGACGCAAGGGAAACCAAACCTTTCCCTGTGCAGATCTAGCAGCACCCAACACTCAGGGCTGCTCGTGGCCAGGCCACGGGAGGGGAGGCAGAAGAGCTTGGATCAAACGCCCAGGCGTTAGGTTCCAGCCTTGAACTCAGTTCACCTGCCTTAAGGGTGGACACCCTCTCTCTCAGCAAACATTACTGATGCCTTATTATGTGCAAGGAAAAGACGGAGTTTCTGCCTTGGAGGCTCTTAAAGGACAGGATAGAGCAGAGTCACTAAAGAGGCAAAGGGGAGCCATGGATGACTTTAGAGCAGGTGCTTTAGGGAGGTGTATCAGGCAGCAAAGTGTGGCTGGGGGAGAAACAGGCTTTTGCAATGATCCGAGCTAACGTGTCTTAACACCTACCCAGCGCTAGAGCTCGTTTCAAGTGCTTTACAGATATTAACTTCAATCGTCATCATAACCCTATCGTATGCTCTTATTCCTGGTTTACAGATGAGAAGACTGACGTACAGAGGAATTACAAGGCTAGGAGGTTATAAAGCTGGGAAGTGAAGCCACCTGGCTCCGAAGCCTGCCTTCTTTACCATTGTTTGATGCTGCCTTTTGCAATGATCTGGGCTGGGGGACCAAGGGTCCAGCAAGGGCTGGGCAGGGGGCGTGGCCGGAGGGAGGGAAGTGAAACACCGCCTCCTGTCTAGACTCTTCCTCGCGGGGTTTCATGAGGCCAGAATTTTAAGGGAGATGTGAACATCCAGCGCTTCGATCTGCACAAAAAACAACTATATCTAAGATCACGTTTACTGATGGAAAAGAGATTTCGGAGACTCTCAGAGAAATCTTATCACAGTTGCTGTCTCCCTTGACTACACAATCCTTTCTTGGTTTTATTTATTAACTTATTCACTTAAATAGGGGAGAAAGCCTCACTCGGATGCCAGCCTGGCTTGAATACCTTCTAGCTTTGGATGTCTGATCGCCACGGGCATGCCTTTCACAAAGTGGATGCGTTTCTGGGAGTGCGTGGTAGACAGACAGAAAAGGAAGGAGCAGGGGCAGAGGCTGGCGGAGCCGGGTGGGAGGAGGCAGTGGGACCAGGAACAGTTGCCTGAGACCCAGGGACTTCCTGGGCTGCCCGAGACCCAGGGGCTTCCTGGGCTGTTCGGACGAGATTGCACTTGATTCCTCTGAGATGTTCAGCTACAACATTTTCAGTGACATGACTGATACAAGTAACGCTTGAGAAGTTAAGAGAAATTGAGGTTGGATTATATCACTGAGTCCTTCCAACTCCAACAGTCTATGAAGACACCATCTGTCTTCATCTTTTCCCAAGGAAAAAACTGTCAAGAGGCCAGGAACTCTCAGCAGAGCCATGTCTGGTTGGCTTTGGGCCTGTCCCCAAACTGGAGTCAGTTGGGTGAGAACCACTTGGGACCCAGCTAGCAGCTCAGCCTCGTGGGACCCTGACCAGAGCCAAAGAAGCCTCTGGCCCCTTTCCCAGGTCTCGGGAACCTGGGTCACTTGGGACAGGGTCCTTTGCAGGGGGATCTGGGCCCTTCCTGGTCTCCTCTGTTAGGTTGGGGGTTTAGGAGCGCTTTGTTCAATCACTGACTAGAGATCCATGGGCTGTGGGCTTGCGGAAGGAGCTGGAGGAGGCGCTTAGCCCTGCTGGGAGGGAGGATGGCAAGAGCACCTACCTGGAGCAGCAGGTGAGGTCTGAGACTCAGGCAGATGTGCTGTAACTGGCCCTCCCTTCTCTCAATCAGTCCTCAGGTGATTTCAAGTGTCCCGGCTGTGTCCCTGTTTAATTCTTGACCACAAAGGTGGCTCCTTCAAGGCTCTGTGGCACAGGAACAAAGAAGTACTCTCAGTAGGGGCAGGCCTGGAGCCCACTCCTCTAGCCTCCCCGCGGCTCCTCGCCCACCCCAAGCAGGCAAGGCCCCTCCCAGGTCCAAAGAGCTCCTCAGCATCTTGCCACAAGGGAGCTCTGATAGGGTGAGGTGCACGCTGGACACAGCCACGACCCCCAGTCTGCGCCCCACCACCATATGCAGCTGCCCAGCTCTGGGGCGGGTGAGCCAGGGAGAATGCTTCATCTCAGCTGAGCAGAGACCCGAAGGGAGGGAGACCACGGAGGGAACATTGCATCTGGGGTCCTGGCACCTAGGTCTGCTCTGCTATTCCCCCCTGGGGATCTCAAGCACCCCACTTTCCCTCAGTGGAGTGGGGTTTTGAGCCTAGATACATAGGTACTGCCTGTAAGGCTAAGCTGGTGGGGTCAGAGGGCCCAGAGCCATCAGGTGACTTCTAGTAAGAATTCGGAATCATCTTGGGGGGAATTTCCTTGTGGCGCAGTGGGTTAAGAATCCAGCATTGCCACTGCAGCTGCTTGTGTTGCTGCTATGGTGCGGGTTCGATCCCTGCCCTGGGAACTTTCACATCCCACGGCCAAAAAATAAAAAAAAAAGGGAAAGATCACCTAGGGGAGGGGTCTTGCTAATTTGCAAGTTAAAGGGTCCTGTTCTGGCCCATTGAATCAGAATCTCCAGGAAGGTGCCTGGGAACGTGCACTTGAAAGATTCCCCACGTGGAGGCACATGAACTAAGATTCCCCGGACTACGGTGCTGGGAAAGGGTGGGCAAGTCCAAGGATGAAGCTTTGATCATATGCATGAGGGGTCATCAGTGCCCCTCGTAAAAGCAGCCTCATAGGGGCCCAGTCTCCACAGCAGACTAGCCAGGGGCCCCACTTGAAACCTCTCCAGGTCTCAGTTTCCTCCTAGGCAAACTGCAGATCAGAGACGATCTCTTGGGCCCTTCGAGGTTGTAAAATCAGGACTGTAAGAAGAGGTGAGCCCATTGAGAACTGAATTTTAAAAGAAAGCTCAAGGAGATGCTTTAAGCAGTATCCTCCCTGTGTAATTGGTTTCTTCTTAAATTTACCTTTTGAATTCTGAAAGTAATGTACTTTCAGGAGGAAAAAAAAATCAAACCATTCCAAGTAATACAGAATGAAAAGTCTTCCTATTATCCCAGACATCTGTTCCACTCTCAGACATCAGCAGTCCAAGTTTCCTGTTTGTTTTCTGCAAGAATTTTTCCATAAATATTGACAAATATGTAGTTATGCCTGCATCTTTATTTTAAACCCAACCGGGAACATAGTCCTCGTCCTCTGTTTCCTTTTTTTTTTTTTGAAAATTATGTTTCTGGGTTTTTTTTTTTTTTGGTCACTTTTTTAGGGCTGCGCCCATGGCCTGTGGAGGTTCCCAGGACAGGGGTTGCATCGGAGCTGCAGCTGCCAGCCTACGCCACAGCCACAGCAACACTGGATCCTTAACCCTCCGAGCAAGGCCAGGGGTGGAACGCGTATCCTCATGGATTCTAGGCAGGTAAGTTAACCACTGAGCCACGACAGGAAGTCCAATATCTTTGTTTCTTAGTTAATATACATCACACCTCTCTACAAGCAACAGATCCTTTATTCCTATAACAGCTCATAATGCCCCACTGAAGGATGCGCTATGATTTACATGAATCTGTCCTTGCTGATGAATGCTTAGGCTGATTCTACACTTTTGCTGCACAAACAAAGCTGCAATGAATGCCTTTGATTATACCTCTTGGTGCACTTGTGAGGTTAGCTACAGGATAAATACCTAAGGGTAGTGAGTCCAAGGCTAGGTGGATCTAAAATTCTGATAGATATTGACAAACTGTCCTCCAGAGCGTGAGCCAGTTTGCACTGCCCCGCCACGCATGAAAGATTGTGTGCTGCTGTTCCAGCCCTGACAACACTAAGTTATCAAATTTTTAAATTTTGCCAATAGAGTTGAAAAATGACTTCTTGTTTCAATACGTAATTCTTTAAATACCTGAAAGGGCAGGCACTGTTTTCATGTTTATTGACTGACTGGCCTTTGCCTTTTTCTGTGAGCTATGTTCTAATTCATCGTACCGATTTTAAGAGGTTTTGTGAAATGAACGCCATCGATGTTTTGTCACGTGTATTGCAAATTGTCATTTGTCTTTATTTATGGCATCTCTTGCTTACAGAAATTTCAGATTTTTCTGTCATCAACAAAGTATTTCCTATTAGAGAATCCTAAAAATATTTGCCATGTTTTCCACAAGCATCATTAGGTTTTTTTTTTTTAACTTCCCTTTTAATTTTCTTACTAGAATTTATCTTGGTGTTAGGACTGTGGTAGGCCCAGCTTTATTTCTTTTCCCAAGAAGCTAGACAGCTACCTCAAAGTCATGTTTGAATCATTCATTTTCTTCCCTCCTCCCATCCTCTCTCTTCTAGATTCAAAATCTCAACTACATATCAGGATGGCTGACAAAGAGTGTGACCTCTGAGTCAAATGCTGGTTCAAATCCCATCTTCACTGGGTCTAGGAGAAATTACCCAACCTTCCTGTGCCTCAGTTTCCGTGTCTAAAAATGGGGCGAAACAAATTATGTAGGGTAAAATAGAGGGAAACAAAGCATTGTGGAAATTGTTAGGCAGTTCATTAAAAAAAAACATTCTATTATTTCTATGGATTTTAGGGTATTTGTGCTACTTACTAGCTTTCTGACACATTATTTGACATGACTCCATTTCTCATTCTAAATAAATGTGTTTCTAACTTAGGAAAATGAGAACAACAATAGCTCCATCTGAATGGGGTTACTGTGAGAATTAAATAGGTTATTTCAGGAAAAGGATGTAGAAAGATGAAACTATGTGCTATCTACCAGAGACTCACCTTAGCTGTAAAGACACACATAGGCTGCAAGTGAAAAGATGGAAAAAGATACTCTATGCAAACAGTAAACAAAAGAGACCAGGGGTGGCCATATTTACATCAGGTAAAATAGACTAGGTCAAAAACTGCCACAAGAGACAGAGGAGGTTATTATATAATGACTAAAAAGTCAATTCCCCAGGAAGAAATGTTATAAATATATATGCACCTAATAGCAAAGCACCCAAATATATGAAGCAAACGTTGACAGAATGGGAGGGAGAAACAGTAACACAATAATAGTAGGAGATTTCAATAAGCCTCTTTCAATAACAGGTAGAACAGCCAGACAGAAGATCAATAAGGAAACAGAGGAGTTGGATATATTCAACACTAAAGACCAACTGGACCCAGCAGATACGGAACGCTCTATCCACCAGCAGCATAATACACACTATTCTCAAGTGTACACAGAATATTCTCCAGGCTAGATTATGGGTGAGGCCACAGCTGAGGGCTCTACGATTGCTATTATCTCCTCCACATAGTAAATGTGCTTGGACTTGGTCTAGATGTAATTTTCTGTTTCATTGATCTGCAAGCCAGTGCCATCACTTGACAAGTATCTATAATTATGTGTGAGGCTCTGTTCTAAGTGCTGGGAACCAGGAGTGAGCAGTAGTCATAAAAACTGTTCTTGCCCCTTCTGGTTAGACTCACTTCTAGTTATTTTTAGCACTTTTACCGATATCATATTTTCTTTCATTTTCAAAGAGGCTAAAGTTTATATACAGAAAAGCTATACATTTTTGTTCTTAACATTTATTAGCAGTGATCTTAGGATATTCCTTTATTATATCCACTAATTTTTCAGTGGACTCTCTGGTTATTTTTTTTTTCTCCAGAGGGCCAATCTTATTATCTACAGTTTAAACTGATAAACTGGCCTCCTTTCATAACTCATATTTTCAAAATGTGTATTGGCTTGTGCTTCCAGAAAAGTATTAAAGAATGAAGGTAATAGTTCCTGTCGTGGCGCAGCAGTTAACGAATCCGACTAGGAACCATGAGGTTGTGGGTTCGATTCCTGGCCTCACTCAGTGTTAAGGATCTGGCGTTGCCGTGAGCTGTGGTGTAGGCTGCAGATGTGGCTCGGATCCTGCGTTGCTGTGGCTGTGGCGTAGGTCAGCGGCTACAGCTCCAATTCGATCCCTAGCCTGGGAACCTCCATATGCCACGGGTGCAGCCCCAAAATGCAAAAAAAAAAAAGGGAATGAAAGTAATGGTCACTTTTTCCTTTTATGTGTCTCCCATAGACACATGCATACACAGATGCATAAAGTGTTGAGCAATATCCATCTGTTCCTACCAAATAAGAGTTAAAATCAGGGACATGTTGAATTCTGTCATTTCAGATAGATATTTTATCTCTTTTGAGCTATTAATTTGTTTGTTTGTTTTTTTTTGGCTTTTTGTCATTTTTTTTATGGCCGCGGGTTTATGGCCGCACCCGCGGCATGTGGAGGTTCCCAGGCTAGGGGTCTAATCGGAGCTGTGGCCACTGGCCTGCGCCGCAGCCACAGCAACGCGGGATCCGAGCCGTGTCTGCAACCTACACCACAGCTCACGGCAACGCCAGATCGTTAACCCACTGAGCAAGGGCAGGGATCGAACCCGCAACCTCATGGTTTCTAGTCGGATTCGTTAACCACTGCGCCACGACGGGAACTCCTAATTTGTTGAATTATATTAATAGTTCTCCTAATGTTGAATCTATATCTCTGGATTATAGCCCCATTTGCTTGTGGTATATTCATTTTTTTAATTAAAAATTTTTTTTTGCTTTTTTAGGGCCGTACTTGCAGCACAATGGAGGTTCCCAGGCTAGGGGTCAAGTCGGAGCTGCAGCTGCCGGCCACAGCCACAGCCACAGTCACAGCAACACAGGATCTGAGCCACGTCTGCAACCTACACCACAGCGCACAGCAACGCCAGATCCTTAACTCACTGAGCGAGGCCAGGGATCAAACCCGCATCCTCATGGATCCTAGTCGGATTCGTTTCTGCTGCACCACAACGTGAACTCTGGTATACTCATTTTTTAAGCATGATACTGTGATTCCATTTGTTTCTGTTAATTTACTAATTTTGTACCAATATTCACGTATGAAATTCTTGTGTGTGTGCCATTTTGTCAGTGCTGTGCTGGCTTCATAGAGCACCTGGGAATCTTTCCTTCTTTATGATCTGGCACAGTTGGTGCAGTTTAAATTTCACTGGAATTATTCTTCCTTTGAAGATTTGATAGAAATCAAGAGCTGTCTAAACCTGGGGTTTTTTCTTTTGTCTTTTTAGGGCCACACCCACGGCATATGGAGACCCCAGGCTAGGGGTCCAATCAGAGCTGTAGCCACCAGCCTATACCACAGCCACAGCAATGCAGGATCCGAGCCATATCTCCGACCTACACCACAGCTCATGACAACACTGGATCCTTAACCCACTAAGCGAGACCAAGGATGGAACCTGCATCCTCATGGATGATAGTCGGGTTCGTTAAGCGCTGAGCCACGATGGGAACTCCTAAACCTGGGTGTTTTTGGAGTGGTGTTTTACAAAAACTCAGTTTCCTTCATGAATATTGATCTGTTGGGGTTTCCTAGTTCTGGGATCAAATTGATGATTAATATTTTCTCAGAAAACCATCAGTTTCAACTGAATTCGCATGTGGTGGAGCACAACATCCGTAAAGAATTCTATTTTCTCTGGATCAGTGGCTCTTTCTCCATGCTAATGTTCAGTTTTATGTATTTGGCTCATTGCTCCCCCACCCCCCTTAGATTATCTGGACTTTAAAAATCATCAAATGACCCATGATTTTTTTTCCCCAGGAGCCTATTTACTAGAGACACAGCCCAGAAATAGAGGCACTGGAATCAGGGACAGGGTAAGGAAGGCAGCAGAAGGGCAGCTGGACAAAATTTTAAAAGTGCAAGGAGCCTGCCCACGTGCTCCCCGCCCTGGAGAACCCTGGTCTCCTTTTCCCAGCTCCCCCACCCCGGAAACACACCAGCTCCCACCCTTCCTTCGACACCCAGCTGCCACACACCCCCCCTCCGGAACCTTTCCTGATTTCCCTGGCACCTTTCCTCTGATGTCCCAGATTCCTTTTCTTTACTTTTTTAATTCTGAAACATTTTAGACCCAAAAAAGTTAAAAGCATAAAACCCATGGAATTAACAAATGTTAATATCCTGTCATTTTGCTTCAGACGATTTTGACAAATTAGAAGTCCTTTCTTGTCCCCTTTCAGTCTCAGTGCCTTCTCTCTCCCTCTCGAAGACCAGCACAAGCATCAACTTGGTAGATATTATGACACTGCATCATGTTTGTACCCAGAAATCATAGGTAATATTGTTTTGTGATTTTTTATTTAAATGTTCACTAATGGCACCATTCTGCAATTTTTTTTGCAATTTATTCTTGATAATACAGAATGTGTGCGTACATATTTATCAGCTTTTTTTTTGTCTTTTTGCATTTTTCTAGGGCCATACTCGTGGCATATGGAAGTTCCCAGGCTAGGGGTCTAACAGGAGCTGTAGCCACCGGCCTGCACCACAGCCACAGCAACGCGGGATCCGAGCCGCGTCTGTGACCTACACCACAGCTCACGGCAACGCCAGATCCTTAACCCACTGAGCAAGGCCAGGAATCGAACCCGCAACCTCATGGTTCCTAGTCAGATTCGAATACACTGAGCCAAGATGGGAACTCCTTTTTTTTTTTTTAGGTTTCTTGAGATATAATTTACAAACCGTAAAATTCCCCAAATATTTATCTTATAACTGCTGCAAAACATCACATTTTTACTTGACTACTCCACTATTGTGGGAGATTGAGGTCGAGACCTCGCTCTCGTGTTTCAAACACTGCTGCCCTAGATATCCTAGGAACCGTCTGCGTAGGAACATGTGTGAGTTTCTCCTAGTAGTTACACAGCCAGATGTGAAACTGCTGGTCATAAAGTATGTCCATTTTCAGCTTGAACTGCCATTGTCCCCTAGTGCTTTGTACTTTCGTTACTGGAGCCTTTCTGAAGCTGTCGTCATCCTCCGTTGACCTGCCTACCTGCCCCTTCCCCATGAGTCACCAGACGGCATGTGTGAACACTTGATAAATGAAAGGATGAACTCACTGTCTAGCAGAAGGGACAGAATCGAATGGGACAAGTGCATTAAAGGCTAGGAGGCACCCTCTGGCTGGGATCCAGGGAAGGCTTCACGGAGGAGGTGGCATTCAAGTCGCCGTTTGAAGGACAGGGAGACTCTGAAGAGATGATGGGGAGAGGACAAGAACTGGGCTGGGACGAGGAAGTGGGTCGGACAGGTCAGGCCACGTTTGATTTGCCAGAGTAACGGTTCTTAGCCCAGTTGGGGGTGAGGGTGCGTGCATTTTGTAAAAACCTCAAGGTGATCCAGTACACGCAGGAAGAACATCTGAGCGGGAGCAGGGTGTGGGGGAAGAGGGAAGGAAGCAGGAGGGCGGAGTGGAAAAGACACCTGGGGCTCCAGCCAAGACGAGCCTTCAGTGACAGGCTCTGGGGAGTCCGTGAGAAGGGACCAGGTCAGGGCTGGGCTCAACGATGATTCATAAGCAGGCAGGTAGCTGGGATACTCAGCCCCGGGCGTAAAGCCTGGGTCAGAGAGCCCGCTCCTCTGACCTCTTTCCCTCCTCTGTGGGTTTCCTCTCCGGACCCCCAGGAGGGAGAGCTCCACCTGCTTCTTCACTTTGCAGCTCCGTGAGCCCAGCCCAGGGCTTGCACACGGCTTCCTGTTCCCTCCATCCCCCGTGCTCCACACAGGTGCGTGGACCAGGGCTCCAAGAAGCCCCCTGCATCAAGCATGGAGCCAGGGCCTGGCCACCCAGCATCTCTTCCTCCTGCCTGGGCTCGGCCATCCTGAACACGTCCCAGGGCGTGGGGTGGGGACGGGGTGGGAAGCCTAGCCTTCCATTTTCCCTGCTGTCCTTCAGCAGAAACCAGCTCCGGGCACCCTGCCCGGAGTGGAGGGGAAAGGAAAAATTCACAACCTTCACTTCCAAGTCCTTTTGTCTTAAGCAGCTTCAGCAAAACTGCCAGCAGCGAAAATTGCAGGTGCACTGACGTGTATGGGCCGTGCTGCCGGAGCGGAGGAACGCTCCACTGGAGTCAGACCGGCCCTGGGCCAGCTTGGGCTCTGCCACTTTTGTGCGCGTGTGTGGTTGTGACTATTACAAGCTCTCCGAGCCCCAGCTTTCTCAACTACCAAGTGGGCTACTCACACCTGCTCTGCCCCTCTCCTGGGTGCGCAGAGGATTAAAAAGTAATGACAAGGAATGCGAGGTCATTGAGTGGCACCAGGATCACAGGCCAGGGACACTGTTCAGGCTTTTGTTCTTCTGGTGTCTGAGGCGGTCTCCCCAAAGCCTGGCCTAGTTCAAAGGCCTGGGAACACTAGGTCCTGGCCCAGGAAGGCTCTCTGACCCCGTATCAGTGGTTTGAAAGGCACCCAGCGCCTGGCCACCCCACACTGGCCCTGAGAAGACATCCTCCTCCACCAGGTCCTCAGGGATCCAAGGCTCTTTTCAAGGGAAGCGCTCGACTCCAACAGTGCCTGGAGCCACCAATGCTGTTGGCCAGCCACTGCCACCAAAATGGGGCCAGTCGGCCCAGGGATCCCAGGACAGCTGGCCTCCGAGCTGGTAAAGGAGTGAACGAATGGAAAGAAGGGGAATCCCAGCCACTGGGCACATTCCAGACACCCTTCTGCTTGCTGCCATTCATCCTCCGAATGGCCCAATGCCGTGGGGGTTATTTTGCCATGCCGTGAATGGAAGACTCACAGAGGTGAAGCGAGCAGGTAAGGAAGCCGATGGAAACCCAGCTCCCAGGTGCCCGCAGGCGGCGGGTCTCATGTGCATCCTCCATGGTCCCAGGCACTCCCTCAAGCACGGCTGGACTCCACATCAAAAACCCAACACACAGCCATAGCCCTGGCCAAGTGGCCATAGGGCCATCTTGCTCATCCGTATCTCCGCAGACCTCGGATGCCTTTCTCTTTGGCCAGGACCCCGTGGCCTGAGGCCATTGTCCCCCTGGCTGGGCACAACTCTGAGAAGACTTCAGCCAGAGGGAGGAGGAGGCTCCTGTCTCCGGGCCACTGTCCTTGGTAAGTCTACTCAGTGATTGGGGGTGGAGGGATGGGGGTTCAGGCGGGCTTCTGGCTGGAAGCTGGCCTGTCCCCTCTGCCTCTAATCCTCTGAGGCCACCAGAGGGCCCTCAGTTGACCCAGCCCAGTTCTCCCAATGCTGCCTTCAAGGTGCTCGTGAGCAAAGGCGGGGTGGAAAGTGGGGAAAGCAGAAGGCGGGAGCCCAGGACACTTGGATCTTGGTTTTCTAGGCGGGATCAGGCTTCGGTTCCCTTTCGGAACATTACTAATCACAGGAGAAAGCAAGAGGTGACAGCCTCTCCCCTTTCTCCCTGCCTCTGCATGTTTCAGCAGCAGCCCAGTTGTGCTGGGAAGGAACACGGTGGCTTGGTTACAGACCCTACCCTAGACACACAGGACGCAGAGTTCTGGCCACTGGTTCTCTTCTAAAGAGCCACCCTCAGTTGGCTTAGAGCAATCCAGACAGATCTAGAAAAAGACACAGCATGCCTCACGGGCCACCCACATTCTCATTTCCATCAACCTGCTTTGCACCAGCCACCTCCTGGGCGAGAAGGGCCCCATGGACAACCCCCTGCTCACCCGTGCTGACGTTCAAGTGAGCTGCAAAAACGGCTGCTGTCCTGGAGAGGGAAGAGGAGGGAACGCTGGGCAAAATGGTGCACCAAGAACTGCTGATCTCACCTAAGCTGAGTGCTTCCCCTGAGTGCCTGCATTACAGCCTCTCCAGGGTGAGCCTGCCCACCGCCCACCGTGCCCATGACTCCCCGCACCCTGGACACTGTGCAAAGAGCTCCCAGCACTTTATGTCCATTATCTCTATGGCTTTTCCACCAGTTGCTTCCCAGGAAGAGCCAGAGTAGAGAGTTCGTGGAATTCAAGAGTCAGTGGGAGAGGAGGCAGGCCTGTAGTCAGGGCCACTGTGCTGCCAGTCACCAGCATCTTACGGTGCGGAAAGTCTGCTAAATGTCACCACCAGTCGAAGAGGGGGAAAGGAGGTCCTCAAGGACCAAAACACAAGAAGAACTGGGCTGGACAGGGATGGCTCCCAAACCTTGAAGGGTGCCCTGGACCGGCCATGGGGGGGTTGGGGGGGGAGAGGGCACCCTTCATACAAGGAATAGCCACATTTCCCCCATTGGGACGGAAGCAGGTGGCTTCAATCTAGACCAGAGACTCCAGGAATAACACTTCCCATCTGCATTAAACACCTGACATGTTTCCAAGGCCCTCCCACCCATCTGGGGAAGGTGTGTGCGCGCCCAGTTATCAGGTAGGGAAACTGAGGGCAGAGTGCCAGCCAACAGGGGCTCTGCTCCAGAACCAGGTACTATGTTCTGTAACGGGTTCTCCTCCCACGGCCTGAGGGCCTCTCCAAGGGCTGACTCTGCCTCTGCCAGGCAGGAGGCACCGCCACCAGCTTCCCCGGACCATGGGGCAGTGGTCTTCCTCCCGGAGGAGGGCTAGACGGGCCCCTTGGAGGAACACACGGGGGGCCTTCCTCCTCTCTGCACTGTACCGTGACCCCCACGGGCAGCTAGTTCTGATCTGTCTTACTGCGAACCCCATCCCCTCCCACAGTTCACTGCAGTGATTACCAGTGGTCACGATGCAGCCCGAGGCACGCCATGGAGTCACCAGGGGTCAGTTATCAGGGGCTCTGTGCTCAGAGGGTGTGTCTGAAAAGCATCAGCTCATGCACCAGGCACGTGGTGACTCTCTTGCTCAGAATGAGGGGCTGGGCAGGACCTCCTCCCATCTGGGGCTGCTGTCAGAGAGATAACCGGAGTCCCTCTGCCTGAGGCCCCCTCAGTGGCTGTGATCACAGATGTTGGCAGCAGCGCAGAAGCAACAGCTGCTCTTGGTTCTGAGATGCCCCTAGAAATTGTGTGTCCCCTGTGGGTGCACGATGGGAAAGTAACAAAGTGACCCTGGCTCCCCCCTTCCAGTGGCTTGAAAATGTATCTTTAAAAAGGAGAAGATGCCGGAGCTGTCCCCTACCACTGACACCCCCCCACCCCACCCCATCAGAAGGCGCTCACAGCCTCACTTCACCAGGGCTAGAGGCTGGCGGTGGGAAGGAGGAGCGAGGAAGGGGCCTCACTGAGTCTGCGCTGCAGTGAGCCAGGGAGTCAGGACACCTGGGTTCAGGTAAGAGACCTGGAGCCACTGGCCACACCCTCCGGGCCTCAGCTTCCTCGCCTCACGACCACGTTGGCTGGCTCCAGCTCTAAACTAACAGATAGCTCTCTGCCCGCCTCAGTTTCCCTCCAGAGAAAGGGGTCTGCACCAGGGAGAAGGAGGACCAGGCGAATTCAGGGAAAGTTCACCTGCAAGGGCGGCTACTCCTATACGGTCCATTTCTCCCAGGGACAAGAGTTGGGAAGAGGTCAAGGTTAAGGAGCTACCCCACAGGGGCACAGGGGGTGATGCTGAGAGAAGGGCTAGGTAGGGTTCGGTTCTCCCTTCCTGTCTCCAGGGAGACCTGGACCCTTAAAGGAGAAAGTCTATCTCCTTGTTCCCCGCGCCTCCCACAACAGCCTGGGAACTTCCATTTGGTTTTCATGAAGGCTGGTACTCAAGACTGAAGCCCAGATTTGGGCTGCCCCCTCAGGCTTCCTCTCCCTGAAGTCAACTGTTATTTTCTTCCTGAGCCCACAAGGATAGCAGGGGCCGGATGTTGCTCTGCTCAGGTGAGCGTTTTTCATGAGTGATTTTCTCCTGTCCCCAGACAGTTGTGATCCTTGCAATGTTCACATCCACTCCACGACACTCGGGAGCTGTACCTCCCTTCATTCTCAGGAGCGAGGAAAGGGGCACTGGGGTTGGGGGCGGGGGGTTCTGCCCCAGTTCAGACCACAGGTCTAGAGCGCAAGTTCAGCCCCTGCCCCTCCAGCGAGCATCAGGCCAAGGCAGGTGCCCGGGAGGCCAGCCGTGCAGGACCTGCTCAGTGACCTTGGTGAAGCCACAGCCCTCCCTCGCGGGGCCTCAGTTTCCCCAAGTCCATCATCCAAATCTAAAGTTTCGCTCTCAAGGCCAAGGTGAGGACGAAGGCGAGACCCTTTCTTTGAAAAGGTGACATATGTTGCCCCTGGGAGCCCAGAAGTCCAGCCCACTCAGCACAGAATGAGACCCCCCACGAGCTGCAGCGCGGCGGTGACGCTGCCGGTATCTCAGAACCGCCGAGCGGCCTGCGGGGGAGGACGCACCCCTCCCAGGCCAGCCCCGGGAGCTGGAGGCCCGGCCCCAGGGAACCCCTGTGTGGGGGTGGCCCGGAGAGGCGACCGACAGGCAGGCGCGGGGGACCCCGTGCAAGCCTTTTGCCCATCCTCCCCCGACCCAGGGAAGACGGTCGACGAAGCCACGGCCCTTCCTGGTGGGCGGCTGATGCCACCTTCCCTGGCTCCAGGCCGGCGGAGAGGCGGCGGCGGCGGCGGCGTAGCAGGCGAGCGTGGCGCAGTCTCCCCCGCCGCCATCCCTCCCAGTCCCCGGTCCCGGGAAGCGTAGAGCAAGCGGTCCTGCCCCACCCCCTCCCTGTCCAGGACCCGGATTCTGCGCCCCTTCTTCCAGCCGGATCAGTCCGGCCAGATACCACCCGCGTGCTCACCACGTCCGCGCCCTCGGCGCCACGGCCCCAGCAAGGCAAGGTACTCGGGCCGCCGGGATGCGGTGACAGGCCACACGCTCCCTACCTGGGAGGAGACTGCCGGCCGGTCCTCCTCCTTTCTGACCGGGTGAAACCAGCCCCACCTGGCAAGGGACTGTCAGCAAATTCCCCTCCGCATCACAGCGGGAGCGGCATCCCGGCTCCTCCCCGGCAGAAGCCAACCTTGGCCCCGCCCCAATGCTGCTTGACCCACCGGGGAACCCAGGCTGGATTTCCATATGCAAAGGCCCAGGCTCCGCCTCAGAGACCTCGTAGCTACCAGGAACCATCTGCAAATTACCATCGCAGATACACAAGACTGCCGGTCCCTTGTTGCAGACACTCCAGCACCCTCCGAAGCTCTGGGTCCCGGCAGCAGCCTGGCTGCTCTCTACCCACCCTACGGCCATCACGCCCACTTCATGCTCTCCCTTGAGGCAAAGCCCTCTTTCAACCTTCCCCAACCCTGCCAGCCAAAGCTAGAAAAGACACACAACCGCACTAAGGCAGCAGAGCTCAGCCCTGCCCGGGGACCACCAGCGACTGGTACCTGGTTCCACCTCCTTCATCCCCAGCAAAGGGAAGATCGACAAACTGACCACAGCCCTGGCCTGGAGGCCCAAGAGAGTGGACTGTGTCATGTCCAGTTTGCCATGGGCCCAGTCCTTCAGGTCTCCAGTTTCATTGAAGCTGTGGCCACTCTGCTGGAGACACTAGTTTTGCCCCTGGGGGCAGGTGCCAGTGTTTGAACCCCTAAAGATCAGTATGCACAGTAAGGGACAGTGCACCCTCCTCCCCGCTCAGGAAGGCGCCTAGGCACATTTGTTTAATAGACATTATCCAGTAATTGCGTTACGATAGCTAAGGGGAAAGGCATGCTCCTGATCAATCTTTGAAAGAGACTCTCTCAACAGTTGTATAATGGTAAGATGTTGACAGAGTTGTTGGCAAGGTGCTAAGAAGGCCATAGGGGAAGCGGTGTGAATATAAGGTCAAAAGACACTGAGGGGGAGTTCCCTTCGTGGCTCAGTGGTTAACGAATCCAACTAAGAACCATAAGGTTGCGGGTTTGATCCCTGGCCTTGCTCAGTGGGTTAAGGATCTGGCGTTGCCATGAGCTATGGCGTAGGTCGCAGACGTGGCTCGGATCCCACGTTGCTGTGGCTGTGGCGAAGGCCGGTGGCTATAGCTCCTGTTAGACCCCTAGCCTGGGAACCTCCATATGCCGTGGGTGCGGCTGTAGATAAAAAGGCAAAAAGACAAAAAAAAAAAAAAAGACACTGAGGGGAAGGTCAGAAGATAGCTAAGCTTCCATGGGTTGATGGCCCATAACCAGCAGCACAGAGATCTCTCCAGGCTGGCACACTCTGGTCATGTCTCTTCCTGTCCTGGCCCTGCCCCCTACCCCCTCACCCCCTAATTCTGACCCAGCTCTGCCAGGGAAACCGGAAGTGACCCACCAGCCATTCTGCCAAGATCTGTCCATTTCTTCACTCACTCACCCACTCACAGCTGTATTCGTTCATGGGACGGGAAGGCTTTTGCATGTCTATTATACAGTGGCAATGGGGTATCAAGGGTTGGGGTTCTAGCCTTGGCTCCGCTGTTAGTGGGCTGTGCGATCTTGGGTAACTTGCTTGATCTCCCTGTCTTTGCTTTTCCCTCTCATCTGCAATACTGAGAGGGCTGGGCTAGTTGGGATTTAAGGCCAGGCAAGTACAAAAGTAGTGTTTAAGAACTCTAGCTGCCTGGATTTGAATCCCAACTGGGCCGTCTAAGTATGAGACTTAACCTCTCTGAGCTTCATTCTTTGTATATGCAAAATGGGGGGAATAATAATAACAGCCTTAAAGGGTGGTTGTGAAGTTAGATGAGATATTGTATTCAAAGTAGATGCTTAGTAAATATTAGTTGTTGGTTTTTGCTGCTGTGATTCTGGTACAGTGGGAGAGAGTAAAACCTGGACAAAAGCAGCTTGTCCTCTCTCCCTCTGCTTCATTACAGAACTAGTGTCTGACTCCAGGGTGGAAGGACTAAGTGTCTTGCGTAGGGGGGTGATAGCTGTTCTTTTAGAAGGGCCTTGTGGTAAGTGAGAACATGATCTTTGGATCCAGTTGAACCTTGGTTCAGATATGGGCTCTGCCTCTTATTAACTATATAACCTTGTACTGGTTACTCAACCACTCTGAGATTAATGAATGTGGTACCCATTTTAAAGATGTGAGAACATCTGTAAAATGGGTGCCCTAATGCAAATAAAAGGAGTCCAATAATAGTACCTACCTCATAGAGTTACTGTGAGTATAAAATGCATGTAAGTTACTTAGCTCAGTTTTTCACAGTCACCCTGGTCAATGGTAGTCTCTCCCTTCCAGGAAGGACCTAGATAGATTGGAGGGGAGACCCTAGCAATAAAATTTCCAGGCATCCTTGACTGAGTGTCCCATGAGGAGACTGGCTAGTGGGTATTCTAGCCCAGACCCAGAGCTGGTGCCAACCCCCTTTGCCAAGGCGCCATCTACACAGAACCTGTGAGCCAGCCTTGCTGGGAGCTGAGGCTGGAATGGGAGGCTGCAAGGCTCAGGAGTTTAGACTTGACTTAGTGGGCAAAGGGAGCCATGGGGAGCTTTTGAGCAGCAATCACGGGATAAAATTGTTGAGCTCACACCCAATCCATTCCAGTTCCCAGAAGTGAGACCTGATAGGCATCCAGGCTGTACAATAAAGGGAGATACAGAAGTGGAGGGAGAGCCTATGGGAATACGGGGTGGGCTGATCAAAGAGATGACCCGGTGTCCCAACCAACTGAACACCAAGACCTGGATAAAGGTCAGGCTGGTAGCAGGTGCTTAGTAAAGGTGTAAAGGTGAGTGGGAATCATTAGCAGAAACTGTGGCCTTGAGAAGCTTTCAAAAGAAAGCTGCTTCTGGCCTGGAGGTGCCAAGAACATTTTTCATGCTCTCATTCATGTGGATTGAGGTGGAAGATCTCAGAAAGATGACGTGTTGTTGTCTTCGTGACTGCTTTCTTAACCTCCGATGTCATGTTTGGGAACATAATCCAGAACAACAACAAAGACACAAAAGGCCTCTGAGCAACCCAAACAGATGGAACTATTAACTGTCAAAATCAGACGATTTTTCTGCAGAAGAGCGCCTCGTGTCTTTAATGACAGCCTGCCTACATTGACTCCATACACAATTTCAACAGATCCGGTGTGGCAGGGACTGCTAAGCATCCACCTAAATGCATTCTTTCCCTCTTCCTTTTAGCAGCAGAGCTTCCGGGGCGTGGAGGTGGGGCAACTTCGATGGTGCTGATGAAGACAGCACCCTCAGGCTGGCCAGTAATCAAGACCTTAAGAACCTGGGTTTCATGATGACCTGGAGAAGAACCCTGGACTGTTGACCCCTTAGTTTCTATGACAGCAGCTGAACCAATAACTGAACTGAGAAACCTAGTTTCTTGATTTTCAAGCCCAAAGCAGATGATCAGGAAAAGGAGAAAGGACGTATTAAAAAGCTAGCACGGGAGTTCCCGTCATGGCGCAGCAGTTAACAAATCTGACTAGGAACCGTGAGGCTGCAGGTTTGATCCCTGGCCTTGCTCAGTGGGTTAAGGATCCAGCGTTGCCATGAGCTGTGGTGTAGGTTGCAGACGCGGCTCGGATCTGGTGTTGCTGTGGCTGTGGTGTAGGCCGGTGGCTACAGCTCCGATTAGACCCCTAGCCTGGGAACCTCCATGTGCCATGGGTGCGGCCCTAGAAAATGCAAAAAGACAAAAAAAAAAAAAAAAAAAGGCTAGCACAGTGAAATTAGCAAAAAGCCTGGAGCAAGAGTAGATAGAACAGCTGTAAAAAAGAGTCAGAGTTCGGGGTCATTTAGTTCAGGGTCACGCCAAAAGGCCTTGTAGGCACCATTGTATTACAGGATAAAGCTGGAAATACTCAGAATAACAATCTTGAATCATTAACCATGAAATATTCTGATGGAATATTTTATTTTTAAAAGGAAAGCAATTATACAATATATTTAGAAATTATTTCTGATCAAAAATGATGAACATAAAATAAAACATATATGCTTCAGGGTAGAAAACTTCAGCATTCAGGCAACTGAGCCATCCAGAGTGCTGCGTTTCCTGATAAGGCAGACAGTAGATAGTTGAGGGGTTCCCCCCCCCTTTTTAGGGCCACACCTGGGGCATATGGAAATTCCCAGGTTAGGGAACTTCAGAGCTGCAGCTGCCGGCCACAGCCATGGCCACAAAAACTCGGGATCCAAGCAGCATCTGCAGCCTACACCGCAGCTCATGGCAACACTGGATCCTTAACCCACTGAGCAAGGTCAGGGATCGAACCCACATCCTTATTTTTTTTTTGTCTTTTTAGGGCCGCACCCGCGGCATATGGAGGTTCCCAGGCTAGGGGTCTAACAGGAGCTGTAGCTGCCAGCCTACGCCACAGCCACAGCAACGCGGGATCCGAGCCGCGTCTGCAACCTACACCACAGCTCACAGCAACGCCGGATCCTTAACTCACTGAGCGAGGCCAGGGATCGAACCCGCAACCTCATGGTTCCTAGTCGGATTCGTTTCCGCTGCGCCACGACAGGAACTCCCCACATCCTGATGGATAGTAGTCTGGTTCGTTTCCACTGAGCCACAGTGGGAACTCTGGAAAGTAGAGGTTTTGATTGATTGATATTTACCTTTTCCCCCCACTAGCTTATAAATCCTTTTAAGATCAGATTGTATCTCCTTTTTCTTTTTTATTCCTTGTTTCCAGCACAGTGCTCACTGGAATAATTCCTCCTTAATGGCTGAGGGGGTGAAGTCTGTTACCTTAGATGCCAGAGTTTTGTAGGGTCCCGCCAGCTCATGTGGAATATTGAGCCGGAGAACTGCCTCAGGTCCCAGAACATTCTTTGAAGAGCTGCAGGCACGCAGCCCTCACAGCCAAGAGTGCTATGAGCCCACAGTGACCCTACCCCTTTTGCCTGGAAATTATTTCATCAGAAACACTCCCCTGGGCCCACAAAGACCAACATGTCCAGGATTTTCGTGGCAGAACGGGTCGTAATAATTCCCAAACCCAATATCACTGTACGCAACCTACACAGCAGTTCATGGCCTTTCTGCACAGCCAAGATGAGATGTTCAGGAAAACTCAAAATGAGAGGGAAAAGGTGGGAGGCCCAGGAAAGAGTCAGCTAACTGTGCTCACTGCTTGTTTGACATCAGTCCAACTCCTGGGATTTTAGGCTTCGAGGCAGGAGAAGTACTCTCGTGTCCCCATTATCGCAAGGCCTGGTACTGAGTGAGACCACTAGGCAGGGCTACGTGGGGGTAATGGAGGTAATGGCCTTGAGAGTCTGCAGCTTCTGCTATAGGATCCAGAAGATAAACTTATGCCACCGACAGGGAAAGTATTTTCAAGGCAGAACCACATCACTCTTCACAGCTTAAGTGACATCCAGGTACTCTAGGGTGTCTGCCATCCTCTAGAGCCCTATCAAGACTCCCTGAAAAGCAGGTCTATTTGGGGAGCCCAGGCTTCTGTCACGCGCTCTCTTCTGCCTTTCCAAACAGAAAGGAGTTTGAGTTTCCTGACCAGAAGGTAGGGGAGCAATGTATTGGGATGGAAAACTATTTTTTCAGTGTCCTCTGTCTAATCAGACATGGGGTTGCGGGTTTTGAGAGACACACAGCTCTGACCCCACCCTGGAAACTGGAGGGGCCAGAGTGGAGAAGCCAGGACCCTCTAAGCACGAGGTTCCCCGGGGCAGAGAATTTAGACTTTCCCATCTTCTGGGACTTCCTGCCCTCCCTTAGCCCTGGCCTCAGGCTGGGTCCCCACTCACCAAGGCCCTCGGGAAGATGAGCTTAGGTAGCAGCGGCCTCTTTTATTAGCACTTCTGTCCTGGAAGAGGGGAAATGCGTGACTGGTGGGAGGTCACTGTAATCTGCCACCAACAGCCACCACCAGTTATCAATATTGGAAACTTCTGCTGGGCAAGGTCCTGGGCAAATGCTGATGACATCACAAAGGAAGCACCACTGCTGTTCTGGAACCCTGCAGACACATTGGAGAGGGAGGGTTTCCCCAACCAGAACTGAGTGAAACTGAACGTTTCCAGGGCAGATCTGGAGGTCTGAAGCCTGCATAACCCCACCTCAGTTCTGACTTGAGCCTGGCCAATGCCTTGCAGGATTAGGTCATTCAAGGATATTTGGAAACTACGTTATCAGCCTTCTGTAGTAGATACTGAAGTAGAAATATAATGTTTATGTGAAACATGTTGTAAACCAATGTGACCTCAATAAAATCAATTTTTTAAAAGAATACTTGGATCTTCATGTTGACATTTGTTGAGGTTATAGACCACCCGCCTCAAGCAGATCCTCGTGAGGTAGAAATATGGTTTTTCTGTTGGGTTCCATCTGGCCTACACAGTGAGGATCCTATCTCTGTTGTACTCTGGGTGTTGATATCTGCTTCAGTAACGAACACGTTCTTTGTTTTATAACCTTTATTAACTTTGTGAAATATAATACACATAAGGAAAGGTGTATGTAAAACAGAAATGAGGGCCATAACGAATAATTATCAAGTAAACACTTATGTAACCACTTCCCGAGTCAAGAAATAGAACTTGCTCACCAGACATTTCCCCGTGCTGTGACCTGATCGCTCCCCTTTCTTCTCCACCACCTGCCGCCCAGAGGTGGCTCTCTCTTGACCTTAATGGTAGCCTTAACTTCCCTTTCTTTATACTTTTACCACCTGATTATTCACCCCTAATCAATAGAGTTTGGCTGGGTCTCTTTTTTAAGTGGATGGTAATGGAGTCTTATACTTTGTGTTGAGCTTCTTTTTACTCAACATTTCTTTTTTTTTTTTTTTTAGGGCCACACCCACAGCCTATGGAAGTTCTTAGTCTAAGGGTTGAATCAGAGCTGCAACTGCCGGCCTACACCACAGCCACAGCAACGTGGGATCCGAGCAGCATCTGCAACCTACACCACAGCTCACGGCAACGCTGGATCCCCAACCCACTGAGCAAGGCCAGGGATCGGACCGACATCCTCATGGATACTAGTTGGATTCATTTCCACTGTGCCACAATGGGAACTCCCTCGACATTGTATTTTCAATGTTTCATCCAAGTTGTGGCATGCAGTTGTAGTTTATTCATTGTTGTTTCATCCAAGTAGTTTATTCATTGTTATTGCTATATGGTAGTCCATTGTTTGCTCTGCCATAATTAATCTTAATTGTTGGCAATTGGGGTTGTTAACAGTTTTTTGTTTTCCAAAACAATGCTGCTATGCCCAGTACACATGAGCTCCAGTTTCTATAGATCGAGAGTAAAGTCCTGGGGCTGGCCATCCACACTGGTGGGCATGTGTATCTTCAGCCTTGCTAATGAATACTAAGCTGTTTTCCAAAGTAGGGTTGTATCAATTTGTACTTCCACCAGCAGTGGGTGAGAGTTCCCAGTGCTCCATGTCCTTCTCGATATTTGGCATTGACCGTCTTTGTTACCCTCCTGGCGGGGTTTCAGGAGCTTCTTGTTGTGGTTTGAATATGCATTTCATGAATTTTTAATTAGACACAGTATATGATCATATATTTCTTGGCCATTTGGAGTTCCTTTTTTTGGAGGTACCTGTTCAGGTCTTTCACCCTCTTTTGGAGTCCCTTTTTTGGAGTACCTGGGCAAATTTTTCACACATTTTAAAAAAATTGGGCTGTTTTTCTATTTGATTTGAAATATATTACACAAACATCCTTGCAATAATCTGTTCCTGTTTTGTGATCTGCTTTTCCAGTCTATGGCATTCTTGGATTAACAAGAGTTTTAAATTTTAATTTAGTAAAATTTATCTATCTCGTATTTAAGAAATACTTCCCAGCCCTGAGGACTTAAAGACATTCTTCTACACTATTTTCTAAACGTTTGAAAATTTTTGCCTTTTGCATTTAAGTCTAAAATCTGTAAGGAGGGATTTCAGTACAATGGCAGAGGAAGTAGCCCGAAAGAGACAAAAAGGCATCATATAATGATAAAAGGGTCATTCCATCAAGAAGATAAAACAATTATAAACATCTATGTACCTAGCAGTAGAGGCACCAAAATGTATGAAGCAAAAACTGACAAGATTAAAGGGGAAAATAGTTTGATGAGCTGTCTACTTTAATACTCTGCTTTGAATAATGGCTAGAATAACTAGATATAAATCGGCAAAGACATAGAAGATTTAAACAATGTTATGAAACAACTAGCCTAACCAGACATCTATAGAACATTCCACCCAACAACAAGAGTACACACATTCTTCTCAGTGCGTATTGAAAACACAAACTGTATTGAACATTCGCCAATACAAACCATGAATAAGGCCACAAAACAAAATCACAATACATTTAAAAAGATTAGGGAGTTCCTGTCGTGGCTCAGTGGTTAACGAATGCGACTAGGAACCATGAGGTTGTGGGTTCAATCCCTGGCCTTGCTTAGTAGGTTAAGGATTCGGCACTGCCGTGAGCTGTGGTGTAGGTTGCAGACACGGCTCGGATCCCGCGTTGCTGTGGCTGTGGTGTAGGCCGGCAGCTACAGCTCCTGTTAGACCCCTAGCCTGGGAACCTCCATATGCCGTGGGTGCAACCCTAGATAAGACAAAAGACAAAATAATAATAATAATAACAACAATAAATAAAAAATAAAAAGATTAGAAGTATACAAAAATATCTTCTCTGACCACAATGGAATAAAATTAGAAACCAGTAATAGAAAGAAATCTGGGAAACTCATGAATATGTAGAAATCGAATAACACATGTTTAAACAATGGGTCAAAATAGAAATCTCAAAATAATTTAGAAAACGCTTTGAAGTGAATGAAAATAAAAATACCATATACCACAACTTAAGTGGTGAAAGCAATGCTCAGAGGGAATTTTATACCTGTAGATTTATTGATTAAAAAAAAACAAATATCTCTAATGAATAACCTATACTTCCAACTTAAGAAAACAGAAAAAGAAGAACTAAACTCAAAGCAAGTAGAAAGAAGGTAAAGTTTAGAGTGGAAGTAAATGAACTAGAGAATAGAAAAGCAATAGAAAGAATCAACACGACCAAAAGTTGATGCTTTTAAAAAAAATCAACAAAATTGAAAAATCTTTAGCTACACTGAACAAGAAACAAAAAGACTCAAGTTACTAAAATTAAGAATAAGTGTGGGGGAGTTCCTCTGGTGGCTCAGTAGGTTAAGAACCTGACTGAGTATCCACGAGGACACTGGTTCGATCCCTGGCATTGCACAGTGGGTTAAGAATCTGGCATTGCTGTGGCTATGGTGTAGGCTAGCAGCTGCAGCTCCAATTTGACCCCTAGCTTGGGAACTTCCATATGCCACTGGCACAGCCCTAAAAAGACAAAAAATAAAAAATAAAATAAAAATAAATGCGAGGATACAACATATTAAAGAATTATACATTGTAATCAAGTGGGATTTATGCTAGTGATGCAAGAATGGTTCAACATACAAAAATCAGTCAATGTAATTCACTCTATTAATAGGTGGAAGAAAAAAACATCATCATCTCAATTGATGCAGAAAAATCTCTTGACAAAATCCAACACCCTTTCATGATGCAAACATTCAGCAGACTGGTAATGGAAAGAATACCCTCAACATGATAAAGGACATCTATGAAAAACCAAAGATCAACATCATACGTAATGATGAAAGACTAAGTTTTCCCCCTAAGATTATGAACAAGACATTAAGATATCAGCTCCTGTTGCCTCTTTTTCTTTCTTTCTTTCTTTTTTTTTTTTTACGTCTTTTTGTCTTTTAGGGCCGGACCCACGGCATATGGAGATTGCCAGGTTAGGGGTCCAGTCGGAACCGTAGCTGCCAGCCTACACCACAGCAACTCGGGATCTGAGCTGCACCTGCGACCTACACCACAGCTCGCAGCAAAGCTCTTGCTACTTCTAGTCAACATTTTATAGGCAGTTCTGTCTAATTAAGCAAGAAAAATTAATGAAAGACATTCAGATTGAAAAGGAAGAAGTAAAACTATATTCATTTGATGATGAAATGTTCTTCTGTGTAGAAATCCTAAAGAATCAACCAAAAACTATTAGAGCTAATAAACAAGTTCAGCACCATTGAAGGAAACAGGATCACTATACAAAAAGCAGCTGTATTTCTGTGCAATAGCAACGAACAAGCTGAAAATGAAATTAGAAAAACAATTCGATTTGCAATAGCTTCGAAAATTAAATACTTAGTAATAACTTTGACCAAGGAAGTACAGGATTTTAAGGTTTTTAAAGGCACTTAGTCATAGGCTGTGATCAAGGATTCTGGTGCTTCAAATCTTTGAGTCTGCTTCTGCTGATGTTACTGCTGGTTCTTGCTCATACTGTCTTGTTTCCTTGTGTGCTTGGTTATCTTTTATTGGATGAGGGCTATACACATGGACATTGCATTTCAAAATATTTGCTGAACTACTCTGAGGCCTAGGGTGATATGCTCACTCCAGAGGGGATTTTCATTTGCTTTTGCTGGATGCTTAAGGACTGTCATACTGGAAATACCTTAAGTCAGGTTAAAGTGTTGAAATTTTCTTGATCACAGATAGGACAAACACCGTGGCTAAAAACCTATGCAAGAACTGATTTACTTCCAGTTCATTGTTATACTGGAGGACTTGTCCTTTTGGATGCCAGCTTAAAGCTGCAGAATTCTTAAACTCACCATTTTGGGAGGCCTAGCAGCCAAAAACAGCCCAGGTTTGTATTTTCCTCTTCTAGTTTGGCAATGTTCCTGGTGTTAAAGCAGCTTCCTCTCCCACTTATTAGCTCTCTGATGACTTCAATTTAGAATGTTTAGTTCATTTACTTTTAAGAAAACACCTTCGGAGTTCCTGTCGTGGCGCAGCGGAAACGAATCCAACTAGGAACCATGAGGTTGCGTGTTTGATCCCTGGCCTCGCTCCATGAGCTTAAGGATCTGGCATTGCCCTGAGCTGTGGTGTAGGTCACAGACAAAGCTCGGATCTGGTGTTGCTGTGACTGTGGCGTAGGCTGGCAGTTACAACTCCGATTAGACCCCTAGCCTGGCAACTTCCATATGCCGCGGGTGCGGCCCTAAAAAGCAAAAAAAAAAAAAAAGAAAGAAAGAAAAAAAAAGAAAACGTTTTTATTGAGCTATAAGTCATATGCCATACATGCATTTAAAGTATACAAACAGTGGTTTTAGCAGAGTTGAGCGAATCATCACCACAATCTAATTTTAGAACATTTTTGTCACCCCAAAAGATAAACCATGCCAATTAGCTGTCACTTCTATTTCCCTATCACATCCCTCTCCCAGCCCCAGGAAACCCTCATCTACTTTCTGGTTTCATAGATGGGCCTATTCTGGACATTTCATAAAAATGGAATCATCCATGATGTGGTCTTTTAAGACTAGCTTCTTTCAGTTAACATAATACTTTCTAGGTTCATCTGTGTAGTCCACTTACTTTACTTTTTTGCCCCTGAGGCATGAAGAAGTTCCCAGGCCAGGGACTGAATCTGAGCCACAGCTGCGACCAAATCACAGCTGTGGTAAACCTGGATCCTCTAACCCACTGCACCAGGCTGGGACTTGAACCCGCACCTCAGTAATGACCCTAGCCACTGCAGTCCATTAACCCACTGCACCACAGAAGAAACGCCAGTCCACTTACTTTTAATGTAATTATTTATAATTTTTTTTTAATTTTTAATTTTATTTATTTTGTATTTTGCTTTTTAGGGCCGCACCCGTGGCATATGGAAGTTCCTAGGCTAGGGGTCAAATCAGAGCTACAGCTGCCAGCCTACGCCACAGCCACAGCAATGCTGGATCCGAGCTGTGTCTGTGACCTACACTGCAGCTCACTGCAATGCCAGATCGTTAACCCACTGAGCGAGGCCAGGGATCGAACCTGCAATCTTATGGATCCTAGTCAGATTCGTTTCCACTGTGCCATAATGGGAACTCCTTTTTAATGTAATTATTTGTATGATTGTGTTTAAATCTACCATCTTGCTATTTTTCCTCATTTGTCCCATATGTTCTTTGTTCTTTTTTTGCTTGCCTTCTTTGGGATTGAGTATTTTTTAGGAGTTCATTTTATGTGTTGGCTTATTAGGTATTCTTTTCTTGCTTTTTTAGTGGTTGCTCTAAAGTTTATAATGTGCATCTTTAATTTCTACCTTAAATAATACTCTACCACTTCACATATTACACAAGACACTTACAACATTGTGGTTCCTCTCTTGTCCTTTGTGCTTTTTTGTCATATATTCTACTTCTATATTTATCATAAAATCCTCAGTACATTGTTATTATTTTTGTTTGAACTCTTTTTATCTTTAACACAAATTTTAAAATGAGGGGAAACATCTACTTTTACCATCAAAGTGCTTTATCTTTCTATTTATTTCTTTGTAGAGATTTGAGTTTCCACCTGGTATCATTCCCCTCAAGCCTTCAGCAGGTCTGCAGGGGATGGTTTCCCTCAGCTTTATCACTGGAAACAGAATTTTAGGTTGGCAATTTTTTCTTTTTTCTTTTTTGTCTTTTTTGCCTTATCTAGGGCCCCACCTGTGGCATATGGAGGTTCCCAGGCTAGGAGTCTAACAGGAGCTGTAGCTGCCGGCCTTCGCCACAGCCACAGCAACGCGGGATCCGAGCCGCGTCTGCAACCCACCACAGCTCACGGCAACGCCGGATCGTTAACCCACTGAGCAAGGCCAGGGATCGAACCCTCAACCTCATGGTTCTTAGTCGGATTCATTAACCACTGAGCCACGACGGGAACTCCAGTTTTTTCTTTTTTCTTGTAGGATGTTGATTATTTAATTCCATAGTCTTCTCACTTGTATTATTTCTAGTGAGAAGTCAGAGATTATTTTCATATTTTCCTTCTTGTATGAAATGTTTCTTTTTTCCTCTGGCTCCTTCAACAATTTTTTTTTATCATTGGTCTTCAGCAATTTAAATACGATGTGCCTTGGTGCCATGTTCTTTTGCTTGGCATTGATTCAAATTCTTGAATCTGTGGGTTTATATTTTTCATCAAATTTGGAAATTTTTCATTATTTTTTCAAGTATGTGCCACCTCTGAGTCTAATTACATATGTTTTTCCAGTTGATATTGTCACACACTGTTGAGACTCTGTTTCTTTTTTCAGCCACCCCCAGCCCCGCCCCGATCTCTTGCAGCCTCTTTAGAAGTCATCCAAATCCTACTGGAGAACTTAAAAGTCCTTCACTGGAACTCAAGTCTCTATAATGTAACCTATCCTTTCTAACGGGATTATTTGTGTATTTGAAAAAAATTTTTAAAAAGAGCGTGACAGAGTTCCCTGGTGGCTCAGCAGGTTGAGCACCTGGTGTTGTCACTGCTGCAGTTCAAGTCACAGCTGTGGTGCCAGTTGGATCCCTGATCCAGGAACTTTTGCATGCTTTGGGTGCAACCAAAATATTTTTTAAATTAAGATTAAAATTTAAAAAATTATATAAGGATATAATCAACCTCAGGGTTCAGCATAATGGTTACCTCTTAAGAGAAAGCAGGAAAAGATGATGAGAAGTATGTCAGGGAAAATTTAACTATGTTGGCAATGTTTTATTTCTTAAGCTTGTTTGGTTGTGTTATTATTGATACCTTTTTGTTTGTTTTAAATATTGCATAATTTTTAAAGAGACACAAGGACATGCATCTGGACATGTTAGAATCTCTGACAGGGTCATGAAAGAATTGATACAAGACATTTGGGGCACAGAAAGCCATCATGGTCTAGACTTCCTGAGACTGTTTCTCACGTCCTTCAAAGATGCTTCTTTGGTTCTCATCCTCTTCTCTCTGTTCCCTGAAGAAGGGGCCCCTATGATAGAGCAAGGATAGAGGCAGTGGGTACTCATGGGTCATTCATTGAGTCTGGTCCTTCTAGGCTATCACTGTGTGCTTTCCAGCATAGTATTTTTTTTTTTTTTTTAGGGCTGCACCCATGGTATATGGAAGTTCCCAGGCTAGGACTCAAATCGGAGCTACACCTGCAGGCCTACACAGCCACAGCAATGCCAAATCAGAGCCGTGTCTGTGACCTACACCACAGCTCACGACAGTGCCAGATCCTTAACACACTGAGTGAGGCCAGGGATTGAACCTGCATCCTCATGGATACTAGTCGGATTCGTTACTGCTGAACCACGACGGGAGCTCCCTTTCCAGCATATTTTAATCCTGACTTTATTACCAGCATGCTATTAGTATGCAGGAAAATATGGCTAACAAGTAAGTTACTTTCATAGCAGCAAGATGACTATTCCTCTAAGCCTTCATTTCCCCTGTGGCTGAGCAACGCTTAATACTCTCAGCTATGTTCACTGCATCCTTTCAGATCCTTATATTCCCGGCAGAATCCTCCCTCCCTCCAGTGTCTCAGAGTCTGATGAGCTGGACAACCAGCTTCCTCCCTGCCCCAGCAATTCCCTCACGAGCTTAGCTCCTCACCAAGGCGCATAAGAGTTAATAGCTAACATTTGTTACATTTTGCCATATTAACTCATTTAATCCTCATAACAACCCTACATGGTAAATATTATTATTATAGTTGTCATTTAATTCAAAATATCTCAGGTTAGGGAGACATCACTGTTGTCATCTGTCACACTTTACAGAAGGGGAACCTGGGGGTAAGTAACTTGGCCAACGTCACACGAGCAGGAAATGGCTCAGTGAACACCAGAACCCGGATTTTCTCTCTCTAGCTTTGGGTTTCTTGTGGATTCTCAGGACTGTCTGGTCAGCCCAAAGAATGATGAGAAGTAATCAGTCACTGTTGATTTGAGTCCTGGGTTTAGAAAGACTTGTAGCACAGCAACAGGTAACTGAAACAGATTTTGAAAATTCGACTGTAGATGAATATATTCTCCATGAAAATATATTTACAATGTGTTGTTAAGTGAAGAAAGCAGGCTATAAAACAATGTATGCAACATTGGAGTTCCCCTCGTGGCTCAGTAGAAATGAATCTGACTTGTGTCTATGAGGACGCGGGTTCGATCTCTGGCCTTGCTCAGTGGGTTAAGGATCCTGGGTTGCCCTGAGCTGTGGTGTAGATCACAGACATGGCTGGGATCTGGCATTGCTGTGGCTGTGGCTTAGGCTGGTGGCTACAGCTCCAATTTGATCCCTAGCCTGGGAACTCCACATGTTGCAGGTGCAGCCTTAAAAAAAAAAAAAAGGCAACATGATTTCATTGTTGTAAAAAAAAAAAAAGGAAAAAGTGCATAATCTGAACCTCTTCAACTCCCAATCTGGATAGTGTGTTTGATGACAAAGGGTGCTTGTATTCCTAACAAGATGCTGGTTAGTTCAGATTCTCTTGCCTGGGAGTTGGTGACTGGAACCCAAAGAGGAGGATAATGAGGTGGGAAGCACCCCTCACTCTTAGCAGAGGTGGACCGCACGGTGGGGTGGTGCTTCCCAGGGCATTTACAGCCTCCAGAACCAGCCCTGCTACACTAGCCGGCACCACCAGCCCTCCCTCCTTTCTACAAGCAGATGAGCGCGATCAGAGCAGTCAGTCCGAGGGGGGGACCAGCCACATAATTTTCAGGGTCAGTGAAAAATGAAAATGAGTAGCTCCTTTGCTCATAGGTTGTGAGGAATTTCAAGAGGGCAGAGAACTAGACCAAGTGTGGGGCGCTCCTGGGTGTGGGAATTTACAGGACCGCACAGACCAACTGATCCCAGGCTAGGGCAGGAGTGCTCGGGGTTTCCCTCCACTTTCTAGAGGCGGAGAGAGGGCCGTTTGGAGGTTACTCCCAGAACGCGGGGTGCCTGGGCAGAGAAGGATGGGCACCTCATTCCTCAGTTGAGTGCTGGCCGCCTGGATGCCTATAGGAGGGGAGACGGGGAGGAGAATGGACAGAGACAGCAGGGCCGAGTCCAGGTAGAGAAGGAGGCCTGCATGCCCCCTCTGGCCAGGCAAGTGTGCAGGAGTTTCCTGTAGGTCAGGTGCCTCCTAAGGAGGTAGCTGAGAGGGAATTCCCATGACAGGCCTTCAGGGCTGAGAGCTGACAGGGGTGCTGGAAAAAATCTAGCCAGATGACCCTTCTCCACAGAGAACTCTACCACTTGTCCCACTTGGAAGCCTTCCTGATCCGAGGAGGCGCTGGTCATCAAGTGGTGTTGGCCAAGAGAACCAGACCTGTGGCTGCTCCCCTCCTGTTCTCACCTCCTCCCCTCATACCCCAGCCTCTAGCCCGGAGATGAAAGCATTCTGCCTGGGGAGGGAGGGAAGAAAAGGCCTTTTCCCACTCCTAGCCTTGCTGGGCACTGGGGGGAGGGGAAGGATCATCCTAAATTTGCATATATTTGCATACAACGTTGAACTTTCAAATTTGAACTAGACTAACCTCAACTTTTTTTGCGGGGGGTGGCGCCACTGCTTGGGCATGCAGAAGTTACTGGGTCAAGGATCTAACCTGCGCCACGGCTATAACCAGAGTCACAGCAGTGACAACGCCAGATGCTTAACCCCCTAAGCCACCAGGGAACTCCCAAGGGTTCATTTCCTAAGCTACTCTCTTGCATAACCACAGTACAAATATTAAACACAGAAATTTTTTTTTGGTCTTTTTGTCTTTTTATTTTTAGGGCTCCACCCAGGCCAGGGGTCCAATTGGAGCTGTAGCCGCCGGCCTACTCCATAGCCACAGCAACGCAGAATCCCAGCGTGTCTGCTACTTACACCACAGCTCACAGCAGTACTGGATCCCTAACCCACTGAACGAGGTCAAGGATTGAACCTGTATCCTCACGGATGCTAGTCGGGTTCGCCAACCACTGAGCCACTACAGGAACTCCTAAATTCAGAAATTTTAATATTAATGCAATACAGTTCATATTCCAATTTCACCAGTTACTTCAATGTCTCTAGCCAGAATTTAATACTGTTCCTTGTATCAAATTAGTTGGTAGATATCCCCCCCTTTTTTTTTTTTGCCAGGGATCAAACCCATGTCACAGTTGACACAAGGGAACTTCCCTAAATTTTTTTTTCTTTTTAGGGCCACACCTATGACATATGGAAGTTCCCAGGCTAGGAGTCCAATTGGAGCTGTAGCTGCTGGCCTACACCATAGCCACAGCTACACCAGATCTGAGCTGTGTCCGCTACCTACACCACAGCTCACGACAACACCAGATCCTTAACCCACTGAGCGGGGGCCAAGGATTGAACGTGCGTCTTCATTGATACTAGGGTTCATTACCGCTGAGCCACAAGAGGAGCTCCCTGAATTTTTAATAATTAAAAAAACTAGCAAGTTTGATTAGAAAACTAGAATCTGCCAGGAATATTGTTCAAGGCCAGGAAGGGAGGTCTGACAAAGTATGGTCAAAGCTGTGATAAGAGAAAAAGCAAAAATATGTCCTGTTTGAATCTTGTCAAATTCAGCCTTTTTCATAAACTGGGTCCATAGGAATGAATAGAAACATGTCTGCAAAGGTACAAAGCTGGGCATTACATAACACCCTGCTGGGGATTTTGTATGAAGACAAAAAGCAGTTTTTAGCGAAGGCAGACTTCTGTCTTCCATCTAGCCTGCCTTCCCAGTGTCCAAGCCCACTCTGACTCCTGCGGCTTCCGGGCAGCCCGGCCCCACAGGGACCCAGCGATCCCGCAGCTCTGAGGCATGAACTCCATCCTCACAGCCCCCGCCCGCAGGGTCCAAGCCCCTCTGGGCACAGGGCCCCACCCTGGTTCATCTCCATCTCCCACAGCCCGGGGCCAATCTCATAAAAGTCTGTTACCTCAAAGTACCACCTTAGAGCCAAGAAGGCTTCTGTCAAAGGAGAGGGGCCAGGCGGGCGTGACTCCCAGGGGGCTGCGGGTGGGGGTGCGGGGGTTGCGCAGGATGAGAGGAGGTGCAGGTGGGCCAGTAGGGTGAGCCCCTTGTTCCCGGAACTGTCCACCAGCCTGGGTGTACAGGACGGTGGGTGGCCCTAGGGGCGGGGTCGGGGCCGGATGGAGCAGAGGGCTGGCGGGAAGGGGTGAGGACAGACAGGGCTGCAGAGATGGCAGCTGAGGGATGGGGCAGTGGGCGCTGCCTTTCCTTTGTTTCCTCAGCTTTTACGTCTCGTGGGGAACAAAGCCTCTTTCAGCTGGGAGGGGCCCCTCTCCCTTAAGCTGAGAGAGGGGTGTGTGTGTGTGTGTGTGTGTGTGCGCGCGCGCGCGAGCGCACGCGCGCGCAGCCTGTGCAAGAGCTCTCTCTCCCTCCCAGCAGGCCTGCCCCCTCCTTGGAAGTTTCAGCAGGGATGACTCAGCAGGAAAGCCAGGCCTGCTCCTTGCTCAGGCTCCCGGTGCAGCTGCCGCCCCGCCCTGGGGCTCCCTGCCCCTGCTTCTCCCTGTGGCCCCCCGCAAGGCTGGCGAGCTTGCGTGGATCTCTCTGACCTGATCACAAGGCTTCCCAGGCTGAGCGCCTGTGCTGTTACTTGGCCTTGAGGAGGGGGGCTGGGCAGCCGCTGACGGTCAGCGCAGGGGGGCCCCCCACTCACCCTAATCCCGCACTCTCCCCTGGGGGCTAACATTTCTGGTTCCTGTGCCAGGCACCGTGCTGAAGCTGCGCACTCAGCATGCACGGCTTCATTTTATCCTCTCCTAGCGAGGCCGGGGCTCTGATTGTGGTCACCTACAGGTTCAGAAAATGAGGCACAAGAGGCCGAACAAGTGGGCCGAGTCACTCATCACAGCCAGAGCTGACAGTTCACCAGCCCAGGGGGTTAGTGTCTGCCAGGCACCGCGGATGACCGGCAGGGAGCAATAAATACGGCAAAGTAACAGCAGGAGACACCCTGTGTTCCCCTGCCCGCGGGCAGGCAGGGCGTGCAGAATTGATCACAGTGCTTCCGTGGGATGGGCCACCAGGCCACCATTAGAAAAGACGAGGCACACTGTGTACACGCGGATGGGAGCAGATACATGGGGCCGGAAATGGGGACAGGCCAGCTCTGGGCAGCCAGGAGGCTGGGAGAGAGACGCGCCAAACACCGGTGAGCCCAGACACACGCTGGAAATAAAACAGCTCTAGGAGTAGAGACAAGGAAGTGCTGACAGAGACGGCCCCCGGGGAGGGGCACAGAGACTGGCAGCAGAGGGAGGAGGAAGACACAGCGCTGATGGCACCCCTGTGTGGATCAGATCTCCCACAGGGCCTTCGGAAGATGACAAATGGCTGTTTAGAAACCATCATGCATATGTAAAAGCCAGCTATGGGTCTGCCTAACTTCAGACTCTGAACCTTAAGGGTGGGCTGCATTAGAAGAATTTGGACGACAGTGTATATCTGTGTGTGTGTGTGTGTGTGTGTGTGTGTGTGTGTGTATTTGTGAGTGTATGACCAAGTGAGTACGTGTGTGCTCATGTGCCTGAGTTAGAGTGTGTTTGTAGGTAGGAGCGGTTGTCCGCGTATAAACTTCCAGAGCACCCAGCTCCTGGTCCCGAAGTCCTGTTTCCAGAATGTGGGCTGAGATGGTCTTAAGCCCTAATGGGCCCCTCCCAGCCCTCTCCGCATCCCCCCTCCTTTGATTGCCATGCGGAGGGGAGCAGGCTGCCCAGATAGGCACTCCCGCCCCATTTTAGTGCCCTCTGGGAGGGTACTGGCACTAGCTGATTTAGCGGCCCTGGGGCTGAGATGCAGGGAGAGGGCACGACAAGAAAGCCAGAGCCAAGGGCAGGAATGAGGCCATCCGTGCTGAACGGAAGGGAGATTTTTCTGATTGGAGACAGGCTGGTACCCTGGAGATCAGGGGTCTGGAAGGGAGTGGGGGTGGCAACCGCCCACAGCTCTGTGTGTCACAGTGATCACCAAACCAAAGGCCAGGTATATGGCTTAGTACCAACATTGCCTGTTTTTTCTCTCTGCTCCAAACCTATCCCTGAAAAGCTGGGGAGGACAGGCAGCGCTGTGAGCATTCTCTTGCCCGTGAAGTTGCCGCCACTACCTGGCAGCCTGCTTAGAGTTCCACCATCAGAACCCTGCCCGTAATGCGTAACTCATGCAGGTGCCATGGGCTTTAGAGTCAGAGAGCTGGCTCCCGCTGCAGGGCTGCCACCTACAAGCTGGGTGGCCAGGCTGGTACCTGGCAGCCCTCGGGCTCAGTGGCTTGATCTGTCAAGTGAGGATGAGACTGGGGTGAGGGTGCAGAGAGAAACAACGTTAATGTCTGATCCCTCATCCGCACTCTGGGGCGTCTGGGTCCTTCTCACAGGAGCAAGTGAGAAGCAGACAAGTACATATTTTTAAAGGAGGCGGAGGAGAGAACAAGGTGGCACTGAGCAGCCTCAGAAGTGTCTTCTAAGAGGAAAGAGAAGACGCGGTGGGTCAAGAAAAAACACTTGGCAGCATCTTAGGAACCTCTTTGCCCGACTCACCAAGGCAACCGCCGCTGGGCAGCCGCCACTGTCACCAGGCCTCCCCCTCACTCTTCCCCTCACTGTCACTTCAGCCGGACTGCATTCTAGAAAGGGAGGAGGGGGCAGTGTTGGGTGTATGGGTCGGGGCGGCGATGCTGTAGCTGGACAGGTGGGAATAGGAGTGTGGACACCGCGTGTGTGTGCAGTATTTAATGTTGGCAACGGTGATGATTACAGCAGAACACAAACCATTTATGTGAGGACAAGAAATAACCTCATTTCTGTCTTTGGATAATTCTTGTTCTGCTGTTTTACAGGTGTTGTTTTTTTCCCTTGTTAATTTATGCTGAGGGGCCTTCTAGGTAGAGGCACCCTCTGTAGGCAGGGAATGGTACCTCATAGGCAAGACGTGGGAGAGAATTCTCATGGTGCCTCAATAACCATCCTCCTTTTCTTCCCCATAAACCAGATGCCCCCGGAATAAATATTCATCTCCTAGCCTTTTTTGCACCTATGTCATGTGTCTAAGTTCTAACCAATGAAAGACAAATAGAAGTGTCACAGATAACTTCCATGGAAGGTACTTAGGCAGAGAAGGTATGTCTTTGCTCAGGCTTCTTTTATGCTTCTTGCTGGTGGAATGTTGGCTTTGATGGCTGGAACTTGAGCAGCCATTTTAGACCAAGAGGTACGTACTAAGAACGGAGGGGAAATGATGTAGAAAGAGCCTGGGTCCTGATACCACGAAGGGCTTTTCCAGCCCAGAACTGCCACTTTCACCATGAGAATGAGGACTACATCTGAGGGATGACAGAAGAGGAAAGTGCTTGAGTCCTTCCTGACACTGTATAGTGACTATGCTAGCTGTGGACGGCCTTCCTCTAGACTTAATTTACATGAGAGATCAATGCTGAATGTCTATCTCATTGAAGCCAATACTACTTTGAGCTTCTGATCCCTTCACAGTCAGACCAAATTCTAAGGGAAACCCATAGTGAGTTGGTTCTCTGCTTCCTCTACTTGGGCTTTCCCCAGAGTGAGATGGGCAGGGAAGCCCCAGATAAGCCTCTTTTGATCTGGACCTTGGAGGGTATTTAGTGATGGGAGCCAAAGTCAGTGTCCGGTCAGTAAGTGGCTGGGGAACCAGAAAGGGAGAGCCTGAGTAAAGCCTCTTTCTCCTCAGGGTCCCAGCAGACAGAAACCTTGATTTTTAGCCCAGTGAGACCTAGGACCAACTTCTGAGCCCCAGAACTAGATGGTGAGCAGACACTTACATGTGTTGGAACAGAAAACAAGAGTGTGTGATCCTCCCTTCGTGGAAGACCCAGCTACCACGGAATGTGAACAGATGGAAATAGAGTTCCGAAATCCCCCAACAGCCAGCTGAAGAGAAATAGAGCCATAGCTTCCAGAAAAACTAGTTTCCATTTCCAATACCGACAATTTTTGAGCTGAATTCCCTTCCACCACATTTAAACAACGCAGTTCCTCATTGAATGAACTTTAATAGAAGAGCAAAAAGTATATTTGAACACTATTCTGGCCTCTAATTATTTTCTATAAAAATATAATCCCTCCCACTTAAAACACTGTTTATAACAACATTCAAAATTGTTTTTAAAATGGGATCAGGTCTGAAGACTCAGAAACAAGACGGTGACTATGCCAGCTTTATTGCCCCCATGGGACTGTAAGAAACTAAAATGTAGAGACCAGTCCAGCACCCATGGCATAGAAGATGCTCAGTGAATATTTGTTTACGACAGACTGACCGTACTATATTGAGGAGTTTGGTGCAGAGACGGAAGGGGGCCAAAACGCCTTAGGGAGAAAATGATGGTGGAGGCCAGGACCCAGGTATGGCAGGACAAGATGACTCTGGTGGGTGGGGCAGTGATCAAACAGGTGGGCAGCACACCCCTGCCCCAGTAGTGCAGTTTCCTCCTGGGGTCAGCCGGGAAAGTTCTGCACATTATTAAGGCAGGATGTTCCTGGGAAGAGGTGCTTTCCAGCAGCAGCGCACAGACACGTTCAGGGTGGCATTTATTTCTCATGACCTCAAGGGCAGGGATTATTACTGCACTCTTTCTAGAAGGTAAGGCGGGTCCCAGAACTGCAGAATCACTTGCCCAAGACCACCCACTGGGATGTGCAACAGCTGGGATTGGAACCTGGGGCTTCTGATCACAAACATGATCTTCTTTGGAACAAAGAAGAGGATTTCTGGCTATAACAGTTCCCTCCCCTAAAGTCCCCAAGCCAATACTAAGGCCCTGGGTGTGGTTTGTAAAGCTCTGGAGTGAAGAAGAGGTGGGGCAAGGCTGGAAATGTCAGGCAACCGCTCAGCAGACTGGAGGGCTGGTAGACAGATGCACCCAGCACGGCAGAGAACCCAAACAGTCCATTTGCGCAAACAGAAAAAAAAAAAAGATGCCCCTAACTCAAGATGTTTTACTGCCATCTACTGGAAAATTGTCATAATAACCACGCAAATTAGGATGACTGAAGGGTGAAAATGATGCCCACTGGAGTTGTAAAGTGCAGAACCTGAACAACTGTATTGGGCGGCCCTAGAGACTCTTGCCTGAAAGAACGGAAGAAAAAAAAAAAAAAAAAAGGGTCTCCACTACCGTGATACCTAAAATCCTGCCCTAGTCTTTTTCTGCCTGGGAGTCTCTGTCTGAAACAGGTTCTGATAGCCGTTAACCTCTCACAGTTTTACTACTCAGGCCTCTGTAGACTGTATTCAGCCTTTCTTCTACTTTGTACGCATGTCCTGAGCATCAGCTCAAGGCCAAATTCCATGCTGGCTCTGTGAGTACACCATGGGCAGAACCTAGTCCCTGCCCTTCGTGAGCTCACACTTCAGTGGAGGACAATTGAACAGGCCATTAAAACTTGGTGTGATACAGTAGCAGAAAGACACATGAGGGCTGGCCTTGGGGACTTAGGAAAGCTTTTCTGGAGAGAAGGGCAGCTATGAGGAGGCTGAAAGCTGATAGTTCAGTAAAGCAGACAGAGGGGCAGGAAGTGTGTTCCAGACCAGGGCCACAGCACATGCGAAGGCCTGCAGGCTAGAGTAAGCACGCAGCCTACAAGGCTTTGCTGTGAGTTCCTGGAGGCCCCATGTGGAGTCTTGGCGCTCCAGGGGTCCCAAGCTGCTGCCCAGGGCTGGGTCCCTGCACAGGTGGGCCCTGGAGACAGTGAGTCAGGGGCTGGCTTCTGGCTGAGACTGCAGTGGGCTGGGGCGTCAGCTCACGCAATCCTCACAACCGCTGATAAAGAACTATGTCCACACCCACATTCTATGGCCTAAACTGCGACTCAGACAGGTTAAGTAACTTGCTCAAAGTCAAGAGCTGGAGAGCGACGGAATCTGATTGGATCCAGATCCCTGACTCCAAGTTCTGGCAGCTGCACCCGTGGTTCTTGTATGTGTCTCTGCTGAGAGATGCCAGGGAGGAGAAGAGACCGCTGCCACCCTCACCTCCCTTAGGCTTTCGGGTCTCACTTCCCGAGGCCCAGACCTGGAAAAGGAGAGGAAGGGGCTGGTCCTCAGATAAGAGGACAACGCCCCCTGCTGCCGCCCGCTCAGCCTGGGAAGCTCTGCTCCAGGTTGGAAGGTCGGGGCGCAGCCCCCTCCCCAGGCAGCCACCCCTCGAGTGGCCCCCTCAGCTCAGGGACAATGTGCTCTCCCTCTGCAAGGCCTTGGAACGACCGCCTTCCTGTGCCTGGGGGGCTTCTGAAGACTCATTGTTTCTCCCTCAAGGCTTCCGGCTCTTACAAGGGTAATAGAAACGTCCTAGCTGGGTTTTCCTACCTGGATCAGAGAAGGTGTGAGCTTCTGCCCTGGACTCTTTGGGTGCCTCACCCCTTACAGTGAGTGTTTTTTGGTTTAGCTGTAAGTTCTTGAACATTTTCCTAAAGCCTCTGGCTCCTCTCAGGTTAAGATGGGGATAGTATTTCACTGGCAGTTTGAGATCTACGTGAGATCATGTGTATCAGGTCCCCAAGTGGTCACTGTCAACTGGCTATGGTGGGCGACTCGGGGGCCAGCAATCTTGACTTGCTCCTGGCACTGCTAGAGTCTGAGTTCACACACACGCACACACATGCACACACACACACACAGACACACACACACGCACACACACATGCACACGCTCCGGTGCAGTTGCAGTTTCCTTCAGAGACAACCAAGAAGCAATGGGCGTGTGAGCAGGTAGAGTGCCTTGGGTTCAGTCAGCTCGCCTTTCACCTTCCTCCGCCTTCAAGCCCTGGCTGGAAATGGATACAGGTAGGAAGGTTCGGGAAGGTTCGGGAAGCCGGTTAGCCTCCAGGGACTGAACAGTTGGCGTAATGGGTTTGGAGTTTATAGTTTCATTTACTTGCAGGAAAAGGCTTTCTGTCCGCTGTTTGGCCAGCCTCTGACGGCTTCCATTAGGGCTGGGAGCAGGGCCACCCAACCCTTGAGCTTCAATTTCCTTGTCTAGAAAAATGAGGCCAATAAGATATACCTAGACCATCGCTGTGAGGATTAAAATGCAAGAAGTGCCTAAAGGTTCTACCACAAGGCCAGACACAAGGGAAGCCCCAGAGAAAGTATAGCTACGATAGCAACGGGGGGATGCAGTAGGGTTTGGAGCTATCTGAAGGATGCTACTCTCAACCATCCAACATCCAAGTGCCACGGGAGGTTGAGAAAGCAGGTGCCACAGCTGTGGAGGAGCCAGCACCTTGTTCCACTGCTCTTATGGGAGGGAAGCTGGTACAAACTTGAGGAGGGGTGGTTTGGCGATAGGGTTGCTTTTGATCTAACCACTCCACTTCCAGGAATTCAGCCAAGGAAATAACCATAGAGCCCCACAGAGTTGTTTGTGCTAGGATAGTCATTGCGATGTTACTAATTAATAATACTGAGAAATTGGAAGTAATCTAAAGTTAGAGATGCACTTAACACACACTTTAGCTGAATGCCAGATGGCCAAGATCAGTACTACTCAGTGGAAGTCCAGGCCAATGTCTAACATGATCTTCATGGAACTAATGTCTTTGATAAAGAAGGATACCTAAAATTTTATCAGAGATTATTTGTGATTATCAATGAATGTCATCGTCAATGCATACAATGTTTACAGTTTAACATTAGAGCGCAAGAACAATCATTTCCCAGGGCTGGCAGGAGCGAGCTTGCTCCTGTATGATATATTAGGCATGTTTGTGTTGATAAATGATTGTTTGCTTTCAGTTGAGGGTGGTGAAGGCATGGGATCCTCCGCTTGTTCTAATAATGTCTTATTTTCTTCGTAGTCTTTACATTCCTTCCCATTTGGGTCAAATATGATTTTCCATGGGTATTGTTACACATCATTTTAGACGTTTGCCTCCTCATGAAATTGGGAGTTTGGATGACACTTCTGGTTTATCTTTATCATTTTGGTTTATCTTTACAAAATATAAATAATTTCAAATAGGGCTTTTTATTAAAGCTTTGTGCCCTAAAAAGAATAAAGTAATTTAAAATGACTTTTTTTTTGGTCTTTTTAGGGCAACACCCATGGTACATGGAAGCTCCCAGGCTAGGGGTCGAATCAGAGCTGCAGCTGCCAGCCTACGCCACAGCCACAGCAACGCCAGATCTTTAACCCACTGAGTGAGGCCAGGTGTGGAACCCATGTCCTCATGGATACTAGTCGTGTTTGTTACCATTGAGCCACAACGGGAATTAAAAAAAAAAAAGGCTATATTTTTAAAGATTATTTTGTCTAGTGTTACAAATGCTAGTATCATAAGCAATTCTACAAAGATTAGAACTATGATATAATCTAATCTCTATCATTCTGCTTCATATGATTATTTTAATGTTTTATTTTTGTTGTCTCAAAAAGTATCTTCTAAAAGTACTTAGCTGACATGCTTTCTCAATGTTTGTATTAGCTATCAATGTTTCCTTCTATACTTAAGCACCTGAAACTCTTAACAATTATTTCTGTACAAAAAAGGGACAGTATTTATAATTATGAGTGATACATCATTTTACTTTTGCAATAATAAATACGCATTTATTTTTTAACAGACAGGGCTTCAACAAATAGAGCACAAAAGATTAGTCATTACATGTAGAAGGTTAGCTACTCTTAAAGTGATTATTAGCAGGAAAGCCGAACGACATGCCATGTGTGTATAATGGGGATTATTTTGCTCTTGGATGCAAAAGTTATGTAACGTGATCACAGGCTCATGGGTCATACACAAGCATAGGGGGCCCAGAAATGATGCTAAAGTCGGAACTTAGCTATTTCGCCTTCCAGAAACCAAGGTTGAAGATGAAGCCAAAGAGCATATATTGACCAAATCGTGGTGCATTCCTACCAAACCGTGTCCCCTTCTTAAGAGACACATACAAGCTGTCCATTGACAATCATGCTGGGGAGGAGTTCCCTTGGAGTGCAGTGGGTTAAGGATCCTGTGTTGTCACTGCAGCAGCTTAGGTTGCTGCTGTGTCTCGGGTTCCATCCCTGGCCAAGGAGCTTCTACATTCCATGGGTGCAACTAAAAAACAACAACAACAACAAAAAAAAGATAAAATAATGCTGGGGAAATGTAATTACTAACATGGAAGGACTTTTATTATTTCTGAATTTTATTTTTTTACTTTTATTTTTATTTATTTATTTATTTATTTATTTATTTATTTTTTGTCTTTTTGCTTTATCTAGGGCCACACCCGTGGCATATGGAGGTTCCCAGGCTAGGGGTCTAACAGGAGCTGTAGCCGCCGGCCTACACCACAGCCACAGCAATGCGGGATCCAAGCCGTATCCGCAAACTGCACCCCAGCTCACGGTAACGCCAGATCCTTAACCCACGGAGCAAAGCCAGAGATCGAACTTGCAACCTCGTGGTTCCTAGTCAGATTTGTTTCCACTGCTCCACGACGGAACTCCATCGTATTTTCTTATAAAACATCACAGTCATATGATTTTTTAAAATAAAAATTATTTAAAATACATCTTTTCTCTCTCCTTTCTTTATTTCATCCAAGGCAGATTTCAAGCTTGCTGAGCTGGCCAGGTGGTCTGACACACTGACCTCAGCTGCCTGCAGCGCTCACTGTCCATGTTCATTTGAGGTCAAGGCTTTGGCAGGCTGGGGCCGCCTTTCCTGGGCCTGTTCTGTGAGGAGTGACGCCAAGAGGAAGGCAAAGGTCAGTGGGGGTGGGAAAGGGCAGGGGTGGTAGCTCCAGTTTGACCAGTGAGGAACTGGGAACTCAGAGAGGCTGGAAGTGCTGGGAAAATCTTGTGTCTACCCTGAGATCTGGGGGATAAATAAGTTGAATGTGTCTAAATTTTTCCATAGTGGAAGAAAAACTCCAAGGTTGTCCCCTCCATTAATTTCCCTTTTCCTCTTTGTCAATACAATTCACACATTTTAGCCGGTGACCTAGCTACCAGTGGCTAGATTTGGCCACGTGACTAAGTTCTGGGTGATGAGAGATAAGTGGATGTGTTGTATGCAACTTCCAGGAAATGTCCTTAAAGAGAAAGTTTTGTCCTTCCTTGTTTTCTCCTTCTCACTGGTTGGAATATGGATATGATGGCTGGGGCAGGAGCAACCATTCTGGACCATGAGGCAACATGCTTGGGCTGACAAAGCAACAAGGTAGAATGAGTCTGGGCACATGATCGTGAAACCTCCATCGCCACCCTGTACTGGCTCCTTTAAATGTCATTGATGTGAGAGTGAAGTAAATTTCCATCTTAGTTTTAACCAGTGTTTTCTTGGGGTTTCTGTCACATGACATAGACCCTGATCTTAATTAATTACAATAGCTCTCTATAATTTAATACTTCTATGCCAGCCATTATCCTAAGTACTCTGCACAAGTTATCTTGTTTAATCTATATAATAATCCTAAGTGATAGAACTGTAATTAACCTTGTTTTACAAATCAGAAACCTGGGACACAGAGAGGTAGACTGACTTACTCAAGGTCACACGAGTGACTGGTGGAACAGAAATGTGAAGCTGGATCACCTGGCCCCAGAGTCTGTCCTCTGACTGCTCTTCTGGACTCTTTCTTTCAGCTCCTTTTTACCCTCTGGTCTTGGCTGACGCCCCCATCCCCTGCTGAAGGCCTCTTCATGTTAGCTCCAGTTCCATCACATTTTATTTCCTGTCTCCAGCAAAAAGCCCCTTCTCTTTACATCGTGTTTCACTGAGAAAAGATTCTGGATGGCTAATCCCGGCTAAAGTGTAAGCGATCAACATCAGCATAATATGTTCCCTCTCCACAAGAAAAGCAGGCTCTTTATGTCTATGTTAGTGTGAGGCTTTCGGTGTGAGAAACACAAAGGGAACCACGCTGGGTCAGGTTTGGGCACTGGAACCAAGTAACCTGAATTTTATATCTGCTGCCAGCAAGCTGTGCAACTTTGGCAAATCTCGTAACCACTCTGAGCCTCCATCTTCCCCTCTATGAGGTAGGTAGAATCAGACTTCCATCAGGCTGGGGCGCTGAAAAGATGAAATTAATTAAATGATGTGGAGGCACCCGGCCCCCCAGCTGCTGGGCACATGCTAGGTGTCAGTAAATATCGATCTTGATTTAGTAGAATGCTGTTTATCTGTTGCTCCCTCTAGCCTATTATTATTATTATTATGGCCACAGGTGCAGCATAGGGAAGTTCCCAGGCTAGGGGTCAAATCAGAGCTGCAGCTACTGGCCTACAGCCACAGTAATGCCAGATTTGAGTCATGTCTTCTATCTAACCCCACAGCTCACAGCAATGCTGGATCCTTAACCCACTGAGTGAGGCCAGGGATCAAACTCACATCCTCATAGGTACTAGTTGAGTTGGTTTCCGCTGCGCCACAACGGGAACTCCCTAGCCTATTTTTAAAGGTCAGCTATTGAGGTATAATTTACATATAGTAAGGTCCCCTCTCTTGAAGGTTCAGTTCTATAGTGTTGGCAAACACGTAGTTATGTAACTACCACCACAATCGAGGTATAGACTTTCACACGCCCAGAGTTCCTTCAGTAGTCTTTGCCCCCGGGACTGTTTCTTATTCATTCTAATATTGATTGAGCACCCACTGTGTGCCAAGCCCTGTGCTGGGTCTAGGCTACAGAAACAAAGCTGACAGGGAATTCCTGCCCTTGAAAGTTTATAGTTTATCAGAAAGAGACAATAAAGAGCAAATAAACATACAAACAGGGTCATCACAGAAGCAGTAAGTGCTTTGCACAGCAAGATGATTTGGTAGTTAGTAGCTAGGAGAGACTATTTCGGTAGAAAAGGCAGGTGCTGGAGTTCCCGTCGTGGCGCAGTGGTTAACGAATCCGACTAGGAACCATGAGGTTGCGGGTTCGATCCCTGCCCTTGCTCAGTGGGTTAACGATCCGGCGTTGCCGTGAGCTGTGGTGTAGGTTGCAGACGCGGCTCGGATCCTGCGTTGCTGTGGCTGCGGCGAAGGCTGGTGGCCACAGCTCCGATTAGACCCCTAG
>PVHT021183631.1:9463345-9527751 GCA_004024745.2 Catagonus wagneri | reverse complement strand
GAAAAGGCAGGTGCTATCTTTGTTATTCAAAATTCACAACAAATGCTGCAGGTTAATTAAAAATTCCCATTTAACAGACAGGGTATTTGAGGCTCAGAGGCTTAGGAACTTGCTCCTGGTTACGCAGCAAATGAATGGGAAAACATGGATTCAAGCCCAAGTCAGCAGACACCAAAAACTCACACCAAAAGCTCGTGCTTTTTTCATCACACCACACTGGGCCCTGGGCCATCTCTGCTGGAGCAGTGGGGGAGATGGAGGCAGAGGGGTTCGGGGTGCGAGGTCTGGGCTGCCTGCTGCTCTGCAGCCATAACAACATATCCAGGAGTCCTACGAACAGCAAGGGCCCTGCAGCGCCCTCACTTTCCTGGTCCCCCTCCCTCCTCCTCTAATTGAGATGTCAACCTTCTGCCTCGTTCCTTCCCACCTTGGACGCCTGGCATTGCAGGGCTGTCTCCGCGGGGACAGCGCATCTCTCCTGTGCCTCCTGAGCTCCTCCATCATGAAGACGTAAACCGAGGTTGGGTCAGACAGGTCACTGTCCACGCTCTCAACACCACTTTCCTTTCTTTCCCCCTTTTCCTTATTCTCCCCTCTGCCTTCTACTTCCTTCTCCTTTTCCCTCCCCCCTCCCCCTTCTCTCTCTCCCTCTGCCTCCTGCGTACTTTGAGAGGAGAGGACCGATTAATCTTGCTGCCATTGCCGCCGCTAAGCCGTGTCCTGGTCCACGGGCAGAGGCATTCCTGCCAGGACGGCCTGAGCAGTCCCCAGAAACCACGGCTAATTGGTAAAAGATCACATTCGTTTTCCCACCACCTGAACGCTTCGGAGGAGGCTCTGCCAAGTCTAGCCAAGCCAAGGTTTCCACCCTGATGCATCAATCACCAGGGAGACTGCTGAGGTTACCTGTCACCCAAGGGGTGACATTCAGACCTGCTGTTTCTAGCCTGACGTGAGGTCTTGGATGATGAGCAACACTGGCCTTAATCACATCCACACTCCAGAACTACAGATAGCAGAGTGTTTGAGAGCATTTAATGCCCTGACTTTATTTACTTAATTTTACATAAATATCTTTTTTTTTTTTGTCTTTTGTCCTTTTTAGGGCCATACCCATGGCATATGCAGGTTCTCAGGCTAGGGGTCTAATCGGAGCTACAGCTGTCAGCCTACACCAGAGCCACGGGTGATGCCAGATCTGAGCTGCATCTACGACCTACACCACAGCTCACGGCAATGCCGGATCCTCAACCCACTGAGCAGGGCCAGGGATCGAACCCGCAACCTCATGGTTCCTAGTCGGATTCATTTCTGCTGCACCACGATGGGAACTCCTACATAAATATCTTATGCAAAGAAAGGTTACGCAGGTCTCTTATTCTGAGGGAGTGTGTTATATACCTGCATCCTTTATGCAAGTGACATGTTCCAGCAAAATTAAGTATCAATGAGGTTTTTGCAGGTGAAGTCACATTTTAAACTGAACCTAGGCAAGGCTTGCAAATTGGCATGCAGGAAATCTCAGAACCTCTGTTTCCTCATAAGAAACATGGGTTTAATCATTTTTCCCCAGCTAGCTTATAGGGCTGTTGAGAGACTTGTGGAATGAAATTTTAATTTTGTGGATGTATTTTGTAAACTGCATAGCACTTTATTACATCAAAGTAATGTTATTGTTAAAAAGAAGATGTAGTTGGCCAAGCAAATTACCACCTCCGAATAGAAATTCTGTGATAATCTAATTTTCATGTATTCGGTTGGCTAAGATGAAGATTACAGTTGTATGTTTTTTGAATCCAGGCAGGCAGGGATCGTGTTTCATTAAATCTTCTGAGACTTGGGGAGCACTTTGTGGTTGCCTCCAGCTATGACTTCCTATTGGCAGGAAAGAGTATCTTGTCTGAGGATGTTTATTAAAATCTCAATTTCAGGGCACCAATTAACCTTGAGACCCCCGTCTATCTTCACCCTCATTAATATGAAATAAAAACATGAGAATGAAAGGAAACTCGCGCCCCCCCCACCCCCACCCCCACCCCAGAGCCTCCTTAGATATGGCCCTTGCATCTTGGAATGTTCTCTGTTCAAAACAGAGACAGACAGACATGTGTGTCGTACGGCCAGACGTACACACATGGGGTTCTCCACCCAAGGGAGAAGGCAGTTACTGCATAGAGTTCCTCTCTTTGTACCCAACGTTTTGAGGCAAAATGGAATGGTTGCCACCGGGGAGGGAATTCATTTTACCCAAATAACATCACCAAATAGCAAGATTTGTAGCACATTATTTCTGGGAAAGTGCTCAGCAGCCATCAGATGCCTGTCTGTGTTCCTGGCCCCTCGGGATCGCCTGCAGGTACAGTCATAGCTTAATTATGAGAATGTATGATAAGGGCGATGGAGACTGTGGTTTATAAATTATTTTCTGACGCCGTTTATGGAGAATGAGACTATCGTGGGGGTGGGTGGCGACAGAATGCAAGATCAATGGCAAGTGTGTCCTCGCTGAACATTTCAAAGATCTTGGAACACAGCTTTTCAAAAAACTCTCAGACAAGACCAGCATCAACTCATCACTGATACACTTTTACTCAGTGCCTCTTCTGGGCAAATCATAGGGTTAGGAGACATGGAGGAGACCCCAAAATATTTTCAACGTAGACCAGGAGCTCTCACTTCACTTAGAAAGATAAGATGTTCTTGTGGATAAAGGTAGTAGCCCAGGAGAGAGACAGGAGAAAGAAGCCGTCTACACTGTCCACTGTCCTGTCGGATCTGAGGCACTTGTGCTATCCCATGCGATCATCATCACTGCCAGGCAACAACTTCATCCCATTTTATGGATGAGAACAACTGAGAGCAGGGGAATTAGGTGGCTTGCTCCAGGTCCCACAGCTGGTAAGTGGCAACCAAGTGTCTGTGCTTAGTCTGCTTAATTCTGATGGGGACAGAATGGAAGTTTTTAAACTGCCGTCCCTATTGACTTTGTCAGGGATAATCACCCATTTTAGAAAAGCAAAATAACATGTGGCTGTACTTGCACTTACCCAATTCACTTAGGGGGACTGCTGAGGAAATATTAGCTCCAGATCTGAAGCTTTAATGGCCTTTTCTGGCGATAAACTCCATTTCTAAATAAATAATTGGTCTCATTTGTTCTCCTTTCTAAGGCCATATCTCTGTCTCCTTCCTGGCTAACACTCCCTTCCCCCACCAACATCTTCCCACATTCGTTGTTCGTTCGTTCCTTGGTATAGCTTCTCTTCTCTCTCCCTTTCCCTCCCCTCACACACACACAAATTCAGACACACACCTTCCCACCACACACCCATATGCAAAATAAAATTAGAAATACTGCCCGACTCTCAAGGTATTTAGGGAATGGAGATCTTCAATCAACACAGCCAAAACCAAGTGCTCTACTCTCTCCCTCTCAAGCCAGTGTTAGAGACAAGTAGAGCTTGTGAAAAGGGTCTAGACAGCCATGATCTTGACACAAAGAGGCTCTAAAGAAAAAAAAAAGGCTTTTCTGTGTCTTTTCAGTGTCTGCCCTGTGGCCACCAGAACTCACAGGGGCTACCAGATTCTCGGAGACCAACACCTAGCAAGCTGTTCTTTTACTTCTATATAAGACCCTTTCAGAACATGAAAAGGTTTCCTAGTCCCCTTTTTAATTTTGATGCACATGGATAAAATATAGAGAAAACAGTATCTGAGGATTTAAAAATATAGGCTGAGTTGATAAGCATATGGTTCTTATTTTAAGGGATTGCTCCTGTTTTAATCAATCAATTGAGAAAGCAAGGCACAACTATTTGTTTAGGGTGTATGCCGTCACCCAGAGCAGTGGAATAGGGCGGGCAGGTGAGCTCTGACAGCTCAGGGAACTGAGGTCGTAGTGACCCCAATATTCTTGCAGTTGTTCTAAAGCTCTCTCTGCTCCCCCCAGCCTCTATTTGACACACACTGGCCAACTGTCCCCACCCTCTTGGTGCCTCTTGGTATCCACCTTGGACTAGTGGGTCAGAAAAAGAAAGGAAATAGGAACTGGGAAGTGGGGGCAGGACTCCAGGCAGAAGCTCCTGGTCCAGGCTATTCAAGCTCTATATCGGGGTCAACTGCTCAGTTGTCCTCCCTTCTCCCCAAATCAGAGCTTCCTCTGGATCTCAGGGTGATGCTGGGTTGTGCAGAGGCTGAGGGCAGGTGCATTAATTCAAATCCAGGCTCTGTCACTTACCCACTCTATGTCCTTGGGCATGTGACTTAGCTTCTCTGTGGCTCAACCTCCTCATCCATACAATGGGGATCGCCGAGCTTCTGCTGAATGGATTAAGAAAGCCGCCGTTTGCTAAAAGGCTTAGCACAGTGCCTGGTTCAGAGTAAGGGCCAGATAAATACAGTCGCACTTATAAACTAATGCTCAAATAGTGCTCACAATGGACAGGCCCGGTTTAAGGGCTTTACATATATTTTTGTCATATAATCCTCACACTTCTGTTTTACAGATGGGAAAACTGGAATCTGAAGATCACCCAGAAGTGAATGACGGATAGTCAGACCCAGGCAGACAGGCTCCAGAGTGGGGCCTCTCAACCCCTCTGTGTACAATGACGTTGGTCTTTATGGGTGTTGCCCCCGGCAAGCTGAGCTCCTAAGCCCCCAGGCTCTCCTCCGGAGAAGGCAGAGCAGAGAGGGTTGTCGGCCACAGAGGTGAGGAAAGGAGCAGATGATGGTTAGAGCAGATGATGGTTAGAGCATCTGCGGCAAGGTTGAATCCAGAGCCCCCAGCTGGAACCAGTGGTTCAAGGCGGGCGGGCGCCCCAGCCCGCTCCAGAGAAGCCAGGGCGGGGGGACGGCGGGGGGGGGGGGCACGTCCACGATGCTGAGGGGGGTGGCCAGAGCGCCGCCCCCAGGAAGAGAAGGGAGGGTTGGCAGGGCTGGGGGGTGCCCAGCTGCCATCCCCGCCGCCTCCTGGCCCCCACTCGCTGGCGCCCGAGTGGGAGGACGGCAGCTGCCCGCTCCCTCCTCCCCACACCCCCGCTACCTGCCCAGCGCCCGAAGCGAAGCGTGAGGAGGCTGCGAGCCAGAGGGGCCGAGCCCACAACTTTGCAGCCTCGGGGACGGCGAGAGCCGGCGTCCAGGGCTCGTCTTGTCCGCGATCAGAGCTTGGTGAGTTCATTTCCCCAACCCTCTGCGGAGGTGCGGCGGCGGCGGCGGCGGCGGCGGCGGCGGCGGCGGCGCGGGGGGCGGCTTCCCGGGCGTCCGGGAGGCGGTGGCCGAGGAGCCGGCGGCCGCCCGCGCTGCCTGTCTCGCTAGGGCTTCGGCTGTGCCACCCGCCGCCGCGGGCGGGGCCGGCGCCAGCGCTGAACGGACAGCTCTCCGCGCCCGCGGGCGGCCCGGCCGGTCTCTGCGGTCCCTTCTCCTCCCGGGGCCGGGGCTGCTGCTGCTGCTGCTCGCCGTGCGCCCCTCAGTCCCCCAGCCCGTCTTTAGCCTTCCGGGCGCCGCGGCGCATCTGGAGGCTGCTCCCGCGGCCCCCCTGGCGACCGGCGTGGGGAAGACACTTGCTTCACCGGAGCCCGGGCCTCGGGCTCTCCGGGGTGGGCAGCGCCGCCTCAGCCCCCAGGAGCGCCTGGTGGTGGGGGGGGGGCAGTGACCAGCCTCGGGTGTGCCCTGAGCTGAACCCCTGTGGCAGAGAGATGCCCGCGTTCCCTGCGGAGGCCGCGGGTCCCCAGGAACCCTGGCACCTGCAAAGGGGACTCCAAGGTGATCAGTCACCCAATCGGGACGGGACAGCCTGGACGGAGGCCCCGTGGCTTTTCGCCCATCCTGGGTGCAGCAGCCTTCCCAGAACTTTTCTCGCGCCTTGGGCTCGCCTACTCCTTAGCCCCTGGAAAAGTTCTCGCTGGCGCCCGAAACTGTATTTTTCTAAGGCTTCCAAAGCTGGGCAGGAACCAGTGCTGGGGGGCGGGGGGCAATAATAAATATGCGGGGTGGGGGGCTGCGCTCGGCTGCGGGGGGTTGATCCGCCGAAAGGCTGGCGGAGCAGACTCTTGGGCCCAGAGCGAGCTTGTTGGCATCGAAAGGGTTTCAGCGCCATCGGGGTTGTTTGGGTTTCTCGCTCCAGGAGGGCGGGAGGCAGGCGCGAAGGGGGATTTTAATTTCCTCGCCTCAAATGAAAACGCTTTTTGCAAAGAAATAGCCAGGGCAGCCAGCGTTGGAGGGATGACCGGCTGGCACAAGTATTCCAGCCTCACCCCCCCCCCCACCATCCCACCGTTTGCCTAAGCGCTTGTGTGAATGTATCGATTGTTGCAATTGATTTTTCTAAAAAGCCAGGTGGCAGCCCTGCATCTGTGTACACACAGATACACACATACACAAACACGGATAGCCGGACACACACGGATTACACATATAGAATCACAAGGAAAACCCCCCTCTCCACATAGACATCATGGGACCCACTAGCACACATAATCTCCAAGCCCTTTGGGTGACAGTAAGTCCCTGAATGTTGTCCAAAGGGATGGGGGGAGCGGGGAGCAAAGGGAGGTGAAACAGGACTTCCAATAGGTCATTTCTATCTGCCCCCACCCCATATCTTCCGATTTCTCCTCCCAGGGGGTCTAAAGGAGAAATCCCCAACCTGGGCAGTCTTTCCACTTCCATAAAGGAGCAAAACCCCAGTCCCCCTCCCCGACTCCCTACAGACTGCGAGCAAGCCCCAGCCCTGCTCTCCATGGGCCTGACTCCAGGCACTGGGGCACCAAGTTCACTCAAAAACGGAAGAGGCGGGAGTTGTGGCACAGCCAAAAACAAATCTGACTGGGAACCATGAGGTTGAGGGTTTGATCCCTGGCCCCGATCATTGGGTTAAGGATCCAGCTGGGGTGTAGGTCGGATCCCGTGCTGCTGTGGCCGTGGTGTAGGCAGGGCTTGGCCCTTCCAAGGCCGTGAAGGTCTTGAGGTCTCATGCCTCCTTGGTCATGGGCTGGGGATGAGAGGAGGGGTGATCCAAGGGACATGGATGCGTGTGGGGTGGGACGGACAGACAGCGCTGGGAGTGCTGTGGGGCGCCCTCTGGACACCCCAGTAAGTCTTCCTATCACCCTGGCCCTGTAGGAATGTAATCAAGGATGTTGGCCCTGAGGCTGCTCAACGTGGTGGCCCCTGCCTACTTCCTGTGCATCTCCCTGGTGACCTTCGTGCTGCAGCTCTTCCTCTTCCTGCCCAGCATGCGTGAGGACCCTGCTGCCACCCGAATCGTCTCGCCCGCGCTGCTCCATGGGGCTCTATTCCTGTTCCTCTCCACCAACGCCCTGGGCAATTACGTCCTGGTCATCCAGAACTCCCCTGACGACCTGGACGCCTGCCAGGGGGCTGCGGCCAGGAGGGCCCCCTGCGCCCCACCCAGCACGCACTTCTGCCGAGTGTGCGCCAGAGTCACCCTGAGGCACGACCATCACTGCTTCTTTACCGGCAACTGCATCGGGAGCAGGAACATGCGCAACTTCGTCCTGTTCTGCCTCTACACCTCCCTGGCCTGCCTCTACTCCATGGTGGCTGGTGTGGCCTACATCTCTGCGGTCCTTTCCATCTCCTTCGCCCACCCTTTGGCCTTCCTCACGCTCCTCCCCACCTCCATCAGTCAGTTCTTCTCTGGTGAGTGGGCTTTGGCAGGCAGACTGGGCGCTACACAGACACCTCCCACCCCAGCCCCAAGGTAACAAGTAAACATACAGGGTGCCCAGTGAAACTGCAGTTTCAGATAAACAATGCATAACTTTTTAGGAGATCCCATTGTGGCTCTGCAGTAATGAACCCAACTAGTATCCTTGAGGACAAAGGTTCGATCCCTGGCCCTGCTCGGTGGGTTAAGGATCCAGTGTTGCCAGGAGCAACGGTGTAGATCGCAGACACTGCTCAGATCTGGTGTTGCTGTGGCTGTGCTGTAGGCTGGCAGCTGTAGCTCCAATTGGACCCCTAGCCTGGGAACTTCCATGTGCTGCGGGTGCAGCCCTAAAAGAAAGAAAGGGAAAAAAAAACCCTAACAGCAATGCATAACTTTTTAGTATAAGTATTTCCTAAATACTGCAAGCGGCTTACTTATACTAAAGATTTTTACTGTTATCCATTAGAAAGTCAAACTAATTGGGCAAGCTCTGTTTCATCTGACAACCTCCCTCCCTAAGCCCGTCCTCATTCATCATCTCCTCCTTCCCCACCACTGTCCATTTGCTCTTAGAATTATGGTGATTCAGGCACTACCCCTGCTCTGTGCCGGGCAGGGCCGTGCAGCGTGTGAGGTACACACGAGCTATAATCTTCCTCTGCCTGGACCCCAATCTTGCTCACACATTCCTCCAAGGACCTTGCCCTTCAAAGGTCTTGCCAGCCAACCATGGTTGACCAGGGTTCCAGGCCAGCCCCAGCGGAATGCTGGCCCCTGCGCGCCTACTCACCAGACGTGGACACCCCCACCCCAAGGCGGGTCTCCAGTCTGCAGATGGCTCCGAGCTGTGTCTGGTTGGAGACACAGCCACAGTTAATGATTCCATCTTCCCACCACAAAACCGTGGAATGGGTGTGGGCTCTGACCCTCCAGGAGGCTCTTACACCTGCAGGAGCCAAGCATGCGGGCTTTCACACGGGCGCATGTGGGCGTCCTGGTGCGGACTGTCCTTTATTTAGTGTACCCCGAGGAGGGCCCTGATACCAGGCCCTGAGGGACCCCATTCCTGGTGGCAGGCTTTTTTTTCTTTTTTGTCATTTTAGGGCCACACCCGCGGCATATGGAGGTTCCCAGGCTAGGGGTCTAACAGGAGCTGTAGCTGCCGGCCTTTGCCACAGCCACAGCAACGCAGGATCCGAGCCGCGTCTGCGACCTACACCACAGCTCACGGCAACGCCGGATCCTTAACTTACTGAGCGATGCCAGGAATCAAACCTGCAACCTCATGGTTCCTAGTCGGATTTGTTAACCACTGAGCCAGGACGGGAACTCCCCTGGTGGCAGTTCTTACCACTCAGCCTGGCTTTGAGATTTGCCCCTACTTCATTTCCTTCACTCCACCAACCCTGGCCTTTGACTGACTTGGTTCTTGAACCTGGTAGCATGCACACCTGTGTATATGCTACTATTATCTCCATTTTCATGAAGAAACTGAGGCTCAGATGGGATTAAATGGCTGCCAGGGACTTACTAATTCAAAGCAGCAGCCTCTGGCCTTCCTCCCAGGTATTTATTTATATATCTTGCTTTTTAGGGCCGCACCCGTGGCATATGGAGGTTCCCAGACTAGGGGTCAAATCAGAGCTGCACCTGCTGGCCTCCACCACAGCCATGGCGATGCCAGATCTGAGCTGCATCTGCGACCTACACCACAGCTCACGGCAATGCTGGATCCTTAACCCACTGAGCAAGGCCAGGGATCGAACCCGCATCCTCACGGATACTAGTCAGGTTCATCAGCACTGAGCCACAACAGGAACTCCCAGCCTCCCAGGTCTTTAGACAACCTTCAGCAGCACAGGGAATCCAGCAGGTTTCCTCTGCCATTGACCTTTCAGGGACAAAGAAAGACAGAGCACAGCTACTTCCACTGAGAACCCCACATTGTCTTGATATGCCTGGACTGGACCGTCTTATAATCCTGCCCCATGCTGGGGGAAGCCATCCTTTCAGTCTTGGTAGGGGTTGCAGCCCCGTCCTTCACAGGCATAGAACTTTGTGCCATTTGGCAGTGGGAACACAGAGGCCCAGGAGGGAGCCAGCTCTGGGGGTTGTCTTGAGGGCTGGTGGTTGAGCTGGGCCCAGAACTCAGAGCTCTCGGGCCTTCTGGATCCTGGCACTGGCCTAGGAGGCTGCCGGGACTGAAATAACTGGGCAGGGGGAGGGCGGTGGGTGGGCTAGGGGGTGGTGTGTAAGCGCCGGCAGGTGGAGGGAACCCGAGAGCCTAGTTCCACTTGGTTTTCCAAGTAGTTTCATCACATAAAAATGGATGCTTCCAAAGGGAGGAGCTTGAAATGATTTGCTTTGAGATAAGCCTGGGCTTGAAGCCTGTCCATATGTGCTGGGTTTGGGAGACAGGAAAGTAAGGAAGAGGGACTTGTTGCTTTGATCTGATGAGGGAACCCAGCCAGTCAGTGCCCACCTTGGGGCCCAGATCCCTGTTCCAGAAGAAAAGTCATCCCACTATCATTTACTGCCTCACCATACCCACCAGGGGAAGGAGGCCATGGTTTCTAATCCCCGGCTTCCCCATCTCACCCTCCTTCGCAAACCTTTCATCTTTCCCCTTGCCAGCCCTCCTCACTCCTGCCCGGGCACACACCTCACCTGTCCAGCTTCTCCCTTCCTGTCCCTTCTGCCCCTGCTCTCAACCCAGACAGCTCAGGGTGGCCCCTCTCTCATCTGCTCAGGAAGCCAGGTGAACAGGAGGGCATAAAAAGGGACAAGTCCTTTAATAGATTGAGCTGTCCCCAAATGCGGTACTGGCCCTGGGGCAGATGTGCCAACGGAGCGTGGAATGGCTGTGAGTGTGGGCCCTGTGAAGTAGAAGTGGGGAGGGGGTCTTCTGGTGGCTGCTGCCCACACCCCCTTCAGTGGATGCCAGAGGGGAGGGAGATTGACCAGTTAGAGTGTAGAAGCTGTTCTTTCTTTTGGCTCCATGGGACCAGTACAGGTCTGTGTCACCTCTCCGAGCCTCAATTCTTCCATCCAGAAAGTGGAGATGACGCCACCTGACCCAGGTCCTGGCATTTGGATTGGCATGCCAGTGTGCTGGGTGTCAGAAAGCCCAGCAGAAGAGAAAAGCAGCTAATTGTTTGTTGAGCAACTATTATGTGCTACCCACTATGTAGGTCTCAATTCACCCAGTCCTTAGGACAAGTCTGTGAGGTATTACTATATCCATTTTAAAGGTTCAGGAACCAAAGACTTAAGGTTAAGTTGCTTCAAAACCACACAGCTGGTATGATTCCTTCCCCAAATTTAGACTCAGGGATGCTGCCTCCAGAGCGCCCATGTTCTTCCTAGCATGCTGCACTGCCTCTTTAGGGCTGTCTCTCTCAAACTGCTTCTTCTTCTTCTTTTTTTATTTGCTTTTTTTATGGTCACGCCCTTGACATATTGAAGTTCCCAGGCCAGGGGTCAAATGAGAGCTGCAGCTGGTGGCCTAGGCCACAGCCATAGCAGCACCAGATCCAAGCCACATCGGCAACCTCCACCACAGCTTGTGGCAATGCCGGATCTTTAACCCACTGCGTGGGGCCAGGGATCAAACCCGAGTATTCATGGATACTAGTTGGGTTCATTTCTGCTGAGCTACAACGGGAACTCCCTGAAATGGCTTCTTGAGGAAAGAGCCATTTTGGGAGGGAGGGAGTTTCTTGCCCCTGGATGTATATTAAAGATGCTAGGTGGAGTTCCCGTCGTGGCACAGTGGCTAACGAATCCGACTAGGAACCATGAGGTTGCGGGTTCGATCCCTGGCCTTGCTCAGTGGGTGAAGGATCCTGTGTTGCCATGAGCTGTGGTGTAGGTTGCAGATGTGGCTCGGATCCCATGTTGCTGTGGCTGTGGCGTAGGCTGGCGGCTACAGCTCTGATTAGACCCCTAGCCTGGGAACCTCCATATGCCGCGAGTGTGGCCCTAGAAAAGGCAAAAAGACAAATAAATAAATAAATAAACAAAGATGCTAGGTGATCTGCCAAAGGTGTTACAGGCACGGGGTGGGAAGCAGGAGTGAGGAGATTGGACGATATGACCATTCTGGCTCATTAGGAAAATTCTGTGATTTCCTAAAAGAAGCAGAACTATTATTAAATAGTTCAGAGGAGCTGAGGCAGCCAGGCTAGGCAGCTTCAAACACTTTGAGAGAAAGCAGGTCCCCAGAATAACCCTTTGTAGCTGCTGCAAGGGGCCAGGGAAAGGCCACAAGGTCTTTTCTGCATGCCTTGATTTAGTGCCAGAAGAAAAAAAAGAAAAAAAAAAAGGAGCCTATGGAAAACAGTTTCTATCTGCCCAGGCTTGTCCCTCAGGCTGAGCTGCGAGGCAGGCTTGAGCTTGACAGCTCTGATGTTCGCACATCCCAGCTTGAGGCCCATCTTTGCCTGTCAGCATCCCTGCCCCCCAGAGGGCAGCCACGGTCCCAAGATCCTTCATCCTGCACGTGGCTGCCTGGACCAACCTGTGCTGACGAGGAAGAAGTGGGTCAGAAGCCTGGCCTAGCCCAAGGTGAGCCCTGTCCACTGCTGCCCCTGTGCAAGCAGAAAGGCTGTTCAAAATGCCAGCTGAACCGAGCTTCCCATCCCCTGGGCAGCTGGACTTATCGGTCCCTAGATTTGCAAAGAAAAACTTCTATCAAAGCTCATGAGGCTGAGGGCAAGACTGCTAATGAGCAAACCTGAGTCACATCCGCCTCCTTCTGGCTGCTCAGTCTACTACTGCTCAGACTGGAAAAGTTTTACTTTTTTTTTTTTTTAGGGCCACACCCACGGCATATGGAAGTTCCCAGGTTAGGGGGTGAATCAGAGCTCCAGCTGTTGGCCGACGCCACAGCCACAGCAATGCCAGATCCGAGCTGCATCTGTGACCTAAACCACAGCTCACGGCAATGCCAGATCCTTAATCCACTGAGCGAGCCCAGGGATGGAACCCGCATCCTCATAGACACTAGCCGGCTTAGTTTCTGCTGTGCTAGGACGGGGACTCCAGACTGGAAAAGTTTTAAAAGGCCAGCCCTTAGGGGTCTGGAAGCCTGGGGAGATGAGAAGAGGTCACTGGGGAAGGAGAGATATGCTGAGGTTTGCAGACGTTCAATAGGCTGTAAGACGGGGGTCTCTGGCAGGAACCCTCATCTCACTGGGGAGGGGGGCGTGAGCTCGCCTGCAGGAGAGAGGTGCTGAAGAGGGCTTTTAAATTCTCTTCTGGGCATGCCACCCTAGCTGCTGGCAGGTCAAGGCTGCCAAATGTGTAGCACAGCCAGGACTCCAAGCCCTGGAGAGGAGAAGGAGAAAGCTTGATGGTCTTAGGAGTTACACTCGAGCCTCCTTTTGAAGGAAGTCTTCTTATTTGTAAATGATGCTCAGCGGGGAGGGCTGCTCTGAGAGTGAACCAGAATCCCAGCCACTGCGCACACCATTTCCCCGAGTCACGTGACCTTACGGTACCGCGATTATTATGTCCATTTTCTATTATGATTAAAGTGCAACTGGGAGAGGTTAAGAAACTCTCACGAGGTCACAGAGCCGGGAGATTCAGACTCAGCGCAGACCGACCGCACCAGCTCTTTAGAAGAGCGTGGATGTTTCAACGAATCATGGGGAGTGCTGTAAGTTTAGAGGAGTTTAGGGGAGGTCCGGCACAAGGCAGGGAGCCTGACTGATGGCTTCGGGGGCCTCTTCCAGCCTCAGCACACTCTGACGGGACAGCTCTGGCTGAAAGTCCCAGAGGCCAAACTGTCCTCTTTTTAACATTGATGCCTGAATTATCCTCTGCGTTGCCTTGAAGCTCGTGACTTATTCTCTTGATGCCCAGGCCCTGTTCTCCATCATGCTGTCACTTTCCTGAGTCCTCCCAGCCAGAGCGCACAGCTCTAAAGGGAGAAGGAAGGCACTGCAGTCTAGACAGTTGCCCGGATGCAAGAGTCCCCTCTTACGGTCCTCAGTTCACTCCTCTCTCCTCCTGAGAAAAACCCCTTCTCCCTGTTTCTGTCCCAAAAAGAGAAGGCGGAGAGAGACAGGAATCACCCACCCTGGACTGTTCACGTCTAGGCACTGCCCATAGAAGTTACTACCTCCCCTTCCCTCCCTTGTCCTCAGTTCTCCTTTCTTCCTCACCACGCGTCAGCATTGAGGAGAAGTTAGAGCATCTAGCTCCTCCCGGGCTGCAAGGCTGCAGCGCTGAGATTGCTACAAAATGTAGCTTCAATCTCATTAAGCGCCTGCCTGGATCACAGTTCTGTACGTGGCCTGCGTGTAAAGTGAGTCTGCCGTTTCCCCACCCCCACCCCGCAGGAGCTGTCCTCGGTTCTGAAATGTTCGTCATCCTCATGCTCTACCTCTGGTTTGCCGTCGGCCTGGCCTGCGCTGGCTTCTGCTGCCATCAGCTGCTGCTGATCCTCCGGGGGCAGACCCGCCACCAGATGCGGAAGGGGGTGGCCGTGAGGGCCCGGCCCTGGCGCAAGAACTTGCAGGAGGTCTTCGGAAAGAGGTGGCTGCTGGGCCTGTTGATCCCCATGTTCAATGTCGGAAACGAGAGCTCCAAGCAGCGGGACAAGTAGCAGGCGCTCCCGTCATTTCTCTGTGTGTGTGTCTTGACTCCTGAGGAACGTAAGACCACAGCACTCTTGTCTCCACCCGTGTCCCACTACAACTTTGGACTGGTAAGGTCCTAGCATCCATCCCTGGTCTGAAACATACAGAGAACAGCATTGGCTGGTGGATCACGACAAGGAGGAGAGATGGCCGCCCAGGCGTCGCTAGGCTTCCCATGAGCCAGCCGGGTGGCTGCTAACTGTTCAGAAGCCTCTGCTTTTCTTTCTCCCCCTTGGGCACCTGCTTTCCCCATCTGTCTGGCTCATCCACTCTCTACCAAGTCTCAGGTCATCACCGCTACCTGCTAGAGCTTTTCCTCTCAGCCCCGCTTTAGGAGTGGGGAGTGAATTCTTACTGCTGGTATGATGCTCCCCAGGACCCGGAGGCTGGCAAAAATGTTTAAAATTGCCATGGGTGAGAGGCAGCCAAGTTAGTTCTGCCAACCGTTAGGGAGGTTGGCAAAGGAGGGGCGTGTGTCCTCGTCCCCTTTGTGGAACTGTAGACAGTGGAAAGAAAAAAGAACTCAGTAGCTTGCTGCCCAACCCCCAAGTTGCAAGGCTCTTTCTCTGGGAGACAGCGGCCAATGGCCTGGGGTTTCCAGGTGCTGTCCTGTGCACCCTGCCCCGGCTGTCCACCCAGCCGAATCCAAGACCTGGCTGGATGCTTCCTTCCTCTGGCACTCCTCCAGCTTTTCCCACTGGTCCAGCCTCCAGGTCTTTGCCAGGTGCTGGGAAGGCAAGGAAGAAGGGGAAAGGAAGGGGAGATCCTGAGAAATGAGAGAGTGTGTGTGACCTAACTATATAGAAGGGATGTGGGGGGGAGGAGAAGGAGAGAGAAGGAGGTATTGTTATGGAAATAGAGGAATAACGCTTAAGGGAGGGGAGGAGACAGAGGGTGGGGGATGAGAATGAGAGGAGCAAATGGGTTCATTTCTAATGGATATTCTAGCAGCTAAAGCTGTTGGGTGTGTGACCAGTTGCCTGGGAGGTAGTGAGTATCTTACAAGTGGAGACATTCAGAAGGAGAGGCAGTCACCTGGCAGGCAAGCTGTGGGGGGAGCTTTTGCACAGGGTCAGGGAAGGGAAGGTCATTTTGCACCTCTGGATGCCGGTGTCCTCTTCCTGATTACTACGGCAAGGTGTCTCTCTCTCTCTCTTTTTTTTTTTTTGGCTGCCCTGCAGCACACAGAGCTCCTGGACCAGGGATCAGATCCGAGCCGCAGTCACAGTTGCAACCTAAGCCCCAGCCCCAGCTGCAGTGGATCCTTAGCCCACTGTGCTGGGTCGGGTATCGAACCTGCATCCCCGCGCTCCCAACGTACCGCTGATCCCATTGAGCCATGGCGGGAGCTCCGCAAGATGTCTCTTGAGAGGGAGAATTACTAGGTATTAATACTAGTTGAGGGGATGGGCATTTGAGGATGGGGAGATGGAGCATTGCCAGGGGCAGGTGGGGAGAGCGAAGCTCAAAGGTCCCGCTCAACTCTGAGGAGGGAGAACGGGAGAGTTGAGGCTCAGGAAAAGGGAGACAGAATATAGGGGTGCAGTCATGTGACCAGTGCTGACTGGCTCTGGATGGGGGCACTGCTCTGTGTTCTGGGACCCCGAAGACCAGACTCCTGGAGCATATGAGGGAGTGGGGACAACACAAGCGCCCCCTCTTGACTGGGTCCCAAGGCAAGTCTGCCATCCCGTCTGCTCTAGGCCAGCTGGTGGCCACAGCGACCCCAGCCATTGCTGCCCAATGCCTTGAGTTCTTGAGCAGAGCTTGGGAGAGCTGTATTTTGGTCCTGCCTTCGTGCCCCTTAGAGAACCAAGGTAGTAATGGTGCCATCAGCTCAGACTCCTCCCTCCTGTATTCACTCACTCACGTATCCCACACGCATTTATGGAGCACCGCCTATGCGCCAAGTCCCCACCAGGCACTGGTGGTCAGTGATGAACAAGATGAGATCCCTGCTGCCAGGAGCATCTTGTCACTGCGCCTGTGCACTGACGCCCACCCCCTAAAAAATGGTCACTCTGCCATCACGCGGGTCAGCAGGGTGAGGAGGCGGAGGAGAAGGATGCGGCAGAGAGGGCTGAAGGGGAGCCAGGCTTCCTGGGTGGAGGGGTCACTGGGTGGGCGTCCTCCCCTTCAGTTCTGGCCACACTTCAGCAGTGGGGGTGGGAGGGAAGCAGGGAGCGGCCCTGGGCAGTCCAGGTCTTGCCTCTTTCCTGACTCTAGCACTCAAGCTTGGAAGCCAGTCCTGTCCCTCTCAGCCTCCTGGAGGCTCTGCACCGTGAGGGACCAAAAGGGTGATGTGCAGGGTTTCCTCTCCCGGCTGACCGGTCACTGGGGGGGGAGGTGACAGTGGAGAGGTCGCCAGGTGTGGCTCTGTATTTTCCATGAAGAACATCAATAAAATATGTGGTTTTAAATTGGATTCGAAGTGATTGCTTTGGCACTGTGGTTGGTGGCAGGGCTGGCAAGTCTAGAATATCCTGACACAGTCGTCCTCGTTGTTAAAATATTTAAGGTAAGTATTAAAAATACTTCTGTTCCAGCCGGTACATGACCGTGGCCAGACTCCCTGGGTAAAACCCGCCCCTGCTGTCCCAGCTGCTCCTGCTCCTCCGCTGGGGTCCCTGGGTCCCCTCACAGTCCGGCATTGCAAAGGGCGATGCCCAGACATGCCTGGGATCTCTGGGACCCCGCTCCAGCACCCCCCGGCCAGTGTCCATCGTGAGTGGGCAGGGTGGTGACGTGTGCCTGGCAGCAGGACCACATGCTGGCATCTGTGGACCCGCCACAGGTGGAATGTCTAAGCCGGGAACTTTCTTCCTCTTCCCTCTCGCAGTGCTCCTGCCCGCTCCTCCCCACGTCAGAGGGCCGTTGCGGAGCCAGCGCAGAGGGGCGTCCACCTGGCCCTCCATCTCAGCCAGAGCTGACCACCACTGGGGCTCAGCCAGGGTCCCCTCCCCTTTTGGTCCCCGCAACACCTGAACACCTCGAGCTGCTCGGCCCTGGGGAGGGCCGCTGGGAGGGTGTCGAGCCCGGTAGGGAGGGAGCGGCCCCTGAGCAGATGAATGAGCATGAATTCCGATGCACCCAAAGACCTGCAAGCCTGGAGTGATGGAGGACACAACGGCAAGATGCTAGCTCTACCTGGGCTATTGAAGAAGCTGCAGCCTAGGCCAGTGTTGTATGTGGGACTGCATTCCCTAAACACATGCCCCGTGGGCAACCGGCGAGACAGCCCCTAGACCTGCTGCGGGCGCAGACGAAGAGGGAACAAATGGAGATGTGGCTGATCCTCAGCACATTCTAAAGCGTGAGCTGTCTATACTGCACAGGGCAGATGCACCTGCCTCGTTCACCACGGTACCCTGGATGCCCGGCCGGGGCTAAGTACATTGCAGGTGCTCAATGCACAATGACCTCATGACCGCGCAGACGAGCGCTCTTTCATTCACTCTGTATCGCTTCTTCCCCTGACGTGCCCAGGACCAGGCTCTGCACACTGTGAGGGTGGAAGACAGATAAGACTGTTCTGTTCTCCAGGGGTTCACATCCTGGGAGAGGTTCCTGGGAGTGCTCAGGGGAAGAAGAGAACACATCCAGATGCAAGGACCAAGGAGCTTACAGTTATACAGAGTCTGGAAGGATGGATGAGGTCTCGGCAGGTGGAGAGGGGCGGGGAGGGCTTTCCGGGCCTGGAGCCTCGGAGTGATCTTGGAACGGCAAGCACGGGGGCACCACGGGGAGGCAGAGGGAGTTGAGGCTGAGGGCACGCTCCCCATGGACCCCGTCTTCTTTCTCTGATAACTTCTCACAAAACCTTGGCTCCTCCTAGGTCAAGGGTGCCCTACCTGGGTGCGTCAGGCACAAACTGACATTTAGTTTTTCTAGATGGTCAGAAGCATCCTCCAGGTTGGAGACCAAGGCAGGGGGTCCTCATGTTCATTGCCCAGAGTTTTAGTCCGAAGATGCCGGAGCGCTCACCTGGGAACAACAGAGATCCCTGGACCTCTCCCTGGGCCCAAAGAGGGGCCTTCGGCAGCTGGCCAGCATGCTTCCCTTCCCACCCAGCCTCAGCAAGTGGGGTTGGAAGGAAACCGTTTCTACCCAGATGGCTTCCGGGGGCTAGAGCAGAACTGAAAAGCTGAAAACCCTGAAATGCTGAGATGACCCACATGGTGTACGATCTCCCCATCTGCCTGGCGAGGCCCAGGGCTACCTTGCGGCCCCTCGCACCCTGGTGGGCACCTTCCTGACACATGCCTCTCCCACCAGCCTAGGCCTCTCTCAGCCTCACTGCATCCCACAGGGCCTTTGCTCCCCTGGTCCAGCCCTGGCGGGATTGTCCCCTGCACTTGGCAGCTCTAACTCACTCCCTTCTGTGTGGGTTTCATCTCCCAGCTCTACTATAAGCCTTAGAGGGCGGCAATGGAGATGACGAAATCTCTTAGTTTTCCTATTCATAGTCAAGGGCGTAGGGCACTGACTCTATTGTTGCAGTAATTTTACCGTCGACGACAATGACCAACACGTACCCAGCATCCTCCGCATGGCAGGCCCTGACGTACGCACTTTACCTGCACTATTTATTCCTCATAGCAACCCCTGAGCCAGGTTTTATTATTACCCCCTATTTTCCAGATAAAGAAACAGAGGCACAAAGAGGTTATCTAACTTGCCCAGAGTCTTGTGGCTAGTCAGTGGCAGCGCTGGGATCCACACGCAGGCTGCCCGCTGCGGAGCTTATCCTTTGAAGCCAGACAGACTGTCCTCTGCTGTGGACTGCTGCAGACAGGCAGTAAATTCCCTGCTAAAAAGTATTAAGGAGTCGGAGTTCCCGTCGTGGCTCAGGGGTTAATGAATCCGACTAGAAACCGTGAGGTTGCGGGTTTGATCCCTGGCCTTGCTCAGTGGGTTAAGGATTCAGTGTTGCCGTGAGCTGTGGCAAAGGCTGGCAGCTGCAGCTCCGATTGGACCCCTAGCCTGGGAACCTCCATATGCAGCGAGTACGACTCTAGAAAAGGCAAAAAAGATAAAAAAAAAGGTAATAAGGAGTCGAGTTTTTATTATCGATCAATTCATTAATTGATTCAACTCACTTCTTGAGCACCTGCCCCACAACAGGTACTGGTGGGGCAGAGAAAGGAACTAGGCTCAGCCTGTCTTCACAGAGCAGACAGTCAGCTGCTTAAGACGACTGTGGGGGTGGAAACAGGCTGAGTTCACAACCTCTGAGGTGTACCTGGTCTCCCCAGACCGAGGGTTATGACAGGCTGACCTGGATGAGGCAGCTTCTTAGAGGATGAATGGGGACATCTGAAGACCATCCGGACTGGGGACCCTCCCCCCAGGGCTCAGAGACAGGGCCTCGCCAGGGAAAAAGGCCTAAGCAATTTCTGGGCTGCTGCCCTGCCAGGCAGTGTCCGGGCACCTGCCGGAGGGGACCGAACACCGCGGGAGGCTGAGCACAGCCAGGCGTGCCTCACACACGCCCCTGGAGACCGGGCGGTGGTGGTGGTGGGGGCAGCAAGGACCCCAGTGTGGAGGGGAAAGAAACACATCTGCCAAAGCTCATCTACAGCATATGGGAAAAGAGAAGCCTCCAGATGGCCCAAGGGATGGTCGATGAAGCAAGAGCACATGTTCACGTCCTTCCCGCTGAAGGCAGCCTTAGCCCAAAGCTTGGCTGGCGGGGAGCAGGGTGCTGACCTGGGACCCTAGGCTGAGAGCCAGCGCTGGGAGGCTTCCAGAGGCAGGCGGTCGGGTGTGCGGCTCCTCCCCAGAGTCCCTGTCCCCCGAAGGCCCCTCCATGTCCTGCTTGTGATGCCTGAAATCCCCACTACCAGTATCTCCTTAAAAATAGCATTGCCCCCCCAAAACTCCTTTCAAATTCCGGGATTTGCTCGAGCTGCCTTCTTTTTCTGCCTGATTGTGAGCTGAGGGTTGACCGGAAGCGGTCTGAATGGGGGGTTTTAGGTAGAGAGGAGGGGGGAGCGGGTCCAAGGCATGAGGTAGGTACCCTGAGGGGAAGGGGGGCCCTGCAGGAGCAGGGTGGGAGGGTGTCAGCCCAGGAAACATCTCCAGGCACAGGGTGGAGCTAGGCCTTGGATGGGCAGTGTGGCAGGGCCAGGGGCTCACATATCCCCTATCCAGTAAGTGGCATCTTGGAAAGGTCACCACTCTGTGAGTCCAGAGTGCCCAGTGGTTCTGCTGCTGAGTCCCTGTGGGACCCTGGGCAAGTGCCTGCTGTTCTCGGACACTGGACTCACTCTCAGACTTAGCAAGAATTGGACATTCTTGGCCCTCAGTGGGGCACACCATCAGAAGGGCACCCCCAAAGGGGCGAGCACAGTCCTTTGCCACAGACTCCACCCATCCCCACTGCCCCGCACAGAGCCACCCCCTCTGCTCCCCTGCCTGTCTGCGCCCTGGAGGCTTCTGAGTTCGTGACCCCTGAGAGGCTAAGCTTCAGGAGAGCTGAGTTCTAGGCCCAGCTATGCCCTAGATATGCCGTGTGAGCCTCCACAAGCCACCGGGCCCAGCCTGGCAAACCTCTGCCTGGTGTGCTGTGTGGCAGACACGCAGGAAAAGGCAGGACGGGTGCTCGGGATGAAGAGGAGGACTTCAGGGCTGGAAAGACAGGGGCAGTGAAAGGACATGAATTTGATTTTGAGGGATTCCAAGCCAGCAGAGGTCACCAGCAGCAGGAAAAGACTGCTCCTGGTTTTGTTTTTGTTTTTTCCTTTTAGGGGCGCACTTGTGGCATACGGACGTTCTCAGGTCAGAGGTCAGATCAGAGCTACAGCTACAGGCCTACACCACAGGCACAACTCTGGAACCAAGCTGCATCTGGAACCTGCACTGCAGCTTGCATCAAGGCTGGATCCTTAACCCACTGAGCGAGGCCAGGGATTGAACTCGCATTGTCACCAATACTAGTCAGGTTCTTAACCCACTGAGCCACAACGGGAACTCCAGTTCCTTCTTTTAATTAGACTTATAAGGACTGTTCACATGGTCCAGTTGGAAAGACCCTGGGAGACCCAAGCAGGCAGATGGGGAGGTGGCCAGTAGGACGAGCAGCCAGGCCCGTGCCTGGCAGCTGGGGCAAGAACTCCAGGCCCATGCTGGTCAATTAATAAAGAGAGGAGCAGGAGAAGCGGGCGACAGCTTGCGGGGAGAAAGAATTTAATTAGCAACTCTTTCAGGAGAGAAAATTAAATTACAGGAAGCAATGGCGTACTCTGAGGACCATGAAACCCCTAAACCTATTCCTCGGATCCCCGCACTGGCCAGGCGTCAATTCCACAGCCGGGGGCCCACCCCACGGGACCAGAGCTTGACTGGGTTTTCCCTTTACACTTGGCATCCCTGGGACCCGCTGCCGTGACCCAGCTTCGCCGGAAGGGGGCGCCCGCGCTCTGCAGGCCAAGGTTGGGCGCAGGCGGGGACCTGGGCAAACCAAGGCCAGGTCTGGAGAGACTGCTGGGTTTCTAACCCCCCACAGCCACAGTGGGTTTCAGGAGGCAAAGGGCGAGAGCAGGGCTGATAGTGGTCTGACTTATTTGCTCATCCGAAAAGTGGGGACAGCAGGCCCGATCCAGAGAAATGGGGGCCAGGGAGGAGGACAGGGCAGCCTGGGCCACACCAGCCCCTCCCCCACACATCACCTCCTGGCAGGTGCTTGGTGCTTACAACCCACAACCTGGCTCTCAGCCCTGCCGCCTCTCCTCAGGCACCACCGCGGCCGGATGTCCCTCTACCCCAGCCCGCCCCACCTCCTCTCCACAGCCTGTGGTATTTTTACTTGTAACAAGAGTAACCATTCTTGAGCTCATACCCGATCCAGGCCTTCTGGTGAGTACTTGGCTTAGGGGAAGGCAATTAATCAGCACCACAGCCCAGATGAGCACAAGAGGAAACTGGAGCTCAGAGAAGCTGAGAAAGTTGCCCAGGAACACACAGCTGTTAGGCGATGACCTTGACATCATAACCTACTGGCTTCTGAGCGATTCTCCAGCAGAGAACCCCCCCCTTTTTTTTTTTTTTTGTCTTTTTAGGGCCACACCTGCAGCATATGGAGGTTGCCAGGCTAGGGGTCAAATCGGAGCTACAGCTGCCAGCCTACACCACAGCAACACCATATCCGAGTTGCGTCTGTGACCTACACCACAGCTCACAGCAACGCCAGATCTTTAATGCATTGAGCTGGGCCCGGGATCGAAACTGCGTCCTCATGGATGCCAGTCAGATTTGTTTCCACTAGCCACGACAGGAATGCTGGAAGCACCCATTTTTGATCCCCAGACCCTAGCTCAGAGACTCTCTCGTAGTAGTTAGTAAGAGTTTGTTGAATGAATGGCGGGTGTTTCCGTGTTTGTCAGAGCGGATGCTGAGAGCTGAGCGCTGTGAGGATGGAATGAGATGGTGTGTGTAAGTACCCGGCACCGCACGTGGACCACTGTAAGTGCCTGGTGCCAGTGCTTCTCGGATTCCACAGTGTGGAGGAATCACCTGCAGACCTGGTAAAAAAGCAGATTCAGAATCGGCTGGGCCTGTGATTATGCATTTCTGACAAGCTCCCAGGATGACAGTGCTACCAATCATACTTACTGCACGGCGCTGGGCTAGTCCCTCCTCCTCCCTGCCAGTCCCAAGCCCAGTCCTAGAATAGGGAGGCATTGTCCCAGTTCCCAGTTGTGTCTGCACATCTGCAATTCTCTGAGGAGCTTTAATTACTGACGGCGGTGGGGAAGGATGGGGGGGGGGTCCTACCTCTCAGAGAATCTGACAGAGTTGGTCTGGGGTGTGGCCTGCGCATCAGGATCTTAAGAGCTTCCCATACAGCTGAGGCTAGACTCCCTGCCCCAGAGGTGCCTGCGGAGGGCAGTAACGTGAGCAAAGGGGTTTGAAAAAGTTCACCCAATACAGGTGTGGAGGACAGAATTTGCAGAGACTGGAGGTTGGGTCGCCAGCTAGGAGGCTGGGCCAGAGATTAAAGGTCCTGGCTAAGGTGCGGCCGGCGATCAATACCGATTCCTCAATAGCTCCCCACCCCCTGGCTGGACAGCCCTAAAGAGGACTGAGGCCAAGGGCGGGCTGGGAGAGGGTGCTGGGCTTGCCAAGTACTCTGCGGGGTGTGTACGAAGGAGAGGCTCCATTTGGGTGCAGCCAGGTGTGGGGGGCTGGCAGGGAGCTGGGCTGATTTGCTGCTCACTGCCTGTTCGGTGCTATGCGAACGGCTGACCCTGGACTGAGGCAGCGCAGCTGGCCCCGTCCTCATCCCTCCAACCGCAAACTGCTTCGCTGGCAGTAACCATCTCAGGGTTACCATTTCCTGTGCACCCCTCATCTGGGGCCACTGAACTAGATACTTTTCACCTTATGGCACAAAGAACCTTTTCGACTAGATAGTAGCCTAACGAACGAGGATCCGAGGCTCGGGGAGGTTGTGTAACTTGCCAGGATCACATCGAAACCAGGTCCAGATTCGAAGCCGTATTTCCATCTCACCACGATGCCTCTACTCATGCTTTCCTTTGGCTGAAATGCTCTTCCCCTTCCCCTCCGCCTCTCTAAACGCCACCCAGTGCCCAGGCTGAGCTCCAGTCTCATCTCGCCCTGGGTTCCTTTCGAGGCCTTGGAGAGCTCCTGCAGCTCTGGTCTGTACTTGGCCTTGGGCTCCAGCCACACCAGCTTGCGTTGCCACTCCCCGCATGAGTCACATCTCCTGGTTCAGCTGTGAGGGCTCCAAGGACGGGGACCACACGTGCCTTTCCCTAGGCCCTGGGCCTCGGGAAGTGTTGGGTGCTGCTGGGGCTGGACCTAGGGTGAGGCAAGCTGGGTGCCTATGGTGCAAAACTTGAGGTGCTCAGGCTTGGGGTTGTGTGAATGCTTCTGGCAGCGGCTGCGGGGAGGCTGAGGAAAGCAGAGCAGCGCTGTGGTGGGTGAGCCTGGAGTCTGAAGGTGTCACCAGACAGGATGACCTACCTTCTAGAACTCTCTCCTAGTGTGCTGGCTGTTGGAGTGAACTTATCAACTAATTAATATATTGTGTCCCTATCAACACTTCTGTTCTCAGCTAGTGGTTTAACGTGAAGGACTCTTGCCCTAATCAAAGGATGGGCAGGACCTAAAGCCAAAGGTTATCAAAATGTTAACCTCTGAGATACAAGAGGTGAGTTGGCCTTGACACTTCGCCCAGGCTGACACACCCGACTGGATGTATGAGACCTGGTGAGACTCAAACCATCAAAGAGGTGACTGACTCCTGGACGGTTGTTGCTATCCTCCCACTAGAACGGAAGCAGGGCCACGTCTGTTGCATTCACCATGGCATCCACCGCAGCGAGGTCAGCACCCGAGACATGAGTGTGTTGACATCTTTATGTATTTGTTACTCTGAAGTAACAATGACAATGTCTCGGTCAGATAAGCTTCAGGCAATATTAACACCTTAAGAAGTGGAAACGATCAGCGTTTAAGAATAATATAAAATTTGGGGGGGGGGTGTTGGCCGAGTGAAAATCTGAGAAGTGAGGATCACTTCTGAGAATTTTTTTTTTCTTTTTAGGGCCGCACCCACGACATATACAGGTTCCCAGGCTAGGGGTCTAATCGGAGCTGCAGCCCCCAGCTTACACCACAGCTACAGTAACGCGGGATCCAAGCCATGTCTGCGACCTACACCACAGCTCATGGCAACGCCGGATCCTTAACCCACTGAGCGGGGCCAGGGATCAAACCTTCATCCTCATGGATACTGGTCAGATTCACTTCTGCTGAGCCACGATGAGAACATTCCCACTTACGAAAAATTTTAAAGGTCCCCAAAGTGGAACCTACCATGGAGATGACCTGTGCTGTCAGGTCCCTGCTCACCTCTGCGGGTCCCCAAGCGCTTTGCCCTTTGATTAAAAAAAGACGTGATGGAGACATTTACCACCAAGCACATGCTCTGCCACATTTCGCAATCCCCTGCAGCTGGCAGGGCCAGGAGGCCTGTCCTGTCACCGAGCCTGACCTGACTAGCACAACCGGCAACACAGGTAACTGACTAGCTAGGGGCTTTGTAGCGTAACTGAGCCTCAGAAAATGCTTCAAGAACGCAAGCAGCACAAACTTCTAAATACATCTTGACTAGCCAAGCATCAGCTTGAGGCTTGGGGGAAAAAAAAAGGTTTTCAGCCTGAAATTACCCTGGCCCTGCTCGGTTTGCTGGGACCACCAGTAAAAGTCTACTGTCTGAACCAAGCCTGTGACTACCTTGTCAGCTGCGGGCATCCTGGACTGTTGGTTTTGGTGCTTCACTGCCCTTCCTCTGTGTGTTTTGCTTAAGTGAACTCTCATTTGCATTTCCTGAGGAGCCCAGTGACAGGCGAGAAGCCCAGAAGCCTTCTGAAGAACAGAGGGGAGTCAGAATTAATCATTCTCTAGGGGGGCCTGACCTCAGGAACCAGGCTTCCCCGCCCCGCCTCTGTTAAATAGCAGGCAGGGCCTACTGAGGGGGCAGTTTTTTATTTGTGGATTTTTTTTGTTTTTGTTTTTTTGTCTTTTTGCCTTTACGTAGAGTTGCACCTGCGGCATATGGAGGTTCCCAGGCTAGGGGTCTAACAGGAGCTGCAGCTGCCGGCCTTTGCCACAGCCACAGCAACGCGGGATCCGAGCTGCGTCTGCAACCTACACCACAGCTCACGGCAACGCCGGATCCTTAACCCACTGAGCAAGGCCAGGGATCGAACCCGCAACCTCATCGTTCCTAGTCGGATTCGTTAACCACTGGGCCACAAAGGGAACTCCTATTTGTGGAAATTTTTAAGCTTCTTCTCTTCCCCTGACTCTAGGGGGGGGCCTTACGAATCTGTATCAGGGGTGAGCAGAGGCGGTGATTCCAGCCCGGATCTCTGGAGGGGTATTATCATGGTCTTACTGTCAACTGCTAGCAGCAGGTCTGTGTTTTTTTGGCCATCCTCTCAGGCCCAGACGGAGGATGGGCTCCAGGCCAAGCACTCCCATCTGCCCAGCCATCAGCCAAAGGCTTGAGGGTGCCCCCAGAGAATGGAAGCCCCAGCCCGCCTCTGTTTTGGAGATATTTACCAGAATTAGCGAGCAGTCCTCCAAGGCCACTGCAATTCCTGAGATAAAGCAAGGCTTTAGGAGAATGAATGGCAGCTATTTTCACTCTCATGCTCCCCAGCCACTCTGAAGGCTTCGCTCCAAATGCTCGTCATTCAACCTGACAGGGGCCCTCACGCGGGCTGGCCTCGGGACCCTACTTGCAGTTTTCCTTCCCTTTCATTTCCTAACAGCTTCTACCCACTCACTGCGTTACTCCACAGGCTTTTCTCTTTCTTTTCATCTCCTCCAGATGCTGTCATTTGAGGCAGGAGCCACACAGACTGTTCTTTCAAGCAATTCTCTAATGCCTTGCATAACCATCCTTCAGAAAGAGATAGGAAAGCCACGTGTTGTAAGAACGAAGGAAGAATTCTAAGAGGAAAGAAAAGTCAGAGTGGTCACGGGAGTCCACGGACCCACTGAGGATCCCCTCCCAGGAAACCAGTCAAAGGCTGGTTGAAGTCTGCTCTTCCCGTTGTCAGTGAGATTTTGGTAGAAGGTAGCGTTAACTGTTCCAAGCAAATGATAACCCGTAAGGGGTGGCTGCCGTCACCTGAATCCCACTGCCGGGTGTTTGTGCAGGGAGGCTGCCCTGCTCTGTGGAGCAGTTTTAAAACCCTTCAGAAACAGCATTTTTTGGTTTTTCACCATAATCTCAGGATGTCAGGTGGACAGCAAAGATTACCCCCTCCCCTTATGATCCAGGAAACTGAGATAAAGCTGCTTCCTGCTGCCTCTTCCTCTGCAGTCGTCCACCTGGTGCTGTGTGGTCCAGGCAGACCTCCGCTCTTCTCTTAACCACTTCCCCGGGGGGGGGATGAAAGGTGATACCCAGACCTTGCTGGGACCAGAATCAGGGCCTCACAAAATACCACATCCACAGGGTCGATGACTCTTTACCATTAAAATGATGTTAAACCAACCTAAGGGCTCCTTACAACACACGCAGAAACATCCTCTCTGCCAAAAAGGAGGCACGGCGCGCAGGGCAGAGCTGCTGTGACACCACACAGATTCGGGGAGGCGAAGGGAGTGGGCCAGGAGGAAAATTTTAAAGTGTTGTGGGGAGGGAAATCTGCAATGAAATAAAAGCTGATTGACATATCCTCTCCAATATAAAACCCGTTATGTCCTTCACTTCAGATGAAAGAGCTATTGCAGATGACTGACTAGGAAAGGGACATAATTTGATTTAATCCCACAACACTCTCCTTTAGGGCTAATAATTTATTTGAGAGCAGTCTTTTACACGGGAATTAGTGAATCCATGTTCGCTTCAACCAGGTAATTATCAGAAAGGCAGTGCAGGCTGGCAAAATGCTTCTCCCAGAGTCACATATAGTTGAGTTTAAAATCCGACAGATTAAAATCAATTTACCAGAGCACTAGGAACCTACTTCATAGGCAACCCAGGATTTTCTTTAAAATTCAATCTATTACAGATGGTCGCCAATTTATGATGGTTAGACTTAAGGTTTCTGGATTTTACAACGGTGCAAAAGAGATGGGTATTCTGTAGAAACTGTATCTTGGATTTTGAGCTCAACCGAACTTTGTTTTGTTTTGTTGTTTTTGTCTTATTGCCTTATCCAGAGCTGTACCCGGAGGTTCCCAGGCTAGGGGTCTAACAGGAGCTACAGCTGCTGGCCTTTGCCACAGCCACAGCAACGCGGGATCCGAGCCACGTCTGCAAACTACACCACAGCTCACGGCAACGCCGGATCCTTAGCCACTGAGCAAGGCCAGGGATCGAACCCACAACCTCATGGTTCCTAGTCAGATTTGTTAACCACTGAGCCACAACGGGAACTCCTCAACCGAACTTTGAATTTGGATCTTTTCCCTGGGCCAGCGATGTGTGGTACCATCCTCTCTTGTGAGGCTGGGCAGCGACCTCAAGCTGCAGCCCCCAGGCAGCTGTGCGATCACAAGGGTCAAGGACCAACACATTTAGCGCCACTCTGCGGCCAGAGAACTTCCAGTACCGCAGTCAGTCAGTCACACGGGCTACCCAACACTGTAATACGATAGGCTCTGTGTAAGACCATCTTGTTCAACTGCAGGTTAATATACATGCTCTGAGCGCGTTTAAGGTGGGCTGGGCTAAACGATGATGGGTAGATTAGGTGTATTACATGCTTTATTATTTTAAGACTGCGCCTGCAGGATGTGGAAGTTCCCAGGCCAGGGATCGAACCCACGCCACAGCAGCGACCCAAGGCGCTACAGTGACGCCAGATCCTTAACCCACTGTGCCACAAGAGAACTCCTACTACATGCCTTGTTGACCCAGGATATTTTCAGCTTACGATGGGCTAATCAGGATGTTACCCCCAGCTAAACTGAGCAAGGTCTGCACTTCCACGGCTTAGCTGTAACACAGCTAGAGACCGCGCAGATGGTTAGTCAGGAAGCACCGCAGAGGGAACCAGCCCCGATTCTTTATTATCCAACTGAGAGGAGTGAGACCTTGAGGTTTGGCGACCTACCCAAAGCCACCCAGTTAATGCGTGACAGGTAACGGGAGCATGCAGGTCTCAGACCCCCTGCAGCAGGCTACAACCTGCAGCAACGCCGTACAAGAGGTGCACTAGGCGTCTGCAACAGGCAGTATTTTCACTTAGAGGAATCACAGCGAGGGGCCAGGACTGCAATGCCAACAACGGCGCTCTCCCCAGCCTCACAGGACCCATCCTGGGCTCCCGTGTCCGGAGTCCATCTCTTGCGGGAGGGGGGTTCTATTTCAGGAGTGGCCTCTTCTAGCCATCCTAACTCAGTTTTATTTCACTTCAGTAGTCTTACAGCCATATTTTTAAAAGTTACTTAGAAAATTCTGTGGGACAGAAACAATGCTGTAAGAATTAGACTGTGGCAAACCTCCAGGCCTAAGCTTTTTATTCACTGACAAGAATCCCGGGAAGGTGTCCCGACTGGCTAGGAGAGCAGGGAAGACGCTACGCGTGGCCCTGTTGAGACTCAGTCGCTGCACCTTGACGAGGCGGAGCAGGGCCTTCGCGAGCAACTCGGACAAGCACGAAGGAAAGGGCTGGAGATGTGCTCGCTAAGGACCTCTCTGCTGTAGGAAGAACTTCACCTAAAGTGGCTTTAGTTCAGCCCGGCAGACAACTGCAGGAGCTCTGTCATTTAAAAATTGTGTTTGTGAAGTGTCACATTGGATGGAAGAAATCACTGGATTGCACCCTCCTCTCTCCCCCCAAGCTACCCGCTGCAAACCTCCACGACTTGAGGGGACGCTGGGCTGTCCATCTGCCTTAAGGGTGCCTGCATCTCCTTTAAGTTCACACTGGTGAGAGTCTGAACAATGAATTTCCACAAGTTCAGTATCTATTTTCAATACCCCCAAATGACATGAGTAAGACGGTAAAGCCTAAATGAGACTTTTACTCTTGATCTCCCTTAGTATTCTAAGCAGTTATAAAGCCAAAAGGTCAAGCAGTCTTCAAGTAAGTGACTTTTATTTTTCTCTGACATTTCACAGTCAATTTCTACAAAACTTCATACTTCCTCAAAAGACTTCACATTTGGTAAATAAATCTCTATCCTAAAGAAGTCGTAGCTGCAAAAACACTTCAATATACGCAAGAGTTACTTTTCGGCAGAAGGAATCATAGGTCAGACAACATCATAGTCAATACAAAGCAATGAGTGTAATAAATTACAAACGTCACTAAACTCCATTCCCATAACCAATTCAATCAGCAGCTTTTTCTACGTGTTTCAATATTGCCAACACGATTTGCCAAAACTTCTCTTAAGCGTTGGTTTGAGCTGAGAATGGCTTCTCACTTTCAGAAAACAGTAGCTTTGCCACAGAATTCCATGCCAGATCAAATCACGCACCACTACCACCATCATTACTTACAGCCTTGTGAAAACAATGGAGATCCTTCTGGTCAACTCCGAGGTGCCACCATTGCTGATCTGGCTTCTGGCCCCACACGAGGCTTCTGCTCGCCTCGATGGATCTTTCCTTCCACGGCCTAGCTTCTCTACTTGGCTTCATCTGTTTACTGCTCCATCCACTAGGAAAAGAACACCCATGCTAACAGCCTTGAGAGAATTCCGGCACCGAGTTACAAGACCAGAGAGGCGCTGGGGGTGGTGCTGCTTCTCCCTGCCACACAGCAGTGAGGGTCGATGGCTTTCAATGCCTTTTACTGTGACAGGAGGGAAATGCAAACCTGCATCTAGGAAGAAGAGTCCAAGAGTCCAAGTACAGCTCCACAGAGGGTTTTTCCAATGGAATCAATTTGGTTCTCAGCAAGTGTTCAGATTTTTGACTCAGTAAGACTCATAACTGGTGCCCAGGCTGTTCTAAATGCACCTGTTTCTATAGCTTTGCTGCCAAACATATTCTGCCAAAAAGGAAGCTTCCTAGCATGGTGTGCAGGGCAGAGCTGCTGTAGCACCACACAGATTCAGGGGAGGCGAGGGGAGTGGGCCAGGAGGAAGAATATTAAAAGGAGCTGAGTCTGCTCACAGACACATTTGCTCTGATTATTGAAATTCTTACAGAAAGCAAACGGCAGATAATAATTCTGCGTTGATCAGGAGAGTCTAGAGATTTTACTGAGTTATTTCTGAATTGGTCATATCTAAATCATACATATTTGAAAACAAAACGCAGGCAATCTGAAGCCTTGCAATTTTGAAAGTATGTTAGAGTTACAACTAGCTAGTAAATATGAGGACTAGCTTCTGGCCTTGGCAGAATTTCAAAAACATTTTCCTTGCAGAAAAGAGAAAGGTGGTCATACAGAACTTCTCATCAATCTGTACAAAGATTTTCAAGATGAAGTTTTTAAGAGGAGGATAAAAAGTTGGCAACTTTACTACTTAGAAATCTAGTCTCCGATGAGGTTAAAGAATGTGTATAATCTGGAAGTCCCTATAATACTCTCCCTTTCTAGATGGACTTCACCTGACTCACTACACACTTGGCTTTGCTGCCAAAATCCAAAGCAAAAGAGAAACACGAAGACTGCTCACGTCAGCCACTGTGGCCTAAGACAAACAAAAACCCTGGATGTGGAAAAAACACAGCAAGAATGGTTTCCAATTTTTTGGTGAACTTATATGTCATTACCTTACAATGATTTTGATTCAAAGTTTATCAAGCTTAATAATCATTTCTTTCCTCTTCTGTAAAAACAAAAGGGAAAAAAAGGTGGCAGCAGAGGGCTGACTTGTGTTACAACTATCAGGAACCATGGGGCTGTCTTTAAGATTTTCACACATAAAACAGGTTGCATTGTTTCAAAAGAAGAGAGAGAGTGCGAGAGACAGAAAGCATAAATTACCAGAATCTTCCAGCTCCCAACCAAGAGATGCTAGCCATTCCTCCTTTCTTCAGATTCTAGATCAAAAAAGCAATTCATCAACTGTAGCTCCAGATGGTCCTAAATGCACTCCATACTTCACAAATCTCAGTTTAAGAGAAACCTGCCCTGTCATTAAAGTGTAAGAGTTAAACGGTACTTCCCTTTCCCCTTGACTTTCAAGTTACAAAAACCCAAAGCTTTAAGTGCTTATACCCAAGGGCCAATCTGCGCCCAAAGCACTTAGGTTCCCCCTAAACCGTCCCATGCCTGCGGGATGCAAACACCCTCCTCTGTGACTAAGGCCTTCAAGGGAAGAGCCACGGAAGACTCCTGATGTCACCTACTCCCTGGCTTGACAGGTGTCGCTCTGTACGCTCATCCGTGTCACTGCATCCTTGATCAGGGTTAGCAGTGGGAGGTGACAGCTAGACAGGCCCCACACAGTCATCTCTCCTGCTTTGCCCCATGATTCATCTAAGTGACTGCGGGCTAAAGAAGAGGGACTTGAGGGCCTGAGGTCCTCAGTGGAACGGAGACAACGGGAGACTGCATAGACCACAGGTTGACAGGAGCCAGGAACTGGCACGTGGCTTCATAAGTGAACTGCTGAACAGTTTGCGTTTAGAAGGAAAGCTCTCACATAAGCTTTGGAAATAGAAGTAGGTAACAGTAAAAGGGTTAAAAAGAACCACTCAAGTAACAGGAAATCATGTTTTCTATGTTATATGTCTGGCTGATCGGAGAATGTGTCTAGGTCGCTGCCAGTATGACCTGACCTTGACGTTAAAGATGCCTGCAGCTTGGCCCAGGCGTGAGGGGCCCTGCTCTTGGCGGCCTCTATAAACAGCCGGGTCTGCTCCTTCAGCTGGTCTAGTTCCACCTGAGTTGCCTGGTTCTGACGAATCAACTCCTTGGTTTTCAAAGTGATCTCCAGCAAACCAGACTTGTGCAGGACCACCAGTGTATTCTGAAAGCGCCTGTGTTTGCTCTGCCGCTGCTCTGCAACGCTATCTGGGCTGCGGCAGAGGCACTCCGCGGCCCACAGAGGGGAGCTGTAACTGGCTGACAGTGGGGACAGCGGAGGGTGGCTCTCCACCCCATGCAGAGAACTGTCTGACGCGCAGACAGGGCTGGCGGGGGAAGCGAAGGTCAGGCTGGGGGCTTTAGCCACGTGGCTGCTGGACACCGGCTGAAGAGTCTGTGGACTTCCGCCCGCCACCAGGGAGGGCACGCCCCGCAGAGCTGAGTCCTCGGCGAGCTTGGCCCTGGCGGGCGCTGGGGTCAGGGGCCTGGATGGCACAGCGGCGGTCTTGGTCGGCTCGCCAGAGGACAAGCTTGGCCCCAGTCTCTCAGTGCAGACCTTCTTCTGCATTCCACCTTCTCCTCTCTCTTCCGGGCCGAGCGAAAGGCCCCTTTTGCCTGGGTGTGGGGCTATTTTGGTGTAAGAATTCAGAATGGGCAAGTAGTTCCTGGAGTCCTTCTTTTTCTCACCCGCATGACGGGGGCTGACAGGAGCCGGTACGGGCGGATGGAGGAAAAGGAGCTGCGGCTGTGCCGAGATCACCTCAAAGGAGGGCTGGACGGTCCACGACTGGAGCTGGGATGAGCTGCTGCCCTGAAACAAGGGAGGGGGCAGCACGTTATTCGTTCGTCGCCTGCTGCTGAGGAAGCGGCAAAGCCAGCGCTCAGGTACCTGTGGCGATTGCAAGTGCAGAGCTTCCCTCACACACGGGACAGTCCTTCTTAACATGAGTGGAAATGTGGCTTAAAAATCTCTTTGGGTCTGATAGCATATATTTTTCTTAAGGGAAAACTGGAAGAAATAGCTATTGTTATTCAAGTGCTATCACTGAAGAAAAAGAAATTCTAAGTAGGTAAAGTAATGACGTAAAGTCACAAGTGAGGCAATAAATGCATGGACAGTACAATTTCCCGCCTAAGTTCAAGGGTGCTAGGAGTTCCCGTCGTGGCTCAGCGGAAACGAATCTGACCAGCATCCATGAGGACGCAGGTTTAATCCCTGGCCTTGCTCAGTATGTTAAGGATCCAGCGTTGCCACAAGCTGTGGTGTAGGTGCAGACGTGGCTTGGATCCGATTCGACCCCTAGCCTGGCAACCTCCATATATGCGTGGGTGCAGCCCTAAAAAGACAAAAAAAAAAAAAAAAAAGGTTCACACATGCCAATCTCAATACTATAAATGTGACTTTACGCCAAAGTCTATCTTCATTTAATTGTATCTGGAACCTGTTTTTAAGGCAATGACACCGAACAACCACAACACTCTTCAAGTTACCAACAGCCACTATGTTTGGGTGCTGACTACAGGCCGACACTGTGTGGTGTTTCACACGGGTTGTCTCATTTAATCTCCATAATGACCTCATGAGGTAGTTACCATTTCCCTTCACAAACAGGAAACTGAGGTTTAGAAGGTTGAACTAACTTGCTTTCAGTCTCCAAGCCATTAAGTAATGAAGCTAGGATTCCATTCTCTGACTAACTCTAAAACCCAGCCTAACTACTCTACTATATTGCTTTTGCTGGATTACTCTTCCATTATGATTTTGTTAGTTAAAGTAATGATTCACACAGAAATCTAATAAAGAAGGGCATGGTTATTTGTCTCGAATATTTCAGGGCCAATCCAATTCCAACCCGGGCCCAAAGACTTGAGTGCAGATGAGGTTAGGCAGACAGAGCCTGACCAGGCTCTTACCTTTGGTGAAGTCACGTCATTTATCTGAGGAAAGCGATGGACTATGCGCCCTCACAGGCACACCCATCTGCATACATTTCAGCTTCTCGGATACCTGGCTAGGATCTTTAAGCCAAGATCAACTATAGTTCATCTCCTGTGCAAAGGCCGGGATGACCTGAAGAGTCCATTCTGGAAATTCCCGTCATGGTGCAGTGGAAACAAATCAGACCAGGATTCATGAGGTTGCGGGTTCGATCCCTGGCCTCGCTCAGTGGGTTAAGGATCTGGCATTACCGTGAGCTGTGGTGTAGGCTGCAGATGCGGCTCGGACCCCAGGTTGCTGTGGCTGTGGCGTAGGCCTTCAGCTGCAGCTCCGATTGGACCCCCTAGCCTAGGAACCTCCATATGTCCTGGGGGCAACCCTAAAAAAAGACAAAAAAAAGAGTCCATTCTGGAGCCCTCTTGGTGTTCAAATACACCCTGAGATGTACGTAAGCAAGTGGTGCTGGGCCTAGTGACCACACTCCCCGTCAGGGGGGTTACAAAGTCAGAGGTCTGTCCTAGGTCAGCCTAGTCCAGCTCAGTCAGAAGCTAAACTGCAGACTGTCCCTAGTCACTCATGCCTTAAGAGGTGACCTACCAGGCAAACAGATTCAGAAAATACCTAATTCATTGCTTTACCAAAATGATTTCACTGGATTGCTCCTCTAACGCTGCTGCTGTGTCTACTCAGACCCTCAGCTGATTCACTCTTGTTGAAATCACCACACGGAATACCAGACAAGATTTTAGACTTGAATAGGATCTCAGAATCATTTCACCTAAGGTCTCATGCTAAAGATGAGGAAACTGAAATCCACAGCGATTAAGCAACTGTGTGTAAGACCACACAGTGTGGTGGCAGAACTGGAATTACACCCTCAAAAGGAAAATACCTAAAACCAAGGCAGCAATAATTAAGACATTATGCAAAAGTATTTACTTCTTTTAAATTTGGAATGTGCTGGATTCTAGCACATGTGAAAAAAACAAAGCTCCTAGATGGCTCCATCGGGTCAGTCTGCTCCCCGGCATCCTGTCCCCTGATCAAGCCCAGCAGCCTCCCCAGTGGCTTTCTGTCCTGGCTTCGCTGGGGCCGCCTATTCCCTCTGCACGTGGGCTGTTCCCAGCCCTCTGCAGCTGCCAGCCTTGCCCATGACAAACAAAGACGCCCCAGAAAAAGTGGCCCGGGGCCACAGAGGAAGGCAGGGAGGAAAGAGCAGGAGACGGAAGCCCTGAGAAGCACCACGGCCCTGGTGGGGCCTGGACAATCTCATTTGGGCTCCATGTCATGTCTTTATTCTCTCGTCTCAGTGCAGTGAGGAGAGCTGTGCTTCCAGATGAGAGGGGATCTGCCAAGCAAATATCTTCAAATTCTTTTTCCAAACTCACCAGGCTGCCTTGTTGAAAATCGGTTTGTGTTCCTCAGCAAAAAACTAAGTAATAGTTAAAACGTTAAGGTTTCCTGTCAGGCTGCAGCTATATTCTTCCACCTAAGGCAGGCAGGTCAACAACATAAAACCAGATTTCAAACTTACTAGCTTCGAGCAGCCTCAACCCTGGTCTACGAGCACTGATCTATTTTCGAGCAAAGGGGGGTTAAGGTTACATATTCTTTAACCAAGTTCATATGATTGAGATTCTGTTTCAAACACTGGGGCTTAGCTTAGATCTTCACCTAAATCTTTTCTTTCATATCTAGACAATAATCACATAAGCTGCATAGTTATAGTGCTGTTTTTTTCTTCTCTCTCTCTCTTCTTTGTAGCACTCAAGGTATGTGGAAGTTCTCGGGCCAGGGATCAAACCTGTGCCACAGCAGTGACCTGAGCCACTGTGGTGACAATGCTGAATTCTTAACCTGCTGTGCCACACAGAACTCCAATTTGCATAGTTATGTAACCAGGCCCGAAACAGGGTATGCTCCAACTCCATAGCAACACCATGTGGGCTCTGCCCGTAGAGCCAAACCTAAACCAAAGAGCTGCTTTCTCACTAAGGACATTGCTTTGGCTGATTACTAGAAAATGCTCAGGACGTAACACGAGGAATTGTTGTATTACCTCTACTGAATAGAAATTGCTTCTATTTCCCAAACAAATATTTCTAAATCCCCAGGGAGATTCAAATTAAAAGGAGATCTTCTTGTTTCTACCCTAAATTCTGCCACATATTAGAATGCACAACAGAAGTTAGGACATTTCTGCTTGGTTCCTTTAAACATGACTAAAGTATTCCAGCTTACTTTGGACTCACTGGGGATATGGAAATACAAGAGTCTCACGGTCTGGAAAATGAGAACACGTGTCACGACTCCCGTAATCCTTTTAAAAACACTGTCAGAAGTTGAAGGGCACGTCCTCCTCCCAGGACAGAAACACAGGGGTGTGGTCCGGGTGCCCCGCTTCTCACCCCCCCCCCCCCCCGGCAGCAAGGGAGAGGCTCGGTGCACAGGCAGCTAGGAAACTCCAGTCTGAAGACGTCAGGAGAGGCGGGCCCCCCTCACCTGTTTGACCAGCACGCTCTTCATGACAACCATGGGGGACAGCGTCGGGAAGGCAGCACTCACAGGCTTGGAGCTTGGCCGCGGCCCGTCCTCTGGGCTCCAGCCTAAGGCGCCCAGCACGTCCTCAGACTCCATCTGCTCTGCCGAGCTCAGGCATTCCGAGCTCCCATCTGGTGGCAGAAGAAGAGTCAGGTCACTTGGGCTCCTAACTAGTCCTGGGGAGCCACGGACCCCTTGACGTGGAAGGAACACTGGCCATATGTTTTCGTGAATTTTTCTAAGGAGAAGGTCTGCAGCTTTCATTGGATTCTCAATGGATCCCTAATTATCTCCCACCCCCGAAGGTTCAGAATCACCGCCTCAGGACAGTAGACTTCCTTTCTCACTCCCCTACGGACCAAAGCCTGCATCAATCAGGGCCCCTGTGAAAGTAACCATCCTGACTACAGGAGGGACAGGTGAAGGCTTCAACATTAGCTCAGCACTTTCAAGAATGTGTTGCTAAAAAGGGAGAGGTGTGTGTGACCTGGGGCAGGCTCTGAGCGCCACAGGATACAATAAAAACAAAGCCAGCCTACCAAACCTCAAAACTTATCTCCATGCTAGAATTAAAATAGCTTCCTCTTAAGTTTTCTAACTGTAAAACTCTGGATAAGTTCATCAAGCTAAGGTTTACAACGTGTCTTTCTTTGTTATTCCCCTCCACCCAGTTAGGCACCTCCTCTGTTAGTGTCCTAAATGCATGCTGAGTGTGCCTCCTGGGGATCCTGCACCAAGGGTGATGGAAAGATGCTCTCCAGGCAACACAAGGAGGTTGCCCTACGTGCAGTCCATACAGAAAGGATTTAATTAGCTCCCCGCTGGGGTAACCCTGCCAGTGAGGAGGCCGGGAATACCCGACTGCTCATTAAAAGCTCACAGTAATCTGAATGAGGCAGGATTGGAACGTGACTATAATTTAAGAGTGCAACTGTCAACACTAGCATTTAACCCGATTCTCCAGAGAAGCTTTTTAGAAATAAATTATGGGTGTTGGGGGTGTCCTCTCCTCAGTCTACCCAGCTGGTTTATCCGGAGGCCAGCCATGCGCTTTCACAAGGCGCCACAAGTCATCCAAATATGCAACTAGTTAAGGATCAGCAGGCCAGAAAGAAAGGACTTCAGAGGCAAAGTGCACACCCTGGTGCAGGAGCCTTGGTTTCTAAACATCATTCTGCACAAAAAGGAACTGGGGCTCCCTGGAGAAGTGGCTGAGGCCAAGTCTGGGGCAGGGAAGGGTGCAAGACGACCCTGGACACGTGGTCCCAGAAAGCAAGGGAGTGCCCAACAAATGGGGACACGTCAAACGGACAGGCGCTGCCCAGATGGGACCCCACTGACCAAACGTGGGACAATTTGAGTGTCAAAAAGATAAGGGACTGACAAAGCAAATTACAAAAGAATCCCATGAATCCACAGTGACGCTCAAAAAAGGGGAGGAGGAGAGAAAGTGCTTCTTGACGGAGACTGGAGGCTAATGAAATGTACAAGGAATGACAGAATTAGATCACCATTTTCAAACTCCAAGTGTAGTCATTGATTCTGGCAAAGATCATCAATGGCTGCTAGAACCACGAGTCAAGAGTCAGCTGGGGAATGGGACAGTTGCGTATCATCCCACAAACTGCTTATGAATTACAAAGAGAAAACGGTACGTTTACAATAAAGAAACCCGGTACATACTTACACACTCCCTTAACCAAGTGATCACCCACAGTGCCACCAAGAACAAGACAAATTTAGGAGTCACTTTATATGTCGCAATGAGAAGGATACAGTAACATAAAAAAATGCAATATTCTATTTTTAAAAAGTTTCCCGATTCTCATAATGGGGAAGCTACTACAGAAACCTGGTATAAAACATTCTATAAAACAACAAGCCTCATTTAAAGATGTTGATGTCCAAGAAAACAAAAAGAAAGGAAAGAAAAGGGAGATGAGGGAGCACTTCTAGACTAAGATTAAAAAGACAGGACAACTAAATGAAATATACAACTCTCAACTGGATTCTGGACCCCAACAAACAAATACACAAAAAGACTAGCAGCTATAAAGGACACCATTTAGACAATGGGAAAAATCTGAATATGGGTTGTAGCTAATGATTAATAGCAAATTACATCATATCCCAAGGTAACCAGAATGGTAACTCAGGCACGAAGGAATCACTGGCACGTGGCCCAGGTGTGGCTGGAGGCACTCACTGGGGCTGCTTTCTGGGGCATAAGGACTTCGATTAGTTTTAATACTGCCTTATGTCTGAAGAGCACAATACTTCTTAGAGCATTTCTACAAGGAGAAAACTTTCAGAAAAGCTATCCAGACTTTGAGACATGTTCTAGAACAGCTGGCCTGACAAAGCTAAAGCTATTAGAATAAGTACGAGAATGTCCACAGTACTGGGAGTAACAAACAGGGAGCAGGATTACCGACGATGTTTATTTTCTTCTTTGCATGCACCTAAATTTCTAAGCTTCTACAATGAGCATGTATAACCTTCATGATATGAAAAACAAACATGACATTAAAAGAGGAAAAAAAAGACACTTAGACCTGCAAGGTTTCCCAAACCTGTCTGATCACACAAATCACCAGACACTTGTAAAATACACAACCCACACGCCAGGCCCTCCCCCAGACTCTGGGTATCACAATCTTCAGGATGGGGTCTGGTGACCAGTACTTGACAAATGCCTCAGATGAATCTTATGATGACGTAAGCTTGGGAAACAACGCTAAAAGCCTAAGAAAAACCCAAAGGGCTATAAGCTGGCCTCCCTTCCCTGAACTGTCCTTATTCTAATCCCTAGGATGGTGCTCCGTTCCTCACTGAGCAACGGTCTATTTATAATTTGGCTTCCCAGTAGCATACCTACACAGAGAAAATAAACCAAGCTAAGGATGAGAGTGTTCTCGTTTTCCTAACAGCTGCATTTCTCACTATAAATTAATAAATCAACACGATGGATTGATAAATCTCCATCTGGATAATATAAACCTTCCTCTGGGAGAGGGGTCCACTCTCAGGATGCTGACCCAGCCAGAATCCCCTGGGCCAGAAATGTTGACACTAGAGCCATATTTAAGCCACTACTGGCAGACCTGGAAATAAAAAAGCCTCAGCACAGAATTAAAAGATTTACTGGGTATGCAGCTAGTCCTTCCAGATAAGGCTTAAGATAAACTAGTAAGAAAAACTACCCTTTCTTATCTTTAACAGATACTCAAGTTTGGAACGGGGCCAGGAGGCTCATAGTCAAAATACAAAATACACAAATAATGGGAGGAATGGGTTTGGGAGGGAGAGGTTTTTAAACACAGCAAATTACTTTCTTAGCAAAAATGTTACCTTGATAAATTACATACTACCTTTGTTTGTTACATGTGATGCTACCATGGAGGGTTTTTATCTCTGAAATGTAACTATTCCTATGAAAAAGGAAGACAACAGAAGTATGAGCATTTAGATATTTTTTTCTAGTACCACTCGCCACAGTTGGAAACCTAAGATTTAAAGTTGAGAGTCTGGAGTTCCTGTTGTGTCGCAGCAGAAATGAATCCAACTAGGAACCATGAGGTTGTGTTCGCTCAGTAGGTCAAGGATCCGGTGTTGCTGTGAGCTGTGGTGCAGGTCGCAGACGCGGCTCGGATCTGGTGTTTCTGTGGCTTTGGTGTAGGCCAGCAGCTGTAGCTCTGATCTGACCCCTAGCCTGGGAACCTCCATATGCTGCGGGTGTGGCCCTAAAAAGCAAAAACAAAAACAAACGAAAAATTGAGAGTCTGGGAGTTCCCGTCCTGGTTCTGTGGAAACAAATCTGACTAGCATCCATGAGGACACAGGTTCGATTCCTGGCCTTGCTCAGAGGGTTATTGATCTGGCGCTGCCGTGAGCTGTGGTGTAGGCTGCAGACACGGCTCGGATCTGGTGTTGCTGCGGCTGTGGCGTAGACCAGCAGCTATAGCTCGGACTGGACCCCTAGCCTGGGAGCCTCCACATGCCGCAGGTATGGCCCTAAAAGAATAAATAAATTATTAAAATAAAGTTAAGAGTCTGAGTTGAAAAAAGATGTCAAATCATTCCTTCACAACTAAGTCCACCGTGACTCCTGAATACCCTCCCATGTGGCAACGGTCACCATTTTAAGAGATCAGAGAGCTATTTCTCCAGTGGGTGAAACCTTCCCATCCTTATCACCCAAATGAGTTTTAGGAGGACGTATTTCAGGCAAACCATTCTATAATGGTTTCTACATTATAATATGTAGAAAGGATAAAGTATTTTTCACCTGAAAATCCAGAGTCCTTATCTGACTCGGCAGCTGCCATGCCGAGTTGACGAGACGCTTTCTTCATCTCTGTGCCTTTGCTTAGTTTGGCTGGGAGCCTTCTAGGGCCCTCTCTGCACGCGTTCTTCCTCTCCATGTTTCACTGGGCTGGAGCTGGACTCATCAGCACTCTTTTCATCTGGACTTCCCTGTGAGAAACAACAATTACATAAGAAGTCACTGCCTGGAGAGCCGAGACAGGTGATCCACACGCGAGTAAAGTAAGGGCAAAGGATGCCGGCCTCGCCCACTTCCTCTGTGTGCATTTTCTCAGAGGTCTCAACTGACAGAGGCGACAAGGTTACGCAACAGGAGAATGGCTTCCACCCCAGAGGAGGTTCACTGTCCTCTAGCTGCCCTCTCATTCCATTACAAATGCAAAGCACACGAACCACATTCAGTGGAAGCTTTGTAAACTGCTAACAAAGGCACATTTGACTGAGCTTTCTGGAATGTTCCCTGAGGGAGGAGAGGAGAGGTGATGCTCACCTTGGACCAGGCCTGCTTCCCAGGAGGCATTTGCAGGCCCCGGACCTTCAGCCACCTCCCAGAGTGTGTAGTTTCTCCAATTAACCTTTCAGTTCTTTAGACGAGATGTTGAACAGAGTAAAAAACAACTCCTTATATATGCATGCTACATTCTGGCTTAAAAAGCACTTCTAGGCACACATAAGAACATATACAATAAAACAGTGCTCCGATTCCACAAATGCCCATAACATGCCTGCTGACAAGGTTCTCTCACTTGAGACTCACAACATCCCTCTCAGTTGCTATTCCATTTTACAGAGGAGGTTGAAGCTCAAATATGTTACATTCAGTCATTTAAAATTATTTATCAAGTCCTGCTACGAGCCAGGTATCATGCTAGGAATGGGGGTACAGAGTGAATCAAATAGACCTGGTCACCCCCCCTTTCCTGAAGAGAAGCTTCAGTTTGATCTGGTGACACAGAGCTGGCCCAAAGCAGACCCAGAGCTAGGCTAACAGTGCAAACCATGAGACCAATGAGCCCTTCAAAGGGCTGGTAGAGGCTGAGAACATTCCAGATATTTTAACAGGGCCCTCTGAATCACCAAGGAAGACAGCTGTACGGGTGGTATGTTAAGAACACAAGGATACTGCAGGGATAAAGAGAACAGGGACCAAGAGCAGAAACAAAAATAATAATGGAATGCAGTAAGAGTTATTGTCCAAATGCTTGTGTTCCCTCAAATCCATATATTGAAATCCTAAGCCCTAAAGATGATGGCATTAGGAGGTGGGGCCTATGGGAGGTGCTTAAATCATGGGGGCGGCACCTCATGGGATTAGCACCTTACAGGAGGCTCTAGAAAGGCCCTGGCCCCTTCCACCACGTGGGAGACTGTGAGAGGTCTGTGACCCAGAAGAGGGCCTTCACTGGACTGCCCCAGCAACTAGAACTGTGAAAAGTAAAATTCTGTCGTTTACAAGCTACCCAGTCTGTGTTATTCTGTTACGGCAGTTCAGGTTTAAGCAACACCTGCTGATGCTTTTTTCCCAACAGACCTTCGACTCCAGCCATTTGTCCTTCTGAGTCAAAGGAAACATGGGACCCCTGGCAAACAACACCGTATCTAGAAATACCCTGAAAATGCCAAGTGTGAACATTTCTGCTAATACAGAATCTACTGAAGAATATCAACTACTCCAGAAGCAGAAGCAGAGGAGGGATTCAAAATGAAATCAAGGAGAAGACAAGGATGCTTACAGGCATCCTTGAGCAACCCTCCTGCTCATACTTCGCACACAAGAGAATTGGACTAGAGGGAATGCACGGTCATCAGAATGAGACTGAATTTTAAACACGGTTCCAAGTAAAAATTATTTTGTGTCATAACTGACTTATATAAGGGGACTGGCTTCCCCATTCAATCCATGTCAAGCTGAGCACTCTGACAGGCCACGTTTAGTATTACATTCATGAAAGACAAACGGTGGCACTGTCACAACTTACATGGCTCTTTGCAAAAGCAACATCTCTCTACTAGATGGCTATAGTTTGACAGCATGGACAATCTACTTTAAAAAGGAGAATAAAATGTAAAGCTATATCTAGCTAAATCAGCACACTTTTGTATGAAACCCATCAAACGTACGGTTTCATTTTCCGGAAATGACACTGTCTGCACGTGAATAGACGGCTTCTTCAAAATGGAGGCAGATGTCGCTGCTGGATGGGCAATCAGGTTTAACTCAAGTCCGACACTGAATGCTGATTTAGATTAGGAAGGTAGCTTCTGTTAGTTGCAATGAATTAAGAACTTGAGGAGTTCCTGTTGTGGCTCTTCGGGTTAAGAACCCGATACGGTGTCCACGAGGATGTGGGTTTGATCCCTGGCCTCGCTGAGTGGGCTAGGGATCTGGTGTTGCCACAAGCTGCAGTGATGATAGCATATGGGGCCTGAATCCAGCATCGCTGCCAGGCTGGCAGTTGCAGCTCTGTTTTGACCCCTAGCTCAGGAAATTCCATATGCTAGAAGTGTGGCCTTAATACAAAACCAGACCAAAAATTGACAAAGCTTCATCATATCCTATGAAACATGGATTATTTTACAGGCATTTTAGATGAAGCATCCCAGCTTTCACAATCTCTGTGACAAGACAATGATCAAAGTCTCGCTACTGTTATTGAAGTGTGGTAAACGGAGCTACAGGAATTTATCCAGCTCATCTGAGAATCTGCTGGACAATACCAACTGTAGAATCAAAATCCTGAAACACTGACATATCAGTTAAAAGGAGAACAGATGCTAAAAGTTTAGAGCCTGGGGAACTGGTGGCACTTGGAAATAAAGAATACATAATCTACTTTGGAATAGTAAACAAACCATTTGAATGTTCAAGTGCTAAAAATATGAAAGCCTCTGTCCTCAGTGAAGTTCTCTTTAAGCAGCAGAAAGCCCGAGTGTTGCAGGGAAGTTCAAGTGGGAAAGAGAATGGAGGGCTACATGCCATCTTGACCTGTTCTCTCTGAGAGAGGCACTTCCCTCCGGGAGTGGTGCTAAGGACGTCAATTAGCCGGTGAACAACAGACCCATTCATACACAGCACCAGATGAGGCCCTTGACAAGAGAGAAGCAGAATGACGGCATTCACTAGCGGTGTTCTCAAACCCAGGGCCACACCAATGGCAAGGTCTGAAAACCTCAACAGATTTTTTTCCTCCTCAGTGTTATTTTACGATAAAGTCAGATGCTTATAAGCTGACCGTGGGTTGAAATGGGTTACCAAGCTCATACCTTCTGTGCCACCTCTGCTTCCTGGCACAGACTGGAAACCACTATGACTGCCTTAAAGCATCTGAGATCCTCAAGAGCCTAACGCTGCGGCGGGACTCCAAGTTAAGCTTGGATCAACTCTCAACGGGCCTCTTACAGAGCACCTGTAAAACACTGTCCAAAAGGTCCCCAGGGAGAACAGTACACGCTAAAACTCACAATGGAAAGTGAACCAGAAAATACAGACGTTTATATAAACAGTTATAAAATTCTAACAAGTGCTCCACAGCACTTGGTTCTTACTTCTATTTATGCACTTCTTAAATTAGACTCTAGTTATCTTTTCGTCTTTACAACCTCAGCTCCCAACAATTAATGTATGAGGGACTCAAAGGAATAATAAATTCCAACAAATCTTGTCCTGCTGAGTCTCACTGACAGCTCTAGCAGCTTAGCTGTCACCAAAATACCTGAACATCTTGAAGGTCAAGAGTCTGCACTTTCAAACACCACAGTCATCTAAAGCTCTAACGTCCAATCTGGTCTCCTGCAGGAAACAGATCTCATCTACCCTTTATTCTTTATTCTAAACTGAAACCTTACAGGTAAATCTAGCAATCAAATTAAAGGTTGGTCTAATCCACAAACAATCTCTATGAAGATTCTGGCTGATGATGAAAAGGAGATCCAAAGTGTACAAGGAAAGGCTCTGAAATGCTGCTCTCACATCTCTTCTTTTCTAGATACTTGGCAACTTTCCTGAGAGCTCAAGTTCCATTTAAAATGTGTCACATGTATAACAAGCGTGCATGGACAGAGGTGTGAAGTGAAAGCCCAAGCAGAGGCTTAAACACAGTAGAGACAAGGCCTTAGAAAACTAAGACCTTACCACCCAGAAAGCCATGAGTAATCTCAGCTGTAATTATAAATACATTATTAGGTTTTTCCCGAAGTCATTTTCTCTTAGTCTGCATATTCAAAGATACCATTCTAGGGGAATGTCTGTGTATTTTAACAAAGGAGTAAAAAAAACAACAACAACCATCTACTTAAATCTCTAAGATCCATCTTCCCCTTCACATCCATTTTCATTCTCCAACTTGGCTGCAAATTCATGTCAAATATCCTGAACTTCCATTCCATACAACGTCCTCTGTTTGGCACCAGGTATGGCTCACTCCATTCTCCTTTTTCAAAGTGGAGATAAGATTAGAGAACTTCCTCAAATTCCCTGCTTGGAGAAGGGTTCAGTGCCCACATTCGCACCAGCCCACGATGCATCTGTGCCAGACAGCAGGAGCGCCCTCCAGGCATCCACCAGCCTGCCAGCTCAGCAGGGCAGAACTGGGCAGACCCCAGGACTGTGCTGTGCCTGGCATACCACCAGCCTCCCAGAGCAAACTGCCAGGACTTGGGCAATAACAGGGAGCCTGGCTGCCGCCTGGGCCTGGATCAGAGCTCTCCCCAACCCACCCACACTAACCACTAACTCCTTACTTGGCTCTGCCCACCTTCTCTCCACCTCCCCACCCCCTGGCACCACGCTGGAAAGCTGGTCACCCTGAAGAAATATGCAGCAAAGTGGGGGAGAGCAGGTCTCCGGAAAAGACAGCACACCTGTGCCCCGGGCTCAGAACGGGGCACTACCTCCCATGGCCACAGTGGAGGCCCAAACCCTCACTGGGTTGCCAGCTCCGGCGTCCACTCACCTGCCCGTTCCCTGCCCCTCTGCTCTCAGCCCCGCTGACCTGCACACTCTCCCCCGCGCCCGGGAGCCCAGCAGGCTGCTGCCCCCAGGGGAAGACCTGGACCCACCCGCCCGAACGATCTCAGCCCACTTCCTCCCCACACACAGAACCCTTATCACCCGCGATTTCCTCTTCTACGCAGGCTCGACCCTCGCAGCAAAACCAACTAAATGGGGGAGGGACGCACCAACCCCCCGGTCCCACCATTTGGCCCTCGGTCCCCCCGAAAGTGCCCACTCTCCCTCTTGCTTACCTCGCCTCCCTTCTCTCCCCTCCTCCCACCTCCTTTCCCCAAGCTCCTCGTTCAAACCCTTTCCCTTTCCCCTCAGCCTCCCCTTTCTCACCTAGGACCGGGGTCGCCGCTCCGCGACCGGACGACCCGCGGGTAAGGTGGCGCATGCGCAAGCCCTGCCCCGCGACTCCATGACAACCCCGTCGTCGCGGGATCTCAAGCTCTCCCTCGGCCTCCTGCCCATTTCTCCTCCCCCAGCCTCCTCCGCGGCCTTCGGCGGCCACGTGACCCAGCTCGGAGGACCCGGCACCACTGAGACGGCTCGTTGTTCTAGAAGGGCACGCGGAGGCGCACGGCGTTCCCGCCCCCTCGGCCAGAGGGCGCCGACACGCCTCGCCGGGAGGGGCCGACGTCCCTTACGAGCCGGCGCTCTGTCTTTGGAAGGCGGGCGTCTCTATGGTTAGTTCCGGCGGCCTCGCCGCCATTTTGTACAGGGATCTAGAGCGCTGGGCGGTGCGGGGCGGGGTCTGGAGCAGCCGGGTTGGGCCTGCTTCTCGCTAACAGCGCAGGGGGCGTGATTTCCCTGGGGCCGGGGGTGGAGGTTTGCCGGGGGAAATGACTCTTTCGGCTTGTTCGCCAGGACGCCTGTAGGGTTGGAGACCCGGGCAGGCCATGCTGACTTGCACGCGAGCAAGTGCGGAAGCTGTCGGCGTGAGAGGGCAGGCGGGCAGCCTCGCCTCGTCTCCGCCCGATGGAGGCCGGCCCGGACCGCCCCGCGTGCAGCTCACATTGCTGCCACGCCTGGCAAGGCGGCTGGTTTGACTTCTTTACCGTCCATCACGTGCTTCACGAGGCTGCGATGCAGTCAGTATTTTTATCGGATGATTTCATGTCATTTGATGTGTGACTCACTTTGCCCCCTGCGACTGACCTTAGTGGTGGGTTTTATATGGATCCTGTTTCTCATGCCAGTTCTTGAAATGTTTCAAGGAGCACACCTGCATTAGCTAAAGAAAAGGGTTAGGATCAGTTGTTTTGTTTTTTCTTTTGCCTTTTGTCGTTTTAAGGCCACACCGGTGGCATGTGGGGGTTCCCAGGTTGGGGGTGTAATCGGAGCTACAGCTGAGGGCCTATAGCAACGCGGGTTCCAAGCCGCGTCTGCAACCTACACCACAGCTCATGGCAATGCCATGTTCTTAACCCATTGAGCGAGGCCAGGGATCGAACCCGCGACCTCATGGTTCCTAGTCGGATTCGTTTCCATTGAGCCATGACGGGAACTCCCAGCTGAGGTTCTGATGGGCAGAATCAGTGAAGTTACTTCTTCTCTAGACTAGAAAAAATTCTCTTGCAGTTGAAAAAGAGGACACGTGTGAATTTAAAGAGTGCTAATTGGCCCAGGCAAATTCCGGAGGTACCCTGTCCAGTAGGGTAGCCGCTAATCACTAGGGGACATTGAAGCTAATTTTTAAAAATGAAAAAAATTGGGTTTCTCATTCACGCTGTCCACTCTTCAAGTTCTCAGTAACCACATGTAGCTAATGGCTACTTATGGGACAGCGCAGCTACTTATGGGACAGCGCAGGTTTTGTATATCACATTGCCAGCTTCACAGAAAGTTATATTGGAGGGCGCTGATCTAGATGAGGCAGGGGGAATCGCCCTATGTTGGTAATCCAAGCCTTGCCAAGTTGCTAGCGCTAGGTCATGGGTAATCACATTAGTCCTCCAGACACAGATAATGCTAATGCACTGCTAGGCATGAATACATTTATTAGGATAAGCGCTACCAACAAATAATAATTGAATGCCTACAGCATGTAAGGCTTTTGTTTGGGGAATAGAGGGAGTGAAAACCATAGTTAAAAATTAACAAGTAATTAAGAGCCAAGCAGCTTTCATGAGTTCTCTTATGATGCCTGTACAAATTAATGAAGTTGCTGTCAACGTTTCCATTTTATAGAGGAAGGCACTGAAGTTTATGCGGATGATGACAAAACTACTAAGCCCTGGTCCTAAACCGTTAAGCTGTATTGCCGCATCTTGAGGCAGACTAAAGCAGTTTTTGCCTTCAGATACCTTAGAATCTGATACGGAGAATAAAGACTTTCTAATAAACAGTATGAGAGAGAATGTGAAAAATGCCAGGGGATTCTGAACAAAATCTAGTTAATAAAATCAGGGGGGTAAAAATAACCTTCTGCTTGTTTTGTTTGTTGTTGGAAGAGGAGAGACCAGAAGGTAAAGCTTTAAGGACAGGTAGGAGTTCCATCTGTAGCTTCGAGGTAACAACCTGACTACTATCCATGAGGATGCAGGTTAGATCCCTGGCCTCGCTCGGTGGGTTAAGGATCTGTGGTGTAGGTCACAGATGGCTTGGATCTGGCATTGCTGTGGCTGTGGCCAGAGGCTACAGCTCCGATTCCACCTCTAGCCTGGGAACTTCCCTTTGCTGCAGGTGAGGCTCTTAAAAAAAAAAGAAAAGAAAAGACGGGTAAAAGGATATACAGTACGGAAGTGGATGAGAGCAGAATGCCTACCAGCTGAAAGAGTACAAATGAAATAAGCAAAGGTGTGAGGATTATTTCAGTCCTCCAAAAGTGAAAATGTCAGACTGCCCTGATTTTACCTGTCTGATGACCGACAGCCATATTATATCAATAATTTAAATTTCGAAGATGAATTTAGTAGTAGAACCAAATGAATCAAACTAATTTACTGATGGGCATAGTTTTTATCGAGCTACTGTATGGTTCTATATAAGAGAGAACATAGAATAAGCAATTCGTGAAAGTGAATAATGAGTATTTTCATGTAGCCCAAGCAATGTAAAAATTTTTCTTTCTTTGCTAATTCACCAGGGTGTGTAAATCAGCATCTCTGTGGATAGTTTCCTCTCAAAGTACTGTGGGTTCTTTCAGTCTTTGCTGTCACATTCTTGTCGAGGCTAAAGTTTCTGTTAACAGAGAGTGGTTTTCCAAGCACCATTTCTTCTTGCTGTGGAATCCTTTCCAACTTGAGACAGTACCAGATGTCATTCAAGACTCCTTTGGCCACCACTGCTGCCAGCAGGGGGAGACCTGCTCCTTTAAATGCCACACCTAAGGATTTGAGACTTGGCTTCTTTTTCTTTCTGCTGTCAGAGTGCCACAGACTGGAGGTCAGAAATGACACCTCTGGCAACCCACTTCATTAAGTTCTCACCTGTCCTATCCATGTGAGACTTCAGTCCTGCATAGGGTACCACAGAGTTGACCTTGCACTGAGTTTTATTTGAAGATATTTTAAGTATACAATATACTATGTAATTTACAGTATTTATAAATAATTCCCTAATCCTTATTTTAACATTTAAAGTTGAATTTAAAATTAGTTATTTTAAATTTAAGGTAGTTAAAACAATATAATAGCAGTAAAAGTATTCAAAAGATCTAGTTTCAAATCCTAGCTCCTTATCGATCTCATTTTATAAAAGACAGAGCATTTCAACATCTTCCCCCACTTATAGATGGGCCATAATCTCACAATTTAAAAATGGAATCATTTCTGCTTTAGGAAAAACTCCCCACATTATTTTTCCAATTTTGCGGAGGGCATTCGCAGCAAAACGCAGTGAAAACATTGCTAGGGGGACTCGCAGCAATTCCTGGACCTACACTTAAGAACCATCTTTTTTTTTTTTCTTCTGAACCTTAGTTTGGCCACCTGTAACAGTTATTCTCTAGTCTGAATCTGGCACCCAGCATGACTGCTGCTGACCCCTTCATGGCTTTTATTATTTTTTTTTTCCATCTTTTTAGGGCCATATCCGTGGCATATGGAAGTTCTCAGGCTAGGGGTTGAATCGGAGCTGTAGCTGCTGGCTACAGCCACATTCACAGCGATGGCAGATCCTTAACCCAGTGAGTGAGGCCAGTGACTGAACCCACATCCTCATGGCTACTAGTTGGTCTCATTACCGCTGAGCCACAACAGGAACTCCCACTTCACGGCTTTTAAAGAGGATCTGATGGGATGGCAGGTGTGTGTGTGCCCCAGAGTCCCAGCGCCACGGTCATTGACGGGAGAGGGGAGGGGAGCAGAGGGGCTCAGCCTGTGTGTGAGAGGGACCTACCGGTCCCGGGCCGGCAGAGGCAAAGGTGGATGATAGCAAGACATGTGTTCCTTTTCTCCTCAGCAGTCAGGCCACTCGGCCCCCCACCAGCCACCTTAGTTCTTAGCTCGTATTTTTAGGGATATCTGGAAGAGCAGAGACAATAAAGGATGTTCGGTTTACAGTCCGGCTGTTCACATACAGGCACAGGTTTGATTTCAGGGATAATGGAAACCCCTCCCAAACAGCTCTCCATTTCTCACCCAAACCTAAAATTCTTGAAGTAGAATTGCTCGACATGCAAGTACTCTAGAACCCAAGACGAATTCTCTCACGACAGCTGACACAGAGGGCTTACTATTTCCGGACACTGTCCTAAGTGACTTGACCAGATTTACTTGTTTAATCCTCCCACGGTCCTGTGACATGCACGTGGTGTCATTATCCTCGTTTTACAGAGGCGGAAACTAAGGTAAAGAGGCCATGTCGCTTGCCAGGGTCGCTGGAGGTAAGCGGTGGAAGCAGGAATTTGAATTCCAGAGTCCTTGCTTTTGGCTGCTCTTCTAGGCTGCGTTGGTATTCAAGTGGAAGTGGTGCTCCACACCCTTTCCTGTTCTGCGGAGAAGGAGGCCAGTGGGGAGTGGGGCGGAAGGTCCTGGGTCTGAGCACTTGTGTGGGAAAGGATGCGGGAATATAGACCGGGCACTGTGAAGGCAAAGTGTGCAAAAAACCCCCATGTGATCCTCACTCTCAGGTCACACACTGCAGAGATATTTGTTGTGCTTGGGGGGGGGGGGGATAAATGATTTCAACCCACATATCTTTGCAAGCCACTCAGCAGCTGCCTTTTACTTGCTAGAGCCCCTAAATAGAATCTTTTGAGTGGAAAGATTTTTGTTTGTTTGTTTAATGGCTGCACCCATGGCATATGGAAGTTCCCAGGCCAGGGATTGAGCTGCACTGCAGCTGTAGAGATGCCAGATCCTTAACCTGGATCTGCCGCAGCAGGAACTCCTGGGTGGGAAGATTTTTAACGTGTCATCTCCTTCCCACTGAATATAAGGTCTTCGATTTAAACTCACAATTTCTCTCTTTCTCTAGATGACTCAGAAAGCTGTTCGGTCTTCCTTTTGTGTGAAACCATTTGATTTTTCACTTAGCCGTTCTCCTTGACATCCTCTCTTGCCTTATAGGCCTCCCTCCCTTCTGTGAACAGCTTTCAGATCACAGCCTAGTTCCCCAGCCTGGGCTCGCCAAAAGGCAGGGGACACAGGCTTCCACGTCAGAAAGCCGGACAGAGCTGGGGGTCTTCAGTGGAACCTGACACGCCAGTGATAGCAAGCTGGCCCAAGATCTGGGCAGCCTCCACGCAGACATTAATTATTCCTGCAACTGAACGCTTTCCCTCTCTTGTAGATTGATCCAGACTGATTTGCATCGTAATTTCTTGGGTACCTATCTTCTCCTCCACTGGAGCCTGCAGGGCAAGGATTTTATTGAATGTTTTTCTCCCACAAAGCAAATTCTGCATAGCAAGTGTTCAAACCAACTTAACATCACTGGGACCCCAGGTTCCTGAAAATTTACCGGCAGCCTTCTTCATCCATAGAAGGAAGACGCCACCAACCAGAAGGATGAATGACTTCCTGGGCCAAATGAAGCGCTCCCTTTCTTTCGATGGTTCCCTGACACACTCTGCTCTCACCCACCTCCAGGCCCTTTGCACACAGTTGTATGTTTCATTGGGGCATTTTGAAAACGTGGATGGAAGGTAGCTGCCCACGGTTCTGCTCCACACTTGTAATTCTGGCAAAGGAATTCCAGAGCCTCTTTTGCTCTTTCCACCCCATCCCTCCCCACCCAGCCCAGCCCACTCTACTCCCCCCCATCAATGGGCTGTCTTCTGAGCATTTGCTTAAGAATGCCCTTGGATTTCCTGCCGTGGCTCAGCGGGTTAAGAACCTGACAAGTATCCATGAGGATGTGGGTTTGATCCCTGGCCTCGCTTAGTGGGTTAAGGATCCAGTGTTGCTGTGAGCTGTGGTATAGGCCACAGATGTGGCTCGGATCTGGCCTGACTGTGGCTGTGGCATAGGCTGGCAGCTGCAGTTCCAATTTGACCCGTAGCCTGGGAACCTCCATATGCCACGGCTGCAGCCTAAGAAAGAAAGAAGGAAAGAAAGAATGTCCTTGAAGCCTCCTTCACATTTGATTTGGCTCACGGCTGACTCCTTGGAGTTGCACGAAGAGCCTCGTAAAAGCTGGTAGTCAGTAGAGACAACAGATGCCATGGCTTTCCTCTGCAGAGACATGCTCCAGAACGTCTCAACCATTAGTTCTCTTTCCAGCACCAGATAGGCAGGGCTGGTGCTGTCGACAGCTTTCACTTTGCAGGGCTGGCCAGCTGGGCTTAAGTCAGCGTCACAGCAGGTTGGACAGATCAGGTTGGTACAGATGTTGGGTTGAAGCCTTGCTCGGTTGTTCATCAAAACTACCTGGTTGATTTTGTCTCCAGCTGATTGCCTGATCCCAGGGTCCAAGATCTTAACATTAAATTTCAAACAGGAGACTGAAAAGCAAGTCATTACTGAAAATGACTTAAATATATGATGCTCATGGGAATAGGGAGAGGGCAAATACTCTCATTTCTTTTAATCTGGGGGGTGGTCCTTTTAAAATCCATATGACAAAGATGAGTACTCTTAGCCTTCCAGATTTGAAGTGGCATTTAAATTTAAGTTGTGAATGTCAGAGCTTGACACTCCGTATGCATTCTCCAAAGCTATACTGGGTTTTCCCTCTATTTCAAAGACAATGATATTCATACCTGCAGTGGAGTGGGGCCTTTACAAGGCAGCTCATTTGCCTAAAATGTCTGGGAAGTCCTGTCCAAAGAAATTACTAAGAGCATTTTCTTCTGATATAAAAGCTTACGGTTTGTTCATCCAGAACATGGGTTTCTTTGAGATGTTGAGTGTCCCTTTTAAAACTTAAAAGGCTGCTTTTATCTGGTAAAATTCCATCCCAGCTGGAGGCATGGGACCCGCAGATCTGGAGCCCTTACTGAACTGAGAGCCATCCATGTGCAGGACTTCAGGTCGTTTGGTCCCCTGCTTTGTGGACAGGAATAACAGGTCAACCCGCGGGATTTACCCACAGGGTAAATCCAAGAAAATTCACCTGATGTCTTATGCTAATAGTTTTAACAAAATTCTCCCTCCAGCACTTTCTGACAGGGCTTGGGGGTTTTCTCCAGTGTCATCACACTTCAGGAGTGATTGTGACATCCAGGTGTAGGTGTTCTTGACTGTCCTTTACCTGTTGTCTCCTCAGGCCACATATAGCCAAGAAAACAGATGACAGGTTCATCTCTATTACACTGGGGAATTACCAAGTGGTTGCCTAGCAACTCACACAGCACAATCAACAGGGTCTCTGTTGTGGAATGTAGAGTGGTTGGTTTGCCTTTTAAGAATGACTGTGTTTGCTTATTGCTCTGGGGCTTCCGGAAAAATAGGTATGTTTTTCTGGATCTGAGGCTATTGAAATAGCCTTTTGTATTGCTTATTCCTATATTCATTTTATAGTAGCCCGTTCTTGTTAAGAATGACGATGATCTGATTAAATCATCAATATAGCAATTGCTTCAATTAAATTCAGTAACCAACTTCTATGTGCCAGACACGATGCTAAATACTGTCAGGAGTTATAAGGATGAACAAGTATGGTCCCCGTCTCAGGGAACTTACGTGTTTAATAGATGTGTACAAATCATTTGTTTACACGTGTGAAACTGACAGCTATGATGTGTATGTCAAATAAAGGTATTTTTACTTGGAAGAGTTCTTCTGTGTTTGATCAAAGGAGTTTTCACCTTTATTTAGGTGCTTTCCTTTGTAGCTTACAGCTGCAATCAGTTCAAAAAGCTGCAATCAGTTCAAAAATCGCTTTTAAGACAGAGCTCTTACTGGAATCTCAGTAATTAGCAGCTCTTAAACAGCTCTTTCGGAGTCTGACACTGCTGGCTTTTTGGGGTGGGGTGGTGCTGCCCTGGTCCGTCCTGCAGTCTTTCTTTGTAACTGCTGCCAAGGTGTCCTCAGCCTCTATTTCACACGTCCCAGTTGAAAAGAACTCCCTTGTTTTTGTCTAGCTTGCGGCACTTAAGGAGGAGCTTTGGAATGATCCAGATCTTGCATTAAGGAGTCTTTTGTTCCCTTGAGCGAAGTTCTTTCCCACTGGGGAGCTGATGGCTGGGCTGATCCTGGGCTTTTGACTAGCCCCTTTCCTTTGAGTTTGTTCCTCTCTCGGGGATTGGTTTGGCATCTTTTCTTCCTCAGGAAGGTGCCGGGCTGTGGTGTGAAGGAGCTGTCCCTGATAGCACTGGTGCCAGTCCTGTGTACACCACTGGCTCCCCCTTCTGAGTAGACTGGATCCACAGAGGAAGGAAGAAGCTCCTGGGGTAGCTGTACTCTGGCACCAGAACTGTCCCCTACCCCACCTCACTGCCATTTTTGTTAGCACATTTGGTTTCTCTGCTTGCTCTCCCAATTCCAGTGCAGGACTTGTGTCTTGCTCATCTCCACCATCTAGTCCCCTCAGGCCCTTTGCCATTATTGAGAAATCATTAAGATCTCTCTCTCTCTCTCTCTCTTTTTTCTTTTTAGGGCCGCACCTGTGGCATATGGAGGTTCCCGGGCCAGGGGTCGAATTGGAGCTGCAGCTGCCGGCCTACACCACAGCCACAGCAATGCCAGATCCAGCTGTTTCTGTGACCTACACCACAGCTCACAGCAACACCGAATCCTTGACTCACTGAGCGAGGCCAGGGATTGAACCCACATCCTCAAGGATACTAGTCAGGTTTATAACCCACTGAGCCACAACAGAAACTCCCTTTTTTTTTCCAGCTCTCTTGTCTTTGCATAGAGCACCTGACCTTTGCTTTGAAACTCAATGTGAGGCAGAAGGAAGGGGACAGAAGGGAGAAAAGGACAGTACGAGACCAGACACAGAAGAGATATTTTCCTGATGCTTCCTCACTGAGTCCTCATAACAGCTTCTAGTAGCTCCTCACAGTTCCTTCCCCAAGTGAGGCTCAAAATTGTGAACACACACACACACACACACACACACACACACACACACGAAATTGTGAACACAAACAAGCGCTAACATAGCCTCCTGTCCCAAGGCTTGTTCTTCCACTGCAAACTCCCACCATCACTCTTCACAGCCCCTCAAAACGGTACCTTGTTAGGAGTTCCCACCGTGGCTCAGTGGAAACGAACCCGACTAGCATCCATGAGGACTCAGGTTCGATCCCTAGTCTCGCTCAGTGGGTTAAGGATCTGGCGTTGCCATGAGCTGTGATCCCAGACTCGGCTCGGATCTGACGTTGCTGTGGCTGTGGCTGTGAGTAGGCCGGCAGCTACAGCTCAGATTCAATCCCTAGCCTGGGAACCTCCATATGCCGAGGGTACGGCCCTAAAAAGAAAAAAAAAGGGTACCTTATTAGCACATGTGTTCTTACAGCAATCACTCCTGTTGCCTGGACATGGCAACGCCTCCTGGGACCACTCTGTACCACCTGGTTGCCAGCATGAGGGCAGGATGGAGCAGTGGGCAACAAATGGGCTTCTCCCTGTATGGCTGGCTGCCCCTTGCTGCCTGAGTCCCAAAGCAGAACCACTTGTATCTTCAGTCGCTCAAAGTCTTACACGATGACTCCTTTTTCCATTTATCACCCTAATTCTTCCCTCCCGGGGGCTGGAAATAAGTCTCCCAGGCAGGGTGGGGTGGGGGTGACAGCTCGTAATGCCTCCATGACTCTCCTGCCTTTCTCCCCACGGAGCTCTGCACCCAGACAGAACAGCTCCCACAAGACGAACTGAAGAAAACTCAAAACCCTTCTGCTTCCATAAAAAATAACAAAAATGTGCCAATGGAGGCAAATAGATACTAATACTTGGGGTGGGGGGTTGTTGGTGGTTGGTGGTGTTCTGTCAACTCCATCCCATAGTTCAGAAAACCCAGGACTCCTGAGGGTTTCTTGTATAACTTGAAAAGGAGGTGGAGACTATTCACCCCGTCTTTAAAAGCACCCCCTGTTTCCATAAGGGATACAAATGCATGAACCAGGCTGTCTCATGGGCAATCTGTGAGAATGTCATTGAACAGAAATTGGCAATGTCTGCAGTCACATAGGGGTCTCGCTCTGCAAGAATTATCACTGTAGACTGGAAACATCCTTGGCACAAAAACAAAACCCAAAACAAACAAACAAAAAACAACTGACACAAAACAAACTAGATCCAGATAATGCAAAATACCAAGAAATATGATTTCCCCGAAAGTACACTTCATGGTATGGTGGACAGAACCCAGGGTGTGGCAGTAAAGATCTCGGTCAAATCCAGGCTTTGGGACAAGCCACGGTTTCCTGATCAAGTCCTTTTACCTCTCAGAGCTGCTCTTTTTCATTTCTAAAATGGAGTGCTGATAACGTCTGCCTTCTTCTTCAGGGTTGTGAGGACAGGACAGGTGAAAAGAAGTAAAGGTGCTTTACAAACTGTCAAGGGTTTGTTATTCCCTATGGGCAAGCTGGAGGAGCTCACGGCAGCCGTCACATCTATGTGGCTTTTGCTAGGCTGGTGGGGCCTTTTCAGGGATGGCTCTGCACGCACACCTGGTGTGTCTTCAGCACAACCTGCAACTGACCCAACCCATCTTGATATACAACTCTGTCTTAAGGCCAGCCGCAAACAACCCAGCCTGGTGAGGCCAGTCCCCTAGGGCCAGGGATAAAGGGACTGCCCATGACTAGCCACTGTGCCTGCTCGCTGACGTCAGGCAGCCGATCCTGTCCTCCATCAGAGGCCAGCTCTTCTGAACCATTTTCCATCTCAGAATCATTGCTGTGTTTTCCCCAGCAATGTCAATCTTCGTGCCAAGAGCATCAGTGATTGATGCAGTGTATCTTAAAAGAGTATTGCACTATTATCTGTGGGATTTTTTTCCAAGTGAGGGACACACAGGTTTTGCTGCTAGTGCTTTCCTGATCTTACCAGAAGGATCCTGCAGAGGCAGAAGTGACTAACCCTGGTACTGGGAAAAGCAGAGCCCCTGCCCCTGCCTGGAGTCCACTCACTGTTGGCACAAAGATTTATTATGATAAAAAAGGAATGCTATATTGCATCATATCCTTGGAAAGTCCAGCCTGTGTCACTAAACGGTCATGACTTTGGCATTATCAAAGGTTTTGTGGCATGACCGACCTCAGCAGCAAAGGCTGTTCTAAGTCTAGGTGTCTCTCACCAATCTACCCGATTTTGTCCAGATTCACAAACATAAGTGAAGCTTTGGATGTTGGACGATGATTGCAGTTATAGTAATAGACAGATTAGCTTTTTTTTTTTTCTGAAGGATTAGACTCAAATTTTATTTTACTTTCTTTTTTGGCCCCAGCGTTTAGTGGCTTGCTGTGAGATCTCAGTTCCCAGAACAGAGGTTGAACCGGGCAGCCGTAAAGCACTGAATTCTAACCACTAGACCACCAGGGAACTCCCAGACTCAAACCGATTCTGATATAAAGGTTCTGTTGACCTAAGAATTTGTCCCATTATCTGCCATTTCCCACTCGGAACCTTGTCCCTTTTGCTGTTTCTGTATAATGTGACCCTGCATACCTGGCGGGCTGTGGCTCGCCACTCACTGGCTCCTTTGCTGGCCCGCTGGTCTTGCAGCGGCCCCCAAGGGGTAAGTTTCAGCCCTGGGAAGCGGTGGTGGGTGGGTGGGGGACAGGAGAGGGTCTTGTTGCCCTGCAGTTTCCTCCAGCTGGCTAAGCTCTAGGGCCCCTCCTCACACATGCCCCCCTCCAGGCTATTCTAAGCACCTGGCCCACTGGGAGCACCCTGGGTGGAGCGGAGTAAGGATGCAGCAGACGGGACTTCCCAAGTCCCAGGTATATCTGCTCAAGGGCACCGCACCCCCCCAGGCCTTGGGCAGAGGCTGGTGCTCTGCTACTGGGAAAACCAGACTCTTGGGCGATGGGATCTGCCCAAAGTCTGGAGATCAACTCACTTTACACTTTCAAGTAGTGAAACAGACTGGCTTTTACAGTCTAAGTATATTCTAAATTCAAAGCCCCAGTATTCTGTTACCACTGTTACTTGTTAAAAAAAAAAAAAAATCCCTCTTTCAGAGTTCCCTGGTGGCCTACTGGTTAAGGATTCAGCCTTGCCACTGCTGTGGCTTGGGTTTGATCCCTGGCCAGGGGAATCTCCACATGCTTCGGGGCCCAGCAAAGAAAAAAAAAATCCCTCTTTCAACATTAGCTTTGGTCAACGAGGTTATCTGGGACCAGAAACACATAGGATCTCTATCCAGTGAACACAAAATATCACTTCCACACAGTATGCAATTTCCAGAATGGAGATGAAGCTGCAATAAACATCCAGCAGATCAACAGTATATGACAAAAGCCAGTAAGGCCTGAAATAGCACTTTGGCACTCTGTTCATTAATAATATTATGTGTCCAGTGTTTCCCCAACATAACCATGTGGTGCCATTGTTTTCTATTCTGAAATTATGAAGAGATAGATTTCTGGATCTAAACAGGAAGAGACGGTGCCCGGCCAGGAGGAGGAATCTCCATGGGCACTGATGAGACGGAAAACACATACGCAGCTCTTCTCTACCCATTATTTTATTTTATTTATTTATTTACTTATTTATTTATTTATTTTGCTTTTTTTTTTTTTTTCTATCTATGGCCACACCCACGGCATATGGAGGTTCCCAGGCTAGGGGTCTAACAGGAGCTGTAGCTGCCGGCCTTCGCCACAGCCGCAGCAACGCGGGATCCGAGCCGCGTCTGCGACCTACACCACAGCTCACGGCAACGCCGGATCCTTAACCCGCTGAGCAAGGCCAGGGATCGAACCCGCAAACTCATGGTTCCTAGTCGGATTCGTTAACCACTGAGCCACGATGGGAACTCCCTCTACCCATTATTTTAAATCTTCATTGATAAGTCATTATGCCTCACATGGACTTAGGAATTTTATAAAGGTTGATTTTAAATTATTTTGTTTATATAAGAGCCCCACAAAAGTATTTTCCTGGGGCCTGACTTAAGGGTGGCCACTGCCTGGCCACTGGTGTCATATGGAAGTTCCCAGGCTACGGGTTGAATCCGAGCTGCGGCTGCTGGCCTACGCCTCAGCCACGCCAGATCCGAGCTGCATCTGTGACCTACACCACAGCTCATGATAACGCCAGATCCTTTTTTATAAATTTGCTTTTTTGCTTTTTAAGGCTACACCTGCGGCATATGGAGGTTCCCAGGCTAGTGATCGATTTGGAGCTACAGCTGCTGGCCTGCGCCACAGCCACAGCAATGCAGAATCCAAGCCATGTCTGCGACCTACGCCACAGCTCATGGCAACCGCAGATCCTTAAGCCACTGAGTGAGGCCAGGGATTGAACCTGCGTCCTCATGGATACTAGTCAGATTGGTTAACCGCTGGGCCACAACGGGAACTCCCAAAGCCAGCTCCTTTAACCCACTGAGCTGGGCTAGGGATCGAACCCACGTCCTCATGGATACTTAACCTGCCGAGCCACAAAGGGAACCCCCTGTCTGGGGACAGTTTTAATTGACTCAATAGGGGAGGATGGGGACGGAAAGCTACTGGCATCTTGGGGATGGAGGCCAGGCATGGTCCCAAACACCCCACAATGCATAGGGCCACCCCCACGACGCAGAATTATCCACCCAAAGGCCATCAGTGCTGGAGCTGAGGAGCCCCCTAACCCTACAGGGTGTCCCGCGCTCTGGAGTGACTCCCCCGTGTGAACAAGCGCTCAGAAGCCGAGGCTCCCAGAAGGGCTGTGCTCTCACCAGGGAAGGCCTCGTCCCGAGATGCTCCTGGGCTTGTCAGCTCCAGGCAAAGTGACAGCAATTTATTCATGATTAAGATCTTCGGGAAACTGATCCAAGACGTGCTGCCATTGGCTGGTGGGGTGCTGTGACCACTTCTTGGCACCAGTGCCTGAGAGAGAGAGAGAAATGTGGCCTGGTGACAAGGCGATTTTATTTAGGGCCTAGCATCCTTTAAAGAGTGTTAGAACCCTCTGTCTTAGAGTCTGTGAAAGACTAGATTTCTTCAGGCCCTGAAACACCGCTGACATCATCAGCACAATAGCTGCTTTTTACTATATAGAGAACCAGAGTCCCGGCTCCCTGAAGCTTCTGTTCTGGGGAAGACAGGCTTTTCTAGAAGCACTGACTGCGGAATGCTCCTGCCTTCCGGTCTCACGGCCCCACTCGCATTCCAGCCCACGTCTCTGCTCAGCTGGGTCCTTGCTGGGAGCTGGAACCTTCCTGGTGGGTGTCTGATCAGCAGGCCTGTAAGCTGAAGACCCGGACTCTTTGGCTGCACAGCCCGGGCTCCTGTCTCATTCTAGTGCCTTCTCTCCAGGGCCCTTCTTTTCCGAGCCTGACTCCTAAAGACGCAAAGGGCTAGTCCCGGGCTTGGTCCAAGGCTAGTGAGAGCAGGAAGGTTCTTAGACAGCCTCCCACCTCCCCAGTAAAAACAAAATCCTTAAAGGGTTGATCAGATCACAGCTCCAGCATCCCTGGGGAATTTTAATTTTTTTAGCGGAAACTCCCCCCTCCACGCTCCCTCTTGTCTTTGCTCGGACTCCTCCCCCCTCAAGTGCACAAGAAGCTTTCGAAATCTGCTTTTGTTCCCGGGCCAACCTCATACCTTGACTCCCACCCTGGGGTGAAGAGTTCAGAGGTGTGGGTGTTTTGCGCGGGGACAAGGAGTCCCTTTTTTTTTCTTGTTCTTAGTGTCATTTCCAGACAGATAGGAAGGAAAAATTCGTAAACATTCCTCAATTCTGGACAAAAGCGAAGGAAGAATTTTCTTCCGGAACTTTCCTGTGGGTCAACGCTGTGTCCCTGGGGGCTGACGGGGGTGGAGAGTGTCAGGCCCAACGTGCCTCGAGAAAGCTTGAGCTCAGTGAAGCTAATCCCGGAATTCAAGATGTCATCAAAATGCAACTCGGGCTTTGCCTCTCACTGTCCACTGGAACTACTCAGTGCGGGAGGCGTTTCCCCTTCACCCGCCCCGCACCAAAGCCCTACTGACCCCACGCCTTTTCTGGTCAGGTTCAGGTGTGGTCATTCTATGTCCCCAAATCCACTACTGATTTAGGGGTTTTGAAGCATCCGATCACTTAGGACGTGACACTTTCATCTTCCCTCAGAAATCAATCTTCCTCTTTCTGCTCCAAGGTCAGGAATTGGGCTGCCGGCCTGCAGGGACGCGCCTGAGGGAGGCTTTGTCTGTTTTCTCACCTGACTGCCTCCCCTCCCCTAGCGCTGGTTGCTTGCAGGGTCCAAGTGGGAGGGGTTTGGGGCGGGGGCGGCGCCGGAGGGCAGAAATGAAGGAACAGGGGAATAGGTCATTTCTGTGGTTGCAGAATTGCCAGTGTTCTGGGCCTGGCAGACGGTGGGCACCGTTTCTGGGGAGGGGTCGGGGGGGTGTCTCCTGTTTCTTCAGAAGTTCCCATCTCCGAGGCTCCCTGCTGAGGTTCCGGATCTGCATCTTGTTCCGGGTAATGGCTGTGACTTCATCTTCAGCCCCAAGAATCCAGCACCCCCTCTACCTGCTTCCTGCCGAGATCCTTCTGCCCATTAGGAGGCGCTATAGGACTTACGATGACACCATGCGGGCTTTCTCTCCCCAGAGGCCCCTGTCTGGTCCACGGAACATTCATGGCGCCCCTGCCCCAGCCCGGTGCAGCCCTTCCGCCCGGCACTGGTCCATGGGAGCTCACGGCTCTGAATGGCTTCCTGGAAGCCCCCATCACGGCTGGAGATGGAGGTGGTGGAGTCCCAGCCCTGTTGGGGGCGGAGCTCTCAGCAGAGCTTTGCTCTCTGGGGTGATTTCTATTTCCAGACTCTTCAGTTCCCCACATTCTGCCCCCCTCCTTTTTTTGTCTCTCTCTCTCTCTCTTTTTTTTTTTTTTTTTTTTGCTTTTTAGAGCCACACCCGTGGCATATGGAGTTTTGAAGGCTAAGGGTCTAATCAGAGCTACGGCTGCCAGGCTACACCACAGACACAGCAACTCAGGATCTGAGCCACATCTTCGACCTACACCACAGCTCAGGGCAACACCAGATCCTTAAGCCACGGAGTGGGGCCAGGGATCAAACTTGCGTCCGCAGGGATAATAGTGAGATTCATTTCCGCTGAGCCACAATGAGAACTCCTGCCCCTTTTTATATCCTTGACAGTACGTGGGGCCCACGTACTGGGCAACTCACTCTCCCTTGTTCCCTTTGTGAATATTGCATTTGGGGCAGGGTGGGGGCTAATGCGCAATTTGTCATCTGATATCCTGGTAGCCAGGCTCCAAGTTGGCGCCTGGCTATCCTCACCTCCTGATATTCACAGCCTGTGGAGTCTTCTCCCATCAGGAACAGGGCTGACCCTTGAAATCACTTGCTTCTACGGAAATGATGGTCCATGACTTCTGAGGTTAGGTCGTGGTCGTGGGCTGACCGTGTGCCCCAGAAGGGTGCAGTGATGTCCTAACCCCTCCCGGTGCCTGTGAATGTGCCCTTCTTTGGGAGTAGGGTCTTAGCAGATGTCTTCAAGGGCTGCAATGGATTATTAGCTCTGGGCCCTAAATCCAATGGCCGGTGTCTTTATAAGAGAGACACGGAACAGACAGACACAAGGGGGAAGCCATGTGAAGACAGGGTTTGGAGCTATGCCGCCATGAGCTAAGGAACATCTGGGGCCACCAGAAGCTGGACAAGGCAGGAAAGGATTTTTCCCTAGATCCTTTGGCAGGAGTGTGGCCTGTTGACACCTTGATCTCAGTTTTCTGGCCTCCAGAATTTTGGGAGAGTATATATCTATTGTTTTAGGCCACTTCCTGTTTGTGGTACTTTGCTACAGCAGTGCTAAGAAACTAATGCGGTCATAAGAGACATCAGGACTTCCTCCTTGCCCTCCCTTGAACCATGCATCCTGGGGGAAGCCAGCTGCCTTGTCACGAGGCTACTCAAGCAGCGCTATGAGAGATCAGCATGGCAAGGACTTGAGGCCTCCCGTCAACAGCCAGCACCTACGTGCCACCTTGTGAATGAGCCACCTCTGTAGCAGATCCAACGGCCCCAGTCAAGCCTTCAGATGACGGCAGCCCGCAGTGACATCTGAGTGCTACTTTCCAAGAAGCCTGGATCCAGAACAGCCAGTTAAATCTTTCCCCAGTTCCTGGCCCACAAAAACGGTAAGATAGTTGATGTGTATTATTGTTTTAAGCTACTAAGTATTGGAGTCATCTGTTACGCAGCCATAGATAACAGTGGTATTTATCATGTTGGGGCCTTGGTATATATAATCCGAAACAGAAAAAGTTGCATCTTGTAATCCTCATACATCACTTGAAATGAATCAGGGCTCTCAGTAACATTCTCTCTGGGGACACTTCCGGTATCGGTCTCCGTAGCTGTCCCTCTTATTCATTTCCCCGTGAGCACCGTCCACATGCTGGACAGTGTGTTAGGGGCTGGGGCTATAGATGTGAGTAATCGTTTTCATGGCCAGTGGCCATTGTGGCCACAGCTCTGCTAGCAAACAGATACAGGAAGAAGGACAGCACTCATTTACAGAAGTGGC
>PVHT021183631.1:9404615-9436714 GCA_004024745.2 Catagonus wagneri | reverse complement strand
GGCTTGGAGGCAGGTTCCCAGGAGCCTCGTGTTCCAGGCTAAGGCGTTTGTCTTGATTCTGTTAGGTGCCCGGAAGGTTTTTAAAGCAGGAAATAAAGCCATCAGATTTGAATGATTTTGAAGATTGGAACCCTCTAATGGACCAACTGAACGTGAGTGGGCAACGTGGAAGAGCGGAATCAATGGCTCAGACACAGATGTGCGCTCCAGATGTGCGGGTTCCGGCACAGGTTAAAAGAAGTCACGGAGAAGGCACGAGAAGTTGTCCTCCCCGCATCAGCACCACGTCCAGCTGTACTCGGGGCCCGATGTGCGGGACCTTCCAAAGCCTTGAGGCTCCGAATAATTTGATGAATGTATCCACACTGAATGCACACACTGACTCAGATTATTCCTGAAAGGTAGCATCGAATGTTTACTACATTCTAGGCACCTTGCCAAGTGTGCCTAGAATAAAGATATATTCATTATAATTAATAGAATAATATATACATTACCTTATTGAATTCTTATAACTGCTTTATAAATAAAATTTAGGCTAAATTACATGAAATTGCCAATATTCGACATGTTTAGTTTAAGAAAACAGACGAATCTGGAGGTTGCCACGGATCACATGGTCACACAGGGCCCGCTCAGATTTCAAACTCAGGTCTAACCTTGAGTTCTAAGTACAGGCGCCATTTACGAGCCGTGTGGCCTGGGACAGGTTGCTTAACCTCTCTGAGCTTCCTTTTCTTGATCTACACAGAGGGCATAATAACAACAAACCCCCCCTTTACTGGGTGCAGATTAGAAGAGAGTAGGCATTAAAACATGCCACAACACCAGACACAAAAGTGCCCAATGAAAGGTGGCTGCTATTAATATTCCAAAGTCTGGGCTGTTAGGCACCTTCCCAGCCTGCTTGGGACGGGGGTGGGGGTGGAGTGGGGAGCGACTTCTGGAGTCAGTGTGTCTTCTGGGCAGAAAGGAAAGAGATTTTACTGCAGGAACCATGACAGTGTTCTTAGTAAATAGTCTCCAAACCCATTGGGAGAGGCAGCCGGGAGCTGTGTCCTCCGGGTTCCAGCACTGTGGCCCTCTGCCTGTTCCTCCCTCTCTTAAGGGCTCTGGGCCCTCACAGCCACAGGGGCCTGACCCAGGAGGCAGCAGCCTTGGCATTGGAGACCGGCTGGGGCCCTCATTCGGGGCGGCTCTCCCAGAGACCTCTTTCTGCTTCTTTTCCCACGAACCAGCCCGAATGGCATGTATTTCCAGGAAAACTCAGCTGCCTTTGCTACCACTGAGGGGTCCTGGGAGTCCCCACGTCCCTCGGGCCTCATGTCTGCACTCTCTGGTTTTGTGTATAGGTGTTTCCGTACATGGGTGCATGCAGCTGGGTTTGTGTTTCTGGGCCCAAAGGGCGCACGGGCGGGGGGGCTGGCACCACCCTTGGCAGCCAGCATCCCAGGGCATATTTTGCCCCATTCCATTCCACGCCTGGGTGGGACGCCCGCCTGCTGGGTGAGTATTGACCCCTGCAGTTTTCCAGCTCAATTTCCAAGTGTTCTTGAGGCAAGAAATTACAAATGCTGCTAACTTGAGAATGAAGTTCCCAACCCTGGCCCCCAGCTGTTCTCAGCCCATCTCCTGGGGTGGTGCTGCACACACAAACTGACATCCAGGCAGCTGCAGGAATCAAAGACTGAAAGAAGAGAACAGGCGAGCCGGCTAAACCACACCTTCGTCTCAGCACTTTTGGAAACTCACAGGCCTTTCCGGTGCCGGTGCCGGCTGCCCTTTTGCTAGGCTGGCCTCTTGCATAAGACTGGCTGCCCCCAGCTCCGTCTCGCTGAAAAGCATGTTTTACCCCCTCTAGAGAAACTCAAAACACAGATACTCCTTAGGCATCTTCCTGGAAGCATTCTATAGCTCCAGTCTGGGAAAGTTTCCAAAAGATTTCCGAACCAAAGTTAATAATAATAACATTTTTGAAAGAAGTGGGGAGAGAGAGAAGCTTGGGCAAAATGCTCCTGTGGATTAATGTTCAAGGGGACAGGCTTGGATTGTAGGGAAAGGAAAAAGGAAGGGTTTTCCAGGTCAATTTAAACATTTGTGCTGTTTGCTTGAAAGGCAATTTCAAAAATACTTGGCCTCCCCAAAGCGATTTTTTTGGAATCTACCCAGAGGGCAAAAACTTACCCTTCCTCCCCCCATCTGGAAAGCTTGCATGCCAGAGGCCCCACTCATTCCTGAGCTCTGGCTTCAGAAACAAGGACTTTCCCAACCTTCCGAGAGTCCTTGCCCTCCCTCACCCGGCTGACCCTCAATGCGTTTGTGTTTGTTCCACCCTGCGGCAGCTGCATTCCAGCTGTGGCACTGTTAGGAAACATTTAGGAATCCTCCGGCTGGAAAGGTGAAGGCGAACTGTGTCCGAAGATACCTGAAGGCTGGCGACAACCTGCAGAGACACCCAAGGAACAGATTCCGGACTTTGGGTTCCCTGGACGATTCTACTGTGCCAAGCGCCAGCTGTTAGTCAAACAGGAAAAGTGTTTAGCGGTCTTCCCGATAAAAGCGCTGACCCGTCTGACCACCCCCTCCTGTGAAATGCAAGAAATGAAACTCAAAAGTATCTGCGAAGCATCAAAAAAATCTCATTTCCCTTAGGAGCGCTCATCTTTTTAATTAAAGCACCGCATCTCGTTCAAAACAAGACTTTGGGACAACAGAGTAGAGAGAACCTGCGTTTAGGAATTTAGGCTGAACTTGACTGCTGAGGGAAGGTTATGGCAGCAGCTTAGAGGCAGATGGTAGGGGAAATATCTTTTAGGAAGTTCCATGGCCTTCAAAGCATCTCTGCTGGAGGAGGATTCGGGTGCAGACGTGGGCCTCAGAGACCAAAGTGGATCCTTTAAATGCATAGAAGCTGGCCGGACAGGGCAAGCCGGAGCAAATGGCCTTTTAGGCAGCTGAAGCTCTCAGCAACTGACGGGACAAAGGCCGCCAAGCCCTCTTGGTTGCCAGGCATGCTGCAGCCTCAACCGGGGTCTTTCCCCTCAGTCGCTCTGCCGTCACAGTGTCTTTTGGGACTGCGCTGTGGACCCACAGGTAAATGACAGCCCTCTCACTACCTGGTTTTAGAGCAGCCGGCAGCAGCTGCTGAGCTCCACGCTGTCTTATCGGAGCTTCTTCATTTCCTGGCTCTTGAGATTTCGTACCTTTTCCCTAGCATCACTGGCCACCTAGCCAGACAGCAACAATTAACCGCCGCAGAAATGCTTTGAGAAGCAGTCTCCAGGGCTAGGGCCTCCAGAAAGTCCCCTGTTAATTCCTGGTGCTGAAAGCGGACAGGGACATTCAGCAGGAGAGCCTGGGGGCCTGTGTCCCAGGGGGCCACCCAGCAATCATGAAAGCCTCCTTCTCCCTACTTCCTCCTGCTCCTGCTGTCCCCCTCCAAGCACTCCCTGCCATCTACTTTTTTAACACCTCCAAGGCCACCACTGCCACTGTCCCCTCACCCCCATCGGCCTAGCCACCACTCACTTCCTATCCACGTCCTTTCAGAGGATGGCCTGCTCGGTTACCACGGAGAGGGCCACCCCTCCCCACCTTTGGGGGCTTTGAGACCCTAGAAGGAAAGCACCAGGAAACCCCAAATCGTCTCCCTCCTGAAAACAATGGCTTCCAGGGTCTGTGCCAGACATGCTCAGAGCACCCGAAATAGACTCATTGTGCTCCTTGTGCAATATCCAGGAATTTGGTGAAACTCATCATTTTTCAGGTTACCGATAATGCAAGTTTGGAAACTGAAACAGGAAGGAACACAGGCTGAAAAAGCTTTTATCCAGCCCACAGCATTTCTCTCTCCAGATGCAAGCCAGTTTTTTTTTTTTCGGTTGTTGTTGTTTTTTGTTTTTTGTTTTTTTTCCAGCAGGACTTTGGTGGGGTTAAAATGAGCTGGCAGCATTCTGGTCACATGCTAAACAGCAAAACAAAAGGGAGTTGTTCCCTGGCAGCCCCTGAAGCAGGCCTTCCTAACCCCAGGACTTCTGGAAATCTGGCTCCTCAGGCCCCGGGACAGAGACGCCACACCACCGGCTCCCCTCTGTCGTCATCCTGCTGTAATGGGCCGAACCTGGGGAACCGTCTAGACTGCTTGGAATCTCAGAGCGTGCCTCCCTTTGGGAAGACACCCGCGGTGGTGGGGGGGGGAGCAAATGGTTGTTCAACCTTCCCATTTGGGAGAGGAAGGAAGGCTGAAAAAGGGAAGAACTTTTGAAGGTAACAAAGAAGCAGACACCACAAGGACAGAGAGAGAGAGAGAAAGAGAGGGAGGGAAAGAGAGCGAGAGATGGGGGGGGTTGGGGATGGGGATGGAAAATAGTTGCTGAAATATGAGCATGGCCTTCTGGGGGCCTGGGCCGCTCCGGGCTTGACTAAAATGTAAAATCACACATCTGCGTTCTATGGAGCCAGCTCCTCGGACAGATTCTTTATCTCTGGACGCCGATGATAGGCGCTCATCATGATCTGCTTTGTTCTTCCAGCTTAAAACCGTCCCCAGAAGCCCCAGATGAAAAATAGAGCCTCTGATGCACGCACACAGTCAGGAAACATCCCTCGCGCTCAGTACAAGAACATGTCGGTCAGCCTGGGAAAGGAATCACCGCCACGAAGTCCGCTTTTGGCTCGCCCAGGCGTAGCAGCTGTGAGAGCCAAAAACTCAGCTGCCTGGATCTTCTGGGGAAGGTGGGGGCTGCAGTTGAGGGGGAAGCGGGCCTGGAGGAGAAAGAGGGGCTTTCTGAATCACCTGATTTCTGCCTCCAACTCCTGTTTAATTCCAAGCCAAAACCCATCTCAAAATGTCCCAAGGGCCAACTGCTCCTCAAAATTGCATTCAGCGCTACCCCTTCAGTTCTGTGCCTGCTAGTGAGGTGCAGCAGATGGCTTTTATTGATTAATGTATTTATTTGGAAGGGGCCGCTGGAAGTAAGGACATTCCAGCGAAACAGCATGCCCTGGCCAGAACGGCCCTGACAATCGTAGCTGACATCCAGAGACAGGCGGGTTAAAAGACAGTGCAGTTAAGCCCTAAGAACCTGGGGCATTTTCTGTCTTTCTCCCGTCTGGCCTCCATGTCAGCCGTGCACGTATGAAGAAATACCTCATTTGGTTCAGCCTTCTGTGGTGTTCAAGGGTTTGTGTGAGCTAGAGGGCCTGCTTTGTCAAAAGGGCTTCACAAACCAAACAGGTCTCTGACTGGGATCTTATCCCGCAGCCCTCATTACACAGACAGACCCAGCAGAAATTCCCACTGCCTTAACGCCCAGTACATAAAGTCCTCTTTAATAAACATACACCATTTTTCAGTGGAACAGCCACAAGGTGTCAAAAGTACATAAAGGTCTGAAAGCTGAAACCCTAGATAAACAGTGCGCCGAAATATATTTAGCAGAAAATATTGAAAGCCACAGGAAAAATATGTTCTCTTCCTGGGATGTTAACGAAGGTTTAGGTTCAGGAAACCTTCAGGAAATAGCGAGTTGGGTTGAGAAGGAATATTGCTCAATGTAAATAAAGCACTAAACCTCTTTGGCCTCCATAGGCCTTGGCTGGAATGGAGTATTTCATTTTTTCCCCCCATTAAAAAGGCCACCCGGAGAGTTGGCATTACAGACCTGAACGTGTACCAAATCTGCGCGTGTTTTGTTTCTGTACATGGACTCAGGCTGTTTCAAATAGCAGCTTGTGCAAAATGGAGGGGCCAGCCATCCAGACGGGTTCCATCGCTTACGCTCAGCATAAACGGGAGACCTGCTTCCACCCTGATCCCAAACCCAACGGCTTGTCTCTGACAGGAACGCACCCTCTTGCTGTTGCCCAGGGTGATGTCATGCTCCTTCTAAAGCCCGTCATTCTGTTCCGAGGGTCCCGGTTGCCTCTGCTGCAATACGATGCCTTCAGAAAGACCCAGATTTCCTGTGGTCTCGGGGTAGGGAGGGAGAGCACAAGGAAGGGCCAGGCGGCCACTCTCCCCAAGATGGATGCTTCATGATGTAAGCGGCTGGCTAAAGTATCTGGCATCCTTGCCGTTTCAAGTTGCCAGTTAAATATTATTAAAAAGATAAAATACACGCAAACTGTGCAGAACGTAGGGCTGCTGTGTTTACATCCGGGTTGTGATGACTCAAAGACTTACACTTGGGCTTGCTGAAAAGCTCTATTAAAAACACAGCTTGGTGAGAGCCCCCAGGGAGCAGGAAGCAGGGCTCGGGTGTGTCAGACTGTTGGGGGGGGGCATATGGTGACCCGCCCGAGGGCGGTGCTGAAGACTGCGGTCCCGGTTGGCACTTAAGGCCGGCGAAGTGCTTAGAGGTTAACCTCCGGCTCGGCTTCGGCACCAGAGCGGGGAGGGTTAACCTTTTTCCAGAACATTTATTTCACCATCTCACTGACTAGAGGGAGGAGGGGCGGGAGGCAGAGCGAGAGCCTGCCGCGCTGAGAGGCTGCGGATCACAAGGCCATTCTGATAGCCTCCTGTCCCCATGGCAACCGCAACGGCATTTATCAGTTCCTTCTGCGCACAGGCACAGCAAATCTGCATTGCACATGGCAGGCTTCCAGCATTTCAAATGAAAGAGCACTTTGAACCGCTGCCAAGTTTGGAAGGAGCAGAACTGTCAGGGCTGCTTAAAGCTGGCAGTTTATACTGGGGAGGTTTTCGCTTCCCAGAATCCTCCGGGCCTGGCGAGCTGCCAAGTACTTAGCGGAAGCTAAAAAGTAACTCGCTCCCCTCCCTCCTCCCCTCCCCCTGCTCACGCTCCCCCTCCACGCCATTCACCGCAGTGCTCTCAAAATTTTCCACATGTCCTGTGTCACCAGTGCAGACTGTACAATGAAAACCAGAACGCCGGCTACCCATGACGGGGCTTTTATTAATAATTGGGGGAGGGAGGGCAGGCTGGGATCAGACACTGACAGCCAGGGGCACCGGGCTCCGCTGTACCTGCCATAACCACTGGGCGTGAACCTATATGGAGTGTGTGTGTGTGTGTGTGTGTGTGTGTGCGCGCGCGCGCCTTTCATCCTTAAAAATACATTAATAAAAACGCAAGCAGCTTCAGAACTGTGTAGACACTCCGCATACCGTGGCCTGGGTAGGGGGTGGGTTTCGCTTGGGTGCTTTGGAGCTTCATTTAGGGTGGGGAATTGAGGTCATGCAGGCAGCGTTGTTCACATCCAGCCTTTCCAAGAGCCCTCGGGAAGAGGGCTGTTATTGAGAACCGAGCCTGTTTCTAGAGCTTTCCTTGAATCTCTCGGGTGTCGCGGTCAGAGCTCTGAGGCCACCGATGGGGAGGGAGCTCGGAGATGGTTTTCACTGGAAAGTTTACCAGATAACTTCTGACTGTCGGCACGGCCCAAAGCACTAGGGCTTCTACTAGCAGAAACTGGAAATTGGCATTGCGTTCAATGTGCTGAATTAAAAAAAAAAAATCATAATCTACATTGAGATCAAGAGCCCGGGCTTTATTTTCCAGCACAAATAGAACGAAAATTGTCTGCTGCTTAGGCGGTTGGATAGAGTTCAGGAAAACTATGTCTGGCATTAATTCCAAAGTGGAGGTTTTGGTTCAAGCGAGGCCCATTAATTTCAGTAAACTGTTTTCACTAGTCCAGACCCTGCTGTGCAAGGACTATTTATTACCTTTTGCTAACCTGATGTCTGCAGAGTTGTAAAGCAAAGGTTAAAAAAAAAAAAAATCCAGGGTGGAGATATCTATATATTGGATCAAATGGGTTTTGCACCTTCCCTTTGGGGTTATGTTTTATGGGGCGTTTTCTATCCCTGGTTTTTCTTTATCAGACTTTTTTTTTTTTTTAAATCCGTCTTGCAATGAAGTTGAGAGAAAAATCCTGATGGAGAGGAATCTGGTGAGAGCAAATATCTATCTCCTGCCTCTTTTGGAAAGGTACGTCCCAGCCACAGGGATGTTTTGTGTGCCTGTTCCTGGCCTCCAGACTGCAGGTCCAGCGCAAAGTCCTGACATGATTCACCCTGCCGATCTGGTCTAAAATACACCAAGACGGTCAATTTTGGCGTTTGTTCTCCCCGAGGAATTTTACTAGCTGCCTTAGAAAAGCACATAAATTGCTTCCCCCTCCCTCTTTTTTTCCACGTCTTCTCTCCTCATCCCCACCCCACCCCCAGTCCATCTTGATGTCATTTCAAAGGGAAGGATGAAAAGGGGGGATTTGTCAGGCGGTCAGGTTTGTGAATGTGTCTTTCCAGCCCCCAATACACACACATACACACACACACACACACACACACACACACACACACACACAAACACACACACACATTCTCTCTCTCTCTCTCAGCTGAGAATGTTAATCAGAATTAAAAGCCAGTCAGTACTATTAAAGCATCAAACATGAAGACTTAAAGGAGGGGGAATTTGGGAGTAGAGGGGGTGGGAATGGAATGTATGGAATATAATGGAAATAACGGAATATAATCCAGTCTTTTACGCTGACTTTGTAAAATAAATGAGGGGAATGGTAGTACCAATTTCGGTCAGCTTGTCAAATGTCAAAATCATTGGTCTTTCCTTTCAACTACCCTCCCCACTCGCCCCCCTCTGCCCCGCCCCAACACAGGCAAGTTTTGTGCCTTTCCCAAGTGTGATTAATCTCTGGCAGAGGCCAGAAACAGGAGTAGATTTCTTGGCTGCCCGTTCTGATAAACAATCTGTTCTTGGGAAGAGTAGGTGAAGGTGGTGTACGGGGAGGGGGGTAAATCTCCGGGCTTCGTGTAGGGGGATGGGGAGAGAGGAGGAGAGGAGTCGAGGCCACCCTCTGGGAAAACGCAACTGCCCCGCCTTTGGAGCGCCGGTTTTTGGGGTGGCCCAGGTTTCCCGGCCTTAAGAACGTGAGCTTCTCAAACACAGTGGATCCTTTCTTGCAGCGTTCACAACCTCCAGAAAAACATCGGAGGGATACAGAGGGCTGGAGGAGAAGGGAGCAGAGGGGAGGGGAGCCCCAGAGCCCGGGGAGGGGAGCCCCAGAGCCCGGTGGTTTCAGGACCACGTCGGATGCTCCCACGGCGGCGGCGTCGCAGACCCGGGGCTCCTGCGCAGTGCTCGTCGTCGGGGAAACCGCGGCAGGGCAGCCGCAGGGAAGGCTGGGCGGGGCGGTGCCGGTAGGAAGCACCGCAAAGCGGACCAGGGAAAACCAGTAGCTGTTCAAGACAAAAGGAGGGACTATTTTGCGGCGTCGGAGGTCGCTGGTATGGAAACTCCGGAGGCAAGATCACTGGCTGTGTGGATTTTGCAGTGGGTTTATTGTGTGGGTAACCAGGCAGAAAGCCGCGATATGAAAAAGTGGGGAGGGGGAAAATCTACGGTTGAAGGGAAATCAGTGAGAGAAGGCTGCTCAGGGCTGGGAAATGTCACCAAGGAGAGTGCAGTGGCACCGAATAAAAGATGAGTAATCGGCCACCTTTTGGAAAAGGAGTGTAAAGATATTAATAAAGGCGAGAAACTCGCAGCCTGAAACGCCTCACCTCCTGCCTCTCCTGCCCATGCTACGCGCGCGCGCGCACACGCGCGCGCACACACACACACACACACACACACACACACACAGCCCTCTCCCCCTCTACCCTGCATCCAAGCAGCCTGGGCCAGGCTCGCTTTCCTTTGGATTTAATTACATGAAAATGCTGAACAAAAAACCTGTAATTACACCCTTAGTCCCTGCCACTCAGGCCTAGCACACTTCCTGCCTAGTTTTGTTTTTTTAAAGAAGAGGTCATTGCCTCTTTTCATTCCAAATTGACCAAAACAAAAAAAGTAAAAGCCCTAAATAAATCCAACGGCAGCACCACGGGGTATCTGGGGATGGGCCTGGAAAGGCGTTCTGGGTCTAGGAGAGGTGAGTAGTCGGTCTATCCTTGGGATTGGCTCCCTCCAGCTCTTAGGTCCAGAGGCAGTCACTACTTATTTGTTTGTCCATCAGCCCAGAACAATAGAGATGCTGGGCTGGCCCCCCAGGAGGAAACCCTCTAAGGGCAGGACAAACAGTGTGGATCAAGCCTCCATTTTTTCCAGCTATTTTACCTAGGAAGGTTTAGCGTCGGAAGAGATTCCTGACAAAGGCTTGCCTTTCTATAGCCCTAGGTATTAACATCCAGAATTTCACTGCAAGGCCCCGAAGCAGGGAAAACAGGTTGACAGGTGAGGAAACTGAGGCCCAGAGAGAATAAACAGATTGCTCTAAGTCAGTCACATGGCCGGTGGGAGTGTTGTACAAGCACTGTCTCTGCTGACTTTGGGGCTATTGCATCAGGAAACTAGGACACCCAGGAGGAAATGGATGTTTCTAGATTCTGGGCTAGGGCCAGTCTGGCTTAGTTCATCGCTAGATCCCTAGGACTGAGACAGTCCTCTCTAAATAAATAGCTGAGGAGCTCCTTGGTGGCTCAGTGTGTTAAGAATCCAGTGTTGCCACTGCTGTGGTTCTGGTTGTGCCTGTTTGATCCCTGGCTGGGGAACTTTCTGCATGCCATGGGTGCAGCCGTAAATAAATAAATAAATAAGTAAATAGTTGAATCACTGAATGAATGGCAAAAGGCAAGCACAAGTTAAGGGGCTGGAGAATGGAAAGCCACTAGGCCATCTGGCACCCAAGTTTCAGCTCTAAAACAAAATATAAGTGACAAGAATAGCTTCCCACCCATAGGAACACATCAGACTTGGCTCCTCCAGGTCCGGCCAGAGAGAATATCAGGTTATCTAGATGGTGGTCCTCTAGATGAATGGCTGTCGAGGGCTCTCTTATTCCCTTGATTTCTCGTGATACCTAGGCCAGGCTTGACTGTCAGGATATAGACCTCTTCTAGGCTAGAAGTACCTTCAGGGGTAGCCTGCCATAGTCATCCAGTGGCCCCCAGCTCAAGAATAGGACAGTACATATTGGGTGGGTACACACACAGTCAGTATGACCTGAATTGGGTGAGAACAAAAGGTTAATCGTGTGATATGACTTGTGGGTTTGGAAAGAGGCTACTTCCACTATAAAATGCAACTTCTCCACTTCCTTCCTTTTCATGATACAGCCTGGGGTCCTCTACAAGTATGAACATGTAAATAGCCATCCTTGGGCAGGGCAACTCCGTAAGTTCCTAAATATTTTGGGGTATGTTCTAGGGCTTCAGGTTTTCCTCCATCACCTCTTTCTGGCGCCAGGGTATAGAAAACCTAGGAAGGTCTCAGGGGATGCCAGGAAAGCATGGCTACACAATTTTGCTCAAAGCTGAATGGTGATGGATTTTAACCCCAAAATAACTGGTGCTAATTTATGCATAATCTTGCATCTACTGGGACAGTAATGGCCTTCTTCACTTGCAAGCTTCTATAGAGGAGGCATTTTATTTTTCTGCAGTTTCTTAGATACAGCTAGGAGGGCCCCCCCCCCGGCCCCCAAAAAAGGCTAGCAACCACAGGGAATAGAAGAAGGAAGCCTGGGTTTAGAGCCAGAGGACCTGGTTTCCAGTAATTCTGGACTAGTTCTGGACCTGCTTTCTTCACCTATACAGGAGGGTGATGAAAGTAACACCCACCTCACAGGGCCGGTGTGGGGCTTGGTGAAATACTGTCTGGGAAGACACTTTCAGAGCTCTAGACAAATGCTGGTCATTGTATTGTTCACAATCTTTTACAATTTGTCAAGTATATTATAATATTTATCTTGCATACACACCAGTGAGGCAATTATGCCCATTCTACAGACAAAGAAATCGGAAAGTTAAAGTGATCTGCTCAAGGTCACACTGCTACCTAGGGTTAACCAAGTCCACGTTGAACAACAAGATGTCAATATGCCCTCAAAGCTAAGCGCCCCCCCCTTCCTTCTTCTTTGCTAAATTTCGAGTTGGCAAAGTCAGGCCTGTCAAAATATTTGGCGATTCTGGCCCATCTACCCTGACCAGGGACAGCGGCGATGGCTGCCCTTCCGAACCAGACTTGACCAAAGGGCAGCGGAGGGACAGTAAGGCCGCAGGGAAGGCTTCCCGCTCCGAGGCCCCGCCTTCTGGCGGCCAGGGCAGGAAAGTGCCGGCGGCAACGGGTCTCCGGAGCCGGGTGGTGGAAATCCCCAGCTCGGGTGCGGGCCGGTGGGGACCTGCTGGCACTCTGGCTCCCTGCTGAGGCCAGGCGCACGCGGGGTGGAGAGGGAGGGTCCGAGGGTGTGAGCACCTGTGGCCTTGACTGCCCCCCCCCCCCCCCCCCCCCCCGCCAGCCTCTCCTCCCATTCTGAGCCTCCAAGCCCCTCTTCCCGGCTACCCTCCTTTTTGGGGTGTGGGTGTTTGTTTTAACCCAACCGGGTCAGTGAATAGCACTCTTGTCTGGCGCTTCCCCGTTTTTCCCCTCTAGCACTGGTCCCTGGGAGGCTCATTCCAGGGTTCCCTTATTTTTGGACCTGAAAAAAACACACCAGCTTTTGCTGAGGACAGCGCTGGGCTCCCCCGTGCCCTGGCACGCTGGCAAGGAGAGGAAGCGGGGAGGAGGCAGGAACCAGACGCGACTCCCCCGGGCCCCCCCTTCTTCTTTCCCTGCTCCCCGCCCCTTCAGGAAGAAAGCAGTCAGAGATCTGATCGCTTGCTGCGGCCGCTGTGCCAGGAGGCTGTGTTACGGCCTCCTTTCCCTTCCACCCAATTTTGCACGGAGCGCCAGGCTTCCCGCGCGCCCTGGGCTGGGCAGGTCCTGGCCGGCGGCTCAGCCTCCCCTCCCCGGGGGTTCTTAGCGAATCACGTTGTTCCTAGGATTTCACGATCGAGTGACTCTTGTGTAACCCTATGTCCTGGCCTAAGTTAATACTTAAAAAAAAAAAAATTTTTTTTTTTAAATACCAGAATTAATCCTTTAGGAAAAGGCGGATACTTCCACCACGGAACCGGCCCAGGAGTCAATGTGTAAATCACAGCGCTGACTCGGTTCCTCCAACCCTACAGCCGCGGAGGCTTCCTGGCGCTGGGAGGGAGCCTCCTAGGAGAAGCCAGAGGAGGGCCCAGCCCAGACGTTTGTTTTCATGTGCTTCGAGACGGCTCTAGCGGGCCAAAGAACCGGGTCCTGCTTACTGCTGGCTTGAGTGTTACCAAAAAAGGCCTTTCTCTTGCGGAGAGCTTGGCCCGCGCGTTGCAGTGGGGTGACGCGAGGTTCAGCCCGGGCCTCCTCGAAGGCTGAGCCAGCTGGCTGCAGGATGCCAGGCCAGAGTCCCCCACCCGCCCCATCTCTACCACAAACCTGAGGGAGGTCGGGGCTGGGGCGGGGGAAGACATGAGGCACACTGCAGGGAGTTGCGAAGGGCGAAGTGAGTGGGCCCCGTGACCTTCTCCCTCCTAACGCTGGGCTGTGGCCTCTGGAAAGGCCCAGTGGAGGGCTGACCTTTTGCTCCAGTTTAAAGCTGGGTCCTCTGAGGATGCCAGCTCAGATGGCAGTCTTGGGGGGAAGACAGCAGCTGTTGGAAGGAACTTTGGGAAGACCGCGGGCATTTCGCCCTGTGCCAGATTGACCTCTAGCTCTGCCGGTCTCCCAGACCCCACAGCTAGCGTTCTGCCTGATCTGTCGGCTTTTCACCTAGTGTCTTAGGTTTAAGCCTCCCCCCCACCACACACACACCTTGCTCAGTTACTTTCCATTGTGCACCCAGTACTGTCACAGGGAATTTTCCTTCAAGGGAAATTTATCTCCAAAATATTGGTGTTCTTGCCTCTCACAGTCCCTGACGCATCCCCAAACAGGGCCATCTTTGACAAGCAATTAAGAAGAAATTTATCGCCATAAATGATGGTGATTCTTTGAGGGGGAAGGGTATCGAGAGAGCTATGCCTTTTAAATTAAAGGATTATGAGACTGTAATGGAAGTTTGTTTAAATGCGTGCTTATTTCTAACTCGGTATGTCTGAAGACACCCGGCATGTATGTGTGTGTGTATATATATATATATCTCCTTTAGTAACAGCGAAGACAGAGACAGACACGGAGATGGAGACATATGTGTGTGCATACCAAACATAACACTATGTATGACACAGAATCAGACTTGCTTTCTCTAGCAGCCTGGCTAGAAGGTTGGGGCTAAGTTGCTAGCTACTCTTCAGCATTTGGGGTTTAATAAAGGGACAGGCTGAATAAATAATAGTGTAAAGAAACAGGTTAACCAGTCAAGTCAAAGCTAAAGAGCCTCGAGCCCCACGCTGGTGCGGATGTCATTCCAGTTCCCAGCCCTGTGTTTTTGACTCACTCCAGGGTAGCTGTGGTGTGGGGAGAGATGAAGTCTGGGAGGGTGAGGCAATGCTCCCAGCAGCTCTTACAGAAGAATCACTGCCGGGAGCCAGCCAGCCGGGGAAAGTTTATTATTGTTGGGGAGTGCACAGTGAGCTCACTGTTTTGCAAAAACAGAAATCTGGCTGCTTTCAGATGAAAGAGGGGCTCCCTTGAATTCTTCCTTCCCCCTTTCTTCCAGTTCTTAAAAGCTCCCCTTCTTTTGCACACTGGGCCCCAAAATGAGTGGGAGATCAGGGCACTGAGAAGGGCTGGACTGGGGGAACAGGTTCTGAAGGTCAAGTGTCAAAATAAAAATAAATACTCCTTGTTGCTTCAACTGAACTTTATTACAATTAGTAGTAATAGCAGTGACAAGAGTAGGGATCCTTCCATTCTGTGCAATTTACAAAATACTTCCACATGTTAACCAGTCATAGTACCAATATTAATATCAATACGAATAATAACCAACTCTTTCTGATGGCTTCCTGTGAACCTGACTCTGTGTTCAACACACTGTAGGGCATATTTGTTACAGTCTCTGGCAGTGGCAGATCCATAACTTCTGTTTGTGGAAGAATTCAGTGGCACAATCAGTTTGGAAGGGGAGGATTGGTGAGGGGTGGGCTTGTCAAAGCCACCTTTCAAAGTAGATTTTTCTGGATTCATATTCCAGTTCTGTCTCTAATGGCTGTGTGACCTTGGGCGACTTATTTAACCTCTTTACTTTCCCAGCTTGTAAAACAGAGTTAATAATAGAATCTACCTTGTAGATAATACTGAGAATGTAATGATGATGCAATTAAACCACCTAACAGTATCTGGCCCACAGCAAGTCTCAGTGAGTTGCCTCCTATAAGGGCAAGAAACAAAATGAAATCTTAAACAGTTCTAAAAAGCCAGGAGCTCTGATCCCATTTTACAGATGGAAAACAGATGTTATGCTAGGGTAAGTAACTAACTCAAGGTCACAAAATCAGTAAGTGATAGAGAGGAAATTCCAAACTAGTGTGCCAGGCTCCAGAACCTGAAATCCCATTACATTGTCTCCCCCGACTGCAGCCTTGTCCAGGATTATCTCAATTTTCATGGGGTGGCGGGGAAGCAGACCCAATACTTAGAAAAATCCATTGAAATGCCCTAACTAGCCCTATGACCAACATATCTGGTCTGCAATAAACAATAATGATGAGAAGCGATCAGGGCCTCGCTCAGCCTTCTGGGGCCCTATGGAATGAAATCACAGCACATGAGAAAGAACTCTGAAAACTGCGGCTGTTTTACAAAGGGATATCAATACTATTAAATGCTGAGCCCACCTTTTTTTTTTTCTCTAATCAAACCCGGAAAAACCACTCACCTGTTTTCTCTCCAGCACCTCCCTCTCCCTGCCCCCCAACTGCAGCTGTGTGCAGCCAGTGGACTGTTTTCCTTAAAGGCCTCCGGGTGCTCATAGCTTCTTTAGACATCCAGCCAAAATTTTTAGAGTGCGGCTTGGGGGAGGGGTATCTCACCCTGAATTCATTTAGCTCCGTTGTTGAAGCTCAGGTTCCTAGACCGGGGCACAAAAACAAAGCAAAAAGGCAGTTTCTGGAAGACTGGAATTCAGCTCATTTTACAGGTGCTTCGGCATCAGCGGTAGCAAACGTGATATTCAAGGGGGGGGGCGGGAGGGGAAGGTTTGATTGCAGATGAAATGGGTAATACCTATGTGGAATTCATGGCGAAAATCCTGAAACAGGACATTTAAATCCGCTGCCAGGGGTGGGGTGGGGAGCGGGATCGGAAACGACGCTTGTGGTTTTTAAATGCGTTTTTACTTGGGAAAGCCAGGCGGGGAAAGGAAAGGTCATCGTCTGTTTAATTTCCACCCCCAGCCCTGGACTTCCAGCCTTAGCTCGCGGGGCCTCAGCTGTTGTACACACACGGCGAGGGGGGAGGGGAGGGCGGAGGAGCGGAGGAGGGGCCGACTGGGAGGAATCTGGGCGCTCTGCCGCGCATGCGCCTTTCACGAGCAACAAGTGGGCTCCACAGAGGAAGTGTAAAGGGGAGGGGAGGGGGAACTGGTGCAGAGCATGGCGGTGACGTCAGCGCTCCGCCCGGGCGGCATCCCGCGCGGCCAAGCCCGGGACAGCGCGAGCCGCAGCGCGAGCGGGAGCGCCGAGACGCGCCTCCGGAACGTAGAGTAACAATCACAACCCCACATTCCGGGCGAGTGTGAGCGGGAAGGGATGCGACCCGGGCCGAGGCGCCGCGCGAGCGCCCTGCAGCCAACGTGAGCTCCGCCAGCCGCGGCGGCCCGGGCGCCCGCCAGGCCTGGGGGCGGCGGGAGCCTGCGTGCGTGCGCTCCTCTACTCTGCTCGCGTGCATCCTGGAAGCAGTGGCCGCGGCGGCTCCCTCCGGCCGTGCAAACCCAGTCGCCGCCAGCGGAACGGCCGACGCTGCGGAGGGGAGAAGCTCCTCTCTCGGCTGCCAACCCCTCCCCCGGCCCTCCCGGGAAGCAGCGACTTCAGCAAGACTGGACCCGGGCACCGGGTGGCACTGAACCCTCTGTAGCCTTCGCCCCAGGGAGCCTGGCGGGGAGAGGACGCAGGTCGTAGGGCGCCCCCCCAACCCCCACAAGAGGAGAGGAAGAGACAGCCCCTTTCGAGCTTTTCCACGCACCAGCCACTCCGGGGAGGGGGCCAAGAGCCCACAGCGGCCAGCACCCGGCACCCTCGCCCCCTCCCCCCGGGCCCGGAGCTTCCAGTCCAGGTCCGCGACACCAGGAAGAAGGCGCCTGAGCTACCCTCCCGACGAGACAGCCGCAGTAGGAGGTGGGGGCGAGGAGCGGGCTGGACTCGTTCGCCGCCCAGGCGGTGGAGCCCCCGCGGAGAGGCGCTGCGCCGGCGGTGGAGACTCGCGCTCCCTCCAGCCCCTGGGGCAGAACTTTCTCGCCCCCCCCCTCCCCCGCAGCCAGACTCCCTCCCCAGCCGGCCAGCCCTCCGGGAGGAGAAGGCGCCGCGGAGACAGCCCGGGCGGGGGCCTACCTTCCCCAGGGCCGGCATCATGTCGGCGGCGCAGGTGTCCTCGTCCCGGAGACAGTCTTGCTACCTGTGCGACCTGCCCCGCATGCCCTGGGCCATGATCTGGGACTTCTCGGAACCCGTATGCCGCGGTTGCGTCAACTACGAGGGCGCGGATCGCATCGAGTTTGTGATCGAGACCGCGCGCCAGCTGAAGCGGGCGCACGGCTGCTTCCAGGACGGCCGCTCCCCCGGGCCGCCGCCGCCCGTCGGGGTCAAGACGGTGGCCCTGTCGGCTAAGGAGGCGGCGGCGGCTGCGGCGGCGGCGGCGGCCGCCGCGCAACAGCAGCAACAACAACAGCAACAACAGCAGCAGCAGCAACAACAGCTCAACCACGTCGATGGTTCCAGCAAGCCCGCGGTGCTGGCGGCCCCGTCAGGCCTGGAGCGCTATGGCCTGAGCGCTGCTGCCGCCGCCGCTGCCGCCGTGGAACAGCGCAGCCGCTTCGAGTACCCTCCACCTCCAGTGAGCCTGGGAAGCAGCAGCCACGCCGCGCGGCTGCCCAACGGCCTGGGAGGCCCCAATGGCTTCCCCAAGCCCACACCGGAGGAGGGACCCCCGGAGCTGAACCGCCAGAGCCCCAATTCGTCCTCAGCTGCGGCGTCGGTGGCGTCTCGACGCGGGACACACAGTGGGTTAGTGACTGGGCTGCCTAACCCGGGGGGTGGCGGAGGCCCCCAGCTCACGGTGCCCCCCAGCCTGCTGCCGCAGACGCTACTTAACGGCCCGGCCAGCGCTGCTGTGTTGCCCCCACCGCCCCCTCACGGTCTGGGCAGCCGTGGGCCCCCGACGCCCGCGCCTCCAGGGGCACCCGGGGGCCCAGCTTGTCTCGGGGGCACCCCCGGCGTATCTGCCGCATCGTCCTCCGCGTCGTCTTCGACCTCGTCATCAGTGGCCGAGGTGGCCGTGGGTGCTGGTGGCAAAAGGCCCGGCTCGGTGTCCAGCACCGACCAGGAGCGCGAGCTGAAGGAAAAGCAGCGTAACGCCGAGGCCCTGGCGGAGCTGAGCGAGAGCCTGCGCAACCGCGCCGAGGAGTGGGCCAACAAGCCCAAAATGGTCCGCGACACGCTACTCACGCTGGCCGGCTGCACGCCCTACGAGGTGCGTTTCAAGAAGGACCACTCGCTGCTGGGCCGCGTCTTCGCCTTCGACGCCGTCTCCAAGCCCGGGATGGACTATGAGTTGAAGCTGTTCATTGAGTACCCCACGGGCTCGGGCAACGTGTACTCCAGCGCATCTGGCGTGGCCAAGCAGATGTACCAGGACTGCATGAAGGACTTCGGCCGGGGACTCTCTTCCGGCTTCAAGTATCTGGAGTACGAGAAGAAGCACGGCTCCGGGGACTGGCGCCTACTTGGAGACCTGCTGCCCGAGGCTGTGCGCTTCTTCAAGGAGGGCGTGCCCGGCGCCGACATGCTGCCCCAGCCCTACCTGGACGCCAGCTGTCCCATGCTGCCCACGGCTCTGGTGAGTTTAAGCCGCGCCCCCAGCGCACCCCCGGGGACCGGGGCCCTGCCGCCCGCTGCCCCCTCGGGCCGGGGCGCAGCCGCCAGCCTGCGCAAGAGGAAGGCGTCTCCCGAGCCCCCGGACTCCGCCGAGGGCGCGCTGAAGCTAGGCGAGGAGCAGCAGAGGCAGCAGTGGATGGCAAACCAGAGCGAGGCACTTAAGCTCACCATGTCGGCCGGGGGCTTTGCAACGCCTGGTCATGCGGCAGGGGGGCCGCCCCCGCCGCCCCCGCCCCTGGGACCCCATTCCAACCGGACCACCCCACCTGAGTCAGCCCCTCAGAATGGTCCGTCCCCCATGGCCGCCCTCATGTCGGTGGCAGACACTCTGGGCACGGCGCACTCGCCCAAGGACGGCAGTTCCGTGCACTCCACCACTGCGTCCGCCCGGCGCAACAGCAGCAGCCCGGTGTCGCCGGCCTCCGTACCCGGGCAGCGCCGCTTGGCATCACGGAACGGGGACCTGAATTTACAAGTGGCGCCCCCGCCACCTAGCACCCACCCAGGCATGGACCAAGTACACCCCCAAAACATTCCGGATTCCCCTATGGCCAACAGCGGGCCCCTGTGCTGTACCATTTGCCACGAACGTTTGGAGGACACACATTTCGTTCAGTGCCCATCCGTTCCCAGCCACAAATTCTGCTTCCCTTGCTCTAGAGAGAGCATCAAGGCCCAGGGGGCCACTGGCGAGGTGTACTGCCCCAGCGGAGAGAAGTGCCCCCTAGTTGGGTCGAATGTACCTTGGGCCTTCATGCAGGGCGAAATCGCGACCATCTTGGCTGGGGATGTTAAAGTGAAAAAGGAGAGAGACCCTTGAACCACAAGACAGCCACTCCTTTGCCCCAGACCAGCTCCTCACCCGTCCAGAGGGCCCCTCCCCCCCCATCGACCCTCTTTCCTCACCCCCAAGATGTAGAATTGTGAATATAACAAACTGCAAAAAGTTAGTCTTATGTATAGACATTATTTTCGTCGTATGTTTCTATATTTTGAAACAAGGGTAACTTCTTCATTTGAAGGATAAGCTGGTTTGTGTTAAGCAGTATAATATTGGTTGGGTCTTTTGCATCATATTCGTTAGCATTTATTGGTGGCAGAGTGTTTGCCTAGGTACAGAATTAATAGCCCTTAGCAACGACTGCTGCTGGTGTGTATTTTTGTAAATGTTATGCACTCACTGAAAGGAAAAAAAACATACACAAAAGAAAATGACTTTTTTTTTGCCAAGGCCAGTGTTGCTGCCTAAAAAAAAAAAAAAAGAGATGCTATAAAATGGTGAGAGCTTCTTTCTAAACAGCCCCAAGTGTTGAAGTCTTCACTTTATTTTTGTTTCATTCTGTTCTGTTTTGTTTTCCTGTTTTTGCAAAATGGTAAGGGGGGTGTTGGGGGGGGTGTTTTTTGTTGCAAGTTTGTGAGGGAAAATGTTTTGGTTTGTTTCTACTGACCTGAATGTGTTCACGTGTTGTTTTTGTTTTTGCTTTATTGATGCACGGATGCTTTTGAACAGTAGAGCGAAATGCTAGACATGGAGAATCTGCTCTGTTTGTCCTTTATACATTTCTGTAGTTAACAGAACACTGTAATGTGCCTTGGAGCTTAGTAACTTGTAATAAATTCAATTGATATTAATTCTGCCCCGAGTCAGCAAGTGTGTTTTTCTAGGACGAAGACCACACAGCTCCAACGCGGGGTACACCTTCCCTAACCCAACGTGGAACACAAATGCTGGTGTCTTTGAAAGCCCTCAGGGGTGGCATCTGTAGAAAGCCCTATGCGAGCTGCCTGCCCCTCCTCCTTAGTACCAGGCTATTTACACTCACCTCTTGGGGCTCACAGACAGTTGCTGACTAAGCAATTTCTGTTTACTCCTCAGCGTCTCTGTTTGAGCTTGGCGGTGCACCACAGCTGCAGATGGCATTGTTGGGGATGCTTTTGGGTGCCTCGCCCTGTGGCCCTGTGCAGATACCCAGTGCAGCTGTGACTTGTGCACATGGGGTGGGGGGAAGAGGAAAACACTGGGGTCCTTTGCCTTCTAGGTGTGGCAGAAGTCACCGTTATTGCACATTTAAAGCAAAAATTGTCCAGAGCTGGGAGTCTGCGGTGGAGGCAGGAGGGGTGAGGGAAGTGGGAGGCAAATCCGTGTACTCAGCCAGTAGGATTCCCGGCAGCTTCCAGTGGATGCACTGAAGAGCAGTTTCACCTCATTTGTAACATGTTTTTTTTCCTTTCCCCACTTTTGGACAATAATTTTTAAAGGCCGAACTCTTAGCTGGTTGCAGAGAATGGGAAAGAGAGAGAGAAAACGCCAAACTCAGTTCCTGGGCAGAGATCGCTTTTGACACCAAATAGAACCCATTCCCAGTGGTGAGGAAATGCAATTACCCATCTAACGGACTTTTGGCGGCATTTGTGAGGTCCAGAGGGAAGGGGATGGGAGTGGAATGTCCTTCAGGGTTCTGAGCCCCCTTGGTTGAGACCAGACTGGAGCCCTCCCGGCGTTCAGGGAAGGCAAACAAACCTGGTTTGAACCTTGTACTTTCCTTGGAGGTAAATGGAAGAAGAGTGGGAAACAGGAGGGAGAAAGCACAGCCCCAGGTCCCTTCAGAAATCCCTCCTGTGGCCACACCCCACTTCTGGTCAGGGCAAGTGGGCCAGGATGGTCCCCACAGGGCCAGAGGAATAGCGAATGAGGGAAGAGACTCGGCCACCCCCCAACCCTGCTCCCTTCAAAGAGGCAGCCGGGAGGGTTGGAAGGTGGGTAGGGGCGTAGGAGCGATTGGGGAAAAACAAATCACTAACCAGCCCAGAACACCAGCGTGGAGATTGGGTTGGTGTTCAGACTTGCTTGTTAATAACACGCTTTTGGTTTCTGTTCCTGCTTTGCCACCACCATCACTGAAGTAGTGGAAAGCATGACTGTGTGGTGTGCGTTTGGAGGTATGGATAAATGGCAGTTGATGGATCTGCCGCAGCTTCTTAATCCTGGTACCCGGGAGGTGCCTGTCTCACCTCTTTAAGAATCTCCCCACATATAAATAGATGTGCGTGTCAGCTTCCTGCAAATGTGTCCTTGCATTTTCATCTGCTGCCAAATGTTGTATTGGTGCTTATGAGTCATGAAACCTATTTTCATCCTCAGGGGTAATTAACTTGGGGGTGATAATGTATAGCAGACTGTAGGAAGAGTTAATTCTAAAACCTATCCTCGCCTGGCTACCAATCACACGTTTCACTTAAAGGTCTGGGTTGGCTTTTCTCATAAGCTCATTAATAAAAACCAAGCATGTTTCGCCTGGAAGAGCCTCTGAGGTGCTCCCAAGCCCCACTCCCACTGTACACACTCACAAAATGGGTAAAGCTCAGTAGCCCGAGAACACAGAGGGTCACGGGGGTAATTAAACCACCATTGAATGCAGGCGCAGTGGGTGCAGCCACAGCACTGAGCCGTGCGTGTTAATTTCCACGTGTGGCTGATCGGTCGGGGTGGGAACACTGTGAAGACTGTCCAGTGGCTCCGAGTGGGAACTAGCCCTGGTACCTGCCTCTGTGTGCACATGCGTTCCTGCTGGCCTGCCACTGTCTCGTCGTTGCTTTCAGGCATTACTTTCAGGAACTTTTAGGATTATGAGACCCCTGATTTAGTGCACGTAGGTAGGAAAGGGGCCTGTCATTAAGAGTTGAAAACTGTAGTTTTCTCTCTCTTCTTGTTGCTGAGTGCATTATTAGCAGGAAAGGCAGGAGCTGTAATAATGAAGCATCCAGCACAGGCTGGCCAGTTGGGTTTCACTAAGGAAAGCTGCCTTGATGAGACCTGGGGGAGGAGAAGGAGGGACAGGTTGGGGTGGAAGTGAATTATAAGGGTGCATTTAATTAAAGTTTACCGTCGCCGGGGGCCATTTGTTAGATGGCGGCTCCCCTTTCTCTTTTTTAGGAACCGTGTGACCTTTCTCTTTGCTTTGACCCATTCAGCTGCTAGTCTGTTTGCCTTAACCAGTCTTGCTTTGATCCCTCGGCTAGATTCCCCCTACCCTGAAGCTTCCCACTGTGCATGCCCAGGAAGCATTTTTCTCTTTGGTGCGAGAGGAGTCTTGTGGGTTTCAGAGATTCAGACTGGATGAGCCTAGTCATTCTTCATCTGCAGTCACCCCGAATCACCCCACCTCTTCCATTTCCTCCTTCTCATTCCCTCCCTCCTCCGAGCCAAAGTAGCCAACGTTTAAAAATCCATATTGTTTTAATCTATATGCATTGTGTGTGCAACTCATCTAAGCTGAGTGTTTCTTTGAGTGGGCACAGTGGTGGGGCAAGGTGGACCTAATTCAGCAGCTTTGAGAGACTAGGCTGATGGCGGTCATTTTTTGACCTTGATCTCTGACGGCTGTAAGAGGGGAGACCTCCAGTGAGCTTAGCGTACCCTGCACTCACGTTTGCACCTGCCAGGCTCACGTGGGCGGGCACGGCTGTGTTGTTAAATGGGATCTGAGGACACGTTTTTGTGTTCACCCGTCCAACCCAGGCTGTTAACGTATGAGTACTGAAATTCGCTTTTGTTTTTCTCTTATACTTTGTTAAATCAAGGAAATTGGGACAGGGACTGGCCCTTAAGGGCAGCTGGTGGAATGCTTTTGAAACCTTTCTGGGATCAGAGATATCTTAGAAAAAATTGATGAAAATGTTGGATCCTTCCTCAGAAAGTATAGGTGTCCTGTCCCCTCCTCCCCACACACGGACTTGCGTACATTTTCTTTTCTTTTTAATATAAGCTTTATTTTTGAATAGGTAATACATTCCTTGAGTTCAAAATCTGAAAGTTGCAGAAGGGAATACGGTACAATAGTAAGTGGCCTCTTTTGTATAAGTGGCCCCTGGGCCACCTAGTTCCCTCCTGGGATGCAGCCAGCATTTTACCCAATTTTTAAAGTTCATCCATGGAACTTGAGTTTGGAACCTAGGTCTAGTTCATCCACGTAGTGAAAATGAGGGCCCCAAGGCACAGAGAGATGAAGGAACTTGCCTAAACTCACGGTGGCAGAGTCTGGGCTATAATCCTATTAGGGAACAACTCGAATGGACATAAAAAAAAAAAGTTCTTTTGGCTTAACTAGAGCTTTGCATGAGGAAAGGTGATGATGAAGTGGGCAAAAGGAGACTGAGCATCTGGTGGAGGAAGCTCAGAGTTTTTGCAGGGTCTGGGAAGACAGGGAATAAGCATTTGCCCCTTGGTCTCTTGCAGCCATGCCTTTGGGGAGGGAATGTTCAGAAGATCATCTAGGTTTACTGACTATAATTATCCGATGGGCCTTAATGAGTGGAGTCCTTTCTTAAAGCTTTGAGCCCTAGGCCCTCACACCCCTCCCCTCTTGTCCGATTGGCAACTTCTGAAGGTTTAAAGACTGTCAAGGAACCATTTGGGCAGAGAGGTAAGAGGTAGGGAGACCAGGACTCCTCCACTTTCCTTTGAGCTTGGAGCTGCCCTCCTCTCTCCCTGTCACCCACCGCTGCCTGGCCCTGTCCCCCACTGCTGAAGAGGGAACTGAAGGCGACGGGTGGCATGCCAGGTGCCATGAGCTCATGCACGCTTCAGGCCAGCCTCCGAGGACGGTACAATGAGGCCTGTTAGACAGATGTGCCAAGTGAGCTCAGAGAGTTTACATACCCAAGGCCGCCCGTGGTATTCTGTTCAAACCCAGGGCAGCCTAGAGCTTGGACTCTGATGAGGACTCCTGTGTAGCCCCTTGCAGGGACCTCTGACTTCGGACCCCCAGGGCCGGTCCCTCAGCCCTTTCCCCGTTTCCCAGAGTCTCACTGTGAGCCTGGCCCGTGCCGGTGAGCTAGCTGTCCCCAGGAGGGACTGTTGGGAAGCCCCCGGAAGAGGACACTTCCTAGGCTTGATGTGCTGGGGATGCACCGCCGAGCTGTCCAAGCTCTATTTCCAGTCAGGGATTCTGGAGCAAGGCTGCCCACTGTCTCTAAACTTAAGTAAAGAATGGTCTGGAGTTCCCGTGGTGGCTCAGTGGTAACAAACCTGACTAGTTAGTATCCATGAGGATGCGGGTTCGATCCCTGGCCTCACTCAGTGGGTTAAGGATCCTATGCTGCAGCTTGAAAGATGCAGCTCGGATCCTGCATTGTTGTGGCTGTGGTGTAGGCCGGCAGCTGCAGCTCGGATTCGACCCCTAGTCTGGGAACGTCCATATGCTTCAGGTACAGCCCTAAAAAGCAAAAAAAAAAAAAAAAAAAAATCTGGGAAAGCTTACCTCCCCATGGGCACAACATTGAGGACCCACAATTGATGGGTCCCCACTCAAGGGACGAGTCACAACTGGTCTCCTGGGGGCCCAGTCTCCGCCCACTCCAGGCCAGGGCTCTGTAGCAGTCAATTCTTTTACACATCTGAACATGTCATCTCCTTGCCTAGAAACCTCCCCTGGCTCCCTGTTGCCTCTGGGATAAAGTCCAAATTCCTTAGCCCAGCAAGTAAAGCCCTCCACCATTTCTCCATCCCAGGGGTAGAGTGTCTTAATTTTTTTTTAAAAAAAGAATTAAATATACATGGCAAAAAAAAAAAAAAAAAAAAAAAAGGGGAAGGAAGGAAGGAAGGACAAGATCAAACAGCATGAAAAGATACTTGGTGAAGAGTCGACCAGCCCGCTTCCTTCCAGGGCTTCACTTTCCCTGGCTGAGGGAGTGCTATTGGCAGTTACTCTGTGTATACTTTCAGCGCTCCTAGATGCACAAAGAAGCTTGGATTTATACTGTTTGTCCTCTGGAGGTAGATCTTAGGATGAGCCACAGACAGAAAGGAAGGTCCAGGGCAAGGCACTGGACTGCGGTCAGAACCCCAGTTTGGGTGTCCCTTACCCCCACGCTAGGGGGTAGCTATTATTCTTCATAGGCTCCTGGGCAACGGGCGTGTGTGTGTGTGTGTGTGTGTGTGTGTGTGTGTGTGTGTGTGTACGCTCTGGTGCCAGCGCTGGGCTCCCTAAGCCAGCCCCACTGCGGCTTGCGGAGGGCTCTCTGGAAGGAACCGGAGCAGGAGAGGGTGGGCAGCGGCTGTAGAGTCCAGGTCTCCCTGCGGTTCGCAGCACTTTGCTCACCTGTGGCCACGAGCCCCTCCCTCTCCCAGGCCCCACAGCAGGTCGGTGAGGCTGGCAGAGCTGCTTCCTTAGGTGATAGACTGGGAAACTTGTGGCTAAGAAAAGAGCAAGGGGAGTTCTCGTCGTGGCTCAGTGGTTAGCGAACCCAACTAGCATCCATGTGAACGCGGGTTCTATCCCTGGCCTTGCTCAGTGGGTTAAGGATCCGGCGTTGCCGTGAGCTGTGGTGTAGATCGCAGACGCGGCTCGGATCCCGTGTTGCTATGGTTCTGGCCTAGGCCGGCGGCTACAGCTCTGATTAGACCCCTAGCCTGGGAACCTCCACATGCTGCAAGTGTGGCCCTAAAAAAAATGAAAGAAAGGGAGTTCCCGTCGTGGCTCAGTAGTTAACGAATCCAACTAGGAACCATGAGGTTGCGGATTCGATCCCTGGCCTTGCTCAGTGGGTTAAGGATTTGGTGTTGCCATGAGCTGTGGTGTAGGTTGCAGATGCAGCTTGGATCCCACGTGGCTGTGGCTGTGGCTGTGGTGTAGGCCAGTGGCTACAGCTTCGATTGGACCCCTAGCCTGGGAACCTCCATGTGCCGCGCGTGCAGCCCTAGCAAAGGCAAAAAGACAAAAAGAAAGAAAGAAAGAAGGGAGGGAGGGAGGGAGGGAAGGAAGGAAGGAAGGAAGAAAAGAAAGAAAGAAAGAGAAAGAAAAAGAAAAGAGCAAGGGGGAAACGTGACTGAGTGTAATCTTTGTACCGGACAGTGGGCTAGGCATTGTCATATACTGTTTTTCCTTTGTTACGGTAAGCCTTTGAGGCTGCTTGTCACTGTGATTCTCTGTTGACAGGCAAATATCCATGGTACGTATTATTATTACTCCCATTTTACGGCCAAGGCAGCCAAGGCACAGAGCATGAATAACTTGACCCTGCCTGGCCTCACTCCCTCTCTCACATTGTTTATAGGCTCCCCAGGCCCACGCCCCACACCTCACTCTCCACCAGAGCAAATCCTTCGATGCGGGGGCCTGGGTTATCATTGCAAGGAGGAGCCAGCATGTGAAATTCAGAGCCACGGGCAGTGATTCCGGAAGCACAGCTCCGAGAGATCCGGCTGCCTGTGAGAACAGGTTTGGGTCATGGGGGATGCCCAGGGCCATGCTGGCAGCCAGCACCCAGGAGAGGCAGCTCTGGAATGCTGGGCCATGTGAACACGAAGGAATTAACTCTGTGGCCCTGGGTCTTCGCCCGGACGGCCATGTGACCATCTCCTATAAAACCTCCTCCCCCCCAACCAATTCCCGATTCAGGAAGTTGCCAACATGCCCACTCTGGTGGGACAGAGGGACCCAGGTTCTTGGAGAGGGAGCTTTCTGGAGTTAGGCTCATTTGGGGAGAAGGGGAGAGAGCGCTGGCTGGGAGCTTCCAAGGGCAGAACAGAAATAAGGGAGCAGGAGGGCCCAGAGGAGGAATTGCTGTGAGGTGGCTCACCCGGGGTTAAAATATGAGGCCAAGCCATCAGCTGGAGGTGGCTCCTCACGCTCCAGGCTGCTTTCTGCCCCAGAAGGGCCTTCATGCTGCCTCGGTGGCTGAGTAACACAACCGTGGCTGGGGGAGGCAGGGCGCCTTAACCAACTCCTACCTGTCGTCAGGCTGCCCGTCCATCGCAGGGACAGAAGGGGTCAGCAGGTGTCTGGGGGCGGGGCAGGGCGGGCCTCTGAGAGCCTGTGCCTCCTTTTCTTAATCCTGCAGGGCCCAGGTCAAGCCCTTCTCCCTGGGAACCAGCTGAGTCAGAGCCCGCGGCCTCCCTTATCCCTTCATCTCCTGTCCCACCTGCCAGCGGCTTCTCCCCAGGGCTCTCTCTCTCTCCTCCCTGCGGAGGCTCAGCGCCTGCAGCCGGGTTCCTGGGCCCTGAGGACCGCGGCGGCTTGCTGGAGAGGCCCAGCGCCCAGGCCGCGTGGGGGTCCGCAGCCAGGCTCTTGCTGTCTTCTCCCCGCTCCTGTGCCTCCCTCTCACCCCTCCTTCCCAACCTCAACATTAATCAAAGGACCACGCTTCACTGGCAGCTTGCGTTCACCCAGCAAACACTGACCAATAGACTTTTGGGTTCAAACCCTGGCTCTGCTGTTCGGTCAAGGTGCCTGATCTCTCAGGGCCTCAGTGTCCTCCGTCTGGGTGGGAATACGCCCCGCCAGTTTGCTGGAAGAATTAAAACAAACAGTGCATGTCAGTGTCAGCCCGGTCCAGGCTGGTTGGCTCCCAGTGCAAGCTGGCTATTGCTAGCACCCTTATTCATGCCTGGCTCAGTCCCCACCGTCCCCACCTCCACCCCCAGTGCTGGAAGGGATGGGGGAGGGTTAAGGGCAGTGACCACGGGGGCCCCAGGAGCACAGATCTGGATCACTGGGGAAGACCCCTTCCAGAAGGTGGAGCCTGTCAAGGAAGGAGCGAGGGGAGAACAGGGTTAGGACGCAGAAGAGTTAAGTTTCCGATGGAGAAGGATGAAGTGTTAGCTTGATCTGGCTGGACGTGGGGAGGGGGACCAGCAAGCAAGACCCGCACTCAGCTCAGGGGCACAGTCTGATGTGCCTGCTGTTTGGAAAGATCTTTCTGGCAGCATGAGGACTAGATTCGCCGGTAGGAGAAGCAAGCATGGGAAACCAGCTAGGAGGCGACCTCAGTGATCCAGGCAGGAGGTGATGAAGCCAGATTCAGGAGGGGTTGTGGTGCGTGGGGAATCTGAGAGCCAGTAGGAAGAGAACTGGCCGGTGCCTGAGGGCCAGGCCGAGGAAGAAGGAGGCAGGCTGGTTCTCAGCTCAGCTTGGGGGCCCAAGGAATGCAGCAGGTGCAGGCGTAGGAAAAGAGGTCTGGTCAGTTTGGGACGCTGGCCGGAGGTGCCATAGGCCAGCTCAGGGGAGATGCCAGGTCAGCAAGTGGACCTGCGGGTCTGGGCTCTGCAGACAGGTCTGGGCAGGAGCTGAGAGGCGCTGTCTGCCTTGTGGGTGGTAGTCAGAGGTGTGAGTTGAGGTGAGGTCCCTGAGGGGAAGCAGGCAGAAAATGAGAAGATGATGGAATGCGAGGAGCCCTCCCCTTCCAGGGCCAGGGGAGGAGAAGAGCAGCAGGACAGACGGGAGGACAGTGGCGGGCAGGGTGCTCTGCCTGCCGAAGCAGATGCTCGGGTGGGGTCCTCAACAGGGTCAGGCGCCCGGCTGAGATGGAGGAAGATAAGCCCCCCAAAGTGTCTGTTGAATTTGGCAGCGGGGAGGTCCCTGGAGAACCTGGCCAGAGAGGTGCGTGCAGAATGGAGGGGACAGAGGTTAGGACACAGCTTACTGAGGGGACAGCAGAAGTCCCAGCTTGTCCCAGGGTCTTGGCCGGGAAGGGAAGGGAAGAGCCTGGCAGCCAGGGGGCAAGTGGCAGGATTATCTCTGATGCAAGCTTAAGGAGACAGAAGCTGCCTGTTTTTAGGGACAGAACTAGAAGGAGCGCTCGAATATACCAGTAGGGGGGTGGGTGTGAAGGAGTGCCAGGCTTGCAGAGGGGAGGAGACTGCAGGAGAAGCAGCACAGGATACCGGAAAGTCACATTCAGAGTAGTTGCCATCGAAGGGCTGCTTGCTGTGTGCAGGGCGCTGTTCTCAGCGCTTTGCATATGCTAATCCATCTAGTCCACAAAGCAACTGATGCAGTAGGTGCTGTTATTATTATCTGCATTACACAGATGAAGGACCCGGATACAGAAAGGTTACACAGCTTGCCCAGCGTGAACACAGTGAACATGTGGTGCTGCCAGTGTGCGGGGACTGGAGCCCAGGCTGGTGCCTGCAAGGATGTGTAGTCAAGAGCATGGATTCTGGGGCCAGACCGCCTAGGTTGGAATCCCAGCTCCTCCATTCATTTGCTTTGCCCTGCTGCTCCTTACTTTCCCCACCAGGAAAATGGGCATGAGAATCGCATCCATTTCGTGGTGCTGTTTGGTGCATCAAATATAGAAATGCCCATAAAGCGCTCGGAGCAGGGCTTGGTGCACAGAAAGCACAGGTGCAGGGACTCACGTGGGGCGAAACTGGGGGTCTCCTACACTGGGAGCAGAGGAGGAAGCCGGCCCGGGGTGCTGCAGGGATTTGTGGAGGTCCTTGGCTCTTTTCTGCAGTGTTTATTTATGCACCCTCTCGGACAGTGCTCCTTGCAGGCGGTGTAAGAGCAGCTTGTGCTGGGGTTGAAGCAGCCCTTGGACCAGACCCAGTCCCTTCGCTCCACTCAGTTGCTATGGGACCTTTCGCACGTTACTCTCAGTGCCTCAGTCTCTCCCCAGGCTAAAGGGGCAGCGATGCCCGCCTCCCGGAATGTGGGAAGGATGGAGCGAGATCACATGTGTGAGTGAGCATGCCCAGAGCGATACCAGGCACCCAGGTGATGCTTGTTATTTTATTTTATATATTTTTAAAAATTTTTTGGCCACACCTGCGGCATATGGATGTTTCCGGGCTAGGAATCAAATCTGAGCCATAGCTGAGACCTACACTGAGGTTGTGGCACTGCCAGATCCTTTAACCCACTGGGTTGGGGCAGGGATTGAACCTGCACCTCCGCGGTGACCCGAGCCACTGCGGTCGGATCCTTAAACCACTGGGCCACGGGGGAACTCCCAGCTGATATTCATTATATAGGAGCTACCTCTACAGATGTTGATGGGGCAGGGACCAGGCATTGTTCTAGAACGAAATTTTTTTTTTTTTTTTGGCTGTGCCCATGGCATGTGGAAGTTCCCAGGCCAGGGATCGAACCCATGCCACAGCAGCAGCCCTAGCCACGGCAGTGACAGCGCTGGATCCTTACCCCCTGAGCCACCAGGGAACTCCTTAGAATGAAATTATTAATATTTCCCCTGAGGCATCAGTAGAGTACTTAGATGGTCACTAACTGGAGGTCAGATGGGGAGAGACGGTGTCTCTAGCAAGGAGTAAGGACCAGGTGAAGGAGGAGGGGACAGGATGAATTAGTCAGAAAAGGAAAGTGGGGCCTTTGCTCCATAACCTGCACTGTCAGCTGTCCTTGAGCCCACCTGCCACGCCCAGCTAAGACAGCGCTCTGTGGGCTGGGCCCGGCAGATCCGTAGTTACATGCAGATGTGACCTGGAAGGTGAGCGTGCAGGGTCTTGAGCATTGAGGGGACTGGTGGTGGGGCCTCCGGGCCAGTGGAGAATTGGCTTCCCAAGGCCTGTCCTTTTGGGGTCCTTGAAATCAGACCTGCCTGACTTGGAGAAGGGATTTCCCGGTGAGGGAGGAGTTTGTTTGGGGGACAGTGTATGTTCTGGGCAGGATGGGGTTCATGGGTGTGGCCCTGCACAGGCGCACTGAGTGCTGTGTTCAGAAGGGGTCGTTTGATGCTTTGTTTTTGCCACTTTGAAATTCTTAATAATTTTGAACAAGGAGCCCTGTGTATTGATTTTGGCTTGCGCCCTGCCAGTTGTGTAGCCTGGTCCTGGGGCCTGGTCTGTCTCCTTGCCCATCCGCATCAGCACCTGGCCCTTGACGTGGTGGGCCCGGAGGCGGATGGGGGAGGCCGCTTGTGGTGTGGTCCTCCAGAGGCCTGGAGCAGGGCTGAGGCCTGTGGTATTGAGTGAAGCTGATGGACAGTCAGACACCTGGGCTCATGTCCTCACTCTGCCACCAACTACCTGTGCGCTGCATGAGCTAACTGTGTGCTCCCATGAGCTAGCTGTGTGCTCCCACGAGCTAGCTGTGTGCTCCTAGCAACTAGCTGTGTGCTCCCACGAGCTAGCTGTGTGCTCCCATGAGCTAGCTATGTGCTCCTAGCAACTAGCTGTGTGTTCCACAAGCTAGCTGTGTGCTCCCAGCAGCTAGCTGTGTGCTCCCACGAGCTAGCTGTGTGCTCCTAGCAACTAGCTGTGTGCTCCCATGAGCTAGCTGTGTGCTCCCACGAGCTAGCTGTGTGCTCCTAGCAACTAGCTGTGTGCTCCCACGAGCTAGCTGTGTGCTCCTAGCAACTAGCTGTGTGCTCCCACGAGCTAGCTGTGTGCTCCTAGCAACTAGCTGTGTGCTCCCAGCAGCTAGCTGTGTGCTCCCAGCAGCTAGCTGTGTGCTCCTAGCAACTAGCTGTGTGC